>OY776677.1:152651336-153331809 GCA_963675555.1 Leptura quadrifasciata | reverse complement strand
ACTCTTTCCTCGTTTGAGACAAAAGATCAATTAATGAAGACCTTGATTCAGTTATTCTGGTTGGCTCCTCAGTTATTTGATTTAAACTAAATTGTTCTAGAAGTGAAAGTTACTACCCTCACGATTTATCCGATTCATTTTCAAGAGAAATACTTATCTTCAGAAACCTATTCAAAGATCCACCGAAAACTTGGGAAACCTTAAATATATTAGAATGCTTGATTTGGCCAAGTTAACAATTCTTTACCTGATTTCATCAACTTCGTACACAGAAGTTGGCACTGCTTTCATTTTAAATTTAACGATTCCTGTATCAGTAGCTTCAGCAGAGAAGTCATTTTCGAAATTGAAATGAATTAAAAACTGCTTAGGGAAGTCTTTATTACAAAAAAATTCGTCAAATTTAGCCATACTTTCCACTGAAAATGAAACGGCCTGAAGAATAGATATTGACAATCATCCAACATTTCGCCAAAACCAAAGCCAGGAAAGTAACTATTTAACTAATATTAATATTACTTATTTAAAATATGGGCATTATTTTGTGCAATTTATTAAGAAGATTTATTTATTATTATAAAGGATTAAGTTTTTGTTATGTGAATTGTCCCACAAATATATTATTTTTAATGTTTTAATAATTTTTTTAAAAATCAATATTTAATTCTTGCATTGAGGCGTTTTTTTATTATTTCATGAACGGTGGAGGGAGGGGCCCAAATGACAATCTGCACACGGGCCCAGTTTTTTCTAGTTACACCACTGTGAGAAGAGACGATGTAAGTCAGGCTTTCTTTCACATGCACTGTTATGGAGCAATTATTTAACTCAATAAGTACGGTTCGTACTGCTTCGTTTTCACCACTTACTACACCACATACCGAGTGACCCAGAAAGTATCTAACCCCCCTACATTTTCTACAGTTTTAAAAATAAAATTCTGAAATTTGGGAAACCAAATATAGGCATCAATGGCCACATTTTGACCATTCGGTGGTAAAAAAATGAATTCCGGTATGGCCGGAAATTGTTACAACTTTCTTATTTTAAATGGCACCCTCTATATTCAAGTCATTTTTCTCATAAAGCTGTAATTTCTCTTTCCAACGCTTTTTTCAGATTTAAAATCTGATGAAAAATAACCTTGGCATTTATTTGCTATTTCTAGTTGGCTTTGGATATTTTTAAAATTGTAGAAAAAAGTGGGGGGGTAGGTACTTTCTAGGTCACCCAGTATAGTAAGTAGGCAATGACCAAATCCAAAGTCTAAGATTTTCCATTAGGGGGTCAGGGGGTCACACATTTGAAAAAGCGCAGAGAACATCCATTACCCACCGACAATGCAAGTTACTCTCTAATCTATGACTGCCACCTCGGCACCGGGGATCGAACCCAAAGCAAAGCAGAGCCATACCAAAATGAATTTGCCACACAACGCGCTTACTCCGACTGAGCTACCATGCCGGATATACACAAGAAATAAATAAAACTGCCGTAAAAGTATAAATCATAAATTTATTTATTTTTTTTAAATTACAAACAAAAATATATTAATTGTACATTATAAAATGTGAAAATAGTGAATACTGTGAGGTAACAAAAAATATATTACTCTATTTTGAACGTTTTTTAAATAAATATATAACAAGATTTTCGTGATTTTATTTAACTGCCCTTTCCTGAGCTAGAGTTTTAGCTGCGGCAGATGACAATGTCATGCAATTGTCTGCCTGTGTTTGTCCAGGTTGTGTGGTAGAAAAAAACTTACACCGTATAATTTTGTCTAATAATGACAAATGTGTTGCTTTAAAGAACTAATCATGTAACGATCTATTCTGATCGCTACAACGGACATAGCCAAATAGCCAGGTTGTAAAATTTACGAGTATTAGCGTTCCCTGATTTATAAATTAAATTTATTAAAATGCTGACATCTCATCAAGCACGCTAACTGTTAATTGGGTTGCCTATATGAAATATAGACCAGATTTGTAGAACCATATAGTACTTCTTATCAACTTACTTTTTTTTTTGTGGAACGTTAATTTTTGTTAGAATGAAAAAGCAACGAATTATCTTTTTCGAACATTCCAGAAAACTACAGTAGAAAAAGGATATTGGGTATTAGCCATTTGCTTTATGAATTTTGACCTAGTGAGTTCTAGCGAGTTACAGTATATTTAATTGTGCCATACTTTTGGGATTTTCTCGTTAAAACTAAAGTAAATCAGTTTCCATTTTTTTGGAGTTGCTGTGGAGCATTTGGATAGTGTGTTTTGGAAACTGTGTCTCTGATAGAGGATTTTTCTGCTAGGCCATATTCCCTCTGGCATTTCTTTGACCGTACCACCGGGTCTGAAAAATGATAAGATTCATTTTGTTGTGTAGGAAACCCTCGAAAGAGGTAAGTTTTGACTATTTTGTGTCCTTTTCTTCTGTTTTGTAACAGATTAGTATTTTATTTTAGGGTTTTTAGTATCAGTTTGGTATCCACCAATTGTTTTTTTTTAAATATTAATTAAGATATTGGAAGTGTACCCACAAATATTTATTGCTAGTCGCAATATTTGGATTCCATCCACCAGTTTTTGTGATAGTCCGAGCATTTGAGTTCAAGTATAGATTGTATGAGAAAATATTTCAACCCTTAATTCCTGGCTGCTGTGCTCCTGAGAGAATTTTCCTGCCTGTTTCACCCCGGAGTATCCACGATTTGGAAGGAGATTCGACAATTTTACATCCACACGTAGCTTCAGATAAAATTATTGCATGTTTTATTTACCTATCTATTTTTTTTTTATAATCAGTAAATTAGCATATTGTCTTTGCATAATATTTTTTTTGCTGCTTAATCATACAAGCGATACATGTGTTACAGTGGGTAGTAACCACCATTTATAGGGCACCAACCCTATACATATTTACTTTTTATTATTTGCAAGTGAAAACATTCATTCTTGTTTTAGTACAAAACTAGATTTTGCACAAAAAAAAAACATTACTACCAATAGTTTACTTTTCTCTTTGGCGTAAGCATTTTCGTTTAACTACGTAATCAGTGAAAATAAATAAATATATGTAAACTTTACGTGTACACGTACGGTAATTACGTTTATGGGGTTGTATATATATATATCTAATTTCTCCTTATTTTCTATAAATTATTATACACTGCTTACACGAATTTTATGTAATATACTGCTCGCCAAAGAAAAGTTATATTTTACACAAATTTTCTACCTTACGTCATTTAAATTTTTAACAATAGTAAATAAATAAATCAGATATCATTTGCAGAAACATTTCATTTCTGATTGACTGTTATTCATCATCAGTAGGTAAATAAATATTTTCTTAAATTTTAATGGTGACTTATTTATGAATAAAGACGCTGAAAAGATTATAACTTATTGAAGCTACCAATACATTGTCCTTTTTTGAGCAAGGACTCCTCGAAATCAAGAAGATAAGGTAATTTAACATTGTTGTATATATATATATTTTGTTTCGTCTGTGCGTCTAAAGGTATATATATATATATATATATATATATATATATTTATTAGCCGGCTCAGGTGGCATCCCACATGCTATAAGTCCGGTAAAAGTGACATCCCCTGTTAAAATGGCATCCAGTATGCGGATGCCAACTTACCTCCTTTGTTTTAATAGAGAAATGGAATCTATGTATCACCATCTATCAGATGCAAGCAAAAAACTGAGGATGCCAATTTGGTAGAAATTTTAATATTATTATGCATCATAGTTCAAGCTATTTTCTGCAGATGGAGCGATTCAATATACTCTGCAGCATTTGAGTATATCATTTCTTTAGATAGCGCTCAATACGGCATCTGTATAACTGGCAACGCCGTTATCAGTTTCTCTCATACTTTGCTTATGTATGTAATTCTAATCGTGTAGAGTATCAAATGAATGAATCTTAAAATAACAATTCCAAACGTAAATACATATATAATATAAGATTAGCCTTTCACTTTTATTTTTTTAGCTGTCTTTTTAATAATGATTAAAGTAGATACTTAATGAAATGTTTAAAAAATTTAAAACATCGTTTTGAAAATAATTTACTTCTCTATTGAAAACTAAGCCGGATAGAACAATTTGCATAAGTTCTTTTTTGTACCACAACAAATTATAAAACCATGTTTCGTAATAATCAAAAAACTAATGTATTATGAAAATTGCACAATTGCACGCTTGTTATTTTTTTTTAAATTTCTTTTTGATAAGATTCACAACTATAAAATAATTTTTTCCATTTATACGTTTCTGCAAACATGATTCCAAAACTTAAAATTATACAACGCACCATTTTTGTCTCGTTTTTGGTTTTGGTACAATCAATTTTGTTAAAGTAATTTAAGATATTATAGACAAAATTTTTACCACGTTGTCTGTATCGCGTCGACGTGTTTACGTTATTTTTGATTTTACTAATATTTTATTTTTTATAATTATGGGTATTTTATACAGAGGAATATATTATTGCATTTGATTGACACATTTCTAAAACCGTAAATATCGCTTGTAGAGAAAAAAAATAACATCATTGTGTTAGTAACCGAATTCTGAACATATGTCCTTTCGTCACGTTTTCTGTAAGCACGATAACTCAAGAGCGGAAAGCCGTATTGAAATTTGGACAATGAGTTAGTGTTGGCTATAGCAAGAACCCTACTATTTTTGAAAAAAGTTCATTAGTAAATATAAAAGTTATGAAACATTTTACGGAAAGAAATATACAAGAAGAGTCTTTAAGAAGATTCTACATATACAAAAATACTGCATAATATTCTGATGAGCGGTTCGCCAGTCAAGATAGCATCATCAGGAGATAACTATCAATCATTCGAAATATAGCAATTACACTTAAGAAATTAACTTATTTTCAATAAATTGCGAAGAGTATACTATTGAATGTTCAATTAATGTACAGAAAATTTAATAACGCTGCAATGAGTAAAATATTTACCCCAGTTTATTTTATTTTCATTATATTATTTGCACGCGTAAACATATGTTTTTAAAATCTGTATGTATATGGAAATTTTGTTTGTGTAATAAATTAATAAATCTTTTTCATATAGATAGGTACAGTTTTTTTCTTGAATTCCTTATTAATTATTGTCTTAAGTGTAAGAGGGTGAAAAAACAAAGATTTTTCTGCATTGCAAATCTAAATCGGTTAATATTTATAGGTGGCTATCAACAATTTATAATCAATGAAAAATTGAAATAATTACGATATTTTAACAATAATGGAGGTCTTTCTTAACACACCTGAGAGTAATTTGTAATTAGAATCTTACAGTACCTGCCTTTTAACATTATCCAAACATATTTTTTAATCATACAAAATTGTTTTTAAGTGAAATATCGAAGATTCGACTCAGTTTTTGAAAAACAAATTCAAAAAAGTACATTGTTACAAAATTGTATTGTATTGTATAAATGAAATCGTCGGAATTATTAAATTATCTAAGGTATTGTAACTCTCGATTTTTCGTTAAAAAATCATAAATTATTGGTAACGGCCTCTAAATATTAACCGATTTAGATGTGCGAGGCAGCAAAATCTTTGTTTTTCACGTTAAGGAAAACGTTGGGGTGTAATAACAGATATCTCAAAAGTTTTTTCCATCACCCCAAACTTCAGCCGTTTTCACGTGTATTCGTCACAAATATACACATACAAAAACAAAGTTTCCAAAACTGATAAATATCCTCTCAGTATCATATTTTACCACTACCACCCTAATGTTAGCCCGAAAAAATAAATGCACACTACAATTTCATATTATTAGTAAGATTAAATATTTAATATGAAGTCATAAGTATTAGACTGGCATACACGAAAGGAAATACATTTTAGGCCTGCTGCATGTTTTTCTTGAATATTTTTTGACATTACAATTGGAAACTAGGTCTTGTAATAGTTGTATCATTCATTTGATGTGAAATTTCGTCATTGGCTTGTTCGTACCCAAATAAATAAAACTTCAGTTGACAAAAATTTATTTAAAATAGATTTTTTATTGTGTGTGATGTACAGTACGTCACCAAAAAAATCACTTAGAATGCACAACTCTATTAATATATTATTATAGTGGCTGTAGATAGCAGATCCACATATGAATATTATTTTTATTTTTCTTATGCAAAAAAAAAAACAAATTATGTACAATTTTATAAATTATATTTATTTGATCCTGTACGCCTTCCCCGAAAATTGATTTTTCCATAAAATACATTGGGTAAACTTCATTAAATCGGAATTTAAAAAAATATTGTTAAAAAACACATTTCTGGACTTTAAACGAAATTCAGATTCTACGGGTCAACATACATAAGAATCTTTGGAAACAGAAAAAGCTGGAGACTTGTTTCTCACGTTGCACCGACACATAGTATTATGCTCTATGTGCGTTTCATAAACCAAACTGGCATGATTAGCCGATAATTAAACTTAAAACAGTTTAAATCATTTAATAATGCCAAATTGGTTAGCGAAATGCGCGTACTGTACGTAATACAATGTGTCGCTGTTACCTGTAAACGACTCTATTTATTGGTAATGACATGAATAAAAATAAATAAAATACTAAATTATTTTAAATCATTTATTGGCATGAAAACATAAAAATGTTTTATTATTTATTTTAAATGAATTAAAAAATACATATGGCACACGTTTTATGGCGTTGGTGGCATTCCTTCCTGGGATTTCTGCTCTTCGGTTATCGTTTCCGCCACTTCCATCGCTTTTTCGAGTTCTCTCCTTTTGGCGTCGTAATCCCGTTTAGAACCTTGAGGATTATCTTCCAGCCATTTAGTCAGTTCAGCAATTTTTTCAAAGAGTTCTCTATTTAGTTGCTGTCCATTGGTGGCAAATACTTTACCCCTTGCTATCTTCAAAATTTTCAAGAAGTCCTGTTTCGCCTGTTCCCTCATTTTCTGAAAAATAAATTTAAAAATAAATTAGATTGCACTTAAATTAATTATATAAGGTGTTCCATTTCTTAATGCAAACTGGGCCGCTTATGTGAGACACTGTGTACTATATAAAATACTTCACAATGCTCTAAGTATCAACTTGTTAGAAGTAGTGACAAGATAATTTGCTAAGAAATAGACAAATGAGGGAGCTGGTGGGATTTAAAGTAGTTGTATCTTGATAAGGAAATTTTACCCTTGCCCACACCATATTTTAGGTTTATTAGGCCCAAATAAGAAGCGTATATAAAGAGAGAAACTTTCCACTTACTTTTTACTAAATTTTTATTTTCACGAGTGTCAGGATTATAAAATTTGAGAAATGGCAAGTTTGTATCAAATTAAAATTTACCCCCAGGAAGCTGCAAAACGGTAAAAATGTGAAAAATATTTTTTTCATAATCACACTTTTTTGTAAAAACAATTTTTCTCAATTTAATTATTTTTAAAATTTCAAACTTTTTTCTTTTAATAACACTTTTATGTTATGCTGTGAACAGAAACAATGCCCTCTTCAGGAAAATAGCAAAAATTACTCTAACTGCCATTAAGAAGTACTTTAAGTCAATACTTACGTATGATATAAATCAATGTCGACGTCGACTGGAGGCACAAGGATAGGGCAGAACACGAACACACTGAATAATGAAAAATAGGACAGCGCATCAAGTTTTTAATAATTTCGTCTTGCCCCCACTTCAGACTTTAGTGACAAATTTCTTGTTTGTAATCCTGAAACCATCGCCATCGTGATGCTGTTTAGCGTGCACTCTACATGACGTGTGACACTTTGACGCCCTCTCCCGCTCGAAATATTAACTTCTCTGCATCGCGGCAATTACCGAAAATATGTAAAATTTTATTTACAACATTTTTTGTTTAATAACTTTTTTCGTGCGACCAATAGAAATATAAATAGAAAATTTATTGGTGCCAAGAAACAGAGTTTTATACAAATCAAAAAAGAAAAGAATTTATAAAAATACAATGCATATATATACAAAATACAATATAAATATAAAGTAATAAAACAATGAGTTAGTTGTATATTATCTCAAAGTATTACAATTGCCAGTCTGAAAAATCATTATTATAAAAATCTTCCATAGAGTAGAAACATTTGGATATAAGATATTTTTTTATTACATATTTAAAACTTTTAGAAGGCAACAATTTCACAGGGGATGGTAGCAGGTTAAATAACTTAGGACCAAAATATGATATTCCGGATCTAGTTTTATGTACTCTGTGAAAGTCTATATAAATATTTGCTTTATGTCTTGTATCATATGAGTGAATTTCTTCATGAGTTACGTAATTTGGTAGATTATCTATGACGTATATGAGACACTGTAAGATATATAGTGAAGGTACTGTGAGAATTTTAAGGTCAATATAACATTGTCTGCAATCTTCTCTATACCCTAGCTTATTTATAATTCGTACTGCCTTCCTTTGTAATCCAAAAACGCGTTTCATGTTTGGAGCGTGGCCCCAAGCATAAATAGCATATGATATTTTTGATTGGATAAGTGCATGGTAAGTTATTAAGAGTACTTGCTTGGACACTATTAGGGACATATTTCTAATTGCATAAATAGAAGGAGCTAATTTATTACATAGCTTATCAATATAAAAGTTCCATGAGAGCTTAGAGTCAATATGTACCCCAAGAAATTTTACCGACTCTGGATTATTATTTGTTTCCAAATTAGCTAAACTAAAAAACATTATTTCAGTTTTAATAGCATATAAGCTTAATCGATTTGTGACAAACCAAGCAGAAACCCTTGACTGTGTCTGCTCCAATTGTAACTCCAGTTCATTGCAACTTTCATTTTTATTTATTCCACAATCAGCGAAGAGAATAAAGCGAAGCGAAGAGAATAAAGTTGCCTCTTGGGTCAGCATACACCAAGTCGTTGACATAGATGAGGAATAATACTGGCCCCAGTACTGTCCCCTGTGGTACTCTATATTCTAATGTCCTCATTTGAGAAATATTATTACCAGTTTCAACTAGTTGCATGCGACTTGTTAGATACGATTCCATTACGTTCAAGCTTGCAACAGAAAATTTATAAAAACTAAGTTTTTTTATAAATATACTAGAACAAACACAGTCAAAAGTCTTGCTCAGATCGCAAAACAAAGCCCCTATGTAGCCTCCTGTCTCAAATCCAATGTTTATGACTTCGACTAATTTGTTGATAGCCATAGTGGTTGAACGTGTATTACGAAAACCATACTGATTTATATTAAACAGACTATTTCCTTCAAAAAAGGAACATATTCTGGATTTTAAGGCTTTTTCAAAAACTTTTGCTATAATTGGAATGAGCGAAATTGATCGGTAGTTATCAAGCAAATTTGTGGGACTTTTTTTGTGTATTGGCACTACACGAGAAATTTTAAAGACTTTTGGAATGACGGAATATCTTATACATAAATTAAGTAACTTTGTAAGTGGAACAACAATGACATTGGCTATACTCTTAAGTATCTTAGTGTTAAGGTTGTAATAATCTTTACTATTTTTGTTTTTTAAATTAAATATTATGTCACTAATTACGATAAAAGTTATTTCACTGAAATTAAATTCTTGCAGGCTTACATGAGGTATTATACTATCATTATTATATAGAAATTCTTCTGCAGTAAAGTCACTATCAGGGAGCTCATCAA
Organism: Leptura quadrifasciata; assembly: GCA_963675555.1. Taxonomy (NCBI): domain Eukaryota; kingdom Metazoa; phylum Arthropoda; class Insecta; order Coleoptera; family Cerambycidae; genus Leptura; species Leptura quadrifasciata. The sequence goes on along the minus strand of OY776677.1, from coordinate 153,322,107 downwards.
TAATATTCTTAGCAATGTCTGCAAAGAAATTATTGAAATCATCTGGACTTATGCTGCTGTCTGCACTTTGATTTTTTTGACTTTGTATTCGTATTTGCTAGTACAACCTGGCAGATCGCTTTTGATTTATTAGAATGACTTTTGATGTACATATCATTAGCTTTGAGTTTAGCATTTCCGACTACAATGTTATATTGTTTTCTATATTTTTGCATTATTTCTCTGAGTTCTGGGGAGTTAGTAGCTTTTACGGTTTTCTGCATAAAGTGTAATGTATCTCTCATATCACTTAGTTCCTTGGTGAACCAGGACATACACGGTATATCGTTTTGTTTGTACTTTTTTTCTGGAAAGGCCAGATCAACTGCATTGCTTAGGAAAGTCATAAACATTTCTGATTTAATCTCAACATTTATATTTGGATCGTCAATGAAATCCCAACATATGCTCCCTACAAGACTGTTTAGAGAAAATAAACCCTCATCTGTTACAGGTCTATACTTAAAATTTGTAATATTGTCATTTTCAGTACTGTTCATAGGAAAGTTAATTGTAATGGCCAGATGATCTGATAAATTAGTGTCAATTAGAGAAGTTTTAAAAGTACTTTGTAAGTTTGTCAGGAAGTTGTCCAAACAAGAATTGCCTCTATCTAGTATTTACATCTATTGTTATAAACAAACCACACGTTTTTATTAAATTAGTAAAGGTGACAGTATGATAACAATTTTTATGTTAAAGTGTATATTAATGTCACCATTTACTATGACAGTATATTGTTTACACCGACTGATAATTTTCAATGCCTTTGTAAGTGTATAGAGAAAAGTATTGAAATTACCTAGTGGAGATCGATATACAGTAGTTATTAAAAGTTTATTAGATTGTACCGCACATATCTCACAGTGGATCTCAGTTGACAGCAGACATATGTCCTCTCTTCTGACAAAATCATTTGCAATCTTGCAATTGATTAGTACTGCTACACCCCATGAATATAAAGTTTCCTACAAAAACAACTTATAACTTCATAATTATTAAGTTTAATTTGAGTAATTTCATTATGAGGCATCCTATGTTCGCTTAAGCAGATGACATCGTATATGTGGTCTTGTGCTTCAAGTTCAATCTTCTTGTTTCTAAGACATTGAATATTTAGATGAAAAATTGAGAAATTTTCAGATTTCCTAGATAGTTTGGATACGTCAGGGGAATTATTCGGGATTTATCAGTTGGACATTTATTTATTGATTCAGAAAAACCGAATTTTCAGTGATAAAGAACCGTCTTCCACTCCAAAATTTCTTTGGCGGGGGTTGTCCTCTTCTGAAATCAAACCTTTCAAATGCAAATGCCCTTTGGCCAAAATGAATATTCATATACCCTTTCTTTTAATGAGGGGTCAACACCCACTAAGAAACAATTGTTGTCCTTTTTTTTTGTAGAATGTTTTAAGTTGTTTAACTGAAATATCCTTCAAATCGCTAGTGGTTTTCACATGTATACATTTTTGAACTTTTTCTTCTGTTACATGGTTCTTTGCTCTTGATATAAATAGCCAAACTTTTTTCTCATTTTCTTTAGTAGACTTTCTGTTAGTTTCTCTTCCTTCGAATTCATTTTCATTTGTGTGAGTCAGTTCGTTACTTGTACCTATTTGTTTTAGTGTTCTTTGTTTTCGCTTTACTAGCGTAAAGGCTTGTAAATCATCACTCTGTTTGTCTGAAATTTCTATATGCTTGTTTTCACCAACCACATTATGGTTGGAAATAGATAAGCGTTTTAAGTAATTTTTTTTGTCGATTGTTGGTAAGTATTAGTTTTTACTTTTGTGGCCGGAGCCCTTAGTTTTTGCGAATATGTTGGGGCATTTGGAGTCGGTAGAGGTGAATTTTGAGTTGCTACGCTATAAATGTGTTGTATATTGACATTTGCAAGTAACTTAACCATGTCTATATTTGATTCTTTTGAGTTTGTGACTTCTTGTTTAATGTTTCTGATGTCCTGTTGCAAATCATTTCTTAGGGTTTTTAGCTCATTTTGTAGTGGTTCAATGATTTGACTATTTATCACTGTATTACTGGTATTATTTTGTTGTGCATTAAGCTTCAGTAGTTCATTAAGTTTGTTGTAGATTTTCTTGATATCAGTTTGGATTTCATTGAGTGTCTTATTTTCTTGAGTTAGGCTTGTAGTTGATCTGCAGTTTGAATATAAGTATATGAGTGTTCTGGATGATTTGAGAATTGCTGCTCTATATTCAGTACTGGAAAGATTGGCACATGATTGGCATAATTTACAGTGACATTTGTCACATGTAACTTGCGGTTCTTCTTTTGTTTCCAGTTTTGCATTTAGTACAAGACATTGCTTAAGAATATCTAAAGCCGGTCCTGTTTATTTCTCTATATGAACACAGAGTTTTTCATAGTCATAAGTTGTAGATAAGTTTTTATTAATGTAGGTACAAAAAGAATCAATTTTGTTGAACACAATTATTATTGATGGTGCACTTTTCACAGCAAATCGCAGATTTGGTACCATAGTAACCAATCTGCAAATATACCACTGAATAGATTGCACTTTAAAGTTTATTTAGTGAAAGAGTTAAATTTAAAAGTAAATTTTTTCCACTCGAAAATTGTGATTAAATATAGGACCTATCACCATAATGTTTACTCACAGACAGACACGAGATAAAACGATTTAAAAAAATGTTACAAGATGACGGCTGAGGCAAAAGGGGGGGGATCACCTTTTTGGTTTTAGACCTTCTAAGTGGTCCTGATAACATTGAGCATGATAAATTCGAATGTGCAATTTCTCCAGGTCATGGAAATTTTTGGTACATTTTTACTATACTAAAATAACAGTTTACCTTTTTATTCCCTTTAATAATGAAGCGGTGGTGGATAATGCCAATTAAAAATTTTTCGACCTATGGTTCTTGAATACATTAAATCACAATTTAATCTTTTACTCATTTTAAATGGGGTAGGTAGTGGTAGTAATTGAAGCTCAAAAATTTTGAGACATTGGCTTCTCCGTACATATCCTAAATCCCAATTTTATAGACTCGTACTTGCTTGCTTTACCAATTTACCCCCCAGCCTTCAACGGAATGAGTTCAAATAATCTAGTTCCAGATCTCATTATTACCAAACAAGTCAATATCGTAAACCATTCCAGAGTAATTGTACCCACAAGAAATTTACAGACTGACCGGATAGATAGAAAATTTATTGCTCAAGCTGAAAATTTTGATGATTCATGACATTCTGAGCCTAGAAAAAGAAAAAAAAATAATTTTTTTTTTACCGTTACTATACATCAAATCCATGAATGTGGAAGAAATTAGAACTATCCCAACCGTTTTCGTCAATTTGTTAAGTTGCAGAAAATGAAACACTTAAAATCGATCATTTTTAAACAATTGACAATAACTTATGTAATAATATAATCGAAATTAAGTACAGGGGTAGTGCTTGCACTACAATCTGATCTTCCCCATTTATTTATTAGGTGTTTATAAATGTTCTGCGTTATCTTTCCAAACAATCTGTACATGTGAGATGGAAAATACTTCCCCACAGAACGGTAAATATGGCTTGTAGAGAATTTTTTTATATTATTGTGTTAGTGACCGAATCCGTAACAACTTTCAAATGTCTGTCCGTCTGTCTGTATCTTCGTTCATCACATTTCTTGTAAGCACGATAACTCAAGAACGGAATGCCGGATCGTATTGAAATTTGGATAGTAACTTAGTGTTAGCTAAAGGAAGAACACTGCTATTCAGTCAAGTTTTCCAGAGCACTTCCCTGTCCACCGAGTCAAACGCCTTGGTTAAATCAATGAAGGCCATGTGAATTTCTCCTTGATGTTCGAGTGCTTTTTCTTGAAGCTGTTTAAGTGTGAAGATTAAATCCGATGTGCCTCGGTTTGATCTAAAGCCACTCTGTGTTTCAGGAAGTAACTTGTCCATAACAGGTGTTAGCCTATTTGCCATCGCTTTAGTGAGTATCTTCCCTCCAACAGACAGGAGAGCTATATTCCTGTAATTTCCACAGTCCGCAGCGCTCCCTTTGTTTTTGAAGAGGTTGATTAAAAGTGTATCACGAAACTCCTGCGGAGCTTGACCACTTTCCCACACGACATCAAACAGTTTTTTGAGGTAGGGTATGAGCTCTGACGACACAGCTTTAAAGATCTCAGCTGGGAGTGAGTCGGCGCCGGGAGATTTGTTATTTTTTAGCTGCCCAATGGCGGTTAAGATCTCTTCCGTTGTTAGTGGTTTATCTAAGTCTTCGAAGGTGTCATATTGAGGGATAAGATTTATAATATCGTGATCGGCTTGACTTTGCTGGTTAAGAATGTTAGAGTAGTGTTCTTTCCATCGGGCTCTTATTTCCTGGTCTTCTTTGAGGAGATTTCCATTTAAATCTTTAATAGGGCACATATTTTTCCGACTAGGGCCGTACACTGCTTTTACTCCTTGAAAGAAATTCCTGTAGTCGTATGAGTCGGCGTACCTTTGAATTTCTCTGGCCTTGCTTGCCCACCACTCATTCTTTATTCTTCTGATTTCGCGTTGCGTTTCATACTTAGATTGGGTAAAAGCTTCTGCTTTGATGAGTCGTTGGGGTGGCTGATAGCGTTTTGGAAGGCAGTATGTTTGCGGTCAAGAAGTTCTTGTATAAAAGCTTCATTATCTACTTACTATACCTAGTTGTTATTATACAATTTTTTTTAATGTAAGTTTTCGCACGTACTGTTCAGTTCAAACACATTCTTGAAAACATTTAAAGCAATTTTTTGCATTTTTTAAAACTATTTTGAACAAATGCGTTTCTTTTGTGAGAAATGTCATATCTCGGTTCAATTGGCGTAGAAAAAAACGCTATTTTAAATTGTCTCTCGTACTTGTCCACGAAGTGGTGTGGATAGGGCTGCCTTTAAGGATATGGAAGCCCGGGGGAACGACTATGTGGGGATCCCTAAATTTATTATAAACCAAAAGTTCACATCAAACAACATATTATAGTTTAATCGCTTACCGAGCTCAAAATTCCTTTATATTGCTTTAAGCACTTTCCGTTATGTGGAGGCCCCGGGACCTCAGCCCCTTTTGCCCTGCCCTAAATCTGGCCCTGATAGTGGAAGTATAATATCGTTAAAAAAAATTAGGTATGGAACGCTATGAAACATCGAAATTTTAAGTTTTGTGTGTACGATTACTTTGGAATGGTTTGAGATATGGACATATAACGAGATCTGAAACTAGACCATATTTTGAGTTTACTCCCTTGAAGGGTTGGGGGTAAATGAGGCTAAACTGGTAAAGCACGCAAATAAAAGTAGATAAAGTATTAAAGTAGCATATTATTTTATGGATTTTTAGGGTCGACTATTTCAAACGTTATATTATATGTTAAATATATTATACTTACAGAGTGTTTTCACAAAATAAGTAACTTTGGAAATATGTATATGTGGCATAAATGATGGAATTTAAAAAGTTAATATTTTATGCATTTAGTTAAATTTGTGAAATAATCTCCCAAAATACCACTAGTGTTTTAAAATTGTATCTATAAATTTCCCTTAAGATACGTTACCTTTATTAGTACAAATCATATAAATTGACTGTTTATTATCGGGGATTAAACTCCTCTTTACATCACTAGATACATACGCTCTAGACAAATTTTGCCGATAGTATTTTAAGCAGTGATATTACATCCGATTATTTCATTTATTGCACCAATCAAATATCATTATTAGAAATTGATAAACTATACTAGATCAGCTATTTCGTGTCTATTTTGACCAATTAGAACCGTTAATTTTTGTCTCGTCAGCATTTATCCCATTTCGTTTACCCGAAAGTAAACTTGACAGATAGACGTCAACAAAAATGTACACTTGGTCAGGACATAAGTAGTCTATTGAAATACCACTTGCATAACATTTTCTTTGGGATAAATTTGAACAAATCTATTCCTGAATGATTTGTTTAATGCCTAATTTAAAGAATTTAACGAAATGTTAAGAAATGCTTTAAGTATAAATATTTTTAAAATGTTAGTGATTACTGAAACGTCCGTGAAAAAGTTGTTATTTTAAATTATTTTTCTACGACTTAATGCACTAAAACAATTTAGGAATCAGTTTCTATGCCATTTTAAGCCGAAATTAAAAGTTAAAACAGCTTAATACGTCTCGTTTTGTAGATAACCCACTTACAACATTTATTTTACAATATTTTCCAACCCCGGTCGCTTATTTCACAGAATTTTAAAATTTGATGCTTCCCAAAATATTACTTAACAAAATTTACTTCACAGTTGTGTTAGTACCTACTATTTTTGTTGATAATTTTAATGAATTGTTGCACTAAATTCGCCAATCGATTTCTTTGAAATCGGCGCTTGTCATGTCTAATTTGACTGGAATTGATCCACCTTGAAGTGCATTCACCCAATAAAGATTTAGAAATCTGATAATCTTTTCCATTATAACAAAATAAAATTATTCCTCAACCCTTACAATCTGAATGCAACTCTGACTAAAATGTTGAAAAAATTGAAACATCTCTGGACCTTTAATCATTTTAATATAATTTTTATACCTTTACCCTTCCTAAAAAAGTTTTATCATTGAATTTATACAGAAATAGGAAGTGCCAAAATATTCAATTTAACAAATATGTAATTTTTACATTCGCATAATATGAGATTAGAACGTAGTTGGAAACCAGATATTTGATATAGCAGATTGTAACATTTTATGTTTAAAATATTTGGGTAATGTAAACATCATCATTTTATTATATCAACTCTGCTAGAATTGGGATCGAGATAAATATTTGCAACGTTATAACATTTAATATTCACATTATTTTCGATGTTTTTGGACGTCGCTTTGAGCGCCCAGTATGGATTCCAAGTGGTCCGTACAATATATGCTATATATTCACCTTCTATACAGCTGTATATCGATGGACGTCAAACTGTATTGACAAACTTTTAATCTCGACATTTCACGACATTCTAAACCCATTTGAATATATTTTTTTAAATTTGTTAACTGTTATGGTCCTTTTTAAACCTCATAGGTTTTATAAGCAATTTTAAAGCAAATACGTTGTTCTTGAGGTATTTTCTTGAGTCAATTTAAATGAGGCACCTTGTACATGGCACAGCATAAAAATAGAATAAGTAATTTAGATAAACAGATATACTCATTCACCATATTTTCCAGGTATAATAGATATACAACTACCTATAATTATTATGTGCAGATGGGAAATAATTTAATAATTAGTTTCCTAATGTGTTCCTATCTAAACATTAAAAAAGTATTGGGTAGGTACGTATATCCACATTTCAAGAAGTTCCCGCGTAGAGATCACGTTACCCCAAATCATGTCTCGCCATTGTTGCCATATTTCACCTGTGACGTCAATAATATTTATAGGGATGGTACATTGGGCGTAAAACATATAGACTCCAAACGAACCGTATATTATATAATCACATATACATGCTGTATACCGACGGATGCCAAGTGGTATTATTTATGAACGGATGCTAATAAATGCCGCAGCTGAATATATATATATATATATATATATTTTTATATATATATAGCCTAGTTCTCTATTTGAGTTTTGCCACTTAGATTGATATATATAGGTATATATATATATATATATTTTTTTTTTTGGAACGGATTCCTATAAGAACAGGGGCTTTTCTAGTTTAAAGTGGAAATAAACTAGTGGCGCCCTTAATTTATTTTTTTTAACCCACCCCACTCTCTGACTGAGCTCGGGTAACAATTTTTTGTGCCGCGCTATCACCAATCCGGGTCCAATTAAGTGGCATTGTAAGAAAAGCGCGTCGCAATCACTTCTGGAAATTATTAGACAAAATAGAAACATTATAGCTGATAACGTATAATACAATACTGATTAATTAATACGCGTTCGTTACTTTTTTAGGTATAAGTTGTAATACAACTGGACAATAGGATCAGTTACTGCTTTTAATACGGAGTCAATGTCATGATACATAAGTCTAATTTTATCTCTGTAAAATAAATCTCCTCTGTAAGCAATTAACTCAATGACTACAATACAATTTAAAGCTGTAGTCTTAAACTTCAACATATCAGACAGTATATTAATCCAATCCATTGCTTCACAGTCAAAAGATCTTTTGAGAAATGGTACAAACTTTGCAAGTACAATTTGCCCAAATTTTTTAACAAGCTCTTCTGAATATAGAACAATTTTTTTAGAATATATTTCTGAATTACTTTCAGACTCTTTTTTAAATCGTAACAAATTCAATAAAACGTGTTCCTCGAGTGTTTCAACAAGTGTAAATATTTTCTCCCAATTATTATAAAATTGTGCTACAATGTCCAAGGTCGTTTCTTTTTCACATGCCTTTTCATAGAACATATTAAAAAATGTATAAATATTTTTTCGCTGTTTTATCAAAGAACAGTCAGACCAATTTTGTAATTTATAACTAGATAATAATTTGAAGACAACATCAAAGTTACTGCTTCTCTCTGGATGATATAATAAAACTTTAATAACAAATGGAAAAATACCCGGAATATCTTCGTTTATCAAGAAATATTTTTGAATAATTTCTGTGCAGAAAACTTGTGGCAGTTCTTGGATACAATGTTTGTCAATTATTTCCAAAACTGAAGATATCACGCTATTAAATTCAGTCACTTTCCCATCTTCATCATTTTCCTTAAATTTCTCTAAAATTTTTAAAATGTGTTGTATATAAGAAGGTCTATAGTTCCGAGGAATATTTACAGTATACAGTATTTCCAACGACTCTTTATCATGTTTCTCCAAAAAACCCATATGGAAGACTACTTTTTCAAAAAGTTCTTCAGACGGATTTTTTGAAAAATATCTTAAGCAACTTAAAAACATACTTTTCTGTAATGAACTGTTTTTTTCATTTTTCTGTAAATCATTCAATATGTCAAAAATCGTTTTTTGTTCAAATACACAGCAAGAAAAACTTAAAGCGTGTTTTTTAGCAGATATAGCTGGATTTTTTGATAATTTGTTAAGATAAGGTTTCAAATCATTCTCAGGGAATTTATAAAAAGCATGATATAAAGCAGTTAAAGATGGTTGCAAGTAATCTCCCTTACAGAATGTATCTACTAACAGGGGCAAATATTTTAATCGGTCCTGTAAACTCGTAAAATTTCTTAAAAAAGCTAGTTGTACTTTGTAAATTTTCTTTGCTTCCTCATCTTCAATTTTTAATTTTGGTTGTGTAGGCATAAAATTGCCATTTTCCATAATTCTAATATAGTGTTCTGCAGTAGTTAAAATTGACAAACGTCGAATTGGTTCAGATTTGTCTTGTTCCTCATCGTCATCGAGCCGCTTTAAACAATACTTTACAACTATATCATCCAAGTTTAAATGACTGTACAATTTAACTTTGCGCCAAATTTTTAATGTGGTGTATAGTGAAGTTTTCAAAATTTTATCAATGTTCTCCACAATTACTAGAGGATCATATTTTAAATACCAACGTATTACCTGAAATAAAAATGTTATCATTCAACTTAAATGTACACTTTAGAATTCACTACAATTTATGTTTGACCAGTAAAATCCTTAATAAAAAAATCTTTCAAAATCAGTCATACAGTGTAAATATTCGGTTAAGGCCAGGAATGGAGTATATCTGGTTGCCTAATAATCCTCAAAAAATAATACAAATAAAGGTTTTGTATTTGGTAAATAACTCTTCTCCAAAGATAAAATAGAAAGATAACATGCAACCATCAGTTTGATAAGCCACAGGTACATAACGGAATAGGGCATTTTCTAAAACTTGTAATTTTACACGGTAAAAAAATTATTGAAAGTAAATTTAAGTATCAATGATACCTCCACACATTCATCTGGTATACAGATGGATCTAAGATGGCTGAAGGGGTAGGGGTGGGCGTAGCAGGGCCCAAATGTAGGCTATCAAAAGCACTTGGTAACACCCCAACCGTCTTCCAGGCAGAAATTCATGCTATAGATCTGTGTGCCCAGGAATGCCTAAATAAAGGCATTCAAAGGGCAAAGATTTATTTATTATCAGATTGTCTGGCAACGCTGTTGCAGTTATATCATAATATAAGTACAACCAAATACTCATATCATACACATAGTACCATTCGGTGCGAAAGAAGTACTAGCTTATCAATTTTTGACAATTCGTTCCTCCCTTTAATAGACCAAGGAGCTACTGCATTTTTCAATGAATTGAGAGCCTCCCTCAACTTTTATGGTGCGTTGTCCTGTTCAGGGAAACAACCCTATGCTGAGTCCAGGTCCAGCCGATAAGAGTATTTTCTTATGAGGGCTATTTTTTGCAAATTAATACCTTTGGTGTCTAAAAACCTCCCTTTACAATACAGTAAAACATTCGAACACCACACTCAAATACACTACCCTACGTGCATCTCGCTAACCATGTTAGCACCATCAGGTGATTAAAACTGAAAATCAGTTTTATTCATCTCCCTATGATGTTGACTGGGGTCTATGTAAAGCCCTATTTCTTGCTACTTTGCAATTTTGTAATACTTTATTTGAAAATGAAGAAATAAGATTTTATTTGAAAATATGGTGATAAAATTTTAAATATTACATACTAAATGTTTACATACCTCATCTACACCATACTGTGAAAGAATCTTTTCCCAATAGTAAGTTAACATCTCGTTTTCTAAATTGTTACGATTCAATTTACACACTGCCTTTGAAAAATTAACTAGCATGCTCCATGCAATACGACAATCATCCAAAGTATTCCTTAAAGTATGCATGATGTTTTCAGAAATCTCTATTACGTTCTTTGGATATCGTAAATTATATGAAAATATTTCCCCCATCATTGCAGAAAGCAAAAATTTTCTTTGATTTTCGAACTTTTGAGCTTTAATAAGAGTGGGGAAATGTTCCAAAGCTTGCATCAAGACCTTTTTTTCAACTTCACAATCTTTTATAATACTTAATAACTGAAACTCTGCCATACCATAATTCACTATATGTTTTAAGTATTCTAATATGCCATAAGTTATATCATCTTCGGGTCGATTATTTTTACATAAGTATTTAATATAAGCCAATTTCATATTTGAACGAGCAGTATATTCTTTATTCAAATTCTGAATCGTAAAAGTTTCATTTAAATATTTCCAGTGGGTTTCATTAAATTCCTCCAATTTAAAATTAGATTCAATTGTTCGCAAAAAATCAGCTCTTGTAGACATATCATCATTCCTGTGTCTTTCACAGAAGTACCTTAATACCTGAAAAGAAAAGTAATTAATTACTTAATTATTAAAAATGTTCATATAGAATAGAATAAATTTATTCACCATAATTTTGTTTATTCTTTGAATATGTATGAGTTTTTACATGCAGGAAATAGCTGAATTTCTTTATTATTCATATAAATGGAGTCCCACTTGTGAGTACTATAATATCACAATCCATGTCTTTATTTTCAATCAAAGCCTGGTCATGGTTCATGGTCAAGAAGAAAAATATTAATAATTGAAACATATTTTTTTACGATTGAGAATTTTCAAACTCTACACATCCCAGAAATCCTTAATATCTGCTTTCCATGAAAAACCTTGTATTCTGTATAAGCATGGAAGCGTTGCTTGAATAATGACTATTTTTATACACTTACCCCTTCCAACGCCTTCAAATCTTTACTTATAGCACAAGATTTTACTAAAATACACAAAAGTTTTCTCCTTCTCTTTATCGAACTGGTTAAATTGATCTTATTTTTTACCAAAATAATACATCTTCCTACGTTGTAATATTTAATGTATTCATCATCGTTATTTTTGATATATTTAATTTGGGCAAGAGTTTCTCTAAGTCTCACATCAGGAATGACACTTAAAAAATCATCATTCAAGCAATTTAAATAGAACAAAATATCTTCATTCAGAACATCGGTAAAGGTTTCAGAGTACAGCTGGTATCGAGAACGTTTTGGGTAATATTTCAGAAGTGTTTTACAAAGTGTATATTCATCATCTAATTCTTCTATGTCTCTAGGAAATAAATTATGGTAAAACTGTTTGAATTTACCTAGTTTATTCAAGTTTCTTACTAGTGTCTCGTGCCTGAAGTACTCAATGTATTTTTTGGGTTCACTCACAATCTCACGGCTTTTTGTCTCGATCAACTTTTTAGTGGTTCTACGACCCAATTTCAAATTGGTCTTAATTTCATGGTTTTCAAATATATACCAGAAGAGAGCCGGGTCATTTTGAGTAAGGTACATTAAAAAATTTTTGTCAAATATAATGTACTGTTGTTTGCGTACATCAAAATATAATTTAATCAAATCAGGTTGTTTTTTGTATATTATTTTTAACTGGGAAGTCCACAATTTGACTTCATCATTTCTCAAGATATGCTCTATTTTTTGTGAGCTACATGCTGGTATCACTGTAGTTGCAATGAACAATCCATAACTGAAATAAATTAATAAACATTTATTGTGAAGGTTTGTATCAGTTAAACCGTGCTGTTCAAAACCATTAAATGTAGAGGTCTTACAAAATTAATATATAGCACTGTTGCATAGTTTGAATTTTGTTGAGTGAAAGCAATTACCAAAGAATAATTAATGATGTAGCCACTTATCACGATATGGGTACTACACAATTTGCCCAATGCTATATTTAATAACAATATATAACGAGATCATTCTGATAAGTCGTGGTAACTCTGGCAAGCCAAATGAAGGCAGTTATCCTGGGATCTCTCCACCTACTTAAAGCACACGATTCGGGAATCTATAGCTACTGACCTTGCTGAATATCGGGAGAGAATGGTGATAATTTGTGCGGATACTGGAGACACAGGAGAACCCCTTGCATTGCATACAGAGTAATAATAATTAAACGTCTTATGACTTATAAAAAAGCTTATAAATGCAATACTAAAGAACCACTAAACTTAATATGAGTAAGAAAAAAGAAAAAGAGTCAGTGCTAATGAAGTTATATAGGCAGAAAAAATAGGTATATATGGAAATACGCAATGCAAAAATGCAGTTTAACTTTTCTAACCATTTGTTTCACCTCAAACAAATAAAAATTGTATTTAAATTAATATATATTAGTCCAAGCTTTATTTAGGTCGCTTTTGGGCCACTTGCATTAAGTGTATATGTTGACCGAGTATCTACGGCACTAGTGAAATGTGCACACTTAAATAAAACTACCGTACAATAGAATAAAAATTGCATTAGCCCAAAAATCGAGCCTTGCTATAGGTACACTGGATACTGGATAGGCCTTTAGCAAATTATTTAAAATTATCCAGTTACAGAATCCGTTTTAGTGTCATTGCGTGCTGTAGGATTATATTTTTACTTCGATATAAACAAACGAGGGATGTGTCAATATTTCATTGAAGCTTTATAACTGATTAGCCAGTCTCACATTTTTTCAAACCATATATCTATATCTTGTTATCTAATTTTTTGTTTACACAACTATAGAGTATCTGCGTATAACCTCTAGAAACTTTTACTTTCAAATTAGACATATAGAAATGATAGAAACATGAAGTAGGTACTGATCGATTGGACCCAAAATGGACACTTGGAGGACACCATGATTATTTATACATTTTTTCATAGCTAAGTTTATGCTTTTTGGTCGTTTTAATAATTCTTATTTGTGTGTTTATTAACATTGTAAAGCTATATACCATACCGTTTTAAAACAGCATCAAAGACTTCATCCATTTTCTCTTCAGGAAACGCAATAGACAATTTTTTCAGTACTTTCATTTTAACAGAAAAAGACATAGATGGTAATACTTCCGTAACAAATTCTTCGGCACCAATATTATTGAATGCTTCTTTAAAAAACCATGGTTGCTTAATGATTTTACTGACACATGCTTCATTTCCATATCTGAGAACTTCCACCAGTTCAACTGTTTTCCTCAGATATATTAACACATCAGTATACAACAAAGTTTCCAAGAATGTTTTAGGTTTAAGGTTATCTAAGTTTAAATTTTTTCCGTCACCAGTAATATCCTTATTTTTTAATAGTTTGTGCAATTTTTGTTTCCTTTCTCCAACTAAAACTCCTTCTATATTATGGAACTCCGATATAAAGGTTTCCGAAGTCATCTTAGGTTTCCTGTAAATAAAGAAAAAGTTCAATTAAACATTATACAGATTCGGAAAATGAAGTTGGTGATATAGGAAATATCGGCCACGCCCCCAGTCCTTCTGTAATTCTTGAACGCACCTCGTGGCGCAGGTAACCTCCCCTTATAAAAGTAAACAGATATGAACTGACCAATCACATCAAAACTAAGACCTCGTGGTGCAGAACATGTACCCAATTACCACGTTGATTCACGACAAGACGTGGTTTACCTGCGCTGTTACTCTTTTACATATAACGAACTACAATTTCCGAATCTGTATATAAAGTTTACCTTCATATTTTTTGTGTGAAGTGACATTCACTATAGTTACTGTTCATGACCAAATATTCAAAAACATTTATACCTACAGAAAAGATCTTAATGAATTGAGAGTCCTAGTTCTTCTAAATTTAAATAATATGCATACTTCGCTTAGGTAATTTAAAAAAATATGTAGAATAGAAGAAAAAAATTATAATAAGCTGAAATGTCTATAATAGTTAGCTTATGTGTGTAAGAATACATATCAAAAAATTTCTCACCCCTACAGGGTAAGCTTCATCCCTATCTCACCCCCTTTAGGGATATCGCACTGGTTTCTTTTACAATATCTTTTAAACACTTTATCTTAGGGATAAATCATAAGTATAGAAAAAGGTTTGTCACAAAATTATCTACAAAAAAGGATTTGTGTTATGCATTGATATTTACATTACTTTTTATGTTATTAAATCTAAATATTTACAGTTGTCAAATGTCCTTAAGAACTCAAAAAAAACAGTTCTTTTTGCTCATGCATTTAGTGGTAGTGACACTCGATTAAACTGAAAAACAAATTTACAAGAAGTTGTTAAAACCTTTAACAAACCAAATGCTACAAAACATATTACTGAGGCTGGGGAAATATTTGCTCTTGCACTATATAAAGCACAAAAAAATGAAACATCAATAAATCATCAGAGGTATGTTCTGTTTAACACCTCGGTTGGCCTGCTAGTCAAACGGTTACTTTGGCAAGGCTAACCCCGATGTTCGCAGCTTTGCAACAACATTCGTTGTGGGTTTACCACCAAATTCAGGCTTGGGATGGAGATGTTTTAGAGCCAGAAGAATGAAGATGGAAGAAATCAGGTAATATTTTAATACCTGTTTTGACTACTGAAGCAGCAGCTCCTCCCTTATCGATTTTAGAGCTAATTTCGTGTGCCTGTAAGAAAGGCTGCAGAAAGCGATGCGGATGTTTAAAGGTTGGTATAAAATGTTCGGCAATGTGTATGAACTGTCACGGACAAGCATGCTTTAATGCGGAACGGACCGACGAAATTGAATTTGAGCAAGAGTAAAGCCTTTAGTGGATTAGGCCTCAAGGGGACACTACATAAAAAAAAAACGCATCGACAAACTCTACCTCCTGGGTGGTGTGGAAACGAGTTTAGTTTAGAAATTGCTAATGACTATTTTTGGTTCATTTTTTAATTAAATTCTATATAATTTATAAAAAGTCGTTGAAATCGAATGTTGCAAAACAGAACATTACAAAGCTGGATAAATATTGTGTTTCCATCCAAAAGCGTGTTTGTTACCCCACGTTTGCCGTAGATTAACGTAAACACCCTTAATAATCCGCAAACGACCTATGGGACATGTTTTATAGAAAATTTAATTCTGAATATTTTTCAATACCTCTATTTTTGTCATAGAACATCACATTTCCAAAATATTATTGAAAAACCAGCACGGTGTCATTATAAGGGTGAAAAGGGATGAAGCCCACCAGTTAGCGATGGGAACTTTTTGATCCTATATTCCTACCCCTGTCAACTGTCGATTCAGAAAATATCAGCTTATTATAATTTTTTTCTTCTATTTTTGCTAATTTCCGTGTACTATTTTGATTGAAATGTCGGTTCAATACCCCATTTGGTGGCCAGATCTATGGCTTCAGATTTTATATTGTCGTAAGATTTTAGGTCTCTAAGAGTAGATATATGTTTACCTGCACAGTCTAAAACTGTCGTTGCTTGGTTCGAATTAACGTCAACTTTTTGTAAAGTTTTTGATGCTAAATTAATATGATTCAAAGTTCTAAACATAAAAATCGTTAACAAAAATAAATTCAAAAGTACTCATTCTCTTTTTAAAGACGCCTCCGCAATTCCATCTTTTTTCGATGATTTTAATTCAATCTCAGTAAGAGCTTTTAAAATATCAAGATAATCGTAATTAAGTTTAAATGTGCTGAATTACAAGTTACAAGCCTGGCGCGTTAAGTGTGATAATTGCATATTACCATCAAAACGCTAATGCTTCAATTGCAACAAACACCAGCCGAAAGACTGATCCTACTTAAACGAGCTAATCACATATGCCTACCTTGCACTGACGAGAGCCAACAACTCGAAACTGCAGTCTGTAAGTGGTGTGTGACGACTGGCACGAGAGCTCCTTTAAGTAGGATCAGTCTTTCAGCTGGTATTTGTTGCAGTCGAAGCATTAGCGTTTTGATGGTAATATGCAATTATTACACTTAACGCGCCAGGCTTGTAACTTGTAATTCAGCGCTTGGCGGGCACATAGCCCGGAGAGTAGCTGTTGGTTGCATCAGTCTGGTCACATTCCTTATAGTAAAATAAGGATTTTATAGAGGAGTTTGCCACTAAAAATATACTATTGTATTTGGCCTCTATATACTGCTACAATTGTGTCAACATCTGCAACCATAGACATATAAAATTCTGAAACAATAATTTTTTTCCGTATACGTTTCATTAAAACAGCGGTAATTTCAAACTATGATTGGGTATTTTTAGACTTCGTGCCTGGGGGCCCCTGTGTGCTGCACCGAACTGCCCGGTGATATGTCCGCCCCTGATTAGCATTTTTAGTCATTTTTACCCATTATTCAATATTGTGGCACATATAATCAATCCAGAGATGATAGCCGCATATCGTAAATTTTATGTATAATGGAAATAAAAAAAATAAAATTACCAACCTCCACTCAAAACACTGTCTTGTACATACGTATGTACTATCCTACTATTCCTACTACTACTACTCTATACCAACTATCCAATATTAACAAACATAGAGAAATTCCTGTGGAAATACAACCATATTTAATTTTTCTATGATCACATATTCCAGTTCCGGTATTTTATGGGTTATTCAATTCAGTCATTATAGCTGTGTTTGTTTGGTAATATTTTTTGGAACAATCAGCTTTCATTTCCAATGGGGAACATTCTCTTTTATTATTTATTTTATCCGCCAGGCCAGAGTCAAGGTTTGTAAAGTTACTTTACAAACCTCGGGCCAGAGTAGTGTTGTGCGACTGCCCGTGTCGTTCGCAAACGACCCGTTCAGAAGATCCGGATCGCAGTAATGAACGAAAGGATCCGGTTCACAAAAATTAAAGGAATCGGTTCATCGGCTCGGTTGGCTCAAAGTAACATATGAATCAGCTGAACGATTAACCGGCTGAATGATGAGCCGGAGTCTGTCGTATTGCGCATGTATTACAGGGCTATATTTTTATGTCAGTGGCATGTATTGAAATAGATGATGCATAAGGTTTGTTTTGAAATAATTTCTGCATACCGAAATGCCCCACGTTTTGTTTTCATATGTCTTGTAAGAACCGCCAGCTGCATTTGCCACTTAACAATTATTGCATTTTGCCCTGCTATAGAGTAGTAGCACAGTCGCACAGTAGAGCAGTACCCCCCTCGGCCGGAACAGTGTGGGATAAGATGCATGCTCCTAGGCTTAAATTTTAAATTATCTGATGCGCAATGATGTTATTGGGTTGATGTTTATTGTTTACTCCAGTAGTGTACATGCAAATGCGCGTTACCGGTTTCAAAAAGAACATTAATTTACATTGAAAATGTGAAAAATCGCCTTATGATATTGATCAATGTCGGTACTTTAGACACAAATCACAAATTTGTAAATGCATGCGCATCGGGTTGACAGTTGTACAATTTTCAGTTAGCTGTTTTATGGTTTTACAAACTATCTTTTTTTTTATTAACGGAAAATAAGTTTTCTGCCATAAGTGAAGGGTTTATTGTTCTCTAAAGGTCATAGTGTGATCTTAATAAGGAAAAAGGCGATACACAGGTGCTGTTGGTGTATAAATAGGTGCTTGGAAAAGTGCGTCATAGGAAAAATTTCCAAAATTTTTTTTTTAACAAACGGTTCGTATGCACGCAAAACTAATTTCAGATTCGTGTTCTACGACCCCAAAATAGGGTATCCTGAAAAAATCACGCAAAAATTCGAGGTTTCCGTTCTTTAGAATTACCCAAGTTTAGATCGAAGGTTAGGGTCAGTTAGGGTTTAGATATCTGAGGTTTAGAATAGTTTAGATGCCTTTGCCCAGCTTGCCTGTAAATGGATAGAATTTCTGAATACAAAAGAAATTAGCACAAATTAGCGAGCGATATCTCGTTGGTGAAGTAAGTTTAGATTCTATACGAATAATACGAAATTTAAAGTTTATTATCAAAGTATACTGCTTATGTCTGTAATGTCTAATCACAAATTACTGCTTTTCAACATTTGTACATTATTAAAACATTAAGGATGAATGTAATTTTTTTTTAGGTTAGGCATTCTCAGAGATTACCAGAAGTACCGTTTAAGCCATGGATTGTTGTATGAGGATATGTCTGTGACTGATGTATTGGCTTATTAGATAGAACCCAATAACAAGAACATTGATATGGCTGTTAAAGTTTTGCATCAGAATATTCTTTGTTTGCAGCCATTTTCAAAGTTTACTGTATTTTCTACAAGACATTCTATTCTAAGTAATTGAACCTGATGGTCAGATAGAGCTGATGTAATTACATCACCCATGTGAATATTTTCAAAATTAATAAAGATGTTATCTAAAAGTGTAGCTGCATGTTTTGATATTCTAGTTCTCCGGCTGAGCTACTAAGCCGGATATATACAAACATATGCAACGTTTAGGAACAAATAATACTGCAGTAAAAGTATAAATCAACAATTTATTTATTTATTTTAATTACAAACAATAATATATTAATTGTACGTTATAAAATGCGAAAATAGTGAATACTGTGAGGTAACAAAAAATATATTACTCTATTTTGAACGTTTTTTAAATAAATATATAACAAAATTTTCGTGATTTTATTTAACTACCCTTTCCTGAATTAGAGTTTTAGCTGTGGCAGATGACAATGTCATGTAATTGTCTGTCAATGATTATCCAAGTTGTGTGGTAGAAAAAAACTTACACCGTATAATATTGTCTAATAATGACAAATGTGTTGCTTTAAAGAACTAATCACTTCTGGAAATTATTATACAAAATAGAAACATTATAGCTGATAACGTATAATACAATACTAATTTATTAATACGCATTACTTTTTTAGGTATAAGTTGTAATACAACTGGACAATAGGATCAGTTACTGTTACTGCTTTTAATACGGAGTCAATGTCACGATACATAAGTCTAATTTTATCTCTGTAAAGTAAATCTCCTCTGTAAGTAATTAACTCAATGACTAAAATACAATTCAAAGCTGTAGTCTTAAACTTCAACATATCAGACAGTATATTAATCCAATTCATTGCTTCACAGTCAAAAGATCTTTTCAGAAATGGTACAAACTTTGTAAGTACAATTTGCCCAAATGTTTCAACAAGCTCTTCTGAATATAAAACAATTTTTTTAGCATATATTTCTGAATTACTTTCAGACTCTTTTTTAAATCGTAACAAATTCAATAAAACGTGTTCCTCGAGTGTTTCAACAAGTGTAAATATTTTCTCCCAATTGTTATAAAATTGTGCTACAATGTCCAATGTCGTTTCTCTTTCACATGCCTTTTCATAGAACATATTAAAAAATGTATACATATTTTTTCGCTGTTTTATCATATAACAGTCGGGCCAATTTTGTAATTTATAACTAGATAATAATTTGAAGACAACATCAAAGTTACTGCTTCTATCTGGGTGATATAATAAAACTTTAATAACAAATGGAAAATTACCCGGAATATCCTCGTTTATCAAGAAATATTTTTGAATAATTTCTGTGCAGAAAACTTGTGGCAGTTCTTGGATACAATGTTTGTCAATTATTTCCAAAACTGAAGATATCACACTATTAAATTCAGTCATTTTCCCATCTTCATCATTTTCCTTAAATTTCTCTAAAATTTTTAAAATGTGCTGTATATAAGAAGATCTATAGTTCCGAGGAATATTTACAGTATACAGTATTTCCAACGACTCTTTATCATGTTTCTCCAAAAAACCCATATGGAAGACTACTTTTTCAAAAAGTTCTTCAGACGGATTTTTTGAAAAATATCTTAAGCAACTTAAAAACATACTTTTCTGTAATGAACTGTTTTTTTCATTTTTCTCTAAATCATCCAATATGTCAAAAATAGTTTTTTGTTCAAATACACAACAAGCAAAACTTAAAGCGTGTTTTTTAGCAGATATAGCTGGATTTTTTGATAATTTGTTAAGATAAGGTTTCAAATCATTCTCAGGGCATTTATAAAAAGCATGATATAAAGCATTTAACGATGGTTGCAAGTAATCTCCCTTACAGAAGGTATCTATTAACAAGGGCAAATATTTTAATGGCTCTTTTAAATTCGTCAAATTTTTTAAAAAAGCTAGTTGCACTTTGTAAATTGTCTTTGCTTCCTCATCTTCAATTTTTAATTTTGGTTGTGTAGGTATAAAATTGCCATTTTCCATAATTCTAATATAGTGTTCTGCAGTAGTTAAAATTGACAGACGTCTAATTGGTTCAGATTTGTCTTGTTCCTCATCGTCATCAAGCTGCTTTAAACAATACTTTACAACTATATCATCCAAGTTTAAATGACTGTACAATTTAACTTTGCGCCAAATTTTGAATGTGGTGTATATTGTAGTATTCAAAATTTTATCAATGTGCTCCACAATTACTAGAGGATCATATTTTAAATACCAACGTATTACCTGAAATAAAAATGTTATCATTTAACTTTAACTGTACGCTTTAGAATTCACTACAACTTATGTTGGACCAGTAAAATCCTTAAAAAATTCAAAATCAGTCATACAGTGTAAATGTTCCATTAAGGCCAGAAACGGAGTATATCTGGTTGCCTAATAATCCTCGAAAAATAATAAAAAATACGGTTTCGTACTTGAGAAATAACTCTTCAAAGATAAAACAGAAAGATAACATGTAAGCTTGATAATAAAAGCGACAGGTACATAACGAAATACAGCACTTTCTAAAAATTGTAATTTTGCACGGAAAAAAATATTGAAAGTAAATTTCAGTACCAATGATAATTAATGCAAAGAATTATTGTTAATAAAGTAGGTTTCATAAGATACCTTTACACATTATAATAGCTATTACTTGTATAAAAAATGTAGGAAAAATAATACAAGAATGGTTATTTACCAAGCAGATTTTACTAATAAATCAATAATAATAATAATAATAATAATAGTATTTATTTCAAAGTAAAAGTTATAATAATAACAGTAAGATGAAATATCGTCAAAACAACAACAAAAAAAACAATAATCAATTCAAACGCATACATGATTATAAAATGTGTAAATGACAAACATATCTTCAGACGAATAACAACATGAATGATAGATAAATAACAAATATAATAAAATATAATTAAACATGTAAAATGAATCTAAATATAGACATATTTTAAGCATAATTCATAAATTCCTGTACTGTGTATGGCTCTACATTTAATAATAATTCATATATAAGTTTTTTAAAAGTTCTTAAAGAGTTTACTGCCTGAATGGATTGTGGAAGCCTGTTATAAAATTTTATGCAATTATAGTGGGCATTTTTTTCTGTCATAGTCAACCTGTGGATGGGATAGTTGTAATTAAGGTTTCTCGTGTTATGATTGTGTTGGGGTTCATTGTCCGAAAAGAGCTGTTTGTTCTTAAAGAAATACAACAGACATTCTTGAATATAAATAGCATAAAGAGTCAATACTTTGTTTTTCTTGAATTTTCCTCTACATGTTTCAAGTGGTCTTATTTTTAACATAGTTCTCAAGGTACGCTTTTGAATTATGAATAATCTTTCTATATTTACACTGTTTCCATAAAATATTATTCCATAGCGCAATACTGAATCAAAATTTGCATAGTATACGATTTTGAGAGAAATAAATTTCATATATTTGGATAATACTCTGATGCTATAACATGCACTATTTAATTTTTTGCTAATATAATCTATATGGACATCCCACCGCAATGTTTCATCAACATGTATACCTAAAAATTTTGTGGCTTGTGTTAATTTTAATGTAGTATTCTCATTTAATTTAATTTTGTTCACAGTCTCAAGACCAGCTCGATTAGTTCTAAATAATACGGTATTTGTTTTTTCTTCATTTAACACAAGTTTATTTGAAAGAAACCATTCCTTAGCATTTGTAAATATAGTATTTGTTGACATAATTATGTCATAAAATGTTGTAGCCGATACTAGCAAGTTAGCATCATCTGCATAGTTTGTTATGGATGTATCTTCTAAAGTTACTACATTTACTAAGTCATTTATAAAGGTTATAAAAAGTGTCGGCCCCAGAATACTGCCTTGAGGTACTCCACGTAATATGTACTGAAATTCTGACTTAGTAACTTGGCCATCTTTAATGATAGACACTTTTTGTTTTCTATTTGAAAGGTATGACCGAAACCACTCAAGTGCATTACCTCGTACACCATATTTCTCCAACTTGTAAAGCAAAAGCTTATGATCTATACAATCATAAGCCTTAGACAAGTCTAAGAAAATTCTGAGAGCTATGTCATTTTTCTCTAATGCGTATAGTATTTTCTGTGTAAATTGGTACACCGCAGTTTGAGTCGATCTACCCTTTAAATAACCATGCTGAAAAATATTGAAATAATTGTTCAGTAACATATAATCCATAAGCCTATTTGACATAATTTTTTCAAATAATTTTGAAAAGGCTGATAACAGACTAATTGGCCTATAGTTGTCAATTACTGCTTGGTCACCTTTTTTATGCAGGGGTATAACCACAGCTACTTTTAGTGATTCTGGGAAAATACCATATTCTAAAGAGTTATTAATTATATAACAAAGAGGATTTACTATTTCATTAATGCAAAATTTTAATAAATTTGTGGGCACCCCATCATCACCACAACTCATTTTGTTCTTCAAGTTTTTTACTATATTTATAATCTCTTGCTTGTTGGCACTTTTCACAAACATTGACCTATTGCTAGCTTCAATCTGACACGAGAAAGGCTTATTTGGCAATTGTGACACTAACTTTGATGCCGAATTTATTATGTAACTGTTAAAATGCTCAGCTATTATTTTGGGATCCCCCTCTATAGCTACATCTCTATTCGAGTTATTTTTACCCTTAATTTCATCTACAATATCCCACACACATTTTGATTTATTGTCAGAATTTTGCAACCTTTCACAAAACTTATTTGATCTACTCTGTATCAGTAATTTGTTATATTCTTTTTTAGTTTCATTATAAACACTTTTATACCGATCATCTACACTGCAAGCTATATATAAGATGTCAAGTCTGTTTTTACATTCTCTGACCTTTGGATCATTTTTTAAATTTTGAGTAAGTTTTTTGGTTGACATTTTTTTGAGTGGAAAACTATCCTCAAAAACTGTCATAAAAATATTCATAAATTTCTCCCATTGTTCATTAACATTTTGCTTTTTTATTGCGTAAATTGTATGCCAGTCCATTTGAGATAGTTTTATTATAAACGTTTTTTTATTAGAATCACTGAAAATTCTTTTATACTCAAAATTAGGTGCTATACTCTTATTTATTTCCATACTCAACTTTTGTGCCGTGTGATCAGAGATTAGAGAATGTATCACCTCTGCATCACATACATTTTCATAATTTGTAAATATATTATCAATGCACGTCTTACTGTTGCTAGTAATACGTGTATGTTCTAAAAATATAGGATTTAGGTTGTATGAACTAAAAAGTGAGCGTAGCTCTGAACTACTTCTGTTATCTACTAAAAGATCTATATTCATATCACCAGCAGCAATAATGGTTGCATTTTCATGACAAAGTAAATATAATGCTTCATCTACTTTATTAATAAAAATGTTAATATCACCAGTTGGTGGCCTATATATAGACATAATGATTATTTTTTCCCTGTTTATTTTCCATTCGCAAGCTGAACACTCAAATTGACCTGATATCGATAGTATCTTTACATCAGTTCGTTCTTTACACTGGATGCTTTTTCTTACATAGATGGCAGTACCTCCATGTTTGTTTTCCTGTCTGCAGAAGCTGGATACTAAATGAAAGTTTTCTATGCCATATGCTGTTAGTTGCTCTTCAGTTTTCCAATGCTCAGTAATACACAGAAACGTACATTCTTCATAATTACTAAGCAAAACATTTAATTCATCGATGCAATTCCCTACAGATTGAACATTTTGATGTATTATACTTATTTTTTTACTGTTGTTTTTATTTCTTTGATTGTGAATGTTCATGACTTTATTGTCCTTGGAGGTGACATTAATTCTGGAGTGATTTACAAAAAATCCTCACCTTGATTGTATGATCGATACTTTGTGAAACTAAATCTTTTGAAACCTGTTCCAACAGGCCAAAACTCTGAATTATACATCTCATCTTTTTTTGTAAGAGGGGCACTCACTACAAAGCATTTAAGCTGATTAGGATTTGAATTTAGCTCCTTTACATTTACTATCTCATTTTTAAAACTTGGCTTTTCCTTTATGAACTTTTGAATCATCTCTGCTGTGACATGTCTGTTGACTCTATAAATATACATCCAAACTTTTCTTTGGGCACTACTGAATCCTGTATTTTTTTGTTCTTCGGCTACATCTCTTGTGCCAATATTTCTTGGAATTCTGGGCGTTTTCTTTCTTTTAACTGTGATAAAACCTGATTGTTCATTGTCTCTTATTTCTTTAGTAGTAACTTCGCCTTGTGTCTGTAGATTTTCATTTTCACTGTTAATGACATTATCGTTGCCACTTTCTTCATGTTCCAATATGTTTCGTTTTTCTAAAGGCATAGGTGGATTTTTCTGTATTGGATCAGCTAGACTGATGATATTCTGCATTATTTTCCTTTGTTCTATTTCATAACTGGTTGCATTGCTTGTTCCTGCTTTTGTTCTAGTACCGCTGGGAATTTCTTTGTTTATATCTTTCACTTTGACAGTGTTTTTATTTCTTTCATTTTTGTTTTTATTCTCAAGAATATCTATAATTTTTTGTTTATCCCTTATCATGGTTTCTTTGTCCTCTATTAGTTTTTCGTATAATACAATTTGCTTTACTAGATTAACTTTTTCATATATCATGGGCTTGCATTCACTGCATAAAAATAGCAATACTCGGTTTTTTAATGAAAAAACTCTAGCTTCAGTTGCCGAAATATCAGCACAAGTGTAACAAAATCCATTTTCACAGATTTCACATACTACGGTCGTATCTAGACTTTCCTTTTTACATTTAAAACAGGAGCACATACTAAACATGTTTACTCACTCACTACTACTATATACTATATCCGGAAAATGTGTATATACTTTGGAGAAATGTTCGGCGTTTGTCTAAGAGATGGCACTGTATAATGGGGGACTTACGGAATAAAAAGACAAGATGATCTGTTCACAGTCTTTTAATTTCCTTCTTCATTTATATATTTTTACCATGGAGAGCAAAGAGTGAGTATATGCATGCATATACCTGTTACTGAGCTAACGTCTTCGGTGTTATTTAATATATACTTTTTTTTGTGGGTAGGAGGGGAAAAATCTTCTACAAGATGCCAATCATTGTTGTGATCGGAAGTGTGAGATTTTTACTCACCAAAAAAAACCCCTCCTGGCTACTCATCCGATCCAGAACTAGATTTAATATATACTGAATTGTTAACAAATTACTTTTGGTTTGATTGTTATATTAAACTAACATGAAGATTTGGAGAGTCCAATTCCATTTTCAAATAGCTATAGTTACTACCTAAGGGCATAAAAGTAATAAATTTGATCATAAAAGGCGACAAGGCCTTGTCAAATTAAAACGTTCGCTTTTTCGTGGAATTCATTTATTTGGCGTTATCGTACAATGCGCTAGTAGACACTATTTTAATACGCTTCTTTACTTCACATAACATATTGTTACGTGCTTACAGTTTTCAGTAAACACTTTGTGGATTCGAATAACTTGCAACAAGAATCTTCACAAACCACTGATTTATTTAATCACTAAAATTACACTAGTAAATACTTAACAATCACACAACTAATAATAACTTAATCTAATATAAATTCACAACTTTTAAAACACTATGTACATTGCTTTTCTTCTTGAACTTGTCAACTCTTGTCTAACCTAAAAACTCTCTGTCTGTTTACTTCACTGAACTGAACTATATTGCCTACTTCACTCAACTGAAATCTTCTTCTACAAACTGTCTCTGTAACCAGAACCACAGACTACCCAGAACTGTACTGGATACTAAACTGAACTGTTCCTTATACTTCACTAAACTGTACTGTTCTGTTCTCCCATCTGCTGGCTCCACCTCTTTATATACCCACTTGGAATGTCCAGAATATCATTGTAGAACTTTCCAGAATATACTGGAATTCTCTATAATTTTCTTAGGCACTACTAAATGGTGGTTCGCCAGTTGGCCCACAGATGGCGCCACCCTTCTGGCCGGGGAGTAATTACAACTCTCCTCTCTGTTAGAGGGCAGCACATAACACTGCCCCCTCCTTAAGCCTGAACGTCCCGGTCAGGCATTTCAGATACCCCAGTATACTTTGCCAACCTGTCCAGGTGCACGATCCTCATCTTGGACTTCTTTCTACGTTGAATCCTATAAACAACGTCGTTGATCCGAGTGATGACAGAATACGGTCCTTCCCAAGGCGAGCGGGGCTTCGAGAATCCTTCTTCACTCCGCTGTGGGTTATATAGCCAAACCGAGTCCCCCACCTTGAATCCTGCTGAACTGGCATTGCGGTCATATCTAGCCTTCATTCGATCACCACTCCCTGTAGGTGACCTCTTGGCAGCCACATTCGCACAAACCTTGCAACTGCGACACCAAGCCTCTACATCCTGACAGCTATTTACCCAGTAAAATCGCTCCCGTACTCTAGCCAAAGTCTTATTTCTGCTAAAGTGCTCTCTGGATATTCCCTCGTGCACTTCCCGAAGTACTTTTGGTACTCGGCACCTGGGTATCAGCAACCGCATGGTAACTTCTTTCCCATCCGGGCTCTCCCATGCTCTCCGTAATAGTCCATCTATAACCCTAAGTGAATCCCATTGCGCCCATAAAGCCTTCAGTCCAACACTTTTACTGGAAACGTCCTTCCATTCCGGGCGGATTCCTTTTTCTTTCGCCTTCAACATTGGTCCAATTTCATCGTCGTTCAGTTGTTCCTCTCTTAGAACTTTCTTTGACCAGTCCTTCGGAACCTCTATCTTAACTGCCTTCACTTCTGCTATATCCTGCTGCTTCTTTACATTCTCGGCATTCACTTCCTTAGGGCTCCTCTGGCGACAGTACCCCTTGACATGCCTCAATTTGCCGCAATTATAACAGCGGATTACTTTTGTCGGACCTCCAGCACTTCGCTGCTGCTTCGGCTCCTGTTTCGGCGGTTGCGGTTCCTGTTTCAGCTCCGGTCGCGAACTTAATTCGTTTAGTACTTGTGCGACCATTTTCTGTATGTCTGTTAACATTACAATCAATCTCATCTTATCAGAGCGGACTTCCTCTTTCTTTGCAGTGTTTACTTCTCCAGGATTCCGTTCTCGACACTGCCGCATCATATGTCCTGGTTTGCTGCACTGATAACACCGAATCACCTTCCTTGTCTGTCCATCGCTCTGTTCTCTTTCCTGCTTCCTTGGAGCATCTGGTTTGGTCATCAACTGGCTTATCATTTTGTGCAGGTCAGCCATCAAAGATTCCATATTCGATTTTTCTAAATGGTTCTCTTCTTCTACTTTCATGGCTCGTACTCTCGGATGTAGAGTCTCTTCATAAGCAGCTTCAACTTCGAGGGCATGGATCAAGGCTTCGCTACCAGTCTTATCTCGGGATAATCTAAGGACTCGCCTAATCTCCTCATCTCTTATGCCATCGATGAAAGTACCAACTGTTAATTGTTCCTGGAATTCTTTGGGTGCATCCGGGTAAGCCAGGTATGTCAGTCGCTCAACAGCTGCTTCAAAATCTTGTAAACTTTCCCCAGCCTTTTGTGTGCGTGATTTGAGCTGAGTTTGGTATACTTGGGCGAGGTGTTGGTCGCCATATCTTAGGTCTAGTGCAGCTTCCAAAACTTTAAAATCCCGTTGCTGCGTCACTGGGATAGTCTGAAGCAACTCTGAGGCTTGACCTCTTAATGCTAGCACCAATGCCATAGCTTTTTCTTCGTTACTCCAATTGTTTGCGTATGCCGCTGCCTCAAATTGTCTTTTATAGGTTGACCAAGAAGTTTGACCATCAAAGGAAGGCGGTTGTAATCGAGGGCCTGACGATGATAATACTAGCTACTAGCCTCCTTGCGTTCTTAACTGTCCCTTAAGTTGTTCTACCTCTCCTTGAACTGCCTGAAATTTTCCTTCTATATCGGTAACTTTCCCTTCGACGCCAGTAACTTTTCCTTTGACTTCAGTTACTTCCTCTTCAACCTTATTTACTTTTCCTTTGACATCACTTACTTCTTCTTCGACAGCAGTCACTTTTCCTTCGACGCCAGTCACTTTTTGTTCAACTTTATCTACTTTTTCCTTGACCTCATTAGTGGCTGACAGGATAGCATCTTGTTGCCCTTGTATAATTTTCCTTAATTCTTCTTTCTCTTCTAGACGTCGTTTTTCTTGTTCTTCTTTTTCTTCCCGACATTGTCTTTCTTGTTCTTCTTTTTCTTCTAGTTTTTCTTTCTGACGTCGTCTTTCTTGTTCTTCTTGACGTCTTTCTTGTTCTTCTAGCATCATTTTGCTAAATGCAGCTAACATGTCTTGCATTTGCTTTCTGAGCGGCCATGCTTCTTGTTTCCATTCAAAAACTAACAAATAACACTAACAAGTCTTATTTAAAGTCTATATCTGGTATACGTCAAATATGTCCACAAAATTCAGAATAGAATGTTCTATAAATTTTCTCACACTAGCACTTGTCTAATGTCTATATCACTTTCCAGTTCGACTCACTTCACTATCTCCAGTGGTTTCCAAATAGAACACTATGGAACTTCGTCGAATTCTTCAGAAATTCTGTTGCAATTCCGCTTCTGACACCAATTGTTACGTGCTTACAGTTTTCAGTAAACACTTTGTGGATTCGAATAACTTGCAACAAGAATCTTCACAAACCACTGATTTATTTAATCACTAAAATTACACTAGTAAATACTTAACAATCACACAACTAATAATAACTTAATCTAATATAAATTCACAACTTTTAAAACACTATGTACTTTACTTTTCTTCTTGAACTTGTCAACTCACTATATTGCCTACTTCACTCAACTGAAATCTTCTTCTACAAACTGTCTCTGTAACCAGAACCACAGACTACCCAGAACTGTACTGGATACTAAACTGAACTGTTCCTTATACTTCACTAAACTGTACTGTTCTGTTCTCCCATCTGCTGGCTCCACCTCTTTATATACCCACTTGGAATGTCCAGAATATCATTGTAGAACTTTCCAGAATATACTGGAATTCTCTATAATTTTCTTAGGCACTACTAAATGGTGGTTCGCCAGTTGGCCCACAGATGGCGCCACCCTTCTGGCCGGGGAGTAATTACAACTCTCCTCTCTGTTAGAGGGCAGCACATAACACTATGCTATTTTTTTCAAATGTCAAATATAAATTAAACAATTACTGTCATTTATTATTCAAATACTTTTAGTGAAGCTCGTGAGCGGCAGTAAACGACTTTTACCGCCGCTCAGAGCTCGTGAAACTCTTTTACTGCCACCCAGATTAAATGTCAGCGAAATGACGGTTTAAGTTTATGAAGTTTGTCATAAAAATCATAACTATTTTGTTGTTTGAAAAAGAAAGCTTTTAATCTTCAAATTTCGGCAGCTATTTTAGTTTTGACATATTGAAATATTAGAAATGATTCGATCACGATAAAGTTGATGACCTGTGTTGCACTTTAATATTTCAAACACAAATATGGCAAAAGAAAGTTAGTACTAATTTTTGCTGTGACATAAGTTGGATTCTCCTCCATGTGACATTTTGTGACGTTTTGATCCACTGAATCCACTATCCCTTCAAACGAGTCACATACATATTTTTTTCAACCCCTACACGAGCTCTAACATGAATGTAAACCAAATATGTAATGGAGTGCACATGCTCGCTTGTATAAAATAAACGATGCGCTCTGGAACCACCCTCTTCTCCATGAGCCGTCACAAGATACAGACATATTTTAATATAACCTCCCACCTTCCCAGAAGCTAAGCAATATGCAATAAACTAATATAACATAAAATACACCAACTTGATTCAATAATTTCATCTTATTTTGGCAATATATTTTTCAATTGTTGGTAGACAGAAAAAATAGAAACTGTTTTAAAAATAATTCCCCACTGATTCGTCTACAGGCGTCGGTGTTAGGCCTCAGTGGCGGAAATAGACCGACGTTAAATAAATGTATAAAAAATAATAATAATAATAATTCCCGATTTCTTTCGATGCGACGTCAGGTATAGTAGACCTATTAAATGGCAAAAAAGTGGACTTTTCTGGATGAAAAAAATATGGAATCTTTGGGAAAGTTCTCATATTTTGAATATCTTCCAGTTACATTGTTGAAGATGAAGGATGACTTTTTTTTTTTTTAATATTTCCATGAGACTTTTACAAGTATCGGAATTGTCATGTATATAACATAGAATACACAGAATATATAATACATAAAGAGAAAACGGAACATACAAAATATATATACATAAATATTTAAAAGGAATAAAAAAACATACATACATATATATATATATATATATATATATAAAACAATACTCTGCAGAGACAAATTGATCATTATTTCATATAAGGCCTATTATGGAAATATTCTGGCATTTAGTAAAAACTCATCAAAACTGTAGGGACATGTTTCAAGAAGGTAACACTTTAATTTCTTTTTAAATAAAAAAATATTAGAGATAGATTTAATCTCCAGTGGAACTGCATTAAATGCCCGCACTGCTCTGTAGTATACTCCCTTTTCGAATGATGATGTTTGATGATGAGGAACTCTCAGTGCATTTGAATTTAGAGTTACCATCATCATACCATTGTACATATCCTCGTTTGTTCTAAATTTACCAATATTTTTTTTTACAAATAAAATCAACAGGTATATATATAAGGTGGGTAATGTCATTAACTCCAACATTTTGAATAACTTTCATACAATATAAATGGATATTCAATGAAAACTGCCAAAATTCAAGTCCAAGACATTTAGAACAATAATATATGTGGCTGGTGTAATAAAAAATATATGTTTATTATTAGTGTTACATTCACTAATGCTTTTAACCTTCTTTGAGAGTATTTTAATAGTTACGTTAAGGTAAGGAATATGTATAGTATTATATTTGCTCTCTAATGAGAAATTATTATTTCAGTTTAAGGTAACGTTTAAAAATTAAACAATATTATTTCCATGATAAATGGAATTACGTAGCTTATAAGTGACAGAAATTCATATAAAATTAATTTTTATATGAGCGCATTATTTTCTAACGTCTTTAGACAACGAGGAATTGTCTTTACATCGGGCAACACTGTTGCAGTTCATAATATAAGTACAAACACACATAGTACCATTTGGTGGCAAAAGAAGTACTAGCTTATGAGTTTTTGACAATTCGTTCCTGCCTCTAATACAATACATTTTATTGATTTTAAAAGACCAACATAAGTATAAAACAAGTCAAAAATTTTTTTTTCTCGCAAACTACATAAAACAAGTGAGAATAAAGACACAGTCATATCTATCAAATACATGAGAAAAGAAAAATAGAACAAGGAGTTACTGAATTTTTCAATGAACCTCTGAGAGCCTCCCTCAACTTTTATGGTGCGTTGTCCTGTTTAAAGAGACAACCCTACGTTGAGTCCGGGTCCTGCCGATAAGGACGTTTTCTTATGAGGGCTATTTTTGCAAATTAATACCTTTGGTGTCTAAAAACCTCCCTTTACAATACACTACCCTACGTGCAACTCGTTAACCATGCTAGCACCATAAGTGATTAAAACTGAAAATTCGTCTCCCAATGAAGTTGACCAACGTCTACGTAAGGTTGTGATTGAAGCCCTATTTCTTACCACTTTGTAACACTTTATTATATATGCCTCGATTTGAAAATGAAGAAATAAGATTTTATTCGAAAATCTTGAGATAAAATTTTAAATATTACATACCAAATGTTTACATACCTCATCTACGCCATACTTTGGAAGAATCTTTTCCCAGTAGTAAGTTAACATCTCGTTTTCTAAATTGTTACGATTCAATTTACACACTGCCTTTGAAAAATTAACTAGCATGGTCCATGGAAAACGATTCCTTAAAGTAGGCATGATGTTTTCAGAAATCTCTATTACGTTCTTTGGATATCGTAGATTATATGAAAATATTTCCGCCATAATTCCAGAAAGCAAAAGTTTTCTTTGATCTTCGCACTTTTGAGCTTTAACAATAGTAGGGAAATGTTCCAAAGCTTGCATCAAGACCTTTTTTTCAACTTCACAATCTTTTATAATACTTAATGACTCAAGCTCTGCGATATCATAAGTCACATAATTCACTACATGTTTTAAATATTCTAATATGCCATAAGTTATATCATCTTCGGGTCGATTATTTTTACACAAGTATTTAATATAAGCCAGTTTCATATTTGAACGAGCAGTATATTCTTTATTCAAATTCTGAATCGTAAGAATTTCATTTAAATATTTCCAGTGAGTTTCATTAAATTCCTCCAATTTAAAATTAGATTCAATTGTGTGCAAAAAATCAGCTCTTGTAGATGTGCCATCATTCCTGTGTCTTTCGCAGAAATACCTTAATACCTGAAAAGAAAAGTAATTAATCATTTAATTATTAAAAATGTTCATATAGAATAGAATTTTGGTACATAAAATGAACAATATTGGTTTTGTCAAAAGTGTAAAAGAATACAAAAATATATAATATTTTATAGTGATGATATATAATGTACTTTGTTTATTCTTTTAATATGTATAAGTTTTTACATGCTGGGAACAGTTGAATTTCGTTATTATTCATATAAATGGAGTCTCACTTGTGAGTACTATAACATCACAACCCCATAACTTAATTTTTAATCAAAGCCTGGTCATAGTCAACCAGTGAATTTAATTTAGAAATAATGTTCTCACAACGAATTTTTCAATTCAGACATTCATCTACATGTATTCACAAAAATTTTACAGGTTCATCTTTACATAGTAATTTCTGGATGTCTATTTGCAATGACAGATATTCACAAGTTTTTTATTACTGTTGAAATGGAGATTATTTTGTGTAAAATTGTGTTCCATTTGCTTTATTCTAAACGGTCTTCATTTTTGTCTGATATAATTGATTTGTCGTCAGCATAAATGGTAAAATGAGCTGATGTTGCATATGTATCAAGATCATTCGTATACAGTAGGACACAGAACAGAGCCCTGTGGCACTCCTATGTTAATGTCAACATACTTTAAATTAACAGTTTCAATAAGGCTAGCTTCGTTATTAATAATTGAAACATATTTTTTACGATTAAAAATTTCCAAACTCGACACATCCCTAGAATCTCTTATATTTGTTTTTCATGAAAAACCTTGTATAACACAAATACCTACACTTAACACTAATAAATATACTTACCCCTTCCAACGCCTTCAAATCTTTATTTATACCACAAGATTTTACTAAAATACACAAAAATTTTCTCCTTTCCTTTATTGAACTGGTTAAATTAATCTTTTCTTTTATCAAAGTCAGACATCTTTCCACGTTGTAATATTTTATATATTCATCATCATTATTTTTGATATATTTAATTTGGGCTAGAGTTTCTCTAAGTCTCACGTCAGGAATGACACTCAAAACATCATCATTCAAGCAATTTAAATAGGACAAAATATCTTCATTCAGAACATCGGTAAAGGTTTCAGTGTACAGCTGGTACCGAGAATGTTTTGGGTAATATTTCAGAAGTGTTTTACAAGGTGCATATTCACCATCTAATTCTTCTATGTCTCTAGGAAATAAATTATGGTAAAACTGTTTGAATTTACCTAGTTTATTTAAGTTTCTCACTAGTGTCTCGTGCCTGAAGTACTCAATGTATTTTTTGGGTTCACTGACAATCTCACGGCTTTTTGTCTCGATCAACTTTTTAGTGGTTCTGCGACCCAATTTCAAATCGGTCTTAATTTCATGGTTTTCAAATATATACCAGAAGAGTGCCGGGTCATTTTGAGTAAGGTACATTAAAAAATTTTTGTCAAATATAATGTACTGTTGTTTGCGTACATCAAAATATAATTTAATCAAATCAGGTTGTTTTTTGTATATTATTTTTAACTGGGAAGTCCACAATTTGACTTCATCATTTCTCAAGATATGCTCTATTTTTTGTGAGCTACATGCTGGTATCACTGTAGTTGCAATGAACAACCCATATCTGAAATAAATTAATAAACGTTTATTGTGAAGGTTTGTATCAGTTAAACCGTGCTGTTCAAAACCATTAAATGTAGAGGTCTTACAAAATTAATATATAGCACTGTTGCATAGTTTGAATTTTGTCGAGTGAAAGCAATTACCAAAGAATAATTAATGATATGTAGCCACTTATCACGATTTCCATTCTCTAATATGGGTACTACACAATTTGCCCAATGCTATATTTAATAACAATATATAACGAGATCATTCTGATAAGTCGTGGTAACTCTGGCAAGCCAAATGAAGGCAGTTATCCTGGGATCTCTCCACCTACTTAAAGCACACGATTCGGGAATCTATAGCTACTGACCTTGCTGAATATCGGGAGAGAATGGTGATAATTTGTGCGGATACTGGAGACACAGGAGAACCCCCTGCATTGCATACACAGTAATAATAATTAAACATCTTATGACTTATAAAAAAGCTTATAAATGCAATACTAAAGAACCACTAAACTTAATATGAGTAAGAAAAAAGAAAAAGAGTCAGTGCTAATGAAGTTATATAGGCAGAAAAAATAGGTATATGGAAATACGCAATGCAAAAATGCAGTTTAACTTTTCTAACCATTTATTTCGCCTCAAATAAATAAAAATTGTATTTAAATTAATATATATTAGTCCAAGCTTTATTTAGGTCGCTTCTGGGCCACTTGCACTAAGTGTATATGTTGACCAAGTATCTACGGCATTAGTGAAATGTGCACACTTAAATAAAACTACCGTACAATAGAATAAAAATTGCATTAGCCCAAAAATCGAGCCTTGCTATAGGTACACTGGATACTGGATAGGCCTTTAGCGAATTATTTAAAATTATCCAGTTACAGAATTCGTTCTAGTGTCATTGCATGCTGTAGGATTATATTTTTACTTTGATATAAACAAACAAGGGATGTGTCAATATTTCCTTGAAGCTTTATAACTAATTAGCCAGTCTGACATTATTTGAAACCATATATTTATATTATGTTATCTAATTTTTTTTGTTTAAACAATATACTATCTGCGTATAACTTTTATAAACTTCTACTTTCAAATTAGACATATAGAAATGATAGAAATAGGTACTGATTGAATGGACCCAAAATAGACACTTGGAGGACACCACGATTTATAAATTTTTCATAATTAAGGTACCCTTTTTGGTTGTTTTAATAATTCTTATTTAACATTAACATTGTAAAGTTATACCATACCGTTTTAAAACAGCATCAAAGACTTCATCCATTTTCTCTTCAGGAAATGCAATAGACAATTTTTTCAGTACTTTCATTTTCACAGAAAAAGACATAGATGGTAATACTTCCGTAACAAATTCTTCGACACCAACATTATCGAATGCTTCTTTAAAAAACCACGGTTGCTTAATAATTTTACTGACGCATGCTTCATTCCCATATCTGAGAACTTCCACCAGTTCAACTGTTTTCCTAAGATATATTAACACATCAATATACAACAAAGTTTCCAAGAATGTTTTAGGTTTAAGGTTATCTAAGATAAAATTTTTTCCATCACCAGTAATATCTTTATTTTTTAACAGTTTGTGCAAGTTTTGTTTCCTTTCTCCAACTAAAACCCCTTCTATATTATGGAACTCGGATATAAAGGTTTCCGAAGTCATCTTAGGTTGCCTGTAAATAAAGAATACTCTCAATTAAACATTATATATAGAGTTTGCCTTTATATTTATTGTGTGAGGTGAAGTTCACTAATCATATTTTTTATGACCAAATATTCAAAAACATTTATACCTAAAGAAAAGATCTTAAATAAATTGACACAGAGTACCAGTTTTTCTAAATAATGTGCATAATTAGCTTAGGAAGTTATTTGAAAAAATATTAAGTACAAATATGTATATATAGACATACGTCTATAAATGCTTCCTAACGAAGTTATGGTCTTTTAAGGATGACAACTAAACCAGTGTGGGTTTTACCCATTTATCACAGAAATATCAAAAAAGAGACTCTTGCGTGCAGCTTACTCTGCGATTTCTAGCGATGAAGCTAAAGAAACCTTATTTAATTTTATCCGCAAGAGTGCACCACTTGTACTCGGTTGTTTGTTTTGTTCGTCAATGTCAATATTGTCAATGTCAATCACTGAACATGTCTTTGTGTAAACAACTACCGTAATCCTTTTTATCAGTTTAGCTCATATCAGTAATTTCTACGAATAAGAGATTAGGAAACTCTCGGAAATCGGAAAATTTAAATTATTTAAAGGTTATATGATACACACGTTGAGAATGACTTTAAACCGAGTTATATGGACTTGTCGATAAATTTACAACGCAGGTTAAATCCGTTGTGGCCATAAATGACACACTTTTGTCCCACCGATAAACTCTGTCGGTTTTAGTAACATTTTTTTATCGGGATTTATGAAAATCTATAAAGAACATCCAACTATGAAAAACAAAATCGAATGAATATTCGAATAAAAACTTAAAAAAATAGGGGTTATGAAGTTTTAGTAGAGTACTGCAAGCAGATTTATCCAGAAGCAATAAATCGAAATTCTGTTTATAAAAAGATACAAAATATCACTTTAAAAAACCAAAAACTTTTGTGTAGACTGAATTTCACGGTTTAGCCAAAGAATTTGGTTTAGCCACAGGCCATGGACAACTAGACAAATTTCACCCACTAACAGTCGGTTTTGTCTGGGAACGATTAAACTGTCGTATTAGTCTGCAGATTTTCTTTGTTAGTTAGTGGAGTACCTCGGTTTTATCCGTCACATACCAAATCTGCGGGCTTACATTGAGCCGGTTAAAGTTCGCATAAAAACCTCTGTGTGTGTGGCCGGCTAATGTCCCCTTCAAATTAAAAACGCAATTCAAAATTAGTTTAATTATGTAAACCTTTGAGCATAATATACGCTGGAAGATGTGCACCAATAAATTGAAAGCAACGGCGTAGTATATACCTATTTTTTAAAACAATAAAACTAAACTTTGTGTATAATCACATATTTATTTTAAGAAATATTTTACAGGAAACTATCTGATCTGTGATCTTCGAGTGGTTAATGCGAAATTTACTAAAATTAGTACTATTAGTTTTGGAAGGAAACTGAAGTAGCTCTTCTGGTAGTTGCCTATTCTGTGGTAAAATCTCTAAAGGACAGGGACGTTGCAACTTAAACAGTTGGCAACCAACATGGCAACATTGGCAATAATAACCATAAGTACCATAACCTCTCAAGCAACACGAAATTTTAATTCTTGTACCGGTGAGTTGCTGTTGTTTTTGAAAATCGTCGATTTTTTTATGTATTGATTAAAATGGATGATATAATTGAAAGTAATTCAATCCAAAATAGCATAAGAGATGAAGCAGATATATTTACTATTCTAGTGGCAACTGATATTCATTTAGGATTTGAAGAAAAAAATCCGATTAGAGGTAAGGTAACTAGTATTTACCAGTATTTAGTTGTAAAAGCTTTTAAAATTGATTTTCCATAAATCTAAACATAACTGTATAGGGTGTTTCAAAATTAAGTGGACAAATAGCAAGTCCATGTAGATGGGGATTTAATTAAACCTTACTATAAAATATGTTTGATAAATATTTTACCCTCCTGATTTTTCAAAATGATAATATTCTGTTTGCACCTTGCCAACTCCGATTATTTTCTAAATAGGAACTCTTTGATTTACAATACTTACAATTCATTAATTTTATTTTGGAGTGTATATCTCTTTAAATTATATCAATTTTTACTGTTATTAACATGACTGTTTCCACTTTCCTATTGGTTAGTAAAATTTTAGTTTTAGATCCAGACTGTTATATTTTTATTTTTTATTTTTATTTTTATTTTAATGCCTTATTTATATTTACGTCCTGGCGGAGTTTAGCTACAGCTACTCTTCCACTCAACCAGGACGGCGAAATGAGATGCCGTTCACCCATCCAAGTGACGGCCTCGACCAACGCTGCTTCACTTCGCTGATCGAGGTCTCAGCGCTTAAACCGATGACGGTACCTCACTTCGCATGACGGTACCTCACTTCGCGAAGTATATGTACCTATCTGTACCAAGAAATGGATAGGTTTTAATTTTTAAGTTATTTCCTTTTCCTTTATTTTCTATTGTGTAACAAATAATACTGATCATTCTTATTCTCCAAGAACAAAGTATGCTATGTTTGCCGATTGTGGTTTGTTGCAGTTAGTACACGTACACATAAAACTTTTCCTTACCTTACTTAAGTGTTTTGAAAAGAGGAACTGTTTTGCTAGAGATATTGAATTGGAACATTTGTTAGTTTATTTTTGTATTTTATTATTTGATTGTAGATCAAGACACATTTGATACTTTCGAGGAAATCTTGCAAATTGCTGCGGCGGAAGAAGTGGACTTTATTCTGTTGGGGGGTGACTTGTTTCACCATGCTCGCCCAAGCCCGTACTGCATTTACAAATGTACTGAACTTCTTCGAACGTAAGTCATTATTCTCTTTTGTTTTTTGACAAACTAGTGTGCCTATGAATACTAAATAAATATAATCTCTTACGAGATAACTAGGTCATAGTAGCTGAGTGGGTAGAGTGCTTGTACCTACTTGCTTGCTAACAAAGATGTACAGATCAGTTTCATTCTGAAGCTGTAGCATTTCTGACCACAAATATAGAGGCAGAATCATTTTCAATAGCCATAAAGTACGTTATGGTTATTATATACTGATTTTTTTATGGTTACTGACCTTTATTATGTTAGAAGAGGTCAAAGTAAAAATCATTATTGATAGTAATTCAACGCATTTTTAAAGTTAAAGAATTATTTATTCAAGTTGATGTACACATATTTATTTATCAAATACTTGTAGGTACTGCCTTGGAGACAAGCCAGTCGAAATAGAATTTCTCTCCGACCCTTCTCATAACTTCCAAAATTTAACAAATCCCACTGTCAATTATGAGGATCCAAATTTAAACGTTTCGATACCAGTATTTTCAATCCATGGGAACCATGATGATCCTACGGGACAGAGACAAATATCGGCACTGGATTTGTTATCGACTACAGGACTAGTGAATTATTTTGGGAGGTGGAATAGCCATGACAGGGTTGAAATCGAACCTATTTTACTAAAGAAGGGCCAGACCAAATTAGCTTTATATGGATTGTCCCATATTAAGGATGAAAGGCTTGGAAGGTTGTTTATTGATAAAAAAGTAGGTATTAAAATTGTCTTTAAAGTCAGGGTTGGCATACACAAAAATCCATTTGAAAAACCCACCATTGGCATACACAAAAACCCCCAGTGGGCATTTGTGTCAAAAACCCACTCATATAGAAATAATTAACTGCCTTTTAATTTTAGAATTTTTTTTATTGAAACAAACTCATTCCTGCCATAATGACTAAATCTAGGATCGCCCACATTGTACTTATATATATATAGCGATATCCGAGTGGGACAAGGCGCGAGGTGGCAATCGCGATTAATCACACGGACATCGCACCACCGGGTTCGAATCCTGGTTTCGGCTCCGGCACTGGCGGAGGAAATGGTTGTATGTCCGCGTTTTTCAATGTGTAACCCCCTTCCCCATAAGCCTCGGCTTCTGGAATTGAGGGTTGTCTAATTTCTGTGGTGTTTATTTACTTATTTATTTATTTATATATTATTTATATATATATGAAGTGTTATTGTACTTCCGGGTGCACTCCAGGAGTCACGGTTGTCTAAACGATGTTTCGGCAGAATCTCATCTGCCATTTCAGGTTCTCATTGAAAGCTGCCTACAGCTGCTCCTTGTTGCTCGAACTGAACTGACGTTCTCCGCGTTGTGCGGCTCCTTATATAGGCAGTGGTCTAGGGCGCACCTGCGTGACTGGGTACGTGTCACTGGTCCCATACTACTTGTGGGAGGCGTAGCGGACGCCTGAGCTAACCCGACAAGTGGCCTCGCTGATACGTCGCGCTCCACGTGACTTCTCATTGGTGGTTGGCCATGCTCGTCAGGCCCCACACATTAAATTCCGGGCCCCAGTACCAAGTTCATCAGCGGGCCCCTTTACCAACAATATTTAATTGAAAAAATCTTTAATTTTTATATAGTATATTATTTTAAGATTTAAAAAGTATACATAGGTTAAACTAAACAAATAAATAAAATAAACTAAGTATTCCTTTTTACTGCTTCAAGAATTCAATTGATACTTGCTTTTCTCGCTTTTTTTAAAGCAAATATGCTTATGATGTCATTAAAGTCAATACTGGATGCAAGCTTGTACTCAACAGATAGACGGGCAAGAGAGTTTAGCCGTTCTTAACCAGTAGAGGCTCTTTGCCAGGTTTTCAGCTGGTTCCCAACTTGCCGAAAGCTCTTTCAGCTTCAGCAGTTGTTACAGGTAGTGTACAAAAAATTCTTAGTAGAATACAAACTGCGTTCGTTTCGAACGGCTGGCGCCGGGCCCCGGTACCATGGGCCCAGCTGACCCCCCCCTCGTGGGGGGCCTGATCCTCGTATCCACTCGTTGCCATAGAATGCCGAGGTTCTCTCTGATTGGTCAGCGCTCGGCTCTAACCTAAAAACCTAAAAACAGCATATATACACACATATATAATAAAAAAATATGTATTTATTAAACAAAATAAAAAATCGTAATTAAAAAAAGAAGACATTAGTCTTTGGCATTTTCATATTGGGAAAGTTTCATAATCTTAACAACCATTCCAACTCTCTGATTTTGAATAGAGTTCTGAGTTTGAGTTGAGGTTATGTGAAATGTCAAAGATCTAAAAACACAAAAACCCTACAAAAACACGAAAACTCTCACAAAAAGTCAAAAACCCAATATAAATTTTCAAAAACCCCGGTTTTTTCCAATCTTGTTAAAGTGCACTCATTTTTTAAAATATAAATGTATTTTCTTAGTTATTATGCTCTTTAGAGTCTTGAACATGCCCTGTGAAAAAATTCTTGATGGCTTGTTCCTTTTAATAATGTCTAAATGAGGTGTATTTATAGGTGAAAATGTTGAGAACAGAAGATGAAGACGACTGGTTTAACTTACTGGTTTGGCATCAGAATAGAGCTTCACGGGGAGTAAAAAATTTCATCCCCGATGATTCTTTGCCTAAATTTTTAGATCTGGTTATTTGGGGGCACGAACACGATTGTAGAATTAAACCTGAGACAAAAAATAACAGTGTTTATATATCTCAGCCAGGTTAAGTTAATGTTTTAACTTCGACCGTTGCTTTTTTTACGTGCTTTGTTTAATTTTAGGCAGTTCGGTAGCTACTTCTTTAGCCCCCGGTGAAGCCATACCAAAGAAAATTGGCATTTTAAAAATACACAGAAAAACTTTTATTATGAATGAAATTGAGTTGAAGACTGTAAGGCCATTTATTTTTGATGAATTAGTGTTGAAGAGTTTAGAAGAAATGGACGAAGGAAGAAACAATACGCTTACACCTAGCGATTTAACAATACAAATAGTTACTGAAAAAATAGATGAAATGATAGAGGAAGCAATAAATTTACGTAAGTGAAATAACCATTTTTAAATTACTTATCACCAAATGATGAAAATTTAATACCTAGATATTACAGAGAGAGATTACTTACCAGACTGCTACACTGCCCAATCTAGGGGGGAGGCCGCAAAATTGGTGGAGAATTAAAATTTAAAAAGAAACTTTAAAAAGCAGTAAAAAAACAATACATGTTTCATGTTTTAATTTATTATCAAGCATATAAATTGCTTTTAAATCTTCCATATAATTGCTATTATACTAATAATAATAATAATAATCTTTATTTCTCCATTGAAAAAAACATATGTACCCAAAAAGGTATACATAAGGTTGATGAAGAAAATGTCACATAAATAATTAAAAATACAGTACCAAAAATAGAAAACAATACACTATAATATAATGTGGCTAAAATATATAAGACATTTTTGGACTTAGTCAGACCCTAAAATCATTATAAAAATAGATTAGATTTATGTCATATGAATTTAAAACGAGGAAAAAACAATAATATTGAAAAAGGAGATATTAAAATACAATTAATTAAAAAATTCATTGACTGTGTAACAGTTTTTGTTTAGCAACAATTTTTTCAGTTTCCCTTTAAAAACATGTATACTACCGGAGGATTTAATATCTTCGTCTAATAAATTATAGAATTTACACCCTTGATACAGAAAACTTCTTTGATACATAGTAGTTCTATGACAGTCAGGTAGTAGGAGATGTTTAGATCGAGTATCATGTGAATGTCCAACTTGATTATTTAAAAAAGTGGATTTGTGTTTATGGACATATGAACATACTTCCAGAATGTA
The DNA here is from genome assembly GCA_963675555.1 of Leptura quadrifasciata. Classification (NCBI taxonomy): domain Eukaryota; kingdom Metazoa; phylum Arthropoda; class Insecta; order Coleoptera; family Cerambycidae; genus Leptura; species Leptura quadrifasciata. The sequence continues at coordinate 153,278,624 of OY776677.1, read as the reverse complement.
TAGGCTAGCAACAGTCAAAATTTTTAAAACATTAAAAGCTTCTCTACAAGTTTCTCTGTAACTCGAATTTAACAGTATACGAATTGCATGTTTTTGCAGTAAAAATACCCTGGCTACATTAGTACTATTACCCCAGTTTACAATTCCATACCTCAGATGAGAATGAAAATTGGCAAAATAAAGGGTTTTAAGGATATCCTGGCTACAATGCTTAAACATAAATTTTAGAGCAAAACAACTTTTTCATAGCTTTATACACAGATTTTCAATGTGATAAGCCCATTGCAGGTCTTTGTCAAAAGTGACACCTAACAAATTATTAGCATCACACGTATTTAACTCAAGGTCAGTACTATTAAAAAGCGTTAGGCCTTCGGAATTGTTATTTAATGTAAATTGTATGGAAACGGTTTTAGTTTTGTTTAAATTTAGATTATTCTTATAAGACCAGCATATAATTTCCTGATAAATTATTTCAGTGGTTGTTTTTACTTCCGTTGAGTTATTTCCTGTAATTAGAACATTTGTATCATCTGCGTAGCACACGACATGAACATTTGATGTTCTTTGCAAGTAATCGATAATGTCATTGGCAAACAAAATATACAATAGTGGTCCCAAAATTGAACCTTGTGGAACTCCTTGCTTGACGCAGCAAGTCTCGTTTTCAGCTCCACAGGCCATTTTTACAATTTGAGCTCTGTTGTCAAGATAGGATGAAAATATTTCCAAAGCTTTCCCTCGAACACCATATCGTGCGAGTTTAGCTTTGAGCAACTGGTGATCTACCATATCAAAGCTCGCGAAAAATCTAGAAAAAGACCTAGAGCAAATTTTTTATTGTCCAGCGCCTTAATAATTTGGTGATGGAAATCACATAATGCCGACTCAGTGCTTTTATTAGTAGTGAAACCATGTTGAGCAGGAGAAAGCAGATTATTTTTTTGCAGAAAATTGAATAACTGCTCTTTGAGATGGAGTTCGAAAAGTTTTGAAAAACTACATAATAAACTAATAGCTCTGTAATTGCTATATTCATTTGGATCTCCTTTCTTATAAAGGGGATGGACGATAGCCCTTTTAAATTTGCTGGGAAAAATACCATTCTCTATGGACAGATTTATTATGTAAGCTAACGGATAACTAATGACACATTTGCATTTTTTAATTAAATTATTAGAAATATTATCATGGCCGCTAGAATTTGAGGATTTTAGTTTATCTATAAATAATTCAACATCAGTAGTAGAAACTGCAGATATATATATAGATCTATGAAAATTAGGCACATTAGTTTCTAAGAAATTAAAATCGCGCAAGGCATTTATATTTGTGGTGCTTGTGAAGTGAATATTAAAGCCATTAGCTACATCTTCAATCGGTATTTCATCGCCATCTTTTTTAAAACATATATTTTTAGAAATTGAACTTGACACCTGAATTTTTTGAATTATGTTCCACATAGTTTTAGTCCTGTTACTTGAATTACAGATTTCACGATCATGATACTCCCGTTTAGCAGTCTGTAATTTATTACGATATAAGTTATTCAGACGTGTACTAAGGCCCTTATAATTATTATCTATTTTTGCTATGTCACTGTATAAGTTTACTTGGTTTCTTAGTCTAATTATTTCAGGTATAATATATTTGATTTCATTTAGTTTTCTATTATTAATATTAAAACGCTTTACAGGGAAACTCGCTTCAAAATAATACAAAATTATGTCATAAAACTTGTCCACGGCAGTATTAGGGCAATTTTGGGTAAGAACATCTTGCCAATTTTCATTCTGCAAATAATTATGGAACCGTGTAATATTTTCTGTGCTGAAATTTCTACGGTATACATATTTGGTTTCATTTTTACATTTATTTTTTACTTTAATGGAAAGAAACTGAGAAAAGTGATCCGATAAATACAGATCAACAACACTGACTTTAAAATTATTAATATCTGTTGTGACTAAAAAATTGTCTATACATGTACTGGAACCCGAAGTTACTCTTGTTGGTGAGTTAACAGTAATGTGAAGATCAAAGCAACAGAGAAGGTCTTTAAACAGTGACAAATTCATACTATGACTTAAAAAATTAATGTTAAAATCCCCACCAATAATTGTTGACTTTTCAGTACTATAAAGATGGTTCAGTAAACTGTTACATAAATTTAAAATGTGTTAAAATCTCCAGAAGGAGGTTTGTACAATACCACAATAATAATTTTATAATTATAAGTTCAACACAGCAACATTCCAAAATACCTTCCTCACAGAAATCATTTATAGAATGAACAATAATATCCAAGGTGAATTGTTTATTCTTGTAGACAGCAACACCACCGTTCTTCTGAACGTTGCGACAAAAACAGTCTAATAATGTATAGTTGCATAACTTTACACTATTTAATTGGTCTTTATTTTGCCAGTGCTCCGTAAGCAAAAGAGTATCACAATTATATTTACCAACAAGAACATTATCCAAATTTAATATTTTATTAGCTAAGCACTGGATATTTTGATGAATTATGTTGAGGTTACATTTACACTGGGAACTGAAAAAACTTAAACTTGTCTGTTGATTCATTGTGAGTATCTTGCACATCACTATGTTTCTCGGCAGATATGTTACCTTACCTTACTAGAGAAAGTTGGTTACTTACATTAAAGATCTTGGATTGTTCCATGTTTTGATATTTATTTTGTTTTATTCATTTAATCCTACAGATGAATAAACAAAAAAATGTAATACAGCTAAATAGAAGATTTTTTAGTGTGTCTTGGGTTTACGTTGTTTTTTTCATTGATTTTGAAATTTTTTTATAAAAGCTGTTTTTTTTTTGTTTTAAATTTTCTGAGTTTTAGCGGTTAAATTATTGTTTAATGTACATATTTCAGGCCGCACAGGAAAGGCTAGTGAAAAACCGTTAATTAGGTTAAATGTAAAATATAAGGATGAGCGACAAGTTTTTAATGCAATTAGATTTGGTCAAAGTTACGTAGGAAAAGTTGCAAATCCTGAAGATATGGTGAAATGTCAGGCTATTAAGGAACCTGTAAGAAGACAAAAACTAAATGGTGATCTAAACCTAGATGTAAGTATGGTCTGTTTTATGAACTGAAATGATTGAACTTTACGTCTCGTATGGTCAAATGTACCATTTCCTTTTAGCTTTTAGAAAGTGCATTTTGGCTTAATGTTAAAACGATCAAGAGATCTTTTTGTGTGTCCATCGTATTTATTTTTATGAGCTTGCTTATGTTTCGAGGTTATTTTATTCATTTTGGTCATCTAGGTATCCCAAAAAAAGCAACTACTGCTATCCCAAAGACTTCAAATAATCTTTTTTGTTACTGCATATATTAATAAAGAAAAGCAGTGCACCGCAAATAAATACATTGTGACAAAATCCATCTGAGGACGCAACATACTTATTGCAATTTGGCTATGACACAGCATTGCTAGGACATGACAAAACTTTACAGCAGCTAATTCCACAAGTACAAGGAAAAATGGATGAAGTTCAAAGTTGGTTCAATAAGTGGCTTATTAATCCAAACAAATATCAATTCATTATATTTAATCATTCTCCCTCCCCATCCTCCCCTGTAATAAACATTGCAAATGAACAAATAAAACCATCACCCTCAGCAAAATATTTAGGAATTATTTTGAACCAAAAACTAAATATTAACCAACACTCATGATTAATTCAAGCAAAAATCAAGAACCGAGCAAAACATTTTAAAACCCTTACATATAAAAGCGAGGGAATATCGTCCAAAACAGCCACAAAAATTGACAAATCCATATGTCGACCTATTCTAGAATATGGACATACCTTATATATTAATCGTCAAAGACCTGCACTAAACAATCTAAAACTAATATTTTTAGTCGTAAACTTCTCTATAAAATTCTTATTTTACTATAAGGAACGTAACCAGACTGCAACCAACAGCTACTCTCTGCATACTCTCAAGCATGCTAATATAAAAATAATAGGTTAAAATAATAATAATATTTTTTTTTAACAAGGCTTTTGTATTGGCATGCTCAAAAGAAGGACATTAGTATAAATTATAAAGAACCTGGAAAACTTCTTATTAATATGCAAGTTTTGATTCATTAATTCCAGAATCATGTGCTTCTTATAATTCAAATGTATTATTATTATTATATTACTGTAGTAGTAGAACATTTAAATTATAATAAAATCCTTTCTCCTAATCAATATGGCCTTAAGGAAGGTATGAATAATGAGGATGGTATGTATAAGGTTATAGAAACTATATATTATTCTGTAAATAATAATAAAAAACAAATTACAATATTTCTCAATTTAGCCAAGGACTTCGATATGTGTCGCATGACATTTTACTTGACCAACTCAACGAAAATGGTATAAGGTGTACAGTTAATGACTTGTTCGGAAGCTATCTTCAAAATATGGAGCAGTGTGTAAAAATTGATGAAAGCAGCAATAATTTAAAAATAATACAATATGGCATTCCTCAAGGAACGGTTCTAGGGCCAATTCTTTTTAATATTTATGTCAATGAATTACTTAATGGAAAAGTAGTAGCATATGCAGATGACACTGTTCTTCTAGTTGAGGATGACTCCTGGGAAAATGTTGCCAATAAAACGGTGGTAGACTGGTTAAGTTTTCAAAACTTCAACAGTGGGTATTGGAAAATTATCTAACAGTTAACCTAGATAAGACTAAATTTATGTGCTTTAGTATATATAACAGAAACATACCTCAGATACACTTCAGTTACATACATACTTGTGTATAAATAAACGAAAGTGTGACTGTATATGTGCTATGAAACTCCAGCAAACAAAAAACATTAAATATCTCTGAATTGTCATAGATCAAAATTTAAAATGGACAGAGCGCATTCAACAATTGAACAACAAAATACACAAGTTGGTTTGGAAATTCTACCACCTAAAAAATACTTTGTCTTTTAACACTTTAAAGTTATTGTATCATGCTTTGGTTGAATCAATTCTTAGATATGGAATAATAACATTGGGAAGTGCACATTCGACAAATTTGTAGTCTTTAAATATATCTCAAAAACATAATAAAAATTACCTTAGGAAAAAATAAATACTACTCCACTGAACTACAATTCAAACAATTAAATGTATTTAATCTGCAACTCCTGTATATTAAGTCTATACTAATATTTACGCATAAACATAAAAATTTACTGAATACAACATGTACACATCACAAGACAAAAATGTAATTTAAATGTCACAATACCTCAAATTAGATACACAACAACACAAAGATTTATAACGTATTATGGTCCAAAATTGTATAATATTTTACCTGTTTATTTTAAGCAATATAATAACGTAGGGCTATTCTGTGATAAAATAATCGATTATTTAATAAATAACAAACAGAAATTTACGAAATTATTGATAGGTGGTTAAAATATTGAATATAAAAATAATAAATAATGTCATCTACTGATCATATATTTCGTTTGCGGTTGTTGTATAGTAAAATTTTTAATAATAATTAAGGTTTTACAACATAATTAAGTTGTTGCTGGTACACACACAGAACATTTATACAATCTAGGTGACTACATTAATGATTAATATGTATTAAAATATACATTAAATATATATTGTTATTATATCTTAAGTACATTGTAATTATTGAATTTTAATTGCATAAATGCAATAAATTTGTTTAATTTGATTGCAGTTCCCAGATGTCCTAGCGGATAGAGTTGAAGATATAGTTTTGCAACATTTTAGTGAAAATGATAGCCTAGAATGTTTTTCAGTAGACTCTCTTAATGAGGCTGTCAAGAAATTTATTGATTCAAATGATACCGAAGCTCCATCATTAATTTCAGAGTAAGTTTTGATGATTATTTTAAAAGAATTTTTTTTTATTGTTATTGTTTTTCTTTTGGTTGGTTAAATACCTTAGGATTATTATAAACAAGACCATTAAAATAATAATAGTGTTCCGTTCTCGCGGTATTTTTAAAAGTATTTTACCCCTTTTGTTCTCAAACTTTATGGGCCAATCAACGCGTGACTTAAGTACGCATGCGCGGAAAACAGCTGAAAGGATAGAGACATAAAACAACTAGTAAGAAGAATCGAATTAACTTTAGTAGTGAAAACACGCGTCTTGTCACGTTTGAAGAGAATTGTTTTAGAACTTGTGGTGAAATACGTGCCTTGCCGCTCTTCCCGTTTTCTAATGGTTTTATATACGTTTTATGCTGTGTGGTGTTCCTCCCCTTTGGATTCGGATCAACAAACCCAGGTACCTGGAAGAAGTGAATGTCAAGCAACCAGATCTTTGGACGTTTTCTCGAGTGTTCATTGCCACCAAAGGTAACGGCCCCTTACTTGTAATTATTATTTAAAGTTGGTGAACAAAAGGTTTGCCTGGCCCTTCAAATATTTTAGTCTTTGATTTCGCGATTCATAACAAATAGTTATTCTGTGTCTATTTATGGCGATAATCCTGGGAGAACAGTTTTGTACTTGTTTTAAATTGAAAATGAGTATTATATTTTTTTTAGCCGTTTAATCAAAGAGACTATACAGAAACTGGAAGAAACTATGCCAGACATAGAGGAGATAGACGAACTCGTTAAGGAATTTAAAACGTCGAAAAAAAATACAGCAAATTTTGTAAGTTACTATATTATTTCGTATTCCATTAAGTAGTTCGAGTTATTGCAAATGATAGAGAACTTAATTTATAAACCACACAGAGCTGTATTTGGACTGTTAAAGTCAGTCCAGAAGTTTATCAGTAAAATGTCAGGTCATAAAATAAATCTTAAATACACTGTGTCCCATTTTGCTTGGAACCACCCCTATAAAAAGTTTATTTAATGTCCGATTTAGATAACTTTCTTTTTTAAATATAGATCTTTGAAAAGCCCATCTTTGTGTTATATTAAATTTTACAAAACACAGTAGCGTGGCCTACTATAATTTTTTTCGGGTCCGCAAATGGCGAAATCTTATTGACGATTTTTTTATTTCGAATCTGAGTGTGCCATTGGATTCAGCAATCCCCAAATGTGTTTGTACCAAATTATAATTTAATTATTATTTCTCTCAGGAAAAATCCAAAAATACGACTTTTTCAGCGAAATTTGGTACAAACACATTTGCAAGGTTGATGAATCTAGTGGTGGACACTTCACCATTTTCTGACCCGAAAAAAAATCATAGTAGACCACACTATTATATTTTGTAAAATTTAATATAACACAAAGATGCCAGATCTATATTTAAAAAAAAGGATTATCCAAATCAGACATTAAATAAACTTTTTATAGGGGCGGTTCCAAGCAAAATGGGACAACGCTGTACGTGGTCACTGTTTTCTAAATTTTGCAGATAATTTGCTAATATGTCAGTTGATCACTCTGTTTTGCCTATAATTTCATATTAAGAGTCTAGACATTGCCAAAATCACTTTCATTTATCTATTCATGAATATTAAGAAGTTATTTGGTATGAAGATTCTATGTATCTATGGACTTACTTTTCTTTTTTGAATTTTTTTCCATGTAATAGCCGTAAACACTAAACATCATGATCCTGCCCTGTGTTTTCTACAGTAGTTGTGAAGATATAGTCGAAATAAGTGCTCTAACACTCATTTTAGTAAATTGTTAATGCCCACTGCAATTACTATCCCTTGCCTTCTGCTTCAGCTCAGATGGTACTCGTTGTGGCTACTGTGGTCTTAAATATAAAAACGTGAAAGGTTTTCATGAGGGGGTAAACTGCAACCCAAAATATGTATGCCAGATTGACCTTTTTGCAATGCCCTGATTTTTTTGCTGTGATTTCCTCTAGATTTCCATATGATATCCTGACGATTTCCACATTTCCCTTCTGGTTTGCCTCTCGGGTATTCATTTGCTTAATACCTAAATAGGATTTTTCCAATGGTTGATTTTTGCTTTTGCGCAGGTTAATCAAATCCTAAGTGATCCAAATCGCGTAAAAAACCGCAATACAAGCAGCGTAGAAGAGGACGATGATGATCCAATAGATATAACAGATGACGACGATGGTAGTAGCGCATTGGCAACCACCTCAGCTAAAACTGCCCGCGGTACTGTCAGAGGTTCAAGAGGGGGCAGAGGGTCCAAAGGTGGGCGAAGGGCGGGGGGTCGTAGAGGAAAATAGGTAGCCATAGTTATAGTTCTTCCATTAATATGAATAAGTTATTTATGAGCAATGTTTCAGTATATTTGAGTAAATAAAATGTATTTTTATATTTTTTAAGTGTTTGACTTTTAGAGTTGTTAGTTAGACTTCACAAAATTAGCGTGAGGGTTTCCTGACAAACAGCTGTAGGTCTAGTTTAACATTTATTTTGTATGGGCTTTATATTTAATTCTTATTTTAATAAGTTGCTGAATTATCCTTTCTTGAAATATTAACCCTACTCTCTCTACCATTTCACTGATATCGCTGTTCAAACTTCAAACCCGTTCATTTGAGTGCCTCTGATTTTACCAAAATTTATAACTATGTTTGTCAAATGACTGCACTCTAAATAACAGTGATGTTGTGGTGCAACATTTATTAGAAAATCTACAAGATGTGTACTTTAATTAAACATAAACAAACCGCACGTAGTAGACAACCCCCAATCCAAAGCTAGGACCATCCAATAGAAGATGTTTTTTTTTTTTTTTTACGAGGAGGGGAAACCCTCATGGGCTCCCAACCTGAGTTGGGTCAGTGTCAGACTCTTACTGACTAAAACCCCTCCCCACAGGGTCGTCTGTAACACTCCGAAGGCACTGTAGCCTCTTGGGCTTATTGTGCACTCCCTGTTCCGATTTACACTGCCCATTTTAATACTCCTGTGCCACTGATAAGGTGATACAGGTCTGAGAATGGGCGAGTTTTAACGCTTTGCGGGTCTGTTTGTGTTTGCCCGTAAATATTATATCTTCTGCGGGCCAATGCCTCGCATTCATATATGATATGGTCTACTGTCTCTGGTACCTTGCCACATAATCTGCAGTCAAGGTCGCCATCGAACTTGCCAATTCTGTGCAGGTGCTTCTTAATAGGAAAATGTCCCGTCAAGAGGCCTGTTACAATTCTCAACTGTAACCTGTTCTTTGGGAGCAGTTCTGCAGTTTGTTTTGAGCATGGTCCTTCAATAAGTGTTTTTCCATGTCGATTACCTGGTATGTTCCTCCAGTAATAATTGTGTTTACTCCTGACCCAGTCTTTAATTACCCCTCTAGCTGAGCATTTGGTAATGCCCAGCACGGGTTCTGGGCCATAGAATTTGTTAGCTGCTCCTTGTCTAGCAAGTTCATCAGCTTTTTCGTTGCCGTCTATTCTGGTGTGTCCCGGCACCCAGAGTAGTTTAACTCTGTTCTGCTCACCCAGAACTTCGAGCTCTTTATGGCAGTCCCATACCAGTCTGGAGGACATTTTGTTAGAGGCTAATGCCTTTAGTGCCGCCTGACTGTCAGATGCAATGCAGATCTGCTGGTTCACATATCGTCGTTTGACATTCTCATGTATACACTCAAGCATAGCCAGAATTTCAGTTTGAAATACAGTGGCGTGAAGTCCAAGAGAAAGGCTTATACTTGCCCTCGGTCTCACTCCATGTATTCCTGCTCCAGCTCCTGATTCCATCCTGGACCCATCAGTATACCAGGCCAGGCCTTTGTGTAGTAACTCAGGAGCTCCTGTTGACCAATCCCCTCTCTCTCCAATAGAGATACTGAAGGGCTTGTTAAATGTGATTTTTGGGACCATGTAGTCTGACCTCATGCTCAATAGAGGATCTACTACAATGTTGATTATCCTCATATGTCCTGACTCCCCTGTGTGGAGAGCCACGTCACGTGAGTTTTGTACCCTGTATGCCCCCATTCTTGCCTCTCCCTGAATCACTACGCTGAGTGGGGGGAGGTCCAATATGGTCTCCATGGCTGCTGTGGGAGTGCTTTTCATGGCACCCGTAATTCCCAAGCAAGCCAGTCTCTGTACCCGGCTTAGCTTGTTGGCTGCAGTTATTTGAGTGGCTTTAGGCCACCAAACTAAGGCAGCGTATGTAAAGGAGGGTCTTATTACACTGGTATAGAGCCAGTGCACCATACCAGGCTTGAGCCCCCATGTTTTGCCATATAATCGTCTACATGTGGCCAATATGGCCACCGATTTATGTGTTACCCTGTCTAGATGTTGGTTCCAGGTAAGTTTAGAGTCTATGATAACTCCAAGATGCTTTACCTCCCCCGACATCCTCAGTATTGTACCTTGAAAAACCAGAGGACCCAATCCCTCCAGGTTTCTTCTTCTAGTAAATGGAAAGATATTGGTCTTTGAGGGACTTATTCTCAGCCCCTCTTCATCGGTCCATTTCTTGACCATATTCAGGGCCCTTTGTAAACGGTCCCTAACTATGTTATTGAACTTTCCTCTTGATATGATGACTATATCGTCAGCATACCCCTGAGCTTCAAACCCCTCATTGGTAAGTTTCACTAATAGGTCGTCAACTACCAGGTTCCATAGCAAGGGAGATAACACACAACATAGAGGGTGTTACATTTGACAAAAACCCACACAATGTCCATGACCCACTGACGCTGCTAGTGTTAGAACTAGAAATCGAACCCAGAACACGAGAGGCATCCTGGCCAAGCGTGTTCATCACACAACACTAGTCGACCAAGTTATGACCACTATGTAAGTAATAATATTTAATGTTGTTTTTATAAATCTAAGCTTATCGATTTTTTTTTTAAATTTCCTTGCGTCCGTTAACTGCCTTGATAAAGAAAAGGAATACTTATGCCGATCCAAACAATTTTTTTTCATCTTATGTAAAATAATAATCTTAGATCGAGTTTATCGAATTTGTTAAACTTAATCCTTAGCCTGAAACATAAAAATGCTTTGCAAGTTTGTTGATATTCTTAAAATTAATTTTTTATATAGTAATACACTTTCTCAATAACGTAGAGCTCATTATAAAAATGGAGGTATGGGCTGCTAAATTGATAATAGTGAGCGTCGATATTTTATTAAAATGATTGTTACTTTCTCATCATTTATAAATAAAGTATTGGCATCGTGAAAAATTCTAAATTGCAGATTATAATGACAACAAACGCTTTGGAAATTTAAAAGTAGCAAATATATCAGAATCGGCATGCTGTCTGTGTGTCCGTCATGTCAGTCAGAAAGTTGAAATTTTACATATAAGATTTAGTAAGTTCAAGATAGAATGCTATTAAATATTAGTAAAATTGGTGCTTCAGAGACGACTCCATAAGGGAAGGTCAAAATCAGTTTTTTTATCAAATCAGAGATTGATTCATCTTTTGTAAATTTCTTGTCAGTGGATCAAAGAAGGTTCCAGAATGGGCTTAAAAATAATTTTTCTTCTAATCAAAAAATGTTTCAAATAATGAAAATTACTCGGTATGAGAAATTGTATAGAAAAGGTATTTTGTAATTTTCTTGTGAATAAGAACGAGGGAAAACCTAAAAAAAGCAATTTTTCTTGAAATCAAGAGTGCATGTATTATTTTTGCTTTGAGGCGACTTTGACCTAAACTGGAAAAATAGCCAATTGGAATTTCCGATAAAACTTTATACTACTACTATTTTGAGCATATTTTAAATTGTTTGTGTGGTTACAAACTGATGAAAAAAATAGTGCATGATGAATGTCTTTAGAAGACGTATACTTATGCATTTTGCAAATAAACTACAGCTTTGATATTTCAAAAAATTATGTATACATTTTTACACAACAAAAGGAGAGATGCAGAAGTTGCAGAATTTTGCGAAAACTATTAAATAAATTAGTTCTGCAGTTACTTCATTTTTTTTTGCTTCAAAATACTATGAATTTTTATTATATAAAGACCTGTAAAACGTGCTGTATCTGTACCAGTATAAAGCTGTTAGTGTATAAAAATAATAAGCGATTATGACAATACAATAATGTATTTTCTCAGTGGAAGTAAATAAAAATATATTAAAAGCAATCAGTCGTTTAAATATTGCCATAACAAAGAATTATTTCAAGTGTTGCTTAGTCCACGACGAACTTCTTTTAATAAAATTTGTTTCTCTCCGCATTTCCCGTGCACATCATCACCATCTACTGGCCAAACATTTACTCCAAAGTATCCTTCGTTTTTAATGTAGGCAGCCTGCAAATACAAAATAAGACAATGCGACAAATACAAATAACGTTCATGGTTTGATGAGAACGTTAAAATTTTAACCAACTTCAGTGCAATCAAACTATCAAAATATTTACCGTATATGGAATTGTCTGGAAAGGTGAAACAACTTTTACTGCTCAGGTTTTATCAGAAATTTAATTGTGAGAAAAGCCTGTATTTTTATTTTCTCAATATGACGATTACAACCAGAGAAAAACAGCAAAAGAGAAGAAACGTGGTTAAAAAATTAATTGTTTCAAAAAAGATGTTGTGGGGTAGGAACTGAAAACTTTATTCCATGCAAATAAGAATTAAGAGATTTATTTCATTATGATTTTTATAGTAACACGAGAGCTTTAAAATAAAATAGTGCAATTTTAGGTTAAACTATCAATTTGGTTATTTATAAACAGTTAAAATGGAAAAAGGAACCATACTTCCATCCAAATTAATATTTTGCGACACTTTCTTTAATTGTAGGTCTCTCTGGGACTCATTAAGACAAGTTTTTTGCTATTCATTTTAGTCGAAAAGCCTAAGGGTAATGTTAATTTGTTTATAATGAAAAAGTTTAAAATTCAAAAAGCAGTTTTTGATTAAAAAACATAATTTTGTTTTTATCGAAAAATATATGTAAATATAATTTGTTATGAGGGTTTTCAGCGATTATTTTGATTTCAAATTTGACACGATATTGAAACAGTTATGGGGTACGTGTCTTTATTACACCTAAAATACTGGTGATGATGTCACCAGTAATTTTAATTACTATTTATTTATCTGAAGGATAAACAAATAAGATTGGCCATTTGCGTGATCGTCTAGTTTTGTTAGTGTAGGACCCAAACTTTGTTGTGTGTGTAGTAACCCTTTTTTAATTTACCCCAGGTTCTTTTATATAAAGTTTAATATTACTTGTTTCTGTCTGATACTATATACCTTAGAAAATTAATCACCCTGTTAATTGAAATACCTGGTAAACTTGAACACACTGTCTATTAATTGAGTGACCTAGTTAATTATATATGTTATTTATGTAGTATCTTATTACTCAAGATTGCACTGTACATTAGTTATAGTTGAAGTTTGATTTCTATTTTGCTATTAAAATTAAAACATTTATTTAGTTTATTACTTATATGACGAAAAGGTAAAGGTGAAAGAATAAGACAATAATTGATGGGAAAAAATAATTAAAAAAAAACCCATTTTATTTTATATAAATTGATGCAACAATAGTCGAACATGAAATCAAAAGTAATCCAAATATTTAAGACAATTGTCTAAATATTATAACAGGAAAATCCGCGCTGCTGATGGGGGCTAGAACCCTGTAATTTTAATTTTTTCGATACGATAAATACAACCGGAGATTTTCAACGAAAAATGAAGAAACTAGATTCAAAAAATAAATTGTCTTAAAAAAGAGGTTGCGTAGGATTTTCATTGTACAAAATATTTTTCCAGACAACTTCTACCACTCTACCTATCCTATTCTAACCTAACTTTATTAAGAAAATTCACCTTTCCAGCCAATTCCATTCAAAACCTAGACTTGCCTCCATTACTTGAGGATTCAAAATATAGAATGCATTTTAGGATATTTAAAATTTATTTCGTACTCTTTATCAACTAACTGTGGATAAAATATAAAGGACATATATTTACCTTTATCCATACGGATTCTTTATCATCATAGCCAAGCCATTTGTTTTCATAATACTTGTAGGGATTTCTTTGTTCCGAATCCCATACTCTCGTCCAGTTCTTATATTTTTGGCAAATCTGCAAGACATCGTGCAAAGATAAACTATACCTATATGATAGTTTTATTTTAAAATGTCCCTACCTCGGAGTATCTAAGAAAGCCTCCACCCTCCCCGGGACCGGCTCCAGAAATAGGAGCGTGAACGCCATTTTCAGCTTTATCTTGAAGAGTGAACGACCTACCATAAAATGCGATACTAGGAGCAAGCTTATCTTTCGCTAGTCCAGCTTGTAGCCAATTCTTGGCGGCTGCATCGATATTAAGGTGTTCCTTTTCCCAAACATACTCAACGGACGAAGGATAGAGGGCCGAGTTTTGACCGGTATATTTACTCCATTCTCCGTACATGTCGTAAGTCTTCACGTTGACCCAGTCTAGAATTCTGTACACCGCAACAAAATGTTGAATACAAACAAACTTATATTACATATGCATGTAAAAATAATAAAAATATTGTTCATCAGTTACTCACTCGTTCATTTCCGTGCCATCATATCCTGTAGAGGATGGGTCAGATCGGACAGTGGCCGTAAGAAGCCATCCATGTTACTTAAGTGCTTGATTCACTTCTCGAAGTAATGTTATGTAGTTTTTCTGTAAGATAATAAATCAATTTGTATTATATACTTTATGTCATGAAAATATATTAATACATTTCCCATTGGACCTCTTCTCTGAATATGCCAAATTTAACAGAGAGGAAGTGGGAAATGGAAAGATGCGGGAAGATCGTGGAAAAGTGAAGAAATGTGTAAGGTACAGGGACGTACAAAATGGAGGAATGCGAAAAGGCGTAGAGGAGATGGTGGAATAATAGGGAGATAGTGTATAAAGGGTAATATATTCATGTGAGCGTAACCAGGGGTATAAGATCGTTATTACGAATAAAAAATTTAAAAAAACGAAAATGTTTCGCTTATTGGCGGTAAATGGATCAAGTTTTGTTAGTTTTATATATACTGTTACAAAACTTTTTAAATAAACATAGTCTTCATCAAATCATTAAAGAGCCTTCACATATTACAGATAATAGTCAAACCTTTATCGATATTTTGGTAACTTCATCTGCAGATAATAATAGTTTAATTGCAGAAAATATATAACTACAGAACATTGCAAAAATAATATAAAATACACCTGCAAAAGAGAACCAAAAAACAACATAGCCCCAAAGTGCTTACTGATCTAGTTTTGGTCTCTGAAAGTAAATAATGAAATAATTAAACATTACGATGTAACAGTTATACACCATTAATCAGTTTAAGTATATAGATAAAAAAGTACTTTTAATATATTGAACAATACAGGTACGATAACAGTAATAGAAAGAAAACGCTAAATAAATATAAAATACTACAATGGAATACATTGGAATCTTATATGTGAACACATAGGCAGCTGACTCATTAATATTATGTATACTAAGGGTAAAAGTGTAGTAATTATAAGAATATTTGCAAGAAGATACGATAAAGTTAGGAATTAAATACATGTTCTTTAAATTTACTTTTGAAACGAGAAATGTTAAGAGATTTAAAATGGCTTGGTACTTTATTGTAGTGAAAGTAAATACTAAAAGAAAAAGATCGTCTATATATTGTGCTTCGGTGAGGAGGAGGAGATAGAAGGCCTCTAAATCCCAAGTTTAAATTATGTATATCTGATTTGAATTTGATTTTGTTGTGAAGGTATTGAGGACATTTATGTATTATAATACTATGATATAATGAGACACTGCGCAGCTTACGTCGTAAATTCATGCTCAACCATTTTACCTCTGGAAGTTTATATGAAACTGGACAATATTTCTTTATGCCAAAGATAAATCTAAAGCAAGCCTTTTGTATTCTTTCTATTCTATATTTATCATTATTATCGAGACATGAGTCAGTGTCACAGTAATTGTAGTGAGACAAAACTAGCGAGTCAGTGAGCTGAATTTTTAGTTTTTATGACAGTAAATGCCAATGCAGATAGAGAGATTTTAAATTTGAAAATGCTTTTTGAATACATTTGCTAATATGCATCTTGTACCGTAGGTCCGTCTAAAATAACACCTAAATTTTTCACATCAGTATTAATTAATTTATTATTTTTTATTGATATGTTAATGTCATTAGCCACCAGATTTTTAGATTTACCAAAAATCATTAAAGACGATTTATCATTGTTAATTTACAAGTTAAGATTCTCTGATATAGTAACTAAATGATTTAAATCCTCGTTGATACAAATTTCTGCATTTCGAAAACTATTGGGTAAGAATGAAAAATATACTTGAGTGTCGTCAGCGCATAAATGAGGTTTACAATATTTTAAGCAAGCTGTAATATTACACGTGTACTACAAAATAATAAAGGTCCCAAAATTGAGCCCTGTGGAACACTGCATCCGATATTTGCTAAATTTGACTTATCAATTTCGACATACTGCTGCCTGTTTGTAAGGTAGCAAGTAATTAATAAATGGCTTCTTGCGACAACCCAGCAAAATGTAATATTGCGAATAACAGGTGGTGATTAATTGTATCAAATGCTTTTAAATAGTCTATGAGAATTAAAGCTGTTGTTTCACCACGATCAGATGCTTCTAAAATATCGTCTAATATGGTAAGTAAAGCTGTGGCACAACTGTGTTTAGTACGGAAGCCCGACTGATACAATGGTAAAACATTGTACTTATTTACATGAGTTATTAATTGAGCATACATTATTTTCTCTAGTAGTTTTGATAGAACTGGCAGAATGCTAAGATCATTATATTCTACTGGATCACGTTTTTTAGGTAAAGGTAAAATTTTGGCAATTTTCCATACATCAGGGAATATATTCGAACTAAGACAGGTGTTGATTATATGAGTTAGAAAAGGCAAAATGTAGGGGCAGCAAAGAAGTAGCATGTCAATGTTTATATTATCCACCCCCGATGATTTGGATTTAATCTCTAATAGTGGAGTAAAATTAGATTTTCAGAGAAAATTTTACATGGAGCAACGCAACATAAAAAAATAAGTTTGTTTTGGTAAAACTAAGATTACCCTGAGTTTTCCGGTTCGAGTAGGTGGGGAACCTTTTTTCTTCTCGAGAAAGGGGCAAATTGGTCATTTTTAAGGGTGGTTTTTCAGTATTAATTCATTTTGGTCCGAATTTCGGACTGAGCCCCTTTTCATTAGATTTTATCAGCAATTACTTAGCTAATCGGCTACAAAGAGTTATAATAGGCAATGAAACCTCGAATTTTGAAAGATTGAGTAAAGATATACCGCAAGGAAGTGCATTAGGCCCCTTGTTATTTACTGTGTACACTGCAGACTTTAGTAATCATTTAAAATATTCTTCTAGTCATCAGTATGGAGATGATATGCAGATTCACCATTCATTTAAGTTCGGTAATATCGACCTAAGTAAAAAATTTATTAACGAAGATCTGAATCAAATTTTGAAAATTTTAAAGTTTCATACTCAAATCAAATGAGGGCAAAACCCAAATGCTTACTTTTGGTGAAAGTAGATGTGAAATTATGAATAGTGGCAGCTCTATTATACACATTAATAATGTTGACTTACATTTTATTGAGTCTTGTATTTTTTTGATAATAACCTGCGCTGTATCGTCAGCAAATGAAACAGAATTTGTAGGTGACATGAAATCAAGGTGCAGTGATATTAAACAGTAGCTGTCCTTATTGTAGTGCCTACCTTATCGCTAGTCTCTGGAACATGCCATTCGATATCCAACCCATCAAAATGATAAGTTTCAAGAAACTGCTTGGCACTGTTTATAAAAGCAGCTCTCTTTCCTGGATCAGCCGCCATAGAAGAGAAAAGTGAGGCATTACTCGCACCCGATCCTCCAACACTTAGTAGTACTTTTAAATCCCCATTTTTCTTTTTCATATCAGTAACTCTATGATATAAGCCTAAAATTATCAAAAAATTATTGGGGACATACAAACATTTTAACAGGAAAAAAATCTAGACTAATTGGTCACTAATAAGTTCCTTATTTGTGGCATATTCACAGATTTTTGTATTTTTTAAAAGTCAAGAATTAGAATATGTTTAAAGATTAAAAATATGATCTAGAAGCCACTTCCTACTTCTTACTTTTTTGATAAGGAAATTCAATTTAGGCTACAGAATATTTATATTTTTTGTTACTCTGAGGAAATAACCATACAAGATGCCACATACCATATGTCTTCATAGTATTTTAAAGGGAAGACAGCTTACCCCTTTTATGCTCACTCAAGTCGAGGGACTCGTCTTGTGCCCGCAGCTTTCCGTCTGGCCGAAGCCCAGCGAAGGCATAATTAACGTGAGTGCACAAAGTAGCGTCGAAATCTTCAGGGTTGACATCTTTGTATGATTGCCAACTGGCATAGCTACATATTACCTTCGCTAGGGGTTTTTCTGGAATTCTAGGTACCACAGTGGTAGTCGTTGGGTTTGGCAGACACCTAGGTGTTGGTTTACCCCACGAACCATTCATGCATACCCTGGTATGTTTTGTTCCTTTAGGAATGCTGTAGTTCTCAGGACATGTATACGTTAAAGTGGAATAATCGGAGGCATCGCCACAGCGAATAGTATGATTATCTTTGTTCTTGCAGTTAAAATCAGTTGCTGGAGGGAATTTTAACGGTGGACATGATGATGCTGAAAATATGCATATGTTTATTTATTTTGTAGCTACCTGACTGAGCAAATACTTACGCTGACAAGTTGGCATTTGAGACGCGGATATGCAGTCGATTTGTGAAATATCAGAGGATAACTTGAAACCCTGATTGCAAGTCACTTTTAAAATAGTGTTGCTGGAAACAGAGTCTCCTGGTTTCATGTCCCTATTTGCAACAACCCATTTCCCATTGTCCGGATAAGGGGGTAGTAAACATTCGTCTGAATAGTATTTTGCAGTTTCTCGATCGATATAGTCATAGTAAAAGGCCACCTTGGTATACAAAGAGTTTTGTTGGATATTGCACTCCCCATTAACGGTGGGACCTATGCTGACGATTCCATGAATGTAATACCTGTTATTGTCAGAATTTTTGAAAACTAAACCATTGCCGCTATCACCTTGACATACGCTCAAGCTCTTGTTAACAAATCCGGCACATATTTTGTCTATCATGTTGTATTTATTAGCCCACTCCGTTGGCAGTTCTTGAGCACAAGTAGTTTCGTATTTGTAGGGAATTTCTAAGGTTTTCAGCTCGTCGGATGGCAGGCCATCCTCTTTGACGCCCCAACCGGATATCTGGAAAAATATATAACGGTTATTAGTATGCAAAAGGACCAAGATGGTAAAAAATCGTACCGCTCCTTTGTTTCCAGCGTGAAGATGTACATTATTCACGTCGTCGAAACAAACTGGTTGCACAAAATTGTTTAAAATAAACGGTCTTTGTGTTACTAGAATTGCCAAGTCAGCAATAAATCGTCGACTTTCTCCTTTGTAACTTGGATGTACCACAATACGGAATACCTACAGAATAAACTATTATTTATTATGTTATTGTTATCAATAAACTGAAACAAGTCACAATCTTAACAAAAAAAAGCATATGTATTTGTTTATAACGTCAATACTGAAATGAAAACGAAAAACACTCTGTAACTAGCAATAATTATTAAAATGACCTTTGTATTAACACCCTGTACTAGAGTGCATTTTATTCGAAAATAATTCCTATTTTTATTTCAAATTTATGTAAATAATATTTTTATAACAACGATTAAATAGTAATTATCATTACATCCTACAAGAAATTAAATTCGACACAAAATTACAACGGCTTTTCAAATGTTTTAAAATCTCGAGACATAAGTTCAGACAACAATCCAGTCAATAAGTGCTCAAAAGAGGGGTGTAGAGTACTTGGAATATGCTAGACTTCTTGACTTCAGGACTTCGTTAGGAGTAGTTAGTAGGTAAATATACTAAAAGTCCCCGTCCCTGGGAGGTGAGCTAACGGTGGGAGGGGGAGAAGGTCCCATATTTGGGTTTTTCGATTATATCTTGGAAACGGTGGACTCTAGAAAGAATATGTTCTAAATAAAAATGAAAGTTAATTAAATTTCCGATGAAATTGTTTCAATACATATTTGTCGAATTTCCAACGGTTTTTGGGATATACGTTATTGAAAATCGATAATATTCGAAAAAATAATTTTTACCCAACTCTTATTGTCAAATATTTGCTTCTAGTGCCTCCCACGATCGTTTCTCAGAAAAATTGTAGAGAAATGAAGTTGTAGAGCATTAAATTTCCTTCACTTTGATATACACTTTTGCTAGTTAGGCCTTGTCTAAATTGTGATAAAGTGAATAAGACATAAGAGCGCTCCGGATATAAGCCGGCAAAACGCTTCGATATACTCTCATATAAATCATTATTTTAAAAAACGGCTTTCACTAAAAGACATAAAAAACATGTTACAATGTGGGATGATGAGAGAAAAAAAGTATATATAAAAAAATATTATTTTTTTCTTCTATTTTCGATTTGCAAAAATAATTTTTATCATCCCACATAGATATTATTAAAATAAACTTTTTTCCTTTTGTAGAACTAAAATAAAATTAGCCCTAATGTCCTCAGGAGTAAAAAGAGATTTAAAGATTAGGTATAATAAATTTGTACAATGTCATATTCTATTACATCTCTATCTCTCTCTATCTTTCCAAGCACATCCTACATTCGGCCGTGTCATTTTATTGACGTGAAGTCATTTACAATTAAAATTGGATGCATGGATGACTAATACACTCCGGAGATCTCTTAATTAGAAAATATATATAAGACTGATAAAGTTGCATAGTTCGCCGTCACCAGAACGCGTATCTCAATAATGTAAACAGGCGTATGTAGTATGGGCAGCGTGGTATAGGGTCGTGCACACGGTATTCCTTCTAGGCCGATAATTATATAAAAGCTCGGGTTAGCGGCATTACAAGGGAGAAGCTACATGCCTGTCGATGAGTGCTTTCTCTCCGGGCCTATGAATAAATTACTTGCTACACAAGATATTTTCACATAACGAATTTTTGTACTAACTGGAAATAATCTGCTTAGTCCGGGTATTAGGGACAGTCTTCGAGCTATATGCCTTCCGACGAGTGTTTTCTCTCCGGGCTTATGACCAAATCACTTGGTGCACAAGATACTTCCACACAACGAATCATTGTACTAACTGGAAATAATCTACCTCGTCCGGGTATTATAGTTGACCCTCCGGTGTATTATTATCACCGAAATTGTCGTCCGAATCATTTACAACAAACGTATTTACTTCGACTTCACTTCAACATCCAAGACGACACTACCGGCCACTTCAACAATAAAAATGGCGATTTACGCAAGCATCGACGTGGGCGCCGATAGAGCCCGGAGAATGACAGATTTATATTCCCTCAGGTAGTTTTGTTTCGAACTCTGCGTTATTATTTCAAATTGAATTTACGTTCTGGTTTCGGTGGGAATATGGTTAATTTGCGTATTTGTGGTACTAAAAGAAACATTAGATTTTTTATGAAATAGTAGCTTTGATTTTTAACACGAAAATAGGATAAAATTATATTACAATTTGCTCAGTTATTATCTTCAATAGTGAGGTTAGTGGAAGTTCATCTGCTGAATATTTTATTAGGGAGGTTTACGTTTGCCGAATAACAATTTTATATTCTAGAACTGTATATTTTCAGAATTTATGTAATGACAAGCGACTTTACCTTCAATTATACTTTAGTTAATGTACTGTCAATGTGCCCGCATTGACACGTAAGATTTCACAAGAATGTTTTGCCTTTCAAATTATTGTGTGAGGTTTCTCACTGGTGATTATGTAGTTCTTCTATGATTGTTTAATAACGGTCACTCTAATTACTTACGAACTACAAACTGTACAGGTCAGCGGTCAGTTCTTGGGCCCATTGGTGTGGTACTTGTTTATATTTTAGGGGGCTACCTTTCGACAAAGCTCTGAACCGGGACGTCTGTCTGTTTGAATTACCTCGACTAAACGCATTTTATGTTGTTGAACAATAATTCACAATTTGGTAGTTGCCGTTTGTGTAATCAATTAAAGGATATTTCCTCAACATTCTATGGTATTTTACGTGAATATTTAGTTCTCTTTTACCACGATAAATGCACGAACATGACAGGATTATTGTCCTCTGTTTTGCATTAAGTTTTATTTTCATCATAGCGATTGCTATCACACTAATTGCCACTCAGCATTTGACCGGGCTTTTGCCGCATCTCTAATTAGAACCAAAATAATATGGAAATACTATTGTATAACATGGTTCTTGTTATGTGTATAATCAATGTAAGCTTTCCTTATTCCTATACAATATTTAGACAATTGTCCGAAATATTTGGATTGTTTGACTTCATGTTCGGCTATTTGCCGCATCACTTATTATAAAATAAAAATGGTTTATGTGACTATTGTCCCAACAATTACTGTCTTTTCTTTCAACTTTACCTTTCTAGTCATACAAGTGATAAAACTAAAGAAATGATTTCATTTCCATCAAATAAAATAGAAAACAAATTTTAAGCATAAATTCACAGAGCAATCTTGAGTAATAAAATAGAAGATAATAAAAATAAATGGTTAACTAGGTCTCTCAATTTTTAAACAACAGTGTGTTAAAATTTACAAAGTATAGACGATAAAAGAGTGATTAAGTGAAATTAAGATAAATAATTACTGGGTGGGATTGAACGTGTTCTTCATTGCTTCACGATCAAGGATTTTCTTTAGTAATTAAACAGGGTGGGTGGGAAACTCTTCAATACATACTTCTAAATATTGTGGCGCTGGATCTCGAGGATCTCTATGTTTGTTGTATAATTTCCCAGCAGCAACTTGAAAATTTTCTTTTAACAGAACTTCACCTGCTCCATTTGTTACACAGTGGGCAGCTGAAATATGAACATGGTTGTTGATTATTGGCTAGATAATTAAATTACCTCGTATCGGCCTAATTTCCGTAGAATATTCATTGTTTATAGGCTAGTCAGAGATAAAGAATTTCCTCCACAAAAAAAAAAATATGTTTAAAAAAATATTTGTCATGAAGGAGGTCCAATTTCCACAAAAAATGTTTTATTTGAAATAGTAAAAAATAGAAAATATTTTGTCCTTACCGGTTAGTACCACTCTTGGGCTTATTATAGACCCACCGCAGATATTTACAAACTGATTGTTGCTTTTTCTATAAAGGGCTGTGATCCAAGGATATTCTATAACTTTATTAACTTCACCGCCAAAAATTAGCGGTTTAACATCATCACTGGGTTTTTTTCCACACACTAGAATTAAGAGATAAATTTAAATTGTGATCTTACCAGATGGTCTGTTTAAGTTTCGGTTTCCATTATTGGCAAATTACAAAGTCATGGATTAGTCAAAACAAAGTAAGCTCACCAAGTAGATTGACCTTTTACCTCACAATTTGGTCGAATATAAACATTTATTAATACCTATATTTATTATACAATGCAGAATTAACCCATGTGGAAGAAAACCCAAATAATAGGAAAGAATATTAACCCACCTGGTTGGCACACTGGTTTTGGGTAGTTCCAAGTGCCGTCTAAACAGAGTAGAGATTTTTTGTATCCAAATGGAGTCTCGTAGAATGGGGCACATTTATACGTAAGGTAACTACCCTCGGTTGACTCATTGCATTTTATTTCGTTTCCTGCTTTGTCCACACAACTCAATATTGTTGTGGAGGTTGAGTACATCGGAGGACACAATCCTAAAAATGAAGCAACATGATATGACTGAGTCAGACATTAAGGTAAAAGTTTCAGGCAATGACCTCCTGAAGTCATTGGTTTCAGGGAACTTTAAAACCGTTAAAATAATTACATATATCATTTGATAGCAACATTGCACTTAATTCATTATAATTAATTTACAATAAACAACCAATTAGTTTTAAGAAATCTATAAAAATACAGTTATTGCTTTACACTTATTTAGATGAACCAACTTTTAATTATAATGTTGTTCATATACTTTAAATTTTTTTTATACTTGTTTACGATAATGATGAATACCTACAACATGTCATTGAAATATATTATGGTTTTTATTGTTCATAATTTAATTATGTTTTAGCTGTATTTGTATACATATTAATTTTCAAAGGAAAATACAACAGATTCTGTTGTGGGAATTCCATTTAGTGGTAGGTAACTTAATATAAAACACCTGTTCAGCAACGAAGAGCCATCACAAATAATAATGTCATCATCTGCAGAGCCGGATTATGCCCATAGGCAACTATATTATAGCGCCGCCCCTTCCCACTAGAAAGTTTTTAAAATGTTATTAAAGTTTTTATTTATAATATAATATAAAAAACAATATAAGTATACTCAGCACAAACAAACGAAAAAAAAAAACATTAAATGGAAAAGTTAAACAAGCAGGTATAATTAAAACAAAATATTTTTAGCCGCAAACTCCTCTATAATATCCTTATTTTACTGTAAGGAACGTAACCAGACTGCAACCAACAGCTACTCTCCGGGCTATGTGCCCCGCCGAGCGCTGAATTACAAGTTACAAGCCTGGCGCGTTAAGTGTAATAATTGCATATTACCATCAAAACGCTAATGCTTCGATTGCAACAAACATCAGCCGAAAGACTGATCCTACTTAAAGGAGCCCTCGGGACCGCTAGATGGCGCCTGCTAACTATTTTACATGTCGCTATCCCAAAGATACCGAAATGTACTAAATAGTCAAGTGATCCTCGTGTCGGTCGTCACATGCCTACCTTGCACTGACGAGAGCCAACAGCTCGAAACTGCAGTCTGCAAGTGGCATATGACGACTGGCACGAGAGCTCCTTTAAGTAGGATCAGTCTTTCGGCTGGTGTTTGTTGCAATCGAAGCGTTAGCGTTTTGATGGTAATATGCAATTATTATACTTAACGCGCCAGGCTTGTAACTTGTAATTCAGCGCTCGGCGGGGCACATAGCCCGGAGAGTAGCTATTGGTTGCAGTCTGGTTACGTTCCTTATAGTAAAATAAGGATTTTATAGAGGAGTTTGTGACTAAAAATATTATGTTTAATATTCCGCCCTCTAAACCACATTTGAAGTAGGTATAATAGTGATTTATGATCAAGTGTTAAAAATGACCTCCTCCTCCTGACGCATTTGTTATTGGTAGAGTAAGAAAAATTCTTCATCCAATTTTCAAATTAGGATATATGGTTATAACATGTTTTCCATTTTCTGTGATAAATACTAACATGTCTCTTCATTAACGATATTTTCTATGTTTTCAACAAAATATTTGCATTCAATACATTCCTCAGCAAAACATTCGTCCAAATCGTTTGAATATTTAGCTTGCAAATTTTTTGAATCATTTTTTATGTCGTCATTGATAATCTTAAGTTTATTTAAAAATCCGAACTTTTTTCTATTTCTACGTAAGCCATCAATCGTTTCTTTAATTTTTGATCTAGCCTATCAATAATAGCAAGAAAAGTGTTAATTCTCATATCACTTTTGCCGTCGAAGTTGGTTTCATTTTCATGCGTCCTTTCTCTTCTATATCCTTTTATTATCTTTAATATATTCCATGATTTTGGATAGTTGTTTGCCTCTTTCTTCATATTTATTAAAGTGGTCTCGGTTTCGTAATGATTTAAAGTAGTCAATCAGTGATACAAAAATTGCAATCGTTATTGATAAATCAATATCAACAGTTTGTAAAGTCTTACTGGCTTTATCGCATTTCTCTAAAACATCTGACCAAAACGATGTTAAAATTCCCGTCTCTAACAAATTAAATTTACCTAACAATCCCATAGCTTCTGCTTTTACGGAATTATTGCTATGAACTATTTCTTCTACACTTTTTCGAAATGTGTTATTGAGACAGATATAACTTTACAGGCATCAGCACGAGCTGACCAGCTTGTAGTAGACAGATTTAGGTATTACCTGATTTAAAATCATGATTTTACCCTATGGTCCCTGTGTCACTGTCACATCTTCATTTACATTAGTTTTCAAAATATTTCATCTATTGGTAGAGGTAGAAAAAAGTAACATTTTTTAATCCAATTATTTATTTTCGAGGTAAAAAATAAAATTCAAAAACATTTCACTCTCGAAATCAATGAAAATCAATCGTTTTTGTTTACATAAATTGCCATTAGTCGGCCGGATGTGAACAAAAACGATCGATTTTGGGCTTAAATGATTCCCTAGACTCTAACACTGACATACGATTGCAGGAAATGCCGAAAAACGTGCATTGTTTACAGTCATTTTAATGTAACAAATAGCCGAAAAATTCCACATTTTCGGTGGTTCAGGAAAAAAGTATAGAGGGAATGTCAAGCTTAGACAAATGTCGATCTACAGAATGTTTAAAGATAATTTCTACAAAGTTTCACGCCTATTAATGAAAAACTGTCGAAGATAGAACGAGCTGAAACAAAGTCGCGGATTGAAACAACGTATTGAAACAAAGATGGTGCGTTTAAATAGAAGCGTAGACCGGCGTTTGTTGGTTTTTTTTTGTTCGCCGCCGGCGCCCCCCAAACCGTCGATGCCCCTAGGCAGCTGTCTATTTTGCCTTATGGATAATCCGGCCCTGATCCTCTGTATATAACTTAATATTCTGTCAGCTCATTAAATAATATTATACTTACTTTCACATTCTCGTACATTATTTTGGGAATTCCAGTTGGCATCACAAATTACGTATGCACTTGGAGAAGATAATTTATAGCCCACATTACATTCGAACTTTAATACACTGTTTATACTTATCGTTTCACCTGGTTTACCTTCCCCATTTAAAATCATCCACCTTCCATTGTCTGGATGTGCAGGAAGGGTGCAGAAAAACCTTAAAACAAAATAAATACGAAATCACAGCGCATTTTTACACGGTTTCCGTTGAAAATATGTTCTTTATTTAAGTTTACTTTTTGTTTTATTCCTACAATGTGGCCTGCTGAGAAGTTGGATACGATTTCTCATCCGATTTTTTTTTTTTTTTTTTTTAATAAATATATACTTCAAATAAAATGGTTTTATTTTATTTTATATGCAGATACGTTATTACTACATTAGTGCACCGTAAAACGGAGAAAAAGTAGCTTCCTTCTTGAAAAAACATTTTTTTTTTTTAAGGCACAACTGTTACAGTTGGCCAATAACAAAATTATTTGGGAGGTCAAACTTTCTTTCTTACGAAAAATGCGATAAATTAATAAAGAAAATGTGAGCGACGGCCACTGCTTTAATTTCGTTTTTACGGAAAATTGAATTTTTCTAAAACTAATTAAAACTTGAACATTTACTTTCCTTGCAGCATTTTTTTCAGTAAGTGAAAAACTTTTTTATTTTAAGGAATTTTGTCATATCACCTGTGTATGAAATAAAGCTTACACCTCAAGGAAGTTTTTTAAAAAAGCCCCAGTTCTCTACAACTTATAGTTTTCGAAATTTTTTTATTTAAAGCTATAAGTTTTTCGATCTTAGATGCGTCCATCGCGGCGCCACGCAAGTCTGTGGACTATTCAATACAAGTAATCTTATATTGCCAGTTAGAAACAAACTTTTCCTTGTGTAATATGAATGCGAACGAATCATATTTATTATTATTGAGTTTTTACTTTACATATTTATTTATTTTGTGGACAAACTTTGAAGGAAAATGACAAATTAGTGACACAAATTCCTCGATTGCAAGAATTAAAAACAATAGGGTTTTCCCACTAATTTTATTTTAACAATTTGTGTCGTGAAAATGATATAATAAATTATTTAATCTAATATCTAATAAAACATTTTATTAATTTACAACAATTTACTTTTCTAATAAGAATTATTTCTAAGAAAATATCGTTAAAACAACTTGCGCTGATAATTTCACTGCTTTTTAAAACGGGCATTTTTACGCGCCATAATTACGTATCTACCCGGAAAACCAATGAGATTATGGATATAATTAGTTTGTAATAGATTCGAACTGTGTGTTAAAGAAAGCTTTCCTCTAAAACTTCTCAGAATTTCAATTTGTAATGCTTGTACTTTGATTGGTCTAAAGCAGTGGACGTGTAATATTGGCCAATCAGAATCCAGATAAATGCCGCACAAGTTATTCGAGAAAGCGTCGGACGTTAATATTTTGTATGTAGTTTAGGTTTAACTTTCACCGACATTACGCATCGCATCAGATGACTAACCTAAAAGTTAAATTTATATTTTTATGTTTGTATTGTTTGGAGTGAAAATATTATTTTATCAGTTTCTGGTTCATGTTTTATTAATTCTACAATCAAAATGGAATCAAGTGGGAGAGGGATATGTTAAAGGTTCCGCTGATAATTTACCTAAAGTAGAAAAGTGCTGAGTGAATAAATAGAGGTTATGTTATGTTAACAGAACAGAGACCAAGATTAATAAACAATCTTGAACAGGCAACCTCTGTGATGCTAATTCTGTGATTGGATTTCAGGGTGTTGACGTCACAACGCGCCAATTTATAGCTATTTAAAATGAACCCAATATTTTTCAAACTTCAAGTTTTTTTTTGTTACTATTAGTAACATTAATAGGATAATAAATATGCCATAAATCATTTTTTACGCGAGTTAAGTATTTCAGCAATATATTTTTTTTCTGGGAAAACCTCATTACATGCGCCGCGGAAAAAACCAATACATTTTTGTGGCGAAAAGATTTTGCAACAAAAGGAAAACATTTTAAATGAAAAATTCAAAGTGAAATTTCATATAGTCTGCGAACAAACCTACATTAGTTTGCAGAATCTTAAAAACGTTTCCCAATTCAGAGAAATTGAAAATGAGTCATCGTCTTCGTTAAGATACAATAAAGAAAAATTCGATATTCGGACAACGTGCTTGATATGTAATAAATTACGAAAGAAAGGCAAAAAGCCTTAATACCTGTGCAGACAGGTATAGTCAGGTGTATATTTACTAGGCAGTTAAAAAACGCAACAAAAACTTTACGATCTCATTAAAATACCGTTATTTTTTGTACTAGCTCGCCTGCAAATTGAATCGATTATCTTTATAGGTTTTAATGTACGTCGGCTTGTTTGATAAGACCATGCCACCGGCGTTAATGATTAGTTCGTAAAGTTGTTGTTGCATTCTTTGACTGCCCAGTAAATATACACCCGACTTATAAGTAATTAATGTATATTTTTAGTTTATTAGGTTGAAGCGTATTTTAGTTTCTTAATTTGAATAGGTCATTTTACTTAATATAGACGATTTTTTGCTGAAGACGTTATTTAATTCTCTATTTCTTTGTCACCTTCTTATTATATTGTTGACAAGCGGCGCACAGTGGGACAAAATCCTAAAAAGCTGGCCAAAAGACCAAAAAGCAAAGCTCGACAGGACGATAAATATGAACAGCTTCAAAATATTACGGCTATATCTATCAAATTCAATCTTCTCGAGTAGAAAACTTGAAACAAACGGAATGGGGTTGGAAGAAAGTGAGCAATATCTTGGCAACCATTTATACCACCGAGTTACCAGTAGCAATTTCCAGCTCCTTCAGTTAGTATCCTGCAGCTGCAAAAAGGGTTGCGGAAAATGATGCAGCTGTGTTAATGGGCATGATGTTAATTGCCATGGGCAAGGATATTTAAATTCCGAATTTGCAGAACAGTTTGTCGATGAAGAACCCCCTAATGAGTAAAGTTGGACAGAATTTTAGTGGAATAGGCTTACAGAGAAAACCACTTTTAAAAAACGCACCACCTCAAGGATGATTTGGAAACGGGCACAAATAAGAAAAACGCATCTTTGTGGAAAAATGGGAAAATAAATAAAAATCACTTGCGTCAAAACCCGCTAGGTATGCATTTTATAGAAAAAAATCCGCTCTATAAATTCATTCTTAGGCATTCTTCTCGTTACCGGTTTTGAGATATTCGCTATGAAACTTCGTATAAGATCTATTTTTACCTGTGCGCTCCACGCTGTTACTAGTTACTGCGAGATAGGTGCGGATAAACTAGAAGGTTAATAAGACATTTTTTATACAGAATTTAACGCCAAATATTTTATTTCCAATACTTTTTTCTCTTCCAAGGAACGGTTTACAAGATAAAAGTGAAAAACAAGCGTTATGTCCCTGTTAGGGGTGTTTTTTTGCAAAAAATGAACTTTCGGTACCCTATCGAGAGTACACGTCTCAAATATTATTTTTTTATAAATTACTTCTTCTAAAGTGTCTAATTTGCGTGGACTATGATTAGAATACCGGTCTTTAACTTTTATATAGTTATTTAATGTAAAATAAACTCGTTGTTTACTTAGTATTCAACGATTAAAGTTTATTTCAACCATTAGAACAGTCAATTAAGTAATTTTTGGCTTAAATCTGGTCATTATATGGAGATTCGAAGGTCATGAGTATATTTACATGGAAAAACCTATTTCCACTTTACCAAAACTCTTAAATATGGACCAAGGACCAAGTGATTCTATCATTTACTTGCATAAAATATTATTTTGCTATGGGTATAATTAATCCTAAAATGAGATCAAAAATACTTGTAATTCCCTCTTTGAAAAGAGGACTTACCCATTAATATCTGTCGACTGACGTCTATATCGTGTAATGTTTAAGTTTGTGAACGAAGGCGTGGATGGTACCTTTTGCAACTCAACTTTATCTAAAATAAAATTTAATGCGATTAATTCAAATTATTGTTTATATTAATTTCGTATGCGTTGTATGATATCATATCATATTTATGTATACTTATGTTAATAAAACTAAACTTACCAATAGTTAAATATAAATAAACTAAAAAAATAATAAAACTGCCACTCTTCATTATAACCACCACAATTACAAGGTAAATATCAAATCATTACACCACCTCCGTCCTCTTCAACGTTAGCAGTATCATTCTTTTATCTACTAGTCTGACTGGTTGACCTGTAGACGCGATGGGTTTATTTGTTATTTTGTTTGTTGTAAATACCGCGTATATAGCTATGAATCCGATTGCAAATTCCGGCATCGCCTGAAACCATTCAATCCTTAGATTTTATCAATAAACTGTTTAAAGTGATTAATGACTAAAATAGCCAACTTATTTGTATTATCGGACGTTGAAGATAATTATTATTATTTTTAATGGGCAGGTAGACAATTTTTTAATTATTATTTTAATAACATCTATGCATAAAAACAGTTGACCCGTATTTTTTATTTTATTTTTATAATAATGCCTTATAGTAAAAAAAAAATCATGAAGTTTAAACTATGTTTAAATGGTTAGATATTGCCGCAAATGTTCGAGCTGTTCTATTGGCTATGACGTAATAGCATAATCAGCAGAGAAACGAGCGCTAGTGGAAAGGCGGGGCCAACAAAGTTGTACAAAACGTATGTGGGGCGCTGTCGAGGTTATATTAAATGCGCGCGTATGTGACGATATTACGTCACGAGAAACCGGCAAACTGCCGTATTTTAAATACGCTCTAATCTTAAGCCTATTCGTTTTACAATAAAACCAATAATAGTCGGTAAAACTACCTTCAAATTATATTTATAACATATTGAAGAGTCACACTATAATGCTATATTATTACTTTTGTCATTTTCGTTATTGTCTACTAGCCCATTCCTGTAACATCTTCGCCAAGGTTATTCGCAGAAAAAATTATATTCACAGAAAATTTAAAAAATAGTAAAGCAAAAAACGTAATTTTTTTAGTGTTTGAAAATTTACAACTGAAATTGTATAAGATATTTTATATGTTTTTAGGCTTTGATACAGAAATAATTTTGGTTAAGGTGCTCGTCGGGAAAAATTTTGCTGATACATACTCTCTCCAAACTTCGTGTATGGCTTCATTGGACCTAGTCTGACAGCATTTTCCTCTATAATTTTTTTATTTTTGAAGCGTTCTCCCGCTAGATTTTCCGAAACATGTCATTTTGACGGCATATAAAAAATGTATAGATACTGTTATTTTTCCAAGTAGAAAAAAAATAATTGTCTGACAATAATTGTGGGTCGTTGGGCGTGTCCGCTATCTCGAACATGTCGGAAAAGCGACTATAAGAAAATTTATTAATAACCAGCTGATTTTCGCTGTATTAATTTATTATAGCATACAAAAACAAGTTTTCGCATTGTCTGACGAAAATTATTTTCCGATTTCCCAGTCTGACGCATCAAAGTTGTCGGTTTCATGACAGCAACAAATTTATTCATAACATTTTTTTACAAATTTTTTTTGATTTTTAAATAAAATTTATAATACGATTAAAAAATTGTCTGACGGTAAAATAAAGCCTTTTAGCTGGAAATGTTAAATAAAAGGTTTTCCTATGTGGGTGTCAAGCTACGCTTGGATGTTACATTCATATGTATATATTGAGGCTATATTTATAAATAACAAGCTGATTTTTTCAATATAGCTTAATAAAAATAAATCAAATCCAATTTTTTAACTGTCTGACAAAAGGTGTTTTCCAGTTTTTCAGTCTGACGCCTGGAAAATACAATTTTTTAATGTTGTAATTTCCCTCAAATTGTCATGATTATCTCATACTAATCATCGAAATATTTTTACAGTGTCAATAAAAATAAGAAAATATTTTTTTATAATAATTATTTTATAATAATTGTTTAGTACTTGAAATTATTTTA
This sequence comes from Leptura quadrifasciata, assembly GCA_963675555.1. Lineage (NCBI taxonomy): Eukaryota > Metazoa > Arthropoda > Insecta > Coleoptera > Cerambycidae > Leptura > Leptura quadrifasciata. Next base: position 153,245,891 of record OY776677.1, on the reverse strand, counting down.
TTTTATACCTTTTTTAAAAGTTTTTTCCAATAAAATAAATCGTATAATTTAATAAAGTGCGGACTCAACAAAATTTTTAGGGCGATGCCAGGAAAATTAGTTTTTCAATTTTGGAAATATGTCGTTTTTCTGCTGCAGAAATTCGTTTTTCATGTAATAGGATAATTCCCATCGCATCGCCCTAAAAATTTGTTGGTGCATAATGTTTATTTTTTTTTTATTCCCTGCATACTTTATATATTTTTACAAAAATGCACATTTAAATTGAATTCATATATTTACCGAAAATGGATTAATTGTTTTTTCATTTATAAAAGGTACTTTGTTCTAACTAATATTGTAAAGTGTTATCTTATAGCTTGTTTCAAGACCTTTAATTTGGGCCCTGGATGAAAATTTTCGGACTAGTAGTACCGGAGATATAGCGATTTAAAACGTACTAAAAGACAATTTTTCCCTACTTTTTTCTACAAAAAGTTTTACGTATTTGTCAATATTATCGAACTTAAAACTTGGGTCAGTCGAATTCAGATAGTCTAAGAGTTCAAAAAATTCAAAATAAAGATTACAAAATAAGTAAGTTGGAATACCGTATCTTTTTTAACCGTCTTCTCGACTAAACGAAATTTCATTTTTTTATCGCCCTAACTTCGACGGCCGCTATTGGAAAATTATGTTTTTTCGTCAGACTCTCGTTATGCTCCACTGTATTTGTCAGACACTTATACCACAAATTAAATACCTATTTTCTGCATATAATTTTCCAATGTCTGAAGGTTATGAATAAATTTTTTGCTGTCATGAAACCGACAACTTTGACCCTCAGACTGAGAAATCGGAAAATAATTTTCGTCAGACAATACGAAAACTTGTTTTTGTATGTTTTAATAAATTAATACAGCGAAAATCAGCTGGTTATTAATAAATTTTCTTATAGTGGTTTTTCCGAAATGTTCGAGATAGCGGACACGCCCAATGACCCACATTTATTGTCAGACAATTATTTTTTCACGTTTCAATTCACGTTTTCTAGTTGGAAAAATAACAGTATCTATACATTTTTTATATGCCGTCAAAATGACATGTTTCGGAAAATCTAGCGGCAAAACGCCCCAAAAACAAAAAAAATGATAGAAGAAGTTTGGAGAGAGTATGTATCAGCAAAATTTTTCCCGACGGGCACCTTAACTATTTACACAAATAACTAAATACCGATTGTCACACTCAATGTGCGGTTCGGCAACCAAGTAGGCATTATCTGCAGTTTGTTCAAATTGTTTTAAACAACTTGATCTTTGTGAAGACTATTTTTTCTTCAAACATCAAAAAAATGACTAATAGTAAAGGAAATTAGTGCAAAAAGGGGTTATAAGTTCTTAATCGTTACTACTTCAATGAAACGACTTGAAACCTTAAGCCTTATGTTAAGTTTCGACAACGTATGAAATATATAGTTTTGAAAATCAGTGCACTCACCCCGGGGGACTGCAGCCCCCATTTTACACCCCCAATTCTAAACTTGCAAAGTTCTCAATGAAATTGGCTAAAATTCATATCATGGGGGTTTTTGGTATCGCTGATTATGAATCCGAAGTGAACATTAGGAAATTAAAAATGGCGGACCTAACATGGCTGACTAAAAATTAAATCCTTCTCTTGATTTTACTGAAAATTATGTAGAGTAAAAAAGCGTTTAAAAGAATACACCAGAAGAATGCGATTTTGCATAGGAGAAAAAAAGATTATGGACCTCCATCAGTTTGTAGTAAAATCAGAAAAATTGTATTTTTTGGGAGGTCACTCTATGTTCACCCCCCAGTAAAGGGTTGAAACGATTAAGGGTTGCTTTTTTTGTTATTTCAACTTTACTCCAATATTATCAAACTAATAAAAAATTTAAAAAAACAGTTTTTGATTTTTGCAAGAAAGGGTAAGGCGCAAGAGGATTTCCTGGGGGAGAAGCCAAAGGATTAATTGTGTATTCTTAATGCAAAATGGCATTATATAAACACTTTTTACTCTTACGTATTTTTTAGTAAAATCAATAGAAACGGCGATGAATTAATTCTTAAAGTCCACCATTTTGGATTTTCCACTTTTCATTATTATTTTTACAAAATCATGGATTTTATTCTTTAGCAAAAGAACGCAAAATCTTTGTAAATCGGAAGTGGTATTATTTAGTCACATTATAAACAGATTTAAATTTTGTGCAGCTGTACATGTAGCGACATCTAGGCCCATGGGCCGAACCGTGGGCAGTCGAATCAGGACATGTCTAAATCTTTGTAAATTATTTAGTCACATTATAAACAGATTTAAATTTTGTGCAGCTGTACATGTAGCGACATCTAGGCCCGTGGGCCGAACCGTGGGCAGTCGAATCCCCTTACATGTCTGTAGTCGTGGCGTGGAGTAGACGACCTGACCTGACTAATAATTGATAATGGACTAAGTAAGACAATAACGAAAATGACAAAAGTAATAATATAGTATGACTCTTCAATAATAATTATAATTTGAAGGTAGTTTTACCGACTATTATTGGTTTTATTGTAAAACGAATAGGCTTAAGATTAGAGCGTATTTAAAATACGGCAGTTTGCCGGTTTCTCGTGACGTAATATCGTCACATACGCGCGCATTTAATATAACCTCGACAGCGCCGCACATACGTTTTGCACAACTTTGTTGGCTCCGCCTTTCCACTAGCGCTCGTCTCTCTGCTGATTATGCTATTACGTCATAGCCAATAGAATAGCTCAAACATTTGCGGCAATATCTAACCATTTAAACATAGTTTAAACTTCATGATTTTTTTTTACTATAAGGCATTATTATAAAAATAAAATAAAAAATACGGGTCAACTGCTTTTATGCATAGATGTTATTAAAATAATAATTAAAAAATTGTCTACCTGCCCATTCAGGTCAAATTAAGACGATGCAGCAATAAAATTGTGAAAGTGTAAATAAAGTAACAGAAGATAATTTTTAAAAACAACCCACAGAGAATTTTATATGTTTAATTAAATAACGCTCCAAAAATACTTTGGAGCAAAAATTTTCATTTGTCGGTTTGTCCACAGTAGAAAATCCTCTACTGTGGTTTGTCACCTGACTTCCCGACAACAGCGCTCACTAAAACATTAGAAACATTCAGAAGCGAAAAAAGAATTTAATCCTTTGACCATCAGTTTGCAGTTACTACAAGTAGTAAATGTAGTTTCGATTGTTGCGTTAACAGATAATTGATCCTTCAATTCTACATCCACTATGATGTTCATCCTGACTCCCTGGTTGCACATTGTCACAGGAACCTAAATTTCTAGTTACTTTATTTGGGCGTTTCTAAGACAGCGACATATAAAGTACATGGACAAGATCCCTCTACTATAATTGTCGACCGCACACATTTTTCGATTTTACAAAAACTTCGGCGTCTTGTAAATAAGTGCCCATAAAGCAATTAAAACCTTGCCTATTGTAAGTTACATATTTACGTTTTTCGGAACGAGATGTGTGTACCCTCTATCGTCCAAGAGAATGAGTTTAACTCTGAGTGTCTCTAAAACTGATGTATAGATGGCGCAGGGCTGTACGTTTTAAAGGTTTATTATTTTTGAAAGCTTTTCATATAATTCAAAACAAATTCCATTTTGTTCGCATTTTGCAAGATTCTAATTACTTCATATTGAAAAAACTTAAAGGTACCTACTTTAAACAAAGTTAAATTGTATTATATTTATATACAGATATACTATACCTAACTGTAATATCATTAAAAAGATCTTGTATGACTCATCTACTTGAGGTGACGCTTATTTCAATATCAATGGAGAATTAATGTCGCTAGTACTTTTTTCATTAATTTTAATAACTGATTAAAGTCTTGCATAAATTAGGTAATTATTCCGTTTTTCATTTACAGAAATGAAATAGTGAATATGGATATGGATAATTTATTACATGTATAGCCCTCTATCGTCCTTTTGACGAATGAGAACTGGTGTAGAAAAATTAACTGAATAAGCTGTTTATAGAATTGGCGTATAGATGGCGTATACCTTTAGTTTCATTGCAAAAACTTTCGGTTTTGAATCCTCTTTCGTGTTATAATTCACACAAATTCAGTTCAGTTTTCATTATCTTTTTCTGGTTTACTAGGCTTTTGTAAAAGGTAATATTTCACTTTAAATAAACTAATGGTGTTTAAAATCTCGTGACATATTCTGTTTCTAGCAAAGCTTTTGATAAAATACTTCTATGGATTTACTACGACTTTAATAGTAAGTCCATTGTTAATTTAATTACTGTGAAGTTAATCGAAGCCAGCTCAACATTAGGTGCTAAACTGTTGTTTATACATTTTGAAAAAATAATAAGTTGATTTTCGTACACATTATACAACAATAATTATTTTTCGTTGTTAGGTGTTAAATAACAAATAAGTAAATGTGCTACTGTTTGTCCCTTAGAAACATAATATACCGACAAGCAGTAGCAGAAAGTTAAAACCAGTAGGTGGAAATAAATAGTTTTACGGAAGGGGAGAACACGATATGATCAATGAACTAGCTACCTATGAAAATATCACTTTACACTGAATTTTTAAATTATTATCTATACTTGTCTGACTCCAGGCTTGTGTACACATAAGTTGTAATTTGTTAGATTCCTTAGTAATAAGATAATACTATCTTATTTAAATAATTAAATGTATCTCACAGACAAATTATTTGTTTATTTTGGCGTGTAAGTAAGTGAAGAAAAATGATTGCAACTTGTTAAACTATAAAGTAGTGCGAAGATGGATGACAATGAGCAGCAACCGCTTTTACCAGCATCGTTAACGAGGGAAAATTACAATGTAAGTCAGCCAGTTGTATTTTTTGACTTCGTAACAGATCTCATGTAGATTGATAGATATATTAGATTGACTATTTATACTCGCTAATTGTATTGAATACATACAATTTCAAAGAAACAATCATTTACTTGCAAGTAAAATGGTAGGTAGTCAATAATCCTTTAATATAAGAACAGAATTTTGTCGCCACTTCATGGCCATTCATTTTTGTCAAAAAACTTGTAAAATTTTTAATTTTATTTTTCAACCTAGAAATCTGTGGCTGGGGAAAAATTGTTCTATTTCTACTCGTCAACCACGCAAACAATGATAGTAATTGATAGTAATTAATATTAAATGTAATGTGGGCCAATCAATTTTAAAGTGTTAATTTTTGATAAAAACTCATTTTACTGCACAAAAATGTACTGCAGAGAAATAAAAAGATTATGAATTAAACATCGCACCTTACACAAATCATAACTTAACATATTGTCCAAAGTACACGGACACACACACAAAATATTTAAATTTCAGCTTTCAACTTTACTCCATGAAAAAGTTGCAAAAAGGGTTAAAACACAAAAGTTCTGTGAAAGAGATGAAACATGGGTACTCCCCGTACTCTCCCGTTTTCGAGGGCGCTGAACATGATGGTGATATTTTTGAGGGTCCCACCCCTCACTAACGCCCCTAAACTCGAAAAACCAACCCTATTTCGCGTTTCTTTCCATCGTAGGCACGCCGATCGGTTTTTTGGGCAGAATTCGGGTAGGCCGTATGAAATTTGTCCATACAACATTTTATCTAAAATATCCCCAAAAACATGCATGAAAATTTGTTTATCCCCGTTTCGAGGGTGCTTTCGAAGATGGTAATATTCATTTCTCTCCCACCTTCCACAACCAGCTCTAAAATCACTCCCTTTTCATGTGTAATGATACTGCGCATGTAGGGACTCGTTGGATAGGAGTTTTTAAAGGAGATTTCGATATTGTAAAGGGAGTTGAGTGATGAGACATGCCATCAACTCTGAAGTTGAAACTACCACCATCCCTAACATTTAAATCTACCGAAAAATACAAAATAGTGGAAAATACTTCCTCCCCGTTTTAGAGGGCGCTAAACACGATGTCAATACTATTTCATCCCCCACTCTCCATCAACCACCCCCAAATTAGGGATGGTTGGTGGAGGGTGGGGATAAATAAATATTACCATCGTATTGAGCATCCTCAAAAACGGGGATGAACAAATTTTTATGTATTTTGGGGATATTTTAGTATTAGGGGAGGGGGTAGTTTCAACCCCGGGGGTGGATAAGATATTGTATAGTAAAATTTTATACGGTCTATCCGAATCCTGCCTAAGAAACAGATCCGCTTGTCTACGGTGGAAAAAACGTCAAATAGGGGTAGGTTTTCGAGTTTAAGGGTAGCTGCTGAGGGGTGGGAACTTTAAAAATATTACCATCGTGTTTAGCGCTTTCGAAAACGGGGGAGTACCCATGCTGCATCCCTCTAACACAACTTTTGGGGTTTTCAACTGTTTCATGGACTACTTGGTAAATACTTTTGAGTGTTTAGATAAGTTTCATAATAATTATATAAAAGATGATTGTTGTTTGACGAAACCTATTTTTCAAAGAAGCTGTTTGTACAACTTGAATGTTTAAATTTTCTTTTTGGAATATTTGACATTGAAAAATGCGAAATTTTCGCCTGAGGCGCACTTTAAACTCTTATCCCTGTAAATAACCACGATATGTTACCCATATTTTAAAACAATAAAGGTGAGAACCTTGAATCAAGCTATATAATCCAGACCAAGTAAAATATATTTAAGCCCTGAACTGTAATCAGTCATCACATACACGCTATTGCCATTAAGTGCACTTTTCCATTTTTTCCTATACCGAATGATACAGGAGATATGTAACACTCTGTAACTTTGTTATTTAAGAAGTTAAAATCTATCAAGACCTTTGGTATGCAACTTTGTGTCTCACATTCTTTTGGGCACAATCAGTAACTGAGCAAATTAACTAGATTCTTCTTATTAAAAAAAAGTCTCTAAACAACCCACGACATCATAAAAACCAAGATATTTTTTTGTATACCCTCTACTTTATCTTTTATTTTTGTCTAATACAATTGCTGTACCTATCCTATTTTGCTTTCTTCACTAAAATTGGTATCGAAAATTATTGCATAGTAATGAACATTGTTACTACTTACTACAACAAAAATATTTAGTAGGCAGGAGGTGAAAATAAAATAAAAGAAGGTAAATTTTTTTAATAAATAAAATAAGACATTAGTAAAACACTATGTAATAAATATATACAACGAAGGAATGAAATTAAAAGATTTCCTGAAACACTAAACACAAAAAATATGTTTTAATCTAGATGCTTAAAATGTTGTCCATTATTATCTCGCACAATCATGGTTTTGGACGGTAGCTCTGTTATCTAACTATAATTCAGTATTTCCATTAATTGCTCTTCTGACTTTAATTTCCATGTATTAAACGAAAGGTTAGAAAAAACTAGATGAGAACAAATGGGCTTGTTAGATGACCTGCCACAAATAACTTTCAGACAATACCTGCGAGGTTACCAGACCATACGCCGCTTGTCTTTTATATGAGGCCACCTCAAGAAAAAAGTTTATAGGACTCCACCAACAAACAAAATGAAATTACTGAATTACAGTTAGATAACATGCTCATTGAAAATAAATAACTTCGGAGCTCCTCAAGGAAGTGTGCTTGGACCACTGTTATTTATATTATATATAAATCATGTAGGAAATATAAATAAATGTAAAATTCATTGATAATTTCAATGAGCTAATATCAAATATGAACGAACAACAACTATGTATACAAATAAATTTATATATAACAAAGTGAAAGTAAATGAACTAAAATCCAAATGGCTGTTTATAAGTAGCAATTACTGGTACTATATATTTAAAGATTTAAATTTTAAAATTGAAATAAATGAGCAGAACGTCGAGTAAGTAGACCAAATGAAATATCTGGGTTTTACAGTTGATAGAAAACTAAAGTTTAAACGTCATATAGACTATACTTCAAACAAATTGCCTCATTTCATGTATTGCTGCTGTGTGTTATATGTTACCTGTACAAATTTTGATAGACTACAGAAATTGCAAAACAAAGCAATGAGAATAATATTAAAATGTAACAAATACACCAGCATTCAGAGTATGTTGAATTTGTTAAACTGGATCGATATTGAGAAGTATTATTTTGCCCAAACAATGATATTTATTCACAAAATTAAAAACGATGCATTAACGAAATAGGTATTTAAAAAAATCAACTAATTGTAGTTAATGAAATACATCCTCACCATACCAGGTCTGTCTTAAACTTTTATGTTCCACCAATTCTAAAAATTTCTACAATGAATAGTTTGTTTCATAAAGGTTTCAGTTAGTACAATTTTCTCCCTCAAAACCTTAATGATCTTAAAAGTGTTTAAAACAAATATAAGAAATTTAATTAGACAAACATAGGGCACTTATGTATGTATATGCGTACAAGTAAATAGGTGTAACACTGTATTAATTCTATATATTCTGTTCTTTAGATTATAACTTTACAGATTTAATTTGTCAGCTTGCAGCTGTAAATATATGACAGGTGTATTTTAAAATTTTATACTTTATTAATATCTGTTCTCTGGATAAATAAAGATTACTTTACTTTAATTACTTTACATTTGTATATTTTATCATGTCTTATCATGACATAATAGGATACATCCTGAACTATTAGATAATTAGACATCAACATATAGTAACAAGCAACAATATTGCATAAGCACAAATTTTAAACGAAGCAATGACTAGTTTACACATTATATTTTTTAATTCTATTAGAGCAACAGTAGCCCAGACTCTGCGTCCACTAACCATGGAACTTTCAGAAATCCATTTTACGGAGCCAATTTAGAGACAACTATAAAAAAACTTATCCCAGCAGAAGAACGAATAACGTATTCTTGGAACGATGTCAACGTGTTTGCCACGTCTAAGGAAAAAACACGAAGAAGATATTTCTGCTTGGGTAAGAAGACCGTCGTTGGGGATAGTCAAAGAAAGCACATTTTGAAAAGTGGTAAGGATTATTTGTTAATAATATTTTATTTTTATTGAACTTGCGACCCGTTTTGTCAGTGTCAGTCATTTTAGGTCTTCTGTCACAGGCGTACAGACATCCTTATAGACAATATTTTATTGACAGGAAAACCTAACATTCCCTGACGATCGTGAAGATTGTTTGTCGATTGCTTTCTACGAGGGTAGTACGCATAGTACTATTTTTCCGCAAATCGTTTAAGAAATGCTAGAAATTAAAATATTGGAATTTTGGAAAAAAGCATAATTTTCTTCAAATGTCAAAAACCTGCTTTTATGACACATTTTTTGAACTGAAGCTGCCATTTCTCTGACACTTCGTCTGACCGCCTTACTTAGTCTTTATTGCCGCTAACGAGCTCTGAGCGGCACTAAAAGTATTAATTAAAAGTAATAACAGCATTTATTTAATTCATCCTGAAAAATGTATTCTCAAAAATGACTCTAGCGAGTATGATTAAATTTAACACACAAGTCCCTTAGTAATAGTATGTGGCATGACTAATTATAATAATAATATAATAATAATAATAATAATAATAATAATAATAATAATAATAATAATAATTTTAATAATTTGGTGAGTAGCGCCACCACTTACTCCAGCTGGGGTGCAAAACCGAACCGGCAGCCCTAGTGCACCCGGGAGGGGAAAGCGTCTTCCCCTCTGGTGTCGGTCGTGGGTCTGCTGGGCTAACCACCCACAGACCCTAAACTTTGGTTCCGGCAGGCCGAAGACAGGGCCCCCACGATCGACCCCGTGCGGATAGGGGTCAAGGGCAAGGTGGTGGGGCCCAACCGGACGGACCGCCCGTTGACGAAATTGGCAATGTCCAAGGACGCTTTGAGTGGACAGATGAACTGAGAGATGAACTTCTGCATTGCTATGAAAGCAGTGAGCCCGCGCGGAGGGGATACATGGCGCGGATGCATGCTCTGTGGTGTGAGAGGCTACCAGAGCATAGCGCCTTCACGCCACAAAATCTGCGTGACTATGTATCCCACCTTCGTAGTAGGGGCTACGTGAGGGCTGCTCCTGGACCGGTGAATGAGGTGGCCGAAGAGCCGCCACAATCACCGGTTGAGGACGTAGCACTCCTCGTTCCGCCAATACCAGAGGGCCTCAGTACCAGAAGGGGGTTACACCATCTGAAAACCCCCGGGCCACAAGACCTGGCCAGAGTGGACGCTGAACTTCGTACAGCGCTACCAGAAGAGGCTGACATCTGGCACATAAATTGTGCCGTGTATGCCGCTGCTCAACGCTCTTCTCAGGTGGAGAGGCGAAATACCTCTTCCCCACAGGAGAGAGCGCAGCGGCGCATACAAAAGATGGAAGCCAAGATCCGGTCGGCGAGGCAACACGCATCCCGTATCCAATGTGTGATGGACTATATGGCGGCCAACAGGCCGTTCACGCCTAAAGTGCGTCGATTAGCCGCCAACCTAAGACGCGTCCATCACACACTCAATGAGGCAGTGCTGCGAACCACCAAACAGCACTGTCTCGACAGGATACGGATGCTAGTGACTTGTAAAAAATCACTAGTGAGGCGGGCGAGAGGGCTTGCGGAAAATAAACTGTTCCGCGAGAAGCCCTCGGAAGTGGACTAGAGAAGAGCTGCGTCAACTCGATGTAGTAACCCGCAAGAAGATGCATCTCAATAGGAGCTTGCATCCTAAATCGTCCGTTCCACGGTTATATCTCCCACGACATCGGGGAGGCCGTGGACTCTTGAGCTTGGAGAGTCTCCATAGCAGGATGGTTCTGGATGGAGCATGTAAGGTCATCAGGAGTTCGGATCCCCTCCTCTGCATGGTCCGAGACCATGAAAATGCAGAGGTAGGAGCTTTTCTCTTTAAGGCAGCACGCAGAGCAGCCGATGAACTTGGTCTCATCTTCGACGTCGAGCGGGTAAACCCCGACTCTGTCACCGAGTTGGAACCCGTTCGACTAAAAGCCCACATTAGAGCTGCAGAACACAACATCCTTCTGCAGCTCCATAAGGATAAGCCATTGCACGGGATCTTCTATAAAAATATAGAAGACCTCGGCTTATCCGAAAGGCTGACCTTCGCCTTCTTAAGGTCAGCTGGGCTGAAGTCTGAGACCGAGGGATTCATAATGGCTTGCCAGGATGGTGTATTTAACACTCTCGTCTATCGACGTCGTGTCATGGGTATGAAGGTCCCTGATGTCAGCTGCAGGGCCTGCCGCAGGGCGCCGGAGACTGTAATGCACTTACTGTCGGCTTGCCCGACTTACGCAGTCTCGGCCTATATTCATAGACACAACGCAGCATTACGAGTGCTTTACTATCATCTAAGGCACTCGTATGGGATAGACGAAACACCAGTGCTGCCTTACGTTCCGGGGGATATTGAGTCCGTTGTGGGGAATGAGAAGTGCCTAATTTATTGGAACTACTCGTTTCCCACCGTCAGGCAAATACAAGCCAACAAGCCTGACATAGTACTCCTCGACCACCAACTCAAGACAATGTATGTCGTGGAATTCTCAGCTCCCGCTGAGAGCAACATTGTCTTGAAAGAGGAGGAAAAACGGACAAAATATCGAGATTTGCTCTTCGAACTCCGCAGGCTTTATCCAGGCCATTCTGTTAAAATAGTGGTACTGATTATAGGAGCCCTCGGTGGAATGAGACAGACGCTGCTTTCAGAACTAAAGATCATACCGGCATGCCGAGATTCGGCAGAGATCTTAGCCGGCAGAATGCAGAAGGCTGTCATCCTCGGTTCATTACGTCTACTCAGGGCACACGATTCGCGGACCCGGTAGTCACTCACCCCACGGGCGTGGGGAGTGGCTATTGGTATTACCAGCTCCCCTCTGTGAGGGTCGGAGCCACAGAGTAGGGTGACTGGTTTTTTGTAAAAAAAAAAAAAAAAAAAAAAAAAAAAAAAAAAAAAAAAAATAATAATACAGATCTGGTCTTCAGAACTGTCGGGGAAGAACAAGGTGTCTGCTACAAATATGCTTGCCGTTCCGATCCTTCTCTACTCTTTCGGAGTAGTGAAGTGGACTAGAGAAGAGCTGCGTCAACTCGATGTAGTAACCCGCAAGAAGATGCATCTCAATAGGAGCTTGCATCCTAAATCGTCCGTTCCACGGTTATATCTCCCACGACATCGGGGAGGCCGTGGACTCTTGAGCTTGGAGAGTCTCCATAGCAGGATGGTTCTGGATGGAGCATGTAAGGTCATCAGGAGTTCGGATCCCCTCCTCTGCATGGTCCGAGACCATGAAAATGCAGAGGTAGGAGCTTTTCTCTTTAAGGCAGCACGCAGAGCAGCCGATGAACTTGGTCTCATCTTCGACGTCGAGCGGGTAAACCCCGACTCTGTCACCGAGTTGGAACCCGTTCGACTAAAAGCCCACATTAGAGCTGCAGAACACAACATCCTTCTGCAGCTCCATAAGGATAAGCCATTGCACGGGATCTTCTATAAAAATATAGAAGACCTCGGCTTATCCGAAAGGCTGACCTTCGCCTTCTTAAGGTCAGCTGGGCTGAAGTCTGAGACCGAGGGATTCATAATGGCTTGCCAGGATGGTGTATTTAACACTCTCGTCTATCGACGTCGTGTCATGGGTATGGAGGTCCCTGATGTCAGCTGCAGGGCCTGCCGCAGGGCGCCGGAGACTGTAATGCACTTACTGTCGGCTTGCCCGACTTACGCAGTCTCGGCCTATATTCATAGACACAACGCAGCATTACGAGTGCTTTACTATCATCTAAGGCACTCGTATGGGATAGACGAAACACCAGTGCTGCCTTACGTTCCGGGGGATATTGAGTCCGTTGTGGGGAATGAGAAGTGCCTAATTTATTGGAACTACTCGTTTCCCACCGTCAGGCAAATACAAGCCAACAAGCCTGACATAGTACTCCTCGACCACCAACTCAAGACAATGTATGTCGTGGAATTCTCAGCTCCCGCTGAGAGCAACATTGTCTTGAAAGAGGAGGAAAAACGGACAAAATATCGAGATTTGCTCTTCGAACTCCGCAGGCTTTATCCAGGCCATTCTGTTAAAATAGTGGTACTGATTATAGGAGCCCTCGGTGGAATGAGACAGACGCTGCTTTCAGAACTAAAGATCATACCGGCATGCCGAGATTCGGCAGAGATCTTAGCCGGCAGAATGCAGAAGGCTGTCATCCTCGGTTCATTACGTCTACTCAGGGCACACGATTCGCGGACCCGGTAGTCACTCACCCCACGGGCGTGGGGAGTGGCTATTGGTATTACCAGCTCCCCTCTGTGAGGGTCGGAGCCACAGAGTAGGGTGACTGGTTTTTTGTAAAAAAAAAAAAAAAAAAAAAAAAAAAAAAAAAAAAAAAAAATAATAATAATAATAATAATAATGTTTATTTTATTTAGTCCTAAAAATGCAGGGAGGGAGGCTGTGGGTGGTTGCTACGATTTACACGTACATAAACAAATAAATACGTTGGATATTAATGGTTATAAGATATTACATAAAGAAATCACTTGGGTTACTGTAGCGTAGCAGATATCTCAGGCACAAACTTAACCCGGATAAGTGATGAACGTGCCCACGATAAAATTTCTCTAGCTCAGACTATCTCAGGGCGTTAAGCCCAAGTTTACATAAACTATGACAAATTATTAGTTTACTTACTTAACAAATCACTGAGGCTTCCATACGTAGTGGTCGCAGACGAAATAATGACACTTCCTTTAAAAATGAAATGCAATAGATTACACAATTTACAGATATTGGTTCTCTAGCATGTAACCTGGCGATGTTCAAAAGGTGTGGCAAATTTCTCGATTAATAAGTTACAACATTAATAAAATGCCTCGTGTAGCTACACATCGGTTTACACTGTGATGATAAATGGTAATAAATTCTGCCACAATGGGTCCGATTTAGAGAACCTCCTTAAATAAATATAAATGCATACAATCTTTAAATATGTACAAGTTAAAATACAAAAGTATGAATCGAATATAACCGCATAGAACCACTGAAGGTGGTCCCCGGTACAACAACACACTTATCTAGGGTGGTACGATACCGACTTCGACGTGGAAAAACCTGTAGCCCCACGGAGGTGTCTTCGGGACAAAAGAAATTGACCCAAGGATGGGGTTGATTGTAGCCTCTCCAGCCCTGGAACTCCTACTGTGTGTGGATGCCCCGTCTGTTGAACTTCACTGATGTGTGTAGAAGCCCCGTCCGTGGAACCCTCACTGATGAGGGAACAATCCACCAATGTTCCTAGAAAGCCACAGTTGGATGAATGGGGTCGAGTCCGCCTTTCAAGTTGACACGATATTTCCAAACAAAATATTCCGCTAAACGGAACAACAACAGATTGAGAAAATTTTCCTGTGTTGATAATCCCAAAATCCACCTTAGATAAACCGAGGTTCGTAGGATTATCAACTATATACCGCCATTAAAAATGGTTGCCTTTCTCACCAACTCGACGTATCTCGCGCTCAAGGATTCCTTGTCTCGCGCTCCCGTAGACAGTAGCGAAACTCTGCTACGGACGTAGCGGTTGTTATTATGCGGCCCACAAAACGCTAAGGCGTATGGTGGGTTGCATACGCTAGAGGTCCGCAACATGGTAAGGTTACGAGAATTAAATAGTGTTTTCTCTAAAACAGTTGTAACGATTGTGATCAAACTTGGCACATGGATAGTTTCATAGTATCAGTATAAGATGTGTTGATTATTTGCTTCTAAAAAATCCAAGGAGAAATGTTGCAAGGGATGTGGATTAAATAAAAATAAAATAGTTTCTTTGTCTAAAACCCTAACGAGAGTTTAGTCTATTTTCACAGATTGAGGATCGTAAATAATTTCTGACACATAAGTGTAGAAAACGAACGCTCGCCTGAACAATTAGTGGCTGGTTTGAAAAGGAATATTCTTAGTGTAATTCATTCATTTGGATACATTTCTTGCAGATTTTCATATTTCAATTTTGATAAATCCATTAGTAGAATTAATTTTTCATTGGTGATTGTGCTTAAAATGGGCTCTAAAATAAATGCATTCATCTACAAAATAGTCTTCCAATTCGATCTGATATTAAATAGAAAAATTACCATGAAACAAAAAAGTTCAAAAAAATTAATAAACTTACCGCCCTCAAAAACTTGCCGCCCTAGGCAGTTGCCTGGTCTGCCTAGTAGTAGGACCCAAGGATTATAAACAAATAAAGAGGATAGCTTATTCCCTATACTACAACGATGGCCGCGAGCCGAAGATGACAGATCGGCCAGTGACGTTACCACTGGTGCCCAACTCTGTCTTCTCCGTAAGAGATCGTGTGCTCCCCAATACAGGTTTTCACAGAAACTATAATAATTATGATTTTAAGGCCTTTCACTGATTTCTTAGACCACCAATGCCTGGACGTATTTGTACTAGTGGTTCTTATGAAAACAATCAACTTACATTCAAGACGATGTGCTTGAATGTAGTGTTTCATTCTTTCCCGAAGGGCAAGGAAGTTGGCATAAAATCATGAATAAAGGAATTAATAAATAAAAAATAATCTGTTTTTTTATCATATTTTTATTGATTTTTTTCGCATTTAATTATTAAAACTTATTGCGGAATGTTCCCAAATCTCAATTATACCTCTGAAATGTTTTTATTTTTGTTTTCAGAAATACAAATTAATTTTATTGTTATCTGTTAACTGTTAATTACTTAATCTCTTTTTTTAAATAAAAATCAAAATATATATACATGTGTTGGTTTATTCTTAGGCCCGTTTTTTATTAGGTAAGTACTTATTTTTTTGTGTGCACCTACCTAAACAGTAAAATGTACACGTTTTAAATGATTTTGTTTATATAAAGTATATTTTCAAAAGAATAATCCTCAACTTTATATCTCTTGATCTCCAGTTCCTTTGGTTGTACAGTGTTCGCATTAGCGTCACTTTTTACTCAATAAGTCTGCTTTCAATAAGCTCTTAAGCATTTTCTTCGTCCGATGCATATGAAAAGAGCAATAAAAATAAAAATAAAAAAGAATAATTTATTACCATGCATTTTAAATGATGCCATATCTCATGAGCATCAGTGGTGACGTCACATCGGTCGGCCTTGAAGCTAACAGATTTGCCCATGCAGGCACCCTTTTCTGTTTATAACCCTTGGGTAAGGCCGGTCAAGGGTTTAAGGTTCCTGAAGAAGGCCACAAAACATTAAAGACCCTGTATAAAGTAGAGATTAGTCACTCGGCCCCCACTCAGCCTAAGTGGATGCATAATGGCGAAGATGGTTTGTATGTGCATCAGTGTGTTTACAACGTATCGCAAGTGTCAAGCAGGTTCTAGTATTTGTTTTGACAAAGTGGAAAAATATATTAACTGTTTCGTCGCCAAGTCAGTCATAACAGACTGTTATGTTAGTTTTAACCTACAAAAGCAACTTCTATTGGCGCTGGCATTATGCATCCACTTTTCATACGGGCCAATCGGTGCCTCCCACTCGAGTGTCCAATCTAGAACCATCGCCATCTCTGGGACGATTGCCGAATCATCACATTGTGTGACTCACTTGCATAGGCATCTTCCGTGAGCAGGCATACTATAGACTCCTGTATACTTTTAATCTAGATACTAATGATATCATTTAAATGAAGTAACAAAAATAAATTTTATTATTTTCAGTTTTCGGCGTTGCACATCCAGGAGAACTTCTAGCAATATTAGGCTCCAGCGGGGCAGGAAAATCGACGTTGCTGAATGCGCTAACATTCAGATCAGCTAAAACAGTTACAGTTACTGGTACACGGTGTGTGAATGGAATTCCGGTGAATCCAAAGTCCTTAACCAGCAGATCGGCTTATGTTCAGCAAGACGACTTATTCATTGGAAGTTTAACCGTTAAGGAACACTTAATTTTTCAGGTAAAGGCATTTTACAAATTATTACTTTTAGGTATATCGTGATTTTTCCCTGAGTGCAGTTTGTTTCGAAAATTTCTCTTCCTCCACTGGGATTAAAATCTGAAAATGATCCTTAGGAAAGTAATGTACCACTTTTGCAAAGATCTTGCAATAGAGGAATAGTCATTAAGTAAAGCGCTTTAAATATTTATTATTGTAGGCCTTAGTCAGAATGGATCGGAGTATTACCTACGAGCAAAGAATGAGAAGAGTCGAAGAAGTAATATCAGAGGTAATTATTTATATAAGGTTGATAAAAGATTTTCGATTACAGGTTGTTCTGAAAAAATTGGGACAACGCTTTGCTCTACATTCTTGATATTGTTATGGTATCTTTCATAAATAGGCTAAATTAAAAAAATTTAAAAGCTTCAAAAATCACAAAATAATTCAATATTTCACTTCAGAAACTCAAACTACAATAAAAAAGTCCTTCAGACACTTAAATTTACGAAAAAACTGCAATCCTTTATAAACAAATCTGAAAAAAATCACAATTCATCGATAATTCATAAACATTCTAAAATCATCAATTCAAACTTGTCAGTTAACCAAATTGCAGATCGAACCTTACAAATAATTTTCCTAAAAAACTACTTTCCGTTCCCCAGTCGAAACATTTTATTTCATTTCCAGAAATTTTTCACAAATTATTTTCTTTTTCGATTCAACTGTTCATTCACCTTTGATATCAAAACAAACTTCGATTTCATTCAAATATTCAATTCATTATTTTCGTTATATCAAAACTCACTTCCCGGTACTTCTATTCCCCGTTGTTATTAAAACTTACTTCCGAAAACATAAGCTAAGTATTAAATTGTGAACGTATCGGCACAAATTCATATATTCAACTTTAAATGCAAAGATGAGGACGACTTTATGGGGTCGTTTCAAACTTAATAAATATTTTCAACTAGCTTCCGTTCGTTCATATATAAAAATATTTCCCATTTTAATGTCGATACGGTCATAAAATTTTCATGTCCAATTTTTTTATCTTTACCTTTTCTGATGCAATATTGCGCATTGTGTCCGCACGGAATGGGCGGGGACATTTCCAGACCTCCGCATGCCGAGTCCCCGGCGAACCGTATAAAAGACCGAGCTCAGCATAAAAAGATAAGAAAATCTAAAAAAGGTAATAATACCACCAAAACACAAAAAAAATACCAAGTCAAAAAATATATATAAAACAAAAAAATATATATATTTTCCATTACATTACAACACCGTCCTTCAGACTGAAACTAAAAGAGCCATTATACGTTTCACTTGCCAAAAAAGATGCCAAACATTTCCAGTTAAATAACCTATTACTAACTTAATATATACTAACATAATATAATAATACAAGAACCATCTATACATCTCACACCACATACTGAAACTAATACATCTCGCACAACAGCTAGCCACGAGCACGATACTTCACAACAATATACGTACACCGTGCCAAGCACCCAACGGTGCAACTAATTTTTCATAGAAAAATACTACAAAAACCAAACGCATATAACTGCTTTGGATTCCACCCCTCCCGATTTTTAAAATATTCCATAAACCTGCTTTAAATTTGACGCAAATTTAAAAAGTCACCATTTCCTTTTGGTAGCATATCTGCACTAGGTACATTTCATTGAATAATTAAATAGAAAATATGTTTTAGCTGGCGCTAAAGAAATGCGAAAACACGACTATAGGCACGCCAGGTCGAATAAAGGGCATAGCGGGAGGAGAGAAGAAACGCCTCTCATTTGCGGCTGAAGTTTTAACAAATCCATCCTTATTGTTTTGTGACGAACCAACTTCTGGGTTGGACTCGTTTATGGCATTTAATGTTGTTCAAGTTCTCAAGTCCTTGGCGCAAACTGGCAAAACAGTTGTTTGCACTATTCATCAGCCAAGTTCTGAATTGTATGCGATGTTTGATAAGTTGCTTCTTATGGCCGAGGGAAGGGTCGCCTTTCTAGGTACACCAGAAGAAGCGCTGGTATTTTTTGCTGAGTAAGTTTTCCACTCTATTAATGACATGAAATATCCGTAGGTACGTATTTTTCACTTTATATATTTGAACATCTATTTCGTATAACTATACCTATTATAAATGTATACGTATACAGGATGTTTCAGGACTTAATATTTAAAAAGATAAGGAGATGCACACTTAAAATTGAAGCTGATACTACTAAAAAAGTATAATAAATTCCTGATAGAACAACCTTAAGAAGTGTTGAAGTTATGGTTTGAATCTGGTGACAAATTAGAGTCAGACTAAAATTTTTGGCCGTCAGTATTTGACCACCCCAAATCGAATAAATAGACATGTTCCGCGGTTGACAGCCAACGTAGTGAAATTCGAAATATTTTAATCTGTGACGTAAGGGACCGTCATTCTTTTAACTGGCAAAGTTTCACCCAGACACTAATTTGTCATCAAAAAGGTCTGAGCTATTAGGTATAGAACGTTTCAATTCATTCGAACTGCAAATAATTTCCCTCCTTAATTCTAACAAAAAAAAAAGATACAAAGAAGCACATTTTTTACTTCATTTTCCAGTGGTACCTTTCAAATGTCTGATAGATTTTTATTATATTCTAGGTTAGAGGCTCCATGTCCGAGGAATTATAACCCAGCTGACTATTTTATTCAGTTGCTAGCTGTGGTACCTGAGAGGGAGGAATCCTGTAGACAGGCCATTGCAATGATCTGCGAAAAATTCGAAAGATCTGACATAGGAGTGAAAATGATTATCGAGTCTGCAGCTACAGTAAGACATTTGGAATATATGTTGTCGTTAACATCAATACCGTTTATATTCATTTGCTATGTGGGAGTTTTACCATAGGTACACGTTCGATGATAATAATTTTCCTTGGGTATTATTCAGAGATTTCGTTCTAATAGTACTGACTGAGTTATTAGGTCGATAAAACTGAAAGATCATAATTTTTGCGATATATTCCATAAAAATCTGAATTTCTTTGTTAGATTGCCTATTCTGTATGCAGTGTTAGAAAGTTTCTGTCGTGTTTTCATAAATGTGTTTATTCATGTCCCATTCTATTTCTTTATCAAAAAGTAGTAAGATTTCGTTCTAGCAAACAGATCTGCTGGCATATAGATACAATAATATGGATCTGAAGATCTTATATTTTACACAGCAAGAACTCCCAAATAGCAAATGTACCTTCTTCCTTCAATAAATCAATAACCAATAATTCTCTAAATGTTTCTTCTAATGATTTTAACTACGTCTCTATATTGTCAGTTCATTATTAAAACATGCGTAGATTTAATAGCAAAACCACTTGTGTGTTTAATGCAAATTTAAGAGACTACTCTATCACTGCAGTTACAGAAAGCTGGTTAGAATCTGGTGTAAGCAACTCCAAGTTCTTTGATCTTAATAAATACGCTGTATATTGTAACGGTCCATTTTTTAGCGAGTGTAAATTTAGCGAAATAATAGTAAAATGTCATATTTAAATCGGTACAAACAAAGCCTGTAGTGTGCGATCTATTAGTGCTCATACTCTAAGGTTATGATTGGTGCATTTTTTGGATCCGAGGCCCTGATTGGTTTAAGTGTCGTTTAAATGAGAGAGAGAGAGGACACGCACGGCGAGGTTCCCGTTGGAGTGAGGGGTGACGGTTGGAGTCCCGGTGCCAACCGACAGCAGCAAGGCGGCCGCGATTAAAAATATTTAAAAAGAAGTATTGCAAGTGTTACATTACCGTAAAATAATGTGTAAAGTTAAGTTAATTACTGGTAGATTAGTTTGATATTCAGGTCTGGAAATATTACCTACATAAGTTCCAGTTTAAAGAGAAGTTCTATGTGGCTAATGAAAGACGCCATATATCTATGGTGTAAACGGCAAGTTGGCCATACTAATTACGAGATTTTTACGTTCAGTTCTGTTATAATTGCGGTATTAGTCCGTATACTGTACTGTATTATCAAAGTGTAAACTTTAGAAACTTCCCAGCAGAATAAAGACTTTCTGTGGCAATGAACTTTGTCCAGTGCGGGAACCCTTAGTAAATTAGGGGTTAATTTGTACATTTTCGAACAATACGCCCTCCAAGTAGGTATTTGGATTGTTATCAGTGCGAAGTTTTTGCCGTAAATGACAAAGTGCAACCTAAATTTAAATACGTTCTAGTTAAGTTTTCTTAATAGTTTTCGGCTTTTTACCAAAAATAAAATCCCTGGCATCCAACTTTCCTCTCGAGATTTTGACTTTAAGCATTATAATGTGTGTTAATGTCGGAGTATCTAACTAGTATCTGACTATTTTTTGGTATACTCCAGATTTTGTCATGCTTGTATTACTTTTTGTTACCATGAACATGTTAGATTTTGTTCATATTTGTGAATTACTTTTGGTTGCGGTAAAATTTTCTGTATTAGTTTAGTTATTTTTCTATGACATGATTGCGTATTCGAATACCGTAAATTTTAAAGAACTCTTGATTTGCTTTTGACATTCATGTAGTTTTATGTACCATGGCCTCGGGGTCACACATTATTTTATTGTAATATAGGATTAACTTTAACATTGTGTTTTTCTCATTAATCCAGTTTTCCCTCACCCCTGATATTGAGCTAGCTAGGGCCTTTTAAGTAGAAATATTCGTAAAGAAATTTATAGTTAAAATTTAAGTTGTTTCACTGGCGCCCAACGTGGGGCCCGATTTTGCTAAAGTAAAGGAAAGCTGGATTTTCAGAATTTTGTGATATTTAACTATTTTTTGGTATACCGTCATATAATTTACGTAGGTTGTATGTGTTAATTGTAAAGAATTTAACGTCAGTTTCGAAGTTTTGTCTAGTATACAGGTCCGGTGTAGGAAAAAGTTTTTTTCATTTTTTGTTACAAATGTTCGTAAAGAAATTTATAGTTAAAATTTAAGTTGTTTCAATATCAATGTGATCACAACTTTACTAATATTAAATGTACTAAAAGTGGAGGAGTCATGCCCGCTATTAACTCATTTCTATGCATTGCGGATTTGAAATTAAATATGACCACAGAATTCAAAGAATTATATTTTATTAATATTATTGGGATTCAAAAAAGGTAGATTTATATTGCTACTAAATAATTTTAATATGTATAGCATCCAATATGAATCTCGATTGTTATGATTCTATACTTTAATAAATTTCTTTTTAGAATTAATTCATAATAATAATGTTTTATTGCTAGATCATTTCGTTCTATTTGTTTCATTTTATAATTGAGACATAATACGTTTATATTTTAGCTAAAAGGATCTGAATACGCCGAAGGTGACGTATGGTTAAACGGCCATAGTCAAAGTAATCCGTACAAGGCATCCTGGTGGGCGCAATTCAGGGCGGTACTGTGGAGAAATTGGTTAAGTATATTGAAAGAACCGCTTTTAATCAAAGTTAGAATGTTGCAAGCCATGGTAAGTGCCTTGCACCTTTTACAAATACGTTGTGATATGGAAATAATATTTTTAGATAATCTCCCTCATGCTAGGAGCGATTTATTATGGACAACAAATTAACCAGGACGGAGTTATGAATATTAATGGCGTACTATTTATATTTTTAACAAACATGACATTCCAGAATGTTTTTGCAGTAATTAATGTATGTATTGTGTTGCACAGGATTTAACAAAATTGCACCCCGGTTAAATGTGCATTGCCTCTTAAAACAAATTAACATGAAACAAAACAATTTTTTGCACAAATTGACATTATCAATGGTTATATTCTTCGCTGGTTTATTGAAGCTTTTACACAGTTCATTAGCAAAGTAGCGGATAAATTTGAAAAAATATGTACAACTTTTTTGGGATAATCACCTGGACATGTCAAATGGCTCGTATTGTAAAAATGTAAATGTTTTTAACCTTCCTCCGGATCACCTGAATAACCCTCTCAAATCTAGGAGCTCCAGATTTGTGTTAATAAAGGAGACGGGGCCCTACAGTTTATAGGGAAATCCGAACCACTTCTTGAGGGCAATTTATAGTTGAAAATTACTATTAGCTTGCACCCACTTCGCTAAGTATATTCAAAGAGAAAGCTAAACGCGCACATTTTAAAAATAGTTTGAAATATACAGGGTGACTCGCTACAGCGAAGTATCTTCAAGGTCATTTCTTTTTTATGGAACACTATATATTTTACATGTATGAATTCAGCGTAAAATTATCTTTCCAACGACCTAAAGATTTTTTGTTTTTGACGTGGCGTTGCCAAGTTATTCGAAAAAATATGAAAATTTTGGTCGGAGCAAGGTTTAACAAATGAATTCGCTGTGTGTGTGTGTATTACTATTAATTAAGAAGGATCGTCAACTACGCTCAAAAGTATGACTTAAATTATTAAAAATCATTTAATTATATCGAGTTAGTGGACCTTCTATCGCTGTTGAACAAAATCTTAAAATTTAAACTTTATTTTTTGCTTTTTAGTTCGGTTTGTTATTAAAGCGTGTTTTTTAGTTTTTTTAAACTATAATTTTTTTTCGCCAATCTCCTCTCTTTTAATTGTCTGTGACGTATTTGCCTTTGTATAAGCCCTTGTTAAACGCTAGTTCCAACTTTAATATATACATTATGATGTAATAATTATGTACTACTAGCGGATACTCAGCGGTTTCGAGAAGCAGGCGGGTATCAGCTGATCTCTATATGTATCGCTGTTCATGATGCTAATTCTAAAATTCACCCAATCCAATATATTGGTGAGAAACGTGCCGAGAGATGAATGGCAAGGGGGTGACTAAAAATGTCATGTCGCTAACGTCAACCTCAGGGAACCGGGCACACCCTGTTGTATAAGAGCCTTACCCTTCTATCGGACCTCTGGGAGGGTTGACCGTTTGAAAAAAAAACATATTAATAACAGCGGCGCCTCCGGCAAAATCTCGACAATAGATTAGTTATTTTTATTTTTTTATTTATCCTGATGGTCCTGGTGAGAATATTAGCACAAAGTTGTCAAATTATCATCGGTCCTTGATAAGTTTTAAATAACTGAAATTTATTTTGTTACTACTACTATTACTAAGTAGATATTCTCTTTTCTTCTTTGTACTTAGATATTATGTATATTATTATATGTATTAATGTTTTGTATTCGTATATATAAGATAACATTCACCATGAATCCTTTCACGTGTTCTAGCGATTATCGCAACAAAAATTGTATAGTTTTTGTAGTTCTTTGAAAACAATTGGTATATTTTTATAAAATTGCTATATTTTAATTTTAATTATACAGGGTGTAACGCAACTTACCCGAAAAATTTTAACTATACATGCACCTTTAAATAAGAAGTCGATTTCTTAAAAAAATAATAATAAAAGTCCAACACAAAAAAGATAAAAATTGTTAAAATTACTAATTAATGGAAATGTTAAAATAAAGTATTATTTCTATAAAAACTGTTAAAAGTTCTGTCCATTGACATTCAAGCACACCCGAACCCGTCTAATCCAATTTTGTCACACTAGCTGAAGTGTTCTCCCTTTCTGCTGTTCCCGAAGACGCAGATTATGTACAGCTGTTGTGATACGTTCACGTAATACATCGATATTGTTAACTTCGGTTTGGTAGACTTCATTTTTTAAATATCCCCACAAAAGGAAGTCAAGAGGATTTAGATCCGGGGACCGCAGAGGCCAAACTACAGATCGTATTCCGTTTAATTGGGTCAAGTAACCTCGGACTACTAAACGATAATTTGGGGGCGCACCATCATGTAAAAACCACATCCGACTTCGGACCTACAAGGGCACATCTTCAAGAAGACCAGGAAGATCATTACGGAGAAACTGCAGATATTACTGACCATCCATATGATTTGGCAATATGAACGGACCAATTAGGCGTTCATCGATGTTCAAAGTGATTCCGAACTACTGGATGAGGATTCTCAATGGTCCAAAAGTGCATATTATGTAGATTGATTATAACATTACGCGTAAAAATAGCTTCATCAGTGACCAAGACATCGACAAATGTTCATTAATTTGTAACTTTAACAATTTGTATCTTTTCTTTGTCGGACTTTTATTACTTTTTTTTTTTTAAGAAACCGACTTCTCATTTAAAAGTGCATATATGGTTAAAATTTTTCGGATAAGTTGCATTACATCCTGTACACCGACGATGCTAGTTTTCTTGACGATATACTTGTCAGTATGTTTTGCAGTATTTTTCATTTTCAAGGTATTTTGTACTGAACTACCAATATTTCTACGGGAACACAGAAATGGCATGTACCGCACTGATGTGTATTTCCTGAGTAAAACGATAGCCGAGAGTCCAATTTTTATTGTAATGCCCATCACCTTCGTGTCATGCTGTTATTTCTTGATAGGCCTAAATCCTGAATTCCCGAGGTTCTTTGTAGCTTGTGGTGTTATCACGTTGGTTTCTAATGTGGCAACAAGTTTTGGTAAGAAGTTTCTATGTTTACTATTATTTTTATACAGCAATATTTCTTACTATTCACATGTGTCATAGTTTTATTAACAAGCTTTTAGGCATCGATTTTTCATTAGTTTGCCTGAAAGCCGTGCAATGTTTATTGTAAGGTGGAACATTGCTTTTGATGCAAAAATACCTTATACCATAGTATTGATATCTTTTGATTGATTGTATGCCAACGTTTTTAACAACAGTGGGTTTTACAAATATTCAGTCAACGTTGTGCTTTGTAATGTTAAGATAGCACATTGAAATTTGGGTACAGTAGATACGATATGTGTATTCAGAGGTGCATGATTCCACGCTAAAAAGAGGTCAAGCATATATTCCCAATGGTTGAATATCAACTTTCTGTGTATATGGATGTATTTCAAAGATACTGTGTATATACAGTAAAGAAAGTAAAAGATTTTTTGACGAACTATTTGCCAATTAATAGAAAAATTTGTTGACCGAATATAATACTATCATTGATTGTTACGAATAAAAAAAAACTAGTTTTAATAAAATATTGTAATTGACAAAGGTGCCAATAAGAATTATATTAGGCGTGTTGGACGCACTGTATATAGTTTCGGTTGATTTTTTTATGAGTGCGGTATAGCAATTCCTTCTGGTTTGAATTAATTAGATAAAATGTTTTTAGGGTATATGATATCATGCGTCGCAAGCAACGTTTCAATGGCGCTCTCTATAGGACCGCCTTTAATTCTACCCTTGCTAATTTTTGGAGGATTCTTCCTCAACATCACGTAAGTATTACGTAAGCCACAGAGACCGTTCAGCTATTTAATTTCGTTAATGGTGCTCAAAGAAAGTAGTCGGCGGATATCTTCCAGAATGTTGGGAAATAAATTTATTTTGCAGCAAAATTAATCCGTTTTTTATGTTTGTGATAACAATTTTTCTGGACTGCGAGATTTTTATTAAAATATATGTAATTTGACTTTCCGTAAGTAGGAGTATTTATTCAATGATTTGTTTGGCGATCTTATTAGTCGATTCGTTTACCTGTTACTCGATGTGCAAACACAATATCCTAAAAACCTACTAAGGAGATACACAAAAGTCAAAGCCAAAAGCTATAAAAAATTATTTAATTGTACAATGATCGTGAAAACCTAAGATAGTCCTTAATGTACAATGTGTCAAAGCGGTATTATAAGTGTAAATGACGAAATATTTTTAGTTTTAAACACAATTTTCCGCATTCTGCTCTTGCTTCACCCAAAATCTATTTCTAGTGTGTTACAATTTGAAAAATGTATAGAGGGCGCTGGTAACAGCTTAAAAATAAAACTGTCCCTTTCTGTGCGAGGTATTGAAAAATTTTATATGAAAAACTTGCTAAAATTAAGAAATATGAAGTACCAAATTTGATAACAATTTTCTTCTCTACGTATCTATAGTCTAGTAACAAAATAAAGATTGCTTGGGATATCATAAACGAGATTTAGGGAAAAAATCCTTATATGTAAGAAGAGATAGCGCTAAATACATTAATCAATATCAAATTTGGAGTGCCCCAGGGATCAGTATTAGGTCCAGTGTTATTTTAAAAATATATATATATATATATATAAATGAGCTTGTTGATAATTTTCCTTCGTTAAAATATATCCTTACGAATTTTTTTATCAATAAAAATGTATTGCCACCTTTTACCTAATTTAATTAATGACATGTGACATGACAATGGCAACAACTGAACACTGAACATCTGATGTCTTACGCCAACCTAATTGGTTGTAAATTCGGCTATTTTCGCTGCATCCCTTCACGTTCACCACTTATTCACTGAACTTACAGAATACAGTCTAGAACGGTCGGGTGAGGTGCGTATGATGTGAGCTCTCGCTTTGCACGATGAATGCTCACTCTCCCCATAATTATAGAATAGAAGTCCAGGAAAGTGTCTCCCGGTGGTTTTTTGGTAACGGTGTAATTTTTATGACTAATAAATTATTATTATTATTGGATCGCCCCACGCCAAACACATTCCATTAGATGACATTCTCACCACCCGTATTGCACATGTACATACGTGTATAGGATTTCCCTATACGGCTAGTCGCTGTCCCCGTGCGGTATAAGAGACATTTAGTAACCAAGAAATGTAAAGTTAACAACACTATAAATTAAAATACACTCATAATGAGAAATAAAAAATATACTTTGATATTAGTTGCCAATTTCTTCAAAGTCAGTGTCAAAATATTCACTAAAACTATAAAATGCCTTTTTGATTAGGAAATTTATTATGACTATTTTTGATTATTTTTCAACTCTAAATTTTTAATATGTAAGATGAAGCTCATTATAAAATAGTGGACTATAATAGTTGCAAGCAATTCGACAGTGCAGTAATCTTGTGTAATCGATTCGTATATTGTTCCTCAGTCAATTTTAATCTCACATCCTCTCTATAATCTAGTCCAGACAGTGTCCTAATTGCTTGTCTTTGAATTCTAAAGATTCTATGAGGGTGGGGTGAATGTTCCCAGGATAATATACAACTGAGTGGAAAACAGAAAAATAGCAGGTTTTCGTTGCATTAAGAGGTAATAAGAAGTATAGTTTTCTTAATAAATACAGGTTTTTATTTAATTTCTTACTTATAAAATTTACATGTTCGTCCCACTTTAAACCAGGGCCTAAATAGACTCCTAATAATTTTACACGGTATAAATTCTGGTACCCATCTAGATTTCTGTTAGTGAATAACATTATGTTGGTTTTGTGCATCATTTAATAATAGTTGGTTTGCGGAAAACACTGAATTGCAAGACGTCTATTTTCAGTCATATTAGTAAGGAGAGATTTTAAATTATTGTTTACATTTGTGGCGGTTGTGTCATCTGCAAAAAGCACGAACTCAGCACTGAAAATTGCAATAGGAAGACCATAGATAAAGAATGTATGGGTCCCAGAACTGAACCTTGCGGAACACCACGTTTTACAATTTGTCTCTAAGTGTATATTTGATTGAATAAGTTAAACTTGTATGTATAGGACTATTGTTTAACTTGATTAAGTTAAACTTGTATGTATAGGACTATTATTATACTTTTCGTTTCTCTGCAATGTTGAATGTTTTTAAGAACTGTTATCTAGTGATGTCCCAGAAATTGTGTATTTTATACGACGTCAAAACACAAATATTGTCCTGAGGATGTTTATAATATAAAACGGAACGTCGACAAATTAAAAGTTGTGTTTTTTGACAAAACGTTGATCCCAACACCCACCAAACTCGTCAAACAGATAAATATTATAATTATACCATTAATGTTATCAATGTTAGCAGGTTTGTTAAAGTTTATTTTAATTAATATTTTTGAAATCGATTGGTCACATTGTCCTACAAATTTTCTGGCAGGTTTTCCAGTCCTACGCCACAAAAATTTCAATTCCACGATCAACATGTTTAACGGCTGCGTAGAACTTTGCATACCTCTACCGAGAATTTTCGCAGAGAAAAGTTGGAAGACCCGTCAAAACGAAGCCACTCACGAAAATTAGCCTGTTAGTAATCACTATAAGAAAGGAGCATCGGACCCCGGACTATATCATTTTAACCTGACATTGAATAAAGTATACTTAAGCACGTTTATACTAGAAATATATTATGGATACATATTAACATCTCCACAATAAAATTGTGAGAGGTTACTAAAATTGGTTCAAAAGCGAACATTGAGATAACATCAAATCTTTACGTTTTGAGGTCCTAGGAACCCAAAAAAGTGGTTCTTGAAAAATGTATGTGTGTGTGTATGTGTGTATGTGTGTTAGCACGATAGCGCCGAAACTACTGAACGGATTTGAATGAAATTTTGCATGTGCGTTTCTTTAGTGCCCCAGAAGATCTGAAAAGGTTGGTTGGTTGAGATCGGATTACGTCTAGTGCAATTTTGACGCAACAAGTTGTTTATTTTATAATTACTTTTAATTTGCAATGGAACCATTGAAAAGCAGTTAAAATTCTGATTTCAACGATATATCACACTTCCACCCTTTCGATTTGGTTTCCATGAAAAAAATTAAAAACAAGGCAAATATGAAGCATAGATCGCATTTCGCATGACATGATCGATGCGCGTAGCTGTTACGTCGTGAAACTCGTCACATCACGTTTCTTCACTGCTCTAGAAGTAGAGCGGATTACGTTTAGTGCCGTTTTTAAATATATATACAGACAAATCGAAGAATTAAACTACAAATATTCCTCTAAAATCTAGTAAAATTACTGAAATGCTAATGTTTCATTTAACAAAGACAGCCGCGAGCGATCGGATTGCAATGAGCAAATTTTGACGATTGTCATTGTCATCGTTTGTCATCCGATAACGTTGGTGTCATGTTAATAAGATTTCGGCATATTTGTAACTTTTAGTGGATTGTCACAAACTTTAAAGGTAGATGTAACAAAATCAATATCATATGCTTTCTGTACCTTCGTTGGTGAATTTATTATAGATTATCACTTTACCAATTTTTAGTTTGTTGCTTTACAAATCTGTAGTATTTAGGATAACTAGACTTTCTTAGTCGTTCAAGTGATGTTAAAGTTGTTAATATCCTAATAGTATATTATTCAACGAGCGATAATGTAGGTAATAACTCGCATAGATGATTGTAAATTCATTAAGTTGAGGGTTTTTTTAGTGCCTTAGAAGATCTGAAAAGGTTTTGGATGAGATCGGATTACGTTTAGTGCCGTTTTGTCACACAATTTAATGCTCTTTTCGGCTTCAAAGATCCACCGAGTGGGGAGGTTCCAGCCGCTTCCAGTAGCTGCCGATTTTAATACAGAATTCTGTAACGTTGAAATTCACATAAAGAAGTAGAATGTGATTCTTATGTATAGCCCAAATAAGGACTTCCCTGCACACAAAAAACGCAACAAAAACTTTACGACGTAATTATTATCGCCGCGGGCCATGGCGGCATGCCTGTCATCAAACAACCCGACGCTCATTAAAAACCTATAAAGAAAAGCGAGTCAATTTGCGAACAGCAGTACAGAGAGTCCGGCATTTTAATGAGGTCGTAAAGTTTTTGTTGCGTTTTTTATGTGCCGGGAACTCATTATTTCAACTATAACATGTTTTTGGGAAATAAGTCTTAATTTTTAAAATTTTCTTATTTATAATTCAGCTGATGTGATTTTTAAGCTATTATCAGCGTCCTCAATACATTTTCCAAATTCTAACGTACTAAAAATCGGTGTTTAAAATAATAAAAAAAAATTTTACATTATTCATAATAGCGCTTTGCTCTCGACACGAACATTGTATAAAAACTAGAAGGACAATGTTTGATGTCGTTCGCTCTCTTTGCACTTTTTGTCTTACAATACTTATTTTAACAACTTATTTTAACAAAATTTCAAAAACCTTCATGCCGTGCTACTCTTAAAAAATTTACATTCCCTTGACTTTTTATTATTATAAGTGACATAAAAGCAAGTATCTTTCAATTAATTACTAAATGTCAAAATTATCTTTAATAGTGTCGAGTCGGTATAGAATTCGCTTCTGTAACTATATGACTACAATTGATAAATTTTTAGTTAACTGTTTATGTCTTTGTAAATTCGTAAGTTTCAATGAATGCAAGTGGTTTCTATTTCTACCACAAATTAATAATTTCTGTACACCTAGGTGCTTGTATTTTTAGATCAATTCCAGCGTATTTACGATGGTTGTCCTATTTGTCGTGGTTTAAATATGGTAATGAAGCGATGCTGATCAATCAGTGGCAGAATGTTACAGACATAGCTTGTCCAGTTGGCAATTCAACATGCCCAAGGACTGGTCATATTGTGTTGGAAACGTATAACTTTTCGGAAGTAAGATTTTTTAAGAAAATTATTCCGCAGTAACTCAAACACTAAATAGATTAAGTGATAATTTCATCAGAACATAGTGAAGCCGCGCGCAAAACATGCCTCAAACCTTGACTCAGCAGCAACGAACCTATTGTAGTATGGTTCACATGAACTGAGGGTCTTAATTTGCAAGATAAAACGAAAGTCTTACGCATAAATAATCGGCAATTAAATAAATTTGTGGTATTTGTTTGATTGTTTGTAGAATAAATCTCCGTTTCTATCCAATTTAGAGGCGTGCTTGGTGCGAGACTCCACTATTTTCGTACCCTAATTCAGGCTTATAGCAATTACGCACTTTTGTTGACATTATTAATAACAAGAAATAAATATTGCTTAATTTTTCAGGAAAATTTTCCCGTGGATATCATTTCCCTTTGCTGCTTGTTATTAACTTTTCGAATAGTGGCCTACCTTTCATTGTTATGGAAGGCATACCGACACGAATAAGAAGCAATTATGCACCTACTGGAAATATTTGTTTTCAAATATTTTTCAATGACAGTCTTGTACCCTTTTCAAAATATAATAAAACATATTAGAAGATAAATTTGTTCGTTTATTTCTTCAAGTGTTGAGAAGTTTAGGAAAGAATCAAACTCGCCAGTGAAAATTACCAACTGTTCACCCTTTTGGATGATTAAGTATTCAGATCAGTTGCTAATGAATCATGTTATATTTTTATTACGTCAAAGGACCCCGGAACAAACCTCATGAAAATTGAGCTTCGGCGGAATCGACTGAAACTTTGCTATTTTGTAGTTCTAGTGATGGTGATTAATTCATAATTGCCAGAACTCGATCCTATGGGCCGTTTGTGAGATACAGCTTGTCAAAATTTGGTGGAAAAGTGCATGGATCGAAAAATGTCCATTTATGTCCAGTAAAGCTCAGGTTTTTTTTTCAGAATTTTTTACCAACTTTTAGGTTTCAGTAAAATATATATATAAATATTATATGAAATACAATGGTGCTTCGGCGGAATTGGCTGAAACTTTGCTAATCTGTAGTTCAAGTCATGTTGATCAAAAGTTCTCATATCACCGAAACAGTCCTATGAGTGGTTTTCGCTCCAGGAGTACTTACTTGAAAGTTCGATGCGGAATCGTTGAAAATGTGGACGATCCATTTTTACATGTCTGAAGGACTTTTATTATATTTTCCAAAGTGGATATTAAACGATCACAAAGAAGGGTTCAAATCGACTGCTTCAGACGGAGAATAATAAAAATCTATACTTACTGTTCGTTTTTGCTTAACTGTTTCACTGACGGTACCAATTGGACGTCGTAACAGTATAAATCTAACACAGTAAATACTAACACTTTCTTAAATTTAAACCTGAAAAGGAATTTTGAAGCACAAGAAAAAGACAATATAAAGTTCAAAAATATATATTAAATCTTTAAAAAAATTATGTTTTTACAAAACGTTCAAGAAAAATGTGTTGGCAAACTATAGTCTGGCCCGTGTACAACACATAGTGAGGGACGGAACGTCTCATAATATACCAACTACCATCCAATGTTTCGTTTATAGCAAACGATTACACAAAAAGATTCAGTAAAAAGTTCAATGTTTATAATTTTTTGGTGGGCTTTTGCTTGCCTGTCTATTGACGTATTTTCAGTTTAATATCAATTTTGCTCGCTCCTTGTAGCTTAAAAATGCTTGAATCGCAACGACTTTGAATTATATTCTGCAATTATAGATTCATACGTTCAGGCAAGGCGGTCCCATACACGTTCTGAGTACATGGTAACTATACTTTTTTGACACCGAATCACTGAGGAACCGGTTTAGGGCAAATACTGTTAACCCATCATTTTCCAGTCAAAATCGACTGCTAGAAAATGATAGGACACTCTCGACGCTAAGGGCTATTTTCGCTAAAACTCTCGACATACTTTGACTAGAGACTGGATTAACTTGTCCTCATATTTAACACAACGCATGAGTTGCAGTGCTTAACAACGTGCATTCGTAAAAAGGGCAAATCTGTTAACACAACACCGATGTCAATATATCTTGTAGTAGACTTGCTTCAAGTTTCCAAATAGCAATTCTGAAAAAAAAAACCCGAGCTTTGCTGGACATAAATGAACATTTTTGGACTCATGCACTTTTTCCCTAAAGTTATTAGTTTAAGAGTAAAAAATTCTTAAATGTCCAAAATGACGCAAATTGCCAAGTTTTGACAAGCTGCATCTTAAAAACGGCCCATAGGATCCAGTTATGGTAATTATGAATTTTAATCACCAACACTAGTACTACAAAATAGCAAAGTTTGGCTCTCATGTTCGACTTACCGGAAATGTGTTATGGGACAATGGTTGCCATGGTAACAGTCGTCATAGTTACCACTATCTAATGGTACTACTCCCATGGTGGGCACTTGCTTAGTTGCGAAGGTAAGTATTCCAGATTAGTGGAAATGATCTACGAGAAAGTTGTTGTGGTAATTTTTATAACGGTACTGTCGTGAGCAGAAAAAAATAGGACAACTTTTTTTTTCTAATGTAAATCTGTCTCTATTTGAATATGTAATGAGTAGCCGAAATGAAACAGATATCATTTTTAATTTATTTTTTATTTTAATGCTGAAGATATTGCTATAGCAAATGATGGATGATTAATGAGACAAATTGCATTGCGTTATAACATTAATAACAATTTGGTATGTAACATTTTAAGAAAGTGGAGAATAAACAGTACGATTAGTAGAAATCCTGGATCAAAGGACAAAGGATACCCTACTTAACAAGAAACTAACTATTAATATTTCATTATTGCACCATTTCTATTTATAACTTTTATAAGTCTGTTTGGCATAGAATTAAATAACCTTATACAATAATCACTAGTAATAATATTTTCCCATGAATTATTTACTATTTCCAGTAATTCTTCGGCATTCCGTGGTCTCACATTTCGTTTTTGGATACTTCTTACGAGTAGTTCCCATACTTCTTCCACAGGGTTAAGATCTGGACTATGACTGGGCCAGTTAAGAACATTGATGTTGTTATCTTGAAACCAGTTAGTTACGGTATGAGCAGTATGAACGGAACAATTGTCTTGTTGAAATATGAATTCATTATTAGGAAATAATTGTGACACAGAAGGGAGCATAATATTGTCTAAAATCCTAATATACGTTTCACTATTAAATCGTTCCTCAATATGCCACAAAACACCAGGACCAGGTGCCGATATCCAAGCCCACATATTGACGGAAAATCTACCACTTTTATCATTGTTAGATATATATTTCTCATCGAATCGAGTATTCGGAGGGCGGTAAACACTTATACGACAGCCGTTTGTTGACTGGAATGTTTTTTCGTCTGTAAAGATTACATTATTCCAAAAATTTACGTCATGCGCTAAAAATTCAAGCGCAAATCCTACTCGAGCTTCTTTATGTTCAGCTTTAAGTAAGTATTTCTATGCTGCTGTATGACAGCGTAGCTCCAATTCTCTTACTCGCCGGCGACCAGTACTATTCGATCCAGGAAAATTCGTTTCTTCAGCAGCCTGAATAACTAAGTAAAATGGATTTTCTACTAAAGCATTTACCAATTGCAAATCTTGTTGAGTTGATATCCTTCGTCGCCCTGATCCAGGATTTCTACTAATCGTACCGTTTATTCTCCACTTTCTTAAAATTAATTTTTGGCCACCCTGTACATTTTTAGGAAATGAAAATGATTCAATAATATTAATTAAATGTCTCGTAACTGGTATTCACATAAGTTTTTCTTAAAATCCATAATTGTGATGTTACATGGCCTATGTCCATTTAACAGTCTTATTTAAAAACTAGTGTTTTGTGGATATTTAGCAGGATTCAGTTTTTGTAAGGGAAACTGTTTTCAACTAACAGAATTTTACATGTATAACTGCTAAACCATTTCACACTGTCTATGTACTTAGTTTTATATCTTAGGAACTTAGTCCTGTTTTATGTACTTAATTTTATATCTTAGGAACTCGATCATATTCTACACTATTATGTATCTCATTTCCGTTGTAACACAGCATCCCAGGAAACAATGAACAATTTGTCTACAAAATTTAGTTACATCAAATATCTATTTTTCAATTTTTATATTTTTGTTTACTATGGAGTACATATGGTGATTTTCCTTACCTTTTCTCGTTACTATATTAGTATATCCAATAAGATGTAATATATTTACTAAGTTCACACCATAGTCAATACGTTTTACTATTTATTTACATCTGTTCATATTTGTGGTTATGTATTGTATTACGAATTGTGAAGCAAAGGCTCTGGTATGGAATAAAAACTTTTATTATAGATTCCCTTTATCGATTATATGCCACTATTTTAGTTGTGAGTAAAGGAAATTGTAAAATTGCGACCTGCAAGTCGGTACGCTTAACTTAACCACTGACAGATGGCCATACTTGTATTATTCTTAGATTTTATAGCTTTCAATTTAAATAGGGAATTAGATTTCTCACATTTTTTTGGTAGCGTTGTTTTCCAGTAAACAGGACAAAAGGTTTACCTTATCAGTAAAACTCGCCAGGAAGTCATTTGCTTGCAGCCTTTGTACTGATTCAAACGAATATAATTTCTAACTGTGGACTTCAGTAATTGATATTACAATTTTTATATCCCAGTTACAAAGTGTTTAATATACAGGTAAACTAATTTCATTACTCATTTAAAAAAAAATTTAATTAATCTTCAAATTTTGCCTTTGATATAATTTCAATTATTTTTAAAATAAATTTGAATTCAAAGTCAATTCTTTTTAATATGTAATAAGTAGTTAAAATATTATATGTACCACATGGTTTTAAAAATATTTTTCTCTTTCCTTTTCATTTTTTTGGCAATTTATAGTTTTTATGAAATCAGCTTTTGTACAGCTAGCTTAAATTAATTTCGTGCAGCTAATTTAATTAATTTCGTACAGCTAACTTGCTTATATTTGCATAGCTAACATTGCTTAAATTTTGCATAGCTAACTTGCATAAATTTTGTACGTGCTTATATTCTTAGATATTTAAATTCTGAGATACTTCTTCTACATTCCTGCATAGTTTTTGCACAGTTTATCTTTCATAGATAAAATTTCGTTATCTTTACATTAAACCACATAGTTGGTTAATTTTCCTACAACTTTCACCCCATTCATTGAGAGACGTAAATTGCCAAGGAAACTTTAGAATTCATTCTTGCAACAACATACAATTGTGGGCCTGGATTGCTGTCCCAGAACCAGTCACCTCAACCATAACCAATATAGGATACTGGTATAAATTTGTTTTATATATGTATATATATTTCTTAAATTTCAATTTATCTTTCAAACCGATTTGTCTATTTTTCATGTAATATATTTTGTCATTCATTTTAAACTATCTTTTTATTTCTCTTACCAACAATTTAGTCTGATCTATAGTAGACTGGTTATTCGAGAAAAAGAGACAATTTTGCTTATTTTACTATAGATGGTGCCCAATTTAACATCAATTTTTCCTTGTCTCCTTTTCTTGAAATAAACAGAAATCTGTCGCTTATTCTGTACATGTCAGAAAGGGTGAGTTTCTCCTCTCTTACGAATGCTCTGGACCCACGGCTCTCTGCTCCGACTTAAACCAGCTAGTCGTCCGCATATGTTGCCTCAATTCTTTCTCAAAAATAAATAATAAGAGAAAGGAGGTAACAGTGACTGTGGTGATTTTTTAATATCCATCTGCAGATTGCATTATTTCAACAAATAGATTCATTACGTCCAAGTAGTTGGGAGATATTCAATGCTAATATAGAAATGAATAGAGCCTAGAAAGAGGCTTCAAAAAATGTACTGATATACATAGCATTCCATTTTAAAAAATGCACTTGGTCTTGTAATTTCGTCTTGGCGCGCCCTGTATTTTCGCAAATAATTTCCAGTTATATTAGCCTTTTTTATCTAGTTTACTTGCAATTTTTTTTTAAAACTTCTAGCTGTCGTAGAAGTCGAGATATCGAGGTCCGACGCACTATTGCCCCACCCTGTATATTACAGAAGTGTATTATGACACAGTTTCTATTGAGCTGTTTGCTATTTCACCTACACCGGTTAATAAAACACAAAAATGTAACTATTAACTGTGAAACATGACTACTATTACAGAGTGCATTCATGCCGAAAGGATCATATCGATAGATATCATTTTCAGCCGTATCCAATCCAATTTGAGTCTTTCCTTAAAATGCGTGGTAGGGAGAGAAGTATCATTTTACAAAACTCCGGGTGCATACATTGGTAATTTATCCAGTATACTAAAAATTCTACTCTGGCTTCTTTCTATGCAATTAAAAAATGTCTATTTACTCAGTGATAAATTTGAATGTTTGATAAAGGATCTAGTTTTGTTTAGAGATTGTGAGACAATAACCAAATATTAAAATAAGTTTGTGGAATGTCTACTTTAAATTTGTAAGCGTTTCAGAATGTAAATTAGTGATATAAATCGTGAAATCTATAAAAATGGCTGAGGATTCAGAAGGAACTAAATTACAACATTTAAGATGTTATGGATCTAGCGAGTCATTACACTCAAATGTAAGTACATACCCATATACTTCTACTCTAGATATATAAACATTACTGGAGTAAATATTCATTATTTATTATTGAATTTTACGTTACTGAAACAGACAATAAAAATAATCATACTCAAAGAGGTAGTCTTTTACGAAAATATTTGGTTGAGTTGAAGTATTTAAAAATATTGAAATTGACAAAATAATATTTCCTGTACTGAACTATATAGTGAGGTCCATAAGTAACGGATAAATTCATTGCCTACGTAATTAACTGTTTATGTGTACAATCCTAAAACACGTCAATTTTTAATTCTAAAATGATATTTTTTTAGCATAATTTTATACCTCCCCATTCAACACCCTTGATGTGACAGCTACCTCTTTAAAAATTTTAAATGCAATTCTCCATCCAGCAATATAAGATTTTTTGAATTTCTGGAATTTTTTATTGAAAAATATTACATTTTTAATGTTACTAAGTAAGCGAAAGTACAAGAAACAGTTTAATTCAAATGTTCAAATTGGGCGTTAGTAGCTTCTTGACAATAATGGAGGCATTGCTGAAATTCTTGGAAACCAAATATTGTATCGTTTCTGGGGTGATTTGATTCATTTCTTTCCTTATTCACTCTTTTAAATCATAGACGATATTTGGTCCGTTGAAGTAGACTTTCGATTTTAAGTAACCCCATAAAAAATTATCGAGCAGGGTCAAATCGGGAGAATAGGCAGGCCGTTCAATTTCACCTAGTCCACCGATTCACTTATTGGGAAAAACTTGATTGAGATAGGATCTTACTACCAATGGAAAATGTGGTGTAGTCCTGTGTTATAGTACGTTCCCTGTACTATAAGAAAATGCATCAGAAAAAATCATAAAAATGACTTTCGATCTGATCTGTCACTTCGTAATGCCAAACTATGAAAAAAAGTAACGATCATTTTTGTTTCATCAAAAAACCGCATTTTTCCAAAGATAAAATCTGAAAAAATTCATAGACACTCGACAATTGTCAAATAATCATATTCCATCAGCAAAGTCATCAAAAAGTTCCAAACATTAATTTAACAGCCCCAACATTAAAATTTCACAGCCCTTAAAAATATCAACCCTATATGTGATAAGATCACCTTCAATATACTAGTCAGAATATTTTTAGTTCCCTTCATAAATACTTTATTTTCTCATCGCTCCTCGTATATAATATTCGCCACTTCATTTTCGTAAGTCATACTTTCTCGTCGCCTCCTGTATATGACATTCGCCGCTTTTCCCCATTCTTAAACAACGTTTCTTTCAAGAACTTTCTCATCGTCCCCTGTATACAACCTTTTCAATCCTTTGATAACTTCTCATCGCCCCCTGTATACGACTTTCGCATACATTCACAATTTCTAATTAATCTTTATTGTCTTTAACTTTCTCATCGCCTCTGTATACGGCAATCATGGTCAATTGTTATTCTTACTTTCTCTTCGCCTCCCATATACAGTATCCACGAACTTTCAAACATCTGGATAAATTCGGATTCCCTTTACTTTCTCATCGCCCCCCGTATGCAACATCTATAACTTTTCTTAATACATGGTTTTCGTTAGCTTCGTCCCGCCTGCATACACGGGTATACAAATTGTACGGCGTGGACTTAACGCTACAATACGGGGTCATGCGATATGTTCTCCAATTTATTCACATTAAAACCTTCAATAGCTTTTTAATTTAAATCGATTCGGTCAAACCATATATCAAAAGATTCGTCTTTTTATGCCCTACACAGTCATATAGGTTTCATTTCGAAATTTCAACTTTTTTGACAATGTTGCGCAACATTACGCAATCGATGACTCATCCTCGCCCGCACGGAGCGATTTCCAGCCTTTTCCAGATTTTAAAACGGGATGTGTGATTCGCGGGGCGCGAAAAACGCAACCATTCTGAACCATATAAATGCGAGAATGCAAGTTCTGTTCTTGAAGTGATTTAAGTGTCCCAAAAGTATCTTTGACCAAAGTAGTGTTTAAAAAGTTGTAATTAGTGAATTTCGGTTCCTACGAATAGCTTTCTATTTTCCTAGCTTTATTTTATTCCAAAACTCTCCGAACACCTTTCTTGGCGTCACCAAGTCAAACACGTCTTTCTATCTTTTAATTTATATTTTTATCTACTCTGCCCTCGCGCATCAAATCGAATCTGACGTTTAACACGCACATTAATGACATAGTACGGACGGTATACTCCCTGTCCAGGAGTCTGTATCCGCTTATGGTCAGGGGTAGCAGACTTAATAGACAAAATAAAAAATTGCTGTACACAATGGTGATTAGGCCGTCCATCACATACGCGACGCCGGTGTGGTGCAGCACATCGGCTACGATAATGAAAAAACTAAAAGTTCTTGAACACAAATTTATGCGCCTCATCTCTAATTCTAGAAGGTACACCTCCTTCAGAGATCTATACGCACTTTGCCATGACATAACCTTAATAGCGGACTCTCTCAAAAATTCTACTCTTTCAAGCCTGGCGCGATAGAGAGCACAATGCCCCATTTCAGATAAAACACATCCTACCATACCAGACGTTATCGATCTTCCGGCAACCTCTGTAGCCAAACTTCATCAACTATAACTTCCGCTTGCCCTATCCACCTTTACTGATATTTCATACCTGTTGTATCTTTAAATCTTTCCTGTCTCTTCCTTTCTGTTTGTAACCTTTTTGTCTCGTTTGTTTTTCGTTTTCTTTTTGTACATTCTTGTATCTAAATTCATTTTCATTCAAATTTTTTTAAAATCATATTTTTTCTAAATCAAATTTTTTGAAAACCAAAGCATTTTCACACCTCGCGGAAGTCTCCTCGTTTAGATTGAGGTGTCTGCGTCAATATAAAAATTTTAAAAGTCTTTAGTGCAAAAGTTTGCAAAATTTGTTTTAGACGTTTCGTTTTGTATACACACTAAACCACAATTTATTTTTTTTTACTCCCTTTAATAATAGGGCGAGGGTGACAATGGGGTGGTATTTACCCTTATTTACCCCATTTACCCCCGAACCTTTCAACGGAATTAGATCAAAATATAATCTAGTTCCAGATCTCGTTACAACACATAAGTGTACCAAATTTTAAGTCAATATCATAAACGGTTCCAGATTCCAGAGTAAACGTGCGCACAAAAAAAAGTTACAGACAAACCGACAGACAGATAGACAGGTAATTTTTTTTGCTCAAATTTAAAATCTCGACGTTTCATGACGTTTTAAGCCTATTTTAACAAAAATGTAGGTAACAACGTCGAAGATCAGGAGAAAATTGAAAAAATACTAATTTAAAGAGCAGTTGAACTTCGCTTGTCTCTTGGAAGATTTTAATACATGTACAATTAATTAATGTCTATTTACGTTTTTATATTAGCTTTTGTTTGGTTTTGCATTAAATATTTTTATGTAATTCAGTAGAGTAGATTTGAATATTAAAATGTATGTTGTGGTTGCCCAGTTTGTAAAAATTAAAATAAATAAATACCAAACAATTTTAAAATATTTCGTGCAACTGAATGATTGATAATATTGGCAACGCTCGCTCGCAAAATACAACCGCAGAACATATACTGTTACAATATCACTTCATTGGTATATTATATTTCAAATAAATAAACTATCAATGTTCAACTATATCTCTGCTCTGATGCAATCGTCATGAATATGGCAAAAAATAGCGAAAACTTGTTCTTCAAAACAGTAGTTATTAACGCTTAATTTAAAACATTTTCTTTTGCATTTAATAGAAAATACTGGGTGTGACTATTACGCGGTGTAAGGGCCCGCAGACTGACGCAAAGTCTTGTGATAGCTGATTAATGCAATAATTAATATATTGATTGTTACACGTCAACGGTCAATATAGGTATGCTGTCAAAGACATTTTTGTGGGGAATTTAATGCTCTACAAAAAAGACCCTGAGCAATTTTTCTCCATCTAGCTTCATTTTAGGAATGCTTCAAGTTATAGAGTGAAAAACGTAAGTTTTGCAACGTTAACATTAATTCGAAAACGCCGCAAATTTGAGTTCAACAAATCGAATCAAATCACAATATTAATTACCGGAAAGTGAAGGTCCTAAACTTTTTGGATATACCCGAAACCAAAAACCCTAATTCGCCTGGTATAATACTTGCTTTGAAATAGATGTTCACCTAAATTATGTATATTTATGAAAATATTCTTTGTGACTGACATAATTTATTTGTAGTTCACTGTTTCGAATTCATTATTCCTCGTCAGCACAAGATACCATTTTTTAAATATACATTTATAGGTTTAAATTATTTAATATTTTATATAATTAGTAGGTATATTTTTTCAGGAAGTGGAATTATTAGGCTCTTCGGCTTCTTTTAGATCTAGAACCAGGACATATACGAGATGGTCCCCAATAGACGAGGGAGTTACGTTAGCTTGGAGTGATGTTTCGGTATCTACCAAAGTTAAGAGAAATGGAAAATTTGTCTATAAGAGGATAATTAACGGAGGTGAGTATGTAGTAATATATTAGACCGTGATACTGCCGCACTAGCTTTTCTGT
Source organism: Leptura quadrifasciata (assembly GCA_963675555.1). Classification (NCBI taxonomy): domain Eukaryota; kingdom Metazoa; phylum Arthropoda; class Insecta; order Coleoptera; family Cerambycidae; genus Leptura; species Leptura quadrifasciata. Next base: position 153,203,365 of record OY776677.1, on the reverse strand, counting down.
TAACTATTTGCCAATAGGTGCAGGGAGGCGGGTGGAAGTATGGGTCATAGCTGGGGACGATCGAAGCGGTCATGTTTCTTTGTTTAACAATAATAATAATAAGAATATTTATTGTAGTCATATACTAATTATTACACACAAATATAAATAACAATGAACGTTTAAATTATAACTACAACGGAACTGAAAAACAATATAATATTGATCAAAGTTTCAGCCCATTAAAGAAAATATTTTATTGTGTTTAAAAAGCAAATATACACACATACATATATGTACTAATTAATAAAGTATGAACAAAACTTTGCATAATAAGATTAAATCAGGGTATGCCCATATGAACTCAATTTAAAATGTAAGGTCCTAATTATTCTATTTTATTTACGAGGATAAAAGAAATTGTTTGTATATTACCATGAACTTAGCTAACCCAATGCTTTTATAATCGGTAGGTATATTATTATATAGTTAAAAATGTTATAAGAAAAGCTTCTGCGATATAAAGCAGTTTTATGGGGTGGGGATGATATAAGCCCTCTGAAACGCAAATTCAAGGTATGAACATCACTTCGAAATTTAATTTTATGGTATAAATATGGAGGACATTTATTTAGGACTATATTATGATATAATGTAACACAATGATATTTTCGTCTGGCTTCCATGTTTAACCATTTTGTGTCTTTCAATTTGTATGATATGATGTATTTTCTGATGCCATAAATATATCTTAAATATGCTTTTTGAATTTTCTCGATATTGTTTATCCAGGCATGGATCATATTATAATAATAAAAATAATTTCATCTAATAATGAAATATTAAATAACGAGAAAAAATTTATCAAAGAGGTTCTAGTACAAAATCAATATCCTGAAGCCTTTGTCGATAGAGTTTTCATAAATGTTGAAAATAGGTACAATCAGGTACAAAAAAAAACAAAAAAATACAAAAGCTGTATTTGACACACACAGCAAAATAAGAGTTCTTCAAAAAAAAGCTTTGAAAACGGAAAGAGGCTACTTTCCGAAACTTCAGCAAAATACACTATTTCTGTGTTTATTTCGATTCATATTATTTGCAAAACATAACCTCTGGCTCTTTCTTTGGCGTAAACGTCACGGGCGCAGAGGCTTTTTTCCAATAATTCTATTATTTTGTAGATTCGGTGATTTGTTTTTGAAGAGGATAATAATACATGTGGTAGAAAACCCAAATAATAGGAAAGAATATTCGTAGAATGCCATAAATAACTTTCAGACAATACAAACAAACATATACTGAATAATATTACAGCTATTAAAGACAGGGAACCTTTCAATTAGAGTCATATGTAATTCATGACATGTCGAATATGACACCTAGATCCTTTATTGAGTCAGACTGGTTTAGGCTGACATTATCCAATTTATAATTATACCACATGGGATATATTTTTTAGTAAATGTCATTAAATTGAATTTTGTGGCATTTAAAGGGAGATTATTTAAGTAACACAAATGATTGATTTTTGACAAGTTATCCTGCAATTTTAAGCAATCTGAGATATTGGTTATAACACAATTTTTTTTATACCACCTGCATATAATAAATAGTGTAATCGAGGTCATTGATAATATCATTTACGAATAATATAAAAAAGAGTGGTCTAAGAATGGGGCCTTGTGGTACTCCAGAAGTCACAGATATTTCATTAGAGACAAACCCACGACACTCAACGTACTGCTTCTTATCTGAAAGATAAGATCTAAATAGATATAGCAAAGGCAAGAACAATCCAGCTTCTTCTAGTCTTAAATGTACGATGTTATGATTCAGCCTATCGAAAGCCTTCGAAAAATCAGTATAAATTACATCAAAGTCCTACTAGAGGAATACTCCAGGCCAAAGACAAGCGAAAAAGTTTGTAACTTATTCAACAAAGAATGCCACAAGGCTTATCGAACTTGAAAATTCCGAATTAAAGCTAATAACAGGCCTTCTAACTGGCCACTGCCTCTCGAGATACCATCTCAAGAATATGGGCAAGGCGGTAGATAACAAATGCAGATATTGCGATACTGCAATTGAAACTGCGGAGCACATAATTTGCGAATGCAAGGTGTTAGTCCGCACTAGGGTAAAATTCTTAGAACAGGCGGAATTAACGCCTGAAGACATAGGGAAATTAGCTGCCAGGAAAATCACAAGCTTTGTAAAAAGCCTGGGAATTCTGTATAACCACTAGATCTAGGGTAAATCACAAAAGATCTTTTAGGTCGAAGTGAAGAAGGCTGTTCGAAGCCAAACGACCCCGTAAAACAATCTACAATCTACATCTAAATATTGTACAATGAATTGAGTAATACTAGAAAGGTTAGTAATCCTGGATCTCCCCCTCATGAACCCATGTTGTTGGGTTATCTACGTTTGAATGTACGGATAAATTATATTATGTAAGGCAATTTATATTTTTTTACATAATTGCATATTATGACAATACCTCTATAATTTTCAATGTTGCTCTTATCACCTTTTTGGAATGGATGGGATCTCTATTATATTTTAACGAAATATAACGTGATATCGACGATATCATAGAACATTCATCATATAATGAAGAATATTCTTCTCTTTCTTAAAAAGAAAACACATGAAAATGTAATTTTTTAATTTACAGTTTCTGGAGCAGTAAAAGCAGGAAGCTTAGTGGCGTTAATGGGGGCAAGGTATTTATTTTCCTTATTAAAAAAAACTCAAATAGATCTTAATCCGAAATATTTATATTATGTATATCAACATTAGTAAATAGAATACGGCACTTTCACATCCAAACTAATTTATAGGCTTCGTCAAAACTAAAAGTAACAGATTTTTGGACTAGGTAACTAATTCTCTATTGCTAATGTCTGCTTCGATTTTATCACTTCTCACAATTTTTCTGTCGTCAATTTCAGTGGGGCTGGCAAAAGCACTTTAATGTCAGCCTTGGCCTACAGACACGCAGGTGAGGTGGTACAATATCACATACCTATCTATATACTAATATCTCAGTATGAAATAGGGAGCATGGAAGTCGAAGGAGACATTTTGATCAACGGAAGACCAATTGGGAGCTATATGAAATATGTGTCCGGGTACATGCACCAAGAAGATATCTTTGTTCCATCGCTGACTGTTCTGGAACATATGACCATTATGGTACGTACGTACTTGCGATCCGTTTCCAAGGTACGGATTATCAATGCCGGGTTAACTCATAACTAGAGGATAAATGCCAAACAGAACAATAGATACCTATTGTTCAATTTGACATTCATCTTCTGGTTAAGAGTTAACCCTCATGTATTGATAAAGCGGACCTTATTCCTCAAGGTTTGCTCTAAACATAAGTAGATGGGGTTACAAATGACAGTATTATTGAGAAACGTTGGAAAACCTTGAATGAACTCGAGAGAATGTTGCTGAGTGTCGTGGACCAATACTGTTATTGCTATTGCTTGTGTTATAAGTATATTTTGAACATATTCCACCTACCATATGAGTAAAGTTCTATTTGTTCATTTCAGGCTAATCTAAAATTGGACAGAAGAATAACTGCCCAAGACAAAAGGAGAAGAATACACGAAATATTAAATCAATTAGGATTAACACATTGCACTGACACCAAAATAGGAGGTATAGATGAATGCAAGGCCCTATCAGGTGGCGAGAAGAAGAGGTTAGCTTTCGCGACAGAGGTACAGAATAAACAAAAACCAGTAGGATTTGTTAAATACAAGATTGCTTTCTTCTTTTTTTGTTTAGTTGTTAACAGAGCCACCAATTTTATTTTGCGATGAGCCGACAACAGGCCTGGATTCTTATTCTGCTCAGAAACTTGTGCTAATGATGAATCAAATGGCGAGTAATGGTACAACTATCTTGTGTACTATCCATCAGCCGTCAACAGATATTTTCGCCATGTTCAGTCAGCTAATACTGGTAGCTGATGGACGAATAGCGTATATGGGGGCTTCCGCCAATGCTATGGATTTTTTTCAAAAGTAAGGAAATGTGTTGAGTAAAACTTGATGTGACGCGCAGTAATTTGCTTCCAAATAATAATTTTTCTTTTCACTTACTTTATTATACGTAAATAAGGTAGTATAAAGCGGTAAAACGCCACAATAATCAAAGCAATTCATTTGGCTTCATAGTTTTACCAAAAGAAACGAAATAGAAAATATATACTCCAGCAGAGATGCTGTGACATTCTTAAAATTTTACACAGTATCATTTCTTAAGTAATATGTATCATACGTTATATGTATATGTATTATGTATATCTGTATGTGTAGTACATATCACTAGGAATCGTATTTAAAAGGAATTCCGGTTTATATGCATATATTTAAAAATTAGAATAATTTGTGAGATTTTGTTTGATGAAAGCAATTTAGAAACAACTTCTATACATCACAATAAGGTAAACTCGAGTAATTATGACCGCATTTTCAATAAGTTCATATTTTTAAAGTATTATTGATTATTTGTGGTAACATTTTCAAGGCGGTATTTTTTTCACAATACGTCTTAGCATATATGCGACTTTATACTGTAAATATTTTGAAGTGATCCTAAATATGACAGAGAAAATGTCAGTAGGTCACACTTTCCCGTCGATTTGGGGCAAGTGTGACTCCGGTTTGTAGTGTTGCCACATTTGATCATATTTTAAATCTAGGGGTAAGTGTGAAAAGTCTGAATAAAAATCTACAACTTAGTTTTCGAATTTTCAGAATAAGATTTATTGGGAAAAATTTATAAACTTTTTTAAAATATAAATTTAAACCAGCATAATCAACTTGAAACTGAAAATTATCTCTTCTATCTTTAACCGGTTCAGGTATAACTCTTATGACGTCTTCATCGACAACGGTATCCTTATCTTTTATTTTGGGCCGACTTTGTCTATATTTCAAGAATGTAACTAACCATCCTCCTTCTTCCCTACTTTTAACCAGCCCAACAAAATTCTTAATCTTTTTTTTAGATGAATATTTCACTATGACCCATGTTCTTACAACAATTTGAGGCGTCTCTTCTTTCTCTTCTTCAAATACCTCAGGGTTAATATCATTGTCTAGTCTCTGAGTACTGGACCTTCCATTTCTTCTTCCCCAGAGCTTGAACTGAATTTTTTTTGTTTTTTTGTCTTAGTTTTAGGAGTATTTTTTGGTGGGATAAAGATATTAGGAAGACACAAAAATGCGTATTTACAAAACTATTGCCCTAAGTGTCATGACATACGGTGCGGAAGTGTGGGATTTAAGCCAAATACATAGAAAAAAGCTACTGTCCACAGAGATGGACTTCCTTAGAAGAAGTTGTAGAAGATCTAGACATGAAAGAGTGAGGAATGAAGTAATTAAAAGAAGCATGAACATCGAGAGAGATATTATTGACGAAATCGAAAAGAAACAATTGACATGGTTCGGATATACAAAAAGAATGAACCAAGAAAGATGGCCAAGAAAAATATTAGAGTGGGTACCGCCAGAGAGAAGAAAGAGAGGAAGACCGAGAAGAAGTTGGAGAGAGGACGTAAAGGACGCGGTGGAAGTAAGAAATTTAGAGGAAGGTATGTGCTATGACAGAAGAAATTGGAAACTAGGTACGGAGAGACGGCGCTAGCTGTAGCTAATCCGTGTATATATATATTTTTAGGTGTCTGCTTTTTTCTTTTCATCTTTTTGCTGTCTTTCTATTGCCAATCTTTCGAGTACCTCTGGCAGAGTTATTACCACTTTCTTCTTCTTTAGTAAAGAGTCATTTCTTTGAGTTTGCTTTATAGTATTTAATAATAACTCTTCAAAACTTGATTTCGAATCAGTAGGTCTAGTTGAGACTCGGCTTTATGAACGTTCTGATCATTTTCAATGTAATTTTCTTGGATGACATCAGTTACATTTGCCTCATTGGTCAATGCTTGTTGTTGACATTTATTATACTTTTTTAAAGCTTCCGGATCGTACTTGTCCTTTGGAATTACATGACGATTAAATGGAAGGATGCCCTGCTTTTCTAAATCCATATTTAAGAATCTCCGTATCCAAATATTTCCAAGTTTTTCCAATAAGTTCGGAGAACAGTTTCTTAGGAATTCTTAGACCAATATTTTTCCTTTGTCAAGTTACGAGTTTTAAGTCCCACTTGTCCTTTACAGATTTAAACACGGACAGGTCTAATGGCTGTGAAAGATGGCTCGCATGCGAGGGCAATTTTAATATGGTGACATCATTATTTAGCGCGAGCTAATTCTATAAATGAAATATTGACATGCGTACTATGTCCATCGGATATTATAAGGGCTGGTCTTGTCGGCTCCAATGCAGGAATCAAGGTTTTAAGTAATTGAAAAATATATTTGTTTCCATCCATCCATTGGAGCTGACTGTATAGGTAGTCCCAGGATAGGAGTTTTCTTCATTAGGCAACCAGGAATACAATCAAGGGCGGAGCTTTAGAACCGGAAGCAGAAACGGCTGACAAGACAGTAGTATTCTTTCTACCAGGTCCAGAAATTGTCATTGAACTGGGCTTTTCCTCTTGCTCCAACAACTTTTCTTTTGTGGGAATCATGAGACAAAGAAGTTTCGTCAAGATTTCATATTGATTCTGGCTTGTTGTGGAGCTTCAGATCGTTTAAAGTTTTGTTTAATAAATCAAAATATTCGTAGATAACAAACGGATCCGTCATTTATTCGGCTGCTTGTATTTGTAACGGTAAAATTTGCAATGATATGTGGGAGCTCTATCCGAGAAATTGAAAATCCTCATCATTACATCGTCTTAAGATCTTCAGCCAACCGTTTCTCATCTTCCATTGGAATAACAGGGGGCCTGCCTTGTGATTTACTCTTTGTTCCACGAATTCCATTCACATGGTAAAATAATGTAGTTTTAGGGATGTTGTGGATGTTTCGGTATATGTGAGCCCTTTTAATTTCTGCAACAGCAGTTTCGAGGTCATTTTGGGAGTACTTTGAGGCTCACACCTCCACTTTCAATATGGTCACATTAACCTCACGTTACGTTTTTCTTGAGGTAAGTGTGACCCATGCCATAGAATTATTCAAACAGAGAAAATATAAATTTCAGCTATTGGACAATAAACTGTAGCTCCTAATATATATAATTCTGAATAAGAATCCAAACTTACCGTAAATTTGATACAGATTGTGCTTCTGTAAAAAATAACGTACTCACTCATTCAACTAGCATCAAATCTATGTCAAATATTTCTAGAACAATATAGGTTACAGATTTTCTATTTTAACCGCGTATTGTGGAGATGCTTAGACTATCTTACACCAGATGGCGCCAAGACTGGTTCAATGGAGGTTGATTTACAAGGAATGTTCACACTTTCCCCGAAATCACACTTACCTTAATTTTTTTCCGACAGCAAAAGTATGGAATTATATCTACACCTATAAAACATGTAAAACAGAAACTATTTTATGTATTATAATTATTTTAGCTTAGGATATATATGCCCTACAGCCTACAGCCAAGCCGATTTCTTCATAAAGCTAATCGCCATTGCCCCTGGATATGAAGACAATAGTAAGCAAGCTATTAAGAAAATCTGTGATCACTTTGCCGTTAGCGATTACGCGAAGGAAGTGGATGTTGTAGTACAGTATGAGTTTCACATGGGTCGAGCAGTTCAGGTAAAAAATGTTCCTTTTTGCCAATATGGCATCTTTTAAAAATAACTAGGGTTTGAATGTCGTACGTAAATGTGAAAAAAATATAGGGTTGTATTTAAAACAAAATTGAAGTACACGTTAATATTTGCAATTATTTTTCTCCAACTTGCATAAAATTTTATTATACAGTGTGGAACAGCTAATGGACTAAATTCAGTATTTCAGTTATTGTGCATATTTATAAAAAAATCCCGAGATATGTCGATTTTGGATTCTGAAATGACATCCTGCAACGTACAAATTTCATCCCTAAATTCCCTCTTCGAGTGGCAGTTGCAACTCCTGTATTACTTCTACGTTCAGTGGAAGTATAGTAACGCAGAAAAAAAAATTATTATTTATTGAAATAGGCTTAAAATATTGTCTGAAAATTATTTGTGGCATTCTTCGAATATTTTTTCCTATTATTTGGGTTTTCTACCACATGTATTATTATCCTCTTCAAAACAAATCACCGAATCTACAAAAAAAATAGAAATGTCATGAAACGTCGAGATTTTAAATTTGAGCAAAAAAAAAATCCTGCCTGTCGGTCTGTCTGTCTGTCTGCCTGTCTGTCTATCGATCTGTCTGTCTGTAGCTTTTTTTTGTGCGCACGTTTACCCTGGAATCGTTTATGATATTGAATTGAAATTTGGTACATTTATGTATTGTAACGAGATCTGGAATTAGATTATATTTTGATTTAATTCCGTTGAAGGGTTCTTGGGTAAATGGGGTAAATAAAGATAAATAGGCAAAAGCAAGTAAAAGTCCATAAAATTGCAATTTAGGGCGTATATGAAAAGTTAAGGTCTCAAAATTTTTTTGGCATCTGCCATCCCCCCACTATCATCCCTAATACCACCCCACCCCATTAATAAAGGGAGTAAAAAAATTCTGGCGCTAGCTGCCCCCTCTACCACCCCTATTGCCAGCGCCACCCCATTAATAACGGGAGTAAAAAAAAATTAAAATATGATTTAGTGTGTATACAAAACGAAACGTCTCAAAAAATTTTTCTGGCGTTAGCTACCCTCTCTACCACCTCCATTGCCACCCCCACCCCATTAATAAAGGGAGTAAAAAAATTAAATTGGGATTTGGTGGGTATACGAGAACCAAGGGCTTCTAATTTTTTTTGTTGACATTTACCACCCCTCTATCGCTTGCACTCTATTATTAAAGGGAATAAAATATTACATTAGGATTTAGTGTGTATAAAACTTGGATACAAAATCTGGATGTGGAAGCGGTTTCTTAAAAAAAAACGCAAAATTCTCTAGTCATTTTACTTCCATGTCGTGGAAGTATAGTAACACAAAAAAACATTTTTTTTTGTTGAAATAGGCTTAAAATGTCATGAAACGTTGAGATTTTAAATTTGAGCAAAAAAAATTCCTATCTGTCGGTCTGTCTGTAACTTTTTTGTGCGCACGTTTATTCTGCAACCGTTTATGATATTGACTTGAAATTTGGTATACCTATGTATTGTAACGAGATCTGGAACTAGATTATGATCCAATTTCGTTGAAGGGTTCGGCGGTAAATGGGGTAAATGAGGGAAAATAGGTAAAGCAAGCAGGTAAGAGTCCATAAAATTGCAATTTAGGGCATGTACGAAGAGTCAAAGTCTCAAAATTTTTTTTGGCATCAGTTATCCCCCACCCTCACTGTCACCCCTAATACCACCCACCCCCACACTATTACAAAAGGGAGTAAAAAAATAAAATGTGATTTAGTGTGTATACAAGAACGAAACGTTTCAAAAAAATTTTCTGGAGTTAGCTACCCCCTCTACCACCTCCATTACCAGCCCCACCCCATTAATAAAGTGAGTAAAAAATTAAATTGGAATTTTGTAGGTATACGAGAACCAAGGGACTCTAAAAAATTTTTGGGATCAGCCCCCACTCATTGCCACCCCACCCTATCATTAAAGGGAGTAAAAAAATAAATTGGGATTTAGTGTGCATAAGACTTGGTTACAAAATCTGGATGTGGAAGTAGTGATTCCTTGGGTAGCGGTTTTTGCAATAAATATTAAACCCATAGCATTTTGGAGAATAGGGAATGAAAATTCGTTTTCAATGAGGTATCACAAGCCCCTACTTCCCTTTTAAAAATTTAGCGGTTGCAACTCCCACTCAAGGAGACAACATTGTAGAGAAAAATGTAATTAAAATTTTAATACTGGTGGAGGGAGGTATTTTGACAATGGGACAATTATCTCCCTAGTAGTACAATTAAATACGATTATGTGATCTCGCTAAGAAACAGTGGCACATTAAAAACCATTTTATTCGAGACAAAATTTCATATGTGAACTTGATTTCAAAAGCATCAAGACATGGATAGCAATAAAGAAATAAGCGTGTTTATTAAGTAATTTTATTTCCTTCGGAAACTTTGTGTTTGCCGAGAGAAATATATTTGTTTATATTATAACAGGGCATAAATCGTGACAATTTCTACACTTGGAGCATTATATTAAATACATATGCACACAATAGCTCTTATATTCAGAAAAGATGCTATTATAAATACGGTTACTTATATCCTTGTCTGTTATTTCTAGCCCAGGCAGTTCGAGCTCAGGAAAAATTTGTAAGTAAAAACCATTATAAATACATTTTTTCAAAACTTGTTTTAGTAAAGAACTCCGATGGTGGTCGAAATTGTACTGGCTTACTTATAGATGGTTTATAGAAATTTTAAGGGATCCTACAATTCAAATCTTAAAACTACTTCAAAGAGTGGTAAGTACGAAAAATAATATATTTATGAAAATACTGTTATTTTTATTTGATCATCTCTAATTTTAGCTTACTGCTGTTATAGTTGGATTGTGCTATGTAGGAACCGATTTATACTCACAAAGTGGGATACAGTCCGTGCAAGGCGCAGTATTTATATTTGTCACCGAGAATACATTCAATCCGATGTATTCTGTGTTGGCTGAATTTCCAGAAAACACACTTATATTTTTGAGGGAATATAGATCTGGGCTATACCACCCATCGACTTATTTCCTATCAAGGATTATTTCATTGGTAAGTTCGGATTCTTTATAAGAATCAACCTGTAATTATATTATCTTATCAGGGCCGGATGAACATGGATGGGGGCCTGTAGGCAAAATCGGGGTAGAGACTTGCTCAAGACCGGTGATTTTTGGAAAATCAACCGCCGTAGCTTCCTGGAACCTGGGGTGTAAATCATGAGGACCTTTTTATTTACATATTGTTTAATATCGATGGGAACAGATACTTCGATACTTTTATGCCAGAATTTGTAGCATATAAAACGGCCGAATGAGATATTCTCTACAGGACAGGTACCTACACGTTTACTCATGCAAATAAAACGCAGCAGGTTCGTGTTGGTATATTACGCATGGTCGATATAGTAGGAAACGCGTGCTTAACTGAAGGGTGGGATTTGATTAGTTATTCCAAATTTCGAAAAAAAATTAGAAATCATAAATTTTTTAATAAAATAATTTTTCAAGGTAATTTGGGGGGGGGGGGGGGTGGGCGAGGCAATGCCTCATTGCCTTGGGGTTAATCCGGCACTGTATCCCTGCAATGGAATTAGATCAATCAATATAATCTAGGTCCAGATCTCGTTACAATACATAAGTGTAAATAATTTAATAAATTTAATAAAAACATACATTTCAAGTCAATACCATAAACAGTTCCAGAATAAATGTGCTCACAAAAAAAAAAGGTCACAGACAGACCGACAGACAGGAAATTTTTTTTGTTCAAATTTAAAATCTCGACGTTTCATGACATTTTAAGCCTATTTCAACAAAAAAATTAAAAATATTATGGCTACTTTATAAATTTCTGGTTTAGAGCCAAATTTACTTTGTGGTAGATTATCCAGGTAATTGCTACAAAAAAGTTAATAATTATTTCTTCAGGATGACTTTTAGGTCAACTGTCAACTAAATGAGTAATCTATTATTTGGTTGAAATTAATTAGATAAACAAGGTAGAATTTTTCTACGATATAGGGCCATCCATAAATTACGTCACACGTTAAGGGGGAGGGAAGGGGTCAACAAAATGTGACATCGTGTGAAAAGGCGGGGACGAGTCATAAGCTTCGTGACGTCACATGTATATATCTAATGTACTAAAACTCTAAACTTCAACTCTAACGAAAAACTTTAAAATATTACCGACTCTAACAATATTGTTATAAGGTTTAAATTTATTTGTATCACTTTTGGCACGTGGCGGCCACACGAGTTCACGCTCGCTGTACATTGTTTTAGTCTGTACTACATTTAATCAAAAAATTAACTCAAAAATCTTCAAACTACTCGATCTATCCGCATACAGTGTCAAAACCCATAAAAAAGCACGCTTGTATTTTAGTTTGACAAAAAAACCACAATTTTCAAAATTAAATTCCAGAAAAATTTAGCACATACCGGTAATTCACCAAGATCCCAAAAATATCGTCAAAACATTCACAGCGAGCTTGATTCAAATAAAAATAAAATTAATATGCTGTTGTTTGCTTTACACGGAAATCTGGATGTCAATTTTTAATGGAAGTGATATAACTTCTGTGAATCGGTCAAAATGCTAGGCATAACATTTGACAGATACTTGGATTGGGAAAACCTAATAGATACTTTGTGTAATAAATTGCAAAGCAACTGTTATGGTTTGAGGTTTATGTCATTACACTGTAGTCGTGATGTACTCATGAGCCTCTATTATGCAAATTTCCACTCACATTTGAGATACGGTATAACGAACTGGGGCAACAGTGTGCATATAAGTCGAGTATTCATTTTGCAGAAGTATGCTATACGAATTATTGCTGGCTTAGGCTTTCGTGAGAGCTCTCGTACTACTTTCAAAAACTTGAAAATATTAACTGTAGCAGGTGTCTATATTCCGGAGGTCTGTATATTTGTTTACAACAATCAGCATATGTTTTTTGCCAATCAAGCCAGCCATAACCACAATACAAGGTTTACAGGATTATTATAGCCACAATCTTACCGAACAGCGTTGTACCAAAGAAGCTTTTACTACAATTTTTGCAAATTTTTGAATGCTCCAAGCAAGAAGATAAAGATTTCTCCGAAATTAACTTGTTTTTAAATTAAAATTGAAAAAATAATACTGGAAAAAAATGTTATGAGGTTGATGATTTCTTTCTTTAAATACGTACTGGTTCGATAAGGTACCCTTAATTTTATGTTCACTGCACCCACTTCCTGTTTTATTGGTTTAGTATATGATATAATTCAATGTTTTGTTTTTTTTGACAAAATATTTCTTTTTTGTTTTTCTATATATATTTATACTTTTTATGTAATATGTTTGATATTTGTATGTTTGACTTGTGTAAAACAATTTCTGTTCTATACACCAATAAATATTATTATCATTATTAATTTTGCCCATTTTGCGGCCAAAACATTCAAAATTGTCAAACTTAAAAATATTGCTCCTATATATTTTCATCCACTCGTCACACTCCCACATACCCCAAATATCAGATTTTACTTCATTCAGATAAAAATTTTACATACATTTCTCTTCGCGTTCAGTCGCAGGTTCTAAGTCTATCCGCAATTGCGTAGTAAATAAATAACAAACCACAATAGCGTATCAGTATCTGCTCCTACCACCCAAACATTCAGCTCGACAAGTAAAGGCATTAGGAATCCCACAACCCGTATCAATCTAAGACATACGTCCACCACCGGGAGGATTAGTATAGTACAGTCGCTTAAAGAAATTTTAAAATTTAAGTTGTCATAAATCTTCAAATAACACCCTCATTAAAAAGCCAAAACGCACCAAGCCCACATGCAGTCGGGGGACCTATCCAGCTTACAAAAAAAACGTTTCCGCCCGATTCAACGGGGCACGCTTAATGCAACTCCACGATAGTATATAAGCTCGGGCACGCCGAGGCTCGAGAAAGTTCCGTTAGTGCCGCGTTCTATAACCGTACTCGTCTTCCTTGGTGATTCAAGTAAAGAACATCCATAATCTCTGCCCTAGTGTACCTTTAATATTTTTAGTGTTTCTTTTTAAAATAACATTTAACCGGCTCCTTCGCCATAAAGTGAATTTTTGAAAATTCTTAAAACAACCAACGAGTTATTTTTTATTTTTTTCTTTTCGACGAAACTTTGTGAAGTGAATTTGAATAAATATTTTAGTTCGTGTTTAAAACAAGTGTGTTTTAATTAACGATAGTATACAGGGGGTTACGAAAGTGACCTGCCTACCTTAATAAAGTGACTTTTTCGAACTTTTAACCAAAGTCAAGTGCTCCGAAACCTTGTACAGGGTGAAGCCTGGACTCTGATACCGGCGTATAGTTATTTCTCTGAAACAGCAACCGAAGTTCCTACAAATAAATTAAGTGCACGAATATCCTCCTGAGTCTTAAACGAAGCTCACCGATTAGCCGATTTTTATTTTCCCCACCCGGAGGTTCTTATTCGTGTTCAACATACGGTGTCGCGCGTCGGCCGCCCTTAACATACGTCGAAACTCGACAGGACAATACCGCCTTTGAGGCTTTGACAAAAGCCGCCGCCAGAGTGATTTAGTCTTTCGTCTATGTTTAATTTTTTATATCATTCATTCCACACTTGACTTCCGCCGAGACATGGACGTGTTTTTCTTAGTTCTACTATTTTGTGATTTTCAATTTACCTAACAAATTTAAAACGAGTAAAAAAATTAATTTAGGTATTCTTTACCGCAAACTATATGAAGCATGCAGTGCAGCTTTGTTGCAAAATATGTGACGTCATAACAGGGTGGATGGGTCACATATTTATGACCACCTGTAACAAGGACCGAGGGGGGGGGGGCTCCAAAAATCATGAAATTCGCGTGATGTAATTTATGGATGGCTCCTATCGGCCTAATATTACTTTAAAGGAGAGTAAATAAATCCACCAAATATGTTACTATGGAGGTATAAAATTATGTAGAATTTCCAACCAAATCTACCTAGTAGGATATTCTGCTATAAAGATGATTTTTAGTTGCCAAAAAAGAAATTTATCCTTGGGGTAATTTTTTTTAGTAGTTTTCCCTTTCTGATTGGTTAAAGTTACTTTTAAGCAGATTTGTGTATGTGGTAGATTTCTTGGTATAATTTACGTAAATTTAAATATTGATTAGAACCATTTGGTAAATTTAAATCGGAGGATCCTTTCTCTAGTCAATTTTACGTAATAAGAACCTTAATAAGTAAATTCGACTTTTACTAAGTCGAGTTATAGTTAATTTTATAGAGAACGTTTGCTGGGTTGCATTTAGGTTCTTAGGATCCTTCTCTAAATATATACATCTTTTACTTCAGCTAGGTATTTTGCATATGCACATACACTATCAGATTACCATATTAATTTATAAATTAATCATTCAACCATTGCTCCTAGACTCTAACGAGTTTTTGGAACTACTGATTTATTTATTTTTACTTATAGATATTAAAATTAACTAATGTCTTACTTATGTAAATAAAAAAAAATATTCTATTCTATTTTAATTACAACATATTACTTCAAATAAATTGTTATAATTATGTTCCATAACCAATTTTTATGCTTACACAACCTGCTAATTTTGTTAAATTAAAATATTTAAGGGTTACTTTTATAGTTAGGTATACTTATAATAAAACAGACTTTAAAATTTTAAAGTTCTTAAAATTAAACATGTGTATAGAATACCCATTATTAGATGCCAAAACTCTACATATCAACTACAAAATCGCCAATTATAACAAACAATTTTTTTGACATACACACAGCCTACTTTACAGTTTTGGATTCACATTTGATTGGTTCATTATATCTTGGTGTGATATTATTTTTTTTATCAAATGTCCAGCGTACTTAAATTATCCGAAAAATTTTCTGGCGTGAGAATGAATTTTTAAAAAACTATTAATTCTCAAAATATTTGTTTTCGATTTAATTGAAGAACTTGTGATAACACAAACAATTCTTTTTTTGTACCAACCTTACATTTAAAACATTTCCTTTTTCTTCCAAAATGAAAATAAAAAATTGCGCCCCCGGGTGGGCTCGAACCACCAACCTTTCGGTTAACAGCCGAACGCGCTAGCCAATTGCGCCACGGAGGCAATTGTTTCAACGTTTCGATCTGGCAGTATATAACCTACACAGCGTAAATACTTGGAATGCATAAAGAATGCTTTTAAAATAATAGGAATATTAAGCACGTTTTTCGCCAGTAATTGGATAAAAAAAGAGCAAACCTTATGTCCTCTTTAGAGTCGACGTTTCGACGATCTTTATTGTCTTCCTCAGAACTAAAAAATATATTAAAATAAATTTAGCCCCATTAAGAACAGATTAAAATAAAACAATGCTAGTTGATCACAATATTAACGTATAGCAAAAATTTTAAGATTAATTTTTTTAAATTTATTTATTTTAAAGTTTTTAAAATTTGAAAAATAATTTTGACCATTGTCTTATTATCTACTGGCATTGGCACTGTTGGGGGAAATGGTTGTATGTCCGCGTTTTTTCAATGTGTAACCCCCTTCCGCACAAGCCTCTAGCTTCTGGATTTGGGGTTTGTCTAATTTCTGTGGTGGTGTGGTGTTTATTATTTAGATAATGTTCAAAGTTACTTTTCAAATTTTAAAATCTTAAAAAAAATAAATAAAAAAAAATTATCTTAAAATTTTTACTATGAATTAATATTTTGTGATGTTTAAAAAAGATCAACTAGCATTGTTTTATTTTAATCTGTTCTTAATACGGTTAAATTTATTTTATATATTTTGTAGTCCCGAGGAAGACAATAAAGATTCTCGAAACGTCGACTCTAAAGAAGAAATAAGGTTTGCTCTTTCTTTTATCCAATATCGACAAAAGACTTGCTGAACATTCATTTTTTGATACGAAATAACTTATGTAGTATAATAGGAATGTCTGAATATTTGCTGTAATAATAATCCACAATAATTTCATTAATCATGGTTGTCACTAATTACGTCATCTACGGTTTTTATTTTAGCTACCTGGATTTGTCCTAGAACCAGTACTTTTTACAATAGTAACATATTGGTTAGCAGGGTTACAATCCACCGTCTACGCCTTCTTTATGACAGTTTTAATAACGACACTAACCATGAATGTGGCATCCGCATGTGGTAAGAAATTTGGTTCTTAAAAACGTCAAATATATTTTGTATTTACAGGGAAAATCTCTGACAGTTTGGTTACACGGCATTTTGCATTTGTGAGTAGGGGTTGAGGAGGAATCTTTAATACTCACTCTTTGATATGTTGGCAAACGAAAAGAATCGACTCTAATAATATTGGTTCTGCCAAAGATGCTTTAGCGGTTGGGTTTCATCAGTGATTAATACTGTTATTTTTCTCTTGATTACTATACCAATTTCTACCATGGTGCAAGTTAGCGGGATAGGTTTCTTGACCACTATTCGTTAGTGCAATATGCCCTAGACTATAATATTTGCAAAAATAGCACCAGATACTTTAAAATCCGTAATATTCTCAGTGGCAATTAATTTGTATTGTTATGATTATTTTACCAGGCATAATGTTCTCGAATGCATTCGATTCAGTACCAGCAGCAATGGTGTATTTAGTACCTTTCGATTATACTTTAATGGTTACCTCAGGATTATTTTTAAAATTAAGGTAAGAAAGCATAAACACAATCACATTTTCCAATCTGATCACAAAAGTCGCCATTTAATTCAGTGTACTGTCTAATTCAGCCCATCAAGAATTGCCAAGATAAAACAAAATCTTTAACCTTTATTTGCATTTGGCAATTGTAATTGTTAGCCAAATTTATGAGAATAATAAAGTGCGTACAGTATTTTGAAAAAGTACTGTTTAAATAGAATAAACAGGGTGTCCCGTAATAACGTGCAAAAAATTTCACTGCAGATTCCCTGTCGAAAATTAAGACAGGTTCATCGTATAAAATTTCTAAAATAACCCTTTCCTGTCCTTAAAGGGGCGTGCCAAAAAACGGTTTTTTATTTCTATCTCAAAATAACATACCTCTATCATTTACAGAGAACACAAGAGCTGTTCCCTCGTGACTTTTCAGTAAGACTTGATTTTTGTAGAATTATACCTACTTGATTAGATTTTAGAAGAAAAGTTCTATTCACAGATGAATGCTGCTTTACTCGACATGGAGTTTTATATTTTCGTAACTAGCATATATGGAGCGACGATAATCCTCACGCTGGCGCTGTTGTAAATGGAAGATATCAATACAACTTTTCAATAAATATTTGGGCCGGAATTATCGGCAATAAATTAATAAGGCCTTTTGAGTTAACAAATAGATTAAATGGTCCAGTTTATTTAAACTTTTTACAAAATGACCTGTGTCAACTTATATAGACGATTTACCTCTTGTATTACGTCAAACACTGTCGTTTATGCAGGATGGTGCGCTACCTCATTATTTTTTAGATATTCGAGAATGGCTCCGCTCAACATTTAGAAATCGATGGATTGGAAGGGGGCAAGAAGCCAAAATTAAATGGCCCCCTCGGTCCCCAGATATGAATCCATTGGACTTTCACTTTTGGGATCATTTGAAAAATGTTATTTACTTGACACCTGTCCCTAACGTCCAAATTTTAAGAGAGATAATTTTTAATGCTGCCCTTTTTTTGCACGTTATTACGGGACACCCTGTATTGTAACACGAGGAATCGTGTTTTTAGAATAAATAGTGTAAATCTTGAAAAAAATATCAACCGTAGAAGAAATGAGCTGGACCTATTACCAATTTTTATATTACATTACGTTACGTTACGTTATATTACGTTACATTACATTGCATTGCAAGTTTTTTCACATGATATGTAATTTCAGAGATGACCAATATACATTAATAAAAGAAATACGTATTTTTTTTAGCTTCTATTGCGGTCGTATTGACGTATCGTTGATCATATGTTGTCGGCTTCCTCATAGGGATTCCAAATATTGAAGTCGCTGTGTTTTTCTGCTTAGTCGTCATGCGCCGTTGACAGTGGTTCTTTAAACCGCTGCGCTGGTACTTGTTAAAGCCAGGCTACATTTGTTACTAATTTCTGATAATTCTGTAATAATCCTTGGATAATACCGCGAACTCCTGCTTAAGATTTTGAGGTTCTCGTAGTCAACTTTATGGTTTCCATAGTTTTTCCAATATAACTCTTGCAAATGTACTTTCCAATTGGTAAACATTTTTCACCATTAATTTTCTTCGTACAAACATGGTGAACTATTGATGAAAGGTCTTTACCAGTTGGAGCATGTGAAACACCAGATTCGGATACACAAATAAGCCGCCAGTTGCAAATATGCCCGTCACAATGGAAATCATAAAATCAATTACAAAAACGCCGGAAACAAAGTATTAGACAGAAGTACGCGCATTATCTATCCAAGTATTATTAGAGGATTAGTAGAAATGATGGAAAACAGGATTAATTGAAACGTAGAGATAGATATCGACTGAGTAACACATGAAGACTGGCACAACAGTTCAGTCTTTGGAATTCTTGTTATAAAGGTGACAGTATGATCAGCTAAACGCTCGACAACACCTGTCGAATACAGGAAGAACTTTCTATTAATTCTACAATTATCTGCTAATATTTATGTTTCCTTAGTACCTTGCCCAGTCTACTAACTTGGACCAAATACTTATCTTGGCTAATGTATGCTACGGAATCACTAAGTATTGTGCAATGGATGGGAGTATCTAATATAAGTAGGTATTTTTTTTCAACAGGTACTTTGCTATTACTATTTGGTATCATAGTTAAACAACACAGAAATCGCAAAATATTTGTCCATTTTCAGCTTGTGAGAATCAAGATGTGCCATGTATCACGGAGGGAAGTACGGTTTTAGAAAGATACAGTTTTTCAGAAGAAAACCTCAGCAGAGATATTTGGAGCATGATTATTCTTATGCTGAGCTTTTATATAATTGGATATTTATGTCTATGGCAGAAAACTAAAAATAAGTGAAATGGTTTTGTAACTTAATTTAATTTTGGCGTGTTAACATAAATCGTGTGGTTGATTAGAAAGGAATAAATATTTTTTTCGAGAAGTTCCTTTTTGTTCGTGAATTTTAACTTTCCCACTAGCCCCTTAAAAAAATTTAGCACTTAGATGACATGTACAGATTCGGCAAAAATAATTCTATACAGTGAGGTCCATAGGTAACGGATAAATTCATTATCTACGTAATTAACAATCTATGAATAAAATCCTAAAACTTTGAAAGAGTTGTTATGTGCTGCCCGCTAACGGAGAGGAGAGTGTAATTACTCCCTGGCTAGTAGGGTGGCGCCATCTATGAGCCAATTGACAAACAGTCACCTAGCACATAGTAGAAAACTCTGGAGGATTCTAGAATGTTATGGAATAGGAGTCTGGTACATTCTATGGGTGTATATAAAAAGGTGAATCCAACAGATGGGGAACAGTTCAGTTCAGTGAAGTATACAGTACAGTTCTAGTGTTTTTAGGTTAGACAAGAGTTGACAAGTTTAAAAAGAAAAGTAAATAGTGTTTTAAAAGTAGTGAATTTATAATAGATTAAGTTATTATTAGTTGTGTGATTTTTATGCACTTACTAGTGTAATTTTAGTGATTAATAAAATAGTGGTTAGTGAAGATTCTTGTTGCAAGTTATTTGAACCCACAGAGTGTTTACTGAAGACTGTAAACACGTAACAGAGTTTTAAATTATCAATCCAGCAATATACGATATTTTGAATGTTCTATATTCTTCATCAAGAAAGTTAAATTTGAAAATTTTGAAATGTATAAGTACGGTCGTGACCAAAAAAAAAATAGGACGTCTTATAACGGTATTTTGCTAAAATCTAGTTGTGTACATCTAACTTTAATTTCTGTGACATTGTCAGTTAGTTGTCATAATTTATTGCAAGTGTGCAAAAAACTAATATAAGCGATTTAGTTAAATCTGGAGTTATTGCTAAAGCAGAAGATGGATGGTCAATGAGACAAATTGCACTGCGTTATAATATTGACAAAAATTCGGTGTGTAACATTTTAAGAAAGTGGAGAATAAACAGTACGATTACTAGAAATTCTGGATCAGGGCGACGAAGGATATCAACTCAACAACAAGATTTGAAATTGGTAAATGCTTTAGTAGAAAATCCATTTTACTCAGTTATTCAGACTGCTGAAGAAACGAATTTTTCTGGATCGAGTAATACTGGTCGCCGGCGAATAAGAGAATCGGAGCTACGCTGTCATGCAGCAGCACAGAAATACTTACTTAAAGCTGAACATAAAGAAGCTCGAGTAGGATTTGCGCTTGAATTTTTAGCGCATGATGTAAATTTTTGGAACAATTTAATCTTTACAGACGAAAAAACTTTCCAGTCAACACACAGCGGTCGTATTCGTGTTTACCACCCTCTGAATATTCGATTCTATGAGAAATATATACCTAACAATGATAAAAGTGATAGATTTTCCGTCAATATGTGAGCGTGGATATCGCCACGTGGTCCTGGTGTTCTGTGGCATATTGAGGAACGATTTAATAGCGAAACGTATATTAGGATTTTAGACAATATTATGCTCCCTTCTGTGTCACAATTATTTCCTAATAATGAGTTCATATTTCAACAAGACAATTGTTCCGTTCATACTGCTCATACCTTAACTAACTGGTTTCAAGATAACAACATCAATGTTCTTAACTGGCCCAGTCATAGTCCAGAGCTTAACCCTGTGGAAGAAGTATGGGGACTACTCGTAAGAAATATCCAAAAACGAAATGTGAGACCACGGAATGTCGAAGAATTACTGGAAATAGTAAATAATGCATGGGAAAATATTATTACTAATGATTATTGTATAAGGTTATTTAATTCTATGCCAAACTTATAGAAGTTATAAATAGAAATGGTGCTATAACGAAATATTAATAGTTAGTTTCTTGTTAAGTAGAATATCCTTGGTCCTTTGACAATAGCAATAACTCCAGATTTAACTAAATCGCTTATATGAGGCACATTAGTTTTTTGCACACTTGCAATAAATTATGACATTATAGCGCTAATATTTTTGTGTTGAAAATCGTAAGGTGCAGTTTCCGTGCTTTTGTTTGAAGTGAAACCATGCTGAGAAGGCGAGAGAATAGGTACTGTTATTATATAAAAAAGTTAAAAACTGGTGTTTAAGACATGGCTCAAAAAGTTTCGAGCTACAGAGTAAACTAATGGTCCTGTAGTTCGCATAATCGTTTGGATCTCCTTTTTTATATATAGGGTTGACAATAGCTAATTTTAAACTTTGAAGGACTATACCTTGTCTAAAGCAGAAATTTATTAAAAATGACATTGGCTTGCAGAAGCTGCGTTTACACTTTTTAATTAAATTATTGGAAATATTATGTCCTCGAACTATTCTTCTGTTTATAAGTACCTAAAGTGAGCAAAAATTGTTTACAAATGTATTATTTTATTAGGATATAATTTTTATGAAAAATTGTATGAAGCTTCTTTTCTTAGAATTTTATTTTCCATCGATTGCAATGATTAATATTTGTTTTTGGTGCGCCACCGCTAAAAAAGAGGCTGAATTGACCCCCCTAGAGAAAGTAAATCCTCTAAGACTTATTTACTACCTACCTACTACTTTACGGAAAAATAAAAGAATATTAAAAAAAACTTTTATTTAAATGCTCTAAAAAGTAGAAAATAAACTTTGAAGTAAATCAAATCCATCATTTTGTTACATTATATATTTTTTTTTATGATATAAAAGTTGTCGCGAGATTTTCCTGTGTAAAGGAGATTGCTCGCGACAAGCTTTTATATCATAAAAAAATTATATAATATAACAAAATGATGGGTTTGATTTAAGTACTTCAAAGTTTATTTTCTACTTTTTGGAGCATTTAAATAAAAGCTTTTTTTAAAAATATTCTTTTAAATAATTTTATTTTTTACTTTTTAGTCTTTTAATATGCTGTAATTCCCAGATATCAATTTTGAGACGAATCGGATCATAAGAAGTAAAGCCATCCGCCATTTGGAACTAAATTTTTGACTAAAAATGTGTAATCCGCGACCCCGAAAAACCCCCAGATATCGATTTTGATCGATTTGGATCTAAAGGACAAAAATCGTCAGCCATATTGGCACCGCCATTTTGAATTTCTCCATTTTGAATAAGAACTCATAATTGGCGATCTAGAAAACCCCCAGGTATCGATTTTGAGTCGAATCGGATTATAAGCGATAAAATCGTCCGCCATCTTGAAGTCGCCATCTTGATCTAAATTTTTTACTAGAAATTCGTAATCCGCGACCCCGAAAATCCCCAGATATCGATTTTGATCAATCTGGATTATAAATGACGAAAGTCATCCGCCATATTGACGCCGCCATTTTAAATTTCTAAATTTTGACCAAGAATTCATAATTGGCGATCTCGAACAGCCCCAGATATCGATTTTGAGTCGAATCGGATCATACATGATAAATTCGTCGGCCATCTTGAAGCCGCCATCTTGTTTTTATCTTATATGAAAATGTTAAAGTGTATTGTCACCGGACTTATACACATGTGCAAAATTTCAAAGTTCTGGCTTAATTAGAACCAATCAAAATTTTGATTGCAAGATTTGCCTTAAACTAACTATCAAACAAACAAACATTGCAAGTTTAATAAAAGCTAATTAATAGCTTTTAAAATTAATTAAAAAAATAGAAATCGGATTAGTAGCTTTTTCCCAAGTTAAACCAAGAGATACCGCAATAAATGTATTTCTCGTGAGGCTGATTACTTTGAGCTATATATTCTTTAAAAGTAAATCCCTTACCCTTAGTATTTTCATTAATAATCATATATTAAATCAAATAAATGTTTATATCCTTTGTCTAATTTGCAATGACCGATGCATTTTGACGTTTACTGTATTTACTTCTTGCGGAAATATATGACAAGACGCGTAAAACAACTTGCAAGAAACGGCGTGAATTAGTGTGCACCTCGTCCTGGAAGAATGCGTGGTCCCAGAGTCTAAAGTAGTTAAAAGCATAATTTAAAAACAAAATTACCCTCACGTACTTCCCCAATTGGAACTTGCAAACGTAAAAAAAATAAGAGTAATAAATTGGTGTAATCCTTTATCTAAATTAGAGAGATAAATTTGAAACGTGACCCATTTTCAAAAATAGCTTAGCTTAATAATGAACCTAAAATGCCTAAACAAGAGCTGACCTCTGCATATAAAAATAGTAAACTATGCCGCTCCGGACTCCGGATCAATGTAGGCTAAACTCCAGAGATTCCGGGTTTAACTCGTCGAATCTCGATTCCCTTATTTTTGAAACTTTTTCACTCCTTAACGAGGCCTCAAAAATAACATTAAGCCGCTAATCAATACCACTATTATTTGGTTATTCGTAAAAAATTATCAACTAGCAGAAGTAGGAGGCTTTGATTCCGCTGGGAGCAACGGAAACAAAGAAATGCCGCCGTAAATTACAGGACTCTTGGCCGTAAACATATTCCAGCGATATCCCAACGTTGGCAAATGCAAATATTTGCAAATTGCGTTTAATTATCTTTAATTAACAGCGTTTTAGATGCAAATATTGTTAATTGCACATAATGATTAGTGATATATAAAAGCCTTTTAAAATTAAAAAGCTGGCGCGGTGTTTGCGGCGGCGCGCACATGCGCAGTCCCAATTCAGTCGGAACTGTCATGGAGATCGTTTGACAGTGCAGAGTGTTTGTGTTTAAAAATATCGCGATATTTCGAGTTTTTATGATAACATGTACATCGAATTGTCAAAATCAGCTGTGTAAGTGTTGTGTCCATCATTTAACGAACGATTTCTGTCAAAGCACCGCCTACTTCACCTGCAATTAATAAAACAGTTACTGGCCCTTGAAATAGATTGCACCTGTACCCCAAAAAGTAAGTTATTATTATTTTTTTAATTAATATATTGTTAATGATCGCCAGGCAGGGTTGGTTTAAAGCCAGCCGAGACGAATAGAAAACAATTTCATTTAGAATCTCTTGTTATAACCTATAAAGTTTTGTTTATTCCTCGTTCGTTTAAACAAATTGCTCCCAGGTAAACTATTTCCATTATTATTTAAGGCTTCTAACTAATCTTAAGTCTGATACATGCATAAAAAACTGCCCGAATTATGCATCGCAAAAATGCAAGACAATAAATAATCAAGGCACCTACTTATTGGCCTTGTTTTTTTATAAACAAATTTCCCGATCATAGGTCCTACATGAGGTTTTTATTTTGTTAAATTGTCGTTATTTTGTTTAAGTATATACTTAAGTATGTTTAAGATTGTGTTAAGTGGTAAGTATATAATAATAATTTACTAGGTTTATACAAGTGCTACTTGCACTTTTGCATGGTATCACGATTTTTTATTATACCCTGGTCCTCGAGGCAATAAACTAATAAAAAGCATGTTTTGTATTTACTTACCTATCTATCTATAAATCCTGAAATATAATTTCGTGTTATTAACATTTTTGGATGGATTCCAAATAAAAATGTAAATACACAACAACTTATCAGTAAGAATGTAAATGAGATACTATGATGAGAGCTATATATTTAGAGGGGGGCGTGGTCATAATTTCCGGGTGTTGTTGGCCTACAAATAACACAATTTTTCAAATTATGAACTTTTTTACACGTGAAGGGCATTAAAGGGTAATTAATAATAAATTTCTATGGATGTTTGCAGTTCAATATCTTGCTTAACATCAGGTTTTTGTACCCATTGTTGTAATTTTAAATATAGTTTACAATTTTTCCTTCACAAATTATTAAAATGCCTGGTATCGATTACATTCCCTTTGTTGTGTTTATTTTTTAATAATTTTTATGCGTGTTGCGTGATAAACGACAGGCGTTTGAAATGCTAGGTACAGAAAAACACTACCCGCTTCAATAATGTAATGCTTTTTTCTATTACGTTATTAAAATTTTCTGGTTATATTTTTAGTACGTATTTCAGTTAGGTATTGATCTTAGTGTTTACAATGGTAAACGTTGAATAATTGATTTTAATAAACAAATTACCTACGTACTTTGGATTTAACACCTTGCCACGGTGTTAATTAAAGTAATTTGCGAGATGGGTAATTTGTTAGTCGAGTTTGCTCTGTGTTTTATACAATTTAGAAGGGTGCACTAACTTACAATCTGTTTTCAAGTTTTCGCTTTAAATGTGTGTTGGAAAATCGTTTTCGTCTTTTAGCTGGGACGGCGCCTTGGAGGGTTCTGTATATTGGGTTGCATAATTAAGGGGGCTCAGAGCTCCATGAAACAGACTTAGGTATGCGATAATTCGTCTAGACATTCCGTTCCGGGCTAAATGTAAATAAATGCGAGTTCTATTTATAGCAATAAATAAAGAAACAATTAAAAATCAGTAGGTACGTAATAGTTACTTTCTCGCATGGCGTGGCGTATTTACATAAATAGACACAAACTGCGGTGTATATTGAAAATTTTAAATAGTTGATTGATTTGGTGTTCACTAAATTTTCACAGTTTTTATTTATTTTGCCATAATAGTGCAGTAAAAAAGGCCAAAAAAATGCAGAGATAGGTATAGTCTGGATACAGCAAGATTATGATTTTATCCTGTTTTGGGTATCACTCGGAGTGTATTCCTAAGTTTTGGACCTCGAAAACCTTGTGCTACTTTTTTTTTATAAACAATTAAAGTTTTTTTACCGCGTTTTTCGAGCTTAAAATGTGAATAACTCCGGTTCTATAAGTCAAATCGGGGAAAACTCAGTCTCTTCGTAATAAAATTTCCAATAAATCCTCTTTGGCTTCAAGTCTCTGAAGTGCATACGTAAGCTACAAAACTGAGAAAAACGGTATTTTTTTCATTTTAGTGCCCAAGACCGTCAACTGGACCAATTTGCATCAAACTTTCAGAAAATATACTTTTTGATGTAATAAAAAGACCCTGAAAAGTTGGTATCAAAATATTGAACGCATTGGCGAAAATTGCATTTGTTATCTAAAATTTGAAATGCCCGCCATTTTATGCCATTAATAGTACAATCAATGAACCGATTCACCTCCGGAATCTGATCAATTCAACCGATTTGTTTAAAATTTTGACAGTAGCTCAAAAATGATGCAATAACAAACCTGACTTAGTGCCGATATGTGCTTCCACCTCGGGGGTGGAAATTTAAAAATTCAAAATGACACCGGGAATCGATAGAGGATCAAATTTTAAGAAGAAAATGTAGTATAAAGTTATTCGCGATTGAAAATTCCAATAAGAAACACGTTTTTCAACAGTTTTTCGTGAATAACTCGAAAATTTTCTGGAAAAACTATTCTTATCAAAATTGAAGCTTATAAAAGAACAAAGCGATTCGTTCGTTTTTCTTTAATCTTTTAGGCCATATTAAGCGACTTATGAGTCATTGAAGACGAATTTTTGTTTGTCGTAAATTTATCTAAAGATTTAAATTCAAATAACGGAAAAATGAGTAATTTTTCAGAGAAAATGTTCATAACCTTTTTTAAAGTGCTTTATTAGACCTTTAAAATAAGCTTTTATAAAAGCCTCTACCATGAGAATTAAGGAAGTTATGACGAAAATAAGTTAAATCTCTGGAATTAAAAAAAAAAAAATTACAATAAAATTGGTGCCATGAGCGCATGAAAAATTAACTTTATTTATGTCCCAATAACACGTTCCAAAAGTTTGAATGGTTTAGAGAATGTACATTTTGAAAAAAGTTATTTTAAGTAAATTTTTTTTTTCAATTTTTCAAAAAATACGTTGTTTTTTCAAAATAACTCAAAAAATAATGGTCTTACGAAAAAAAGTGTTCTTAACAAAAATTTAGCTTTCTCTTTACTGAAAATTTTGCTTCTCTTTAAATTCATGTAGCTTAAAAATTAAGCGAGATATGGGCATTTAAAGCTTTGATTTCTATGCGAAGGAAACCTCTTTTTAGCCCTTCAACCTTAAAATTCTCTGAACGAAAGGGTGTAGAAATATTGCAATCATCATGACTTTATAGCTTATGAAATTCCCTACAAAATGATGTGTGGGTGAATGCAAAAAGCTTAAAAGGAAGTTGAGTTATCGTTAAAAAACTAAATACATTTTTCTAGAGATAACGTAGGAAAATTACGGAGCGCCAAAATTTTGAACGTTTTGGAGCATTTATTCTTTTGTACATGCTGTGTCTTCTTGATACATACATATCTGGATTCCCACATGTACAAACACATGCATAAAAAGATGTTATATTGATAATATGAATAAAAGATAGAAAAGGAGCTTTCAAAAGGATTTTTCCCTAATTTTTATTGTAAGGGGTGGTTTTTAGGGGTTGAAGATCCAAAATAAAAAGGTTTTATGCTTTTTAAACCGTTTTTTTAATAATTATGTGAGGGGTAGTTCTTAAGGGTAGTTACATAGTAAAATATCGAAATATTTGTTACATTATAAAAAACAACAAATATTTAACATATTTGAACATAATGATAACCTATCACTGCTTCCATCTATTAGTTTTCAATTTTTCCTAAGTTTTATTGTTAGGGGTGGCTTTTGGGGGTTGCATCATTAAACAAATTAAGTATCATATTTCTTATACTTAAAGGGAATAATTATTACTATTACGATTCAAAATAAAAAGGTTTCATGCTTTTTAAACACATTTTTTTATTAATTTTCATGTAGGGGTTGTTATTAAGGGTAGTTAAATAGTAAAATATTGAAATATTAGATCCATGATTAAAAACAATTGATATTTAACATATTTGAACATAATTATAGCCCATCACTGCGTTAATTTATTAGTTTTCAATTTATTGGAGTAAGGGGTAGTTTTCACCCCTTAAAAACAAATAGCACACTTTGCGACCAAGTCAGGTTTGAAGAGGAGGGTAAGATGAACTTAATTTCAAAATTTTCAAGAAGATCGGAGCCGTACTTCAGATTTCGGAGATTTGGCCCCTTTTTAACGTTGAATGACTGTACTATAAGTCCAAAACGAAAAATTAGTTTTTCAAAATGTAAATCTCAACGCCAGCTTTTGAATACAATTTTTTAGAAATTTTTTTAATGTAATTTTGGTTGCTTTTTCTACATTTTTTTATAACTCAAATAACAACAATTGCATTTTTTCGGCCATTATGAAAAAATTAAATTTTTTTTATCAGATCTGGTAGAGAATTTTAGGACCTTTAATTTTAAAAAAAGAACGTTCATTTTTGTTAACGTGAACACGAGATATTTAACTTTTTGCGTTTTGGCCAATTGTTAATTAACAAATGCATATTTTGAGCTAAAATTTGGAGCGTATCATTTTGAAACCTATACTCCATGAAAAAGTTGCAAAAAAGGCTTAAAACACAAAAGTTCTGTGATAGGGATAAAACATGGATAGCAGCCCCCCCGTTTTCGAAGGCGCTGAACACGATGGTGATATTTTTAAGCTTCCCCCCCCTCAGCAACTACCCCTAAACTCGAAAAAACACCCCAATTTTGCGTTTTTTCCATTGTAGGTATGCGGATCGGTTATGTGTGTATGTCCTTCGTCAGTCTCGTATGTCGTAAATAGGCAGTTTTTGACGTCTGTGAGCGTGGGGGGGTCGTTATTTCGGCGTCTGTTGGTCAGGTCTCGGGTTAACTCCGATCGCTAGATTTTATGTGAGAAAAATTTGTGTGCTGTTTCAGTGATATAATGTCTCATGAGAGGGATGTTAGCCCACTCATGCAGCTCCGCGACCGGAGTGTATCTGCCCGCGTTGAGAAGAAGTCTAAGTAGCTTGTTCTGTGTAGTCTGTAGTCTCAAGCACTGTGCGTCTGAAATACAATTCCAGGACGCACAGGCGTATGTCAGTAGAGGTCTAAAGATAACTTTGTAAAGTGTCAATTTATTGTCCAGTGATAGTTTGCTTCTTCGGATAGAGCTTGTTAAGTGCAGCATAAGTTTTCTTTAATGTGGCCCTGATATGGGGTCCAAAGCAGAGCCTTGTATCCAGGGTCACCCCCAGATACTTAACTCTGCTCTTTTCTCCAATCTGCTTGTTGTTTATTTTAATTTTGTTAAACGTCGTCACATTGGTGAACTTCCGATGTAATGTAATGGTCTCAGTCTTATGTTCGCTTATTCGTATTTTCCAGTCGGAGTTATAGTTAGTAAAGTCAGATGGCGCCGTATCTGCTGGACGGCCGTTTCCGCATAGAAGGGCCGCCCACAGATAACGGCGTCATCGGCGTATAGTAATGAAGTCGTGGTAGCGAGGGTGGCGGTATCGGCAAAGAACAATTAAAAGTAAATAACAATTACCAATAAGAAAACTAACAATTAAAAAAATAAAAATATTAGTGTTAAATTTTTGCTCAGTTTTTTCCTTTGTAGGAAGATAGTTGACACAAGGTTAAATGGCAATCGATCTGGTCCACATCAGAGGCACATCAAACTATATATACGCTTATTGTGCTTATACAACACATCTCACCTTCCCCTCCACCCATAGGAAGAATAATTTGTCCGGCTTCCGGATTATTTCCGCTAAGTTAATTTTACAGATAAAAAGTATTTTTGTCATAATGTTCGTCGGCGTAACATCCACACTGGCAACTTTCAATTTAGACGTGTAATTTAGTCTATTGATCTATCAATCTATCGAATCTAATTAACTGAGCGCGTACGGCAAATCCTTTAAGTTAATTAATTTTCAATTACCCGAGGATCGTAGACGTTTTTAATAATTAAATTTCCATTCAACTCTTAGTGCTTTGGAATATTTCAGATTTTTCTTACTGTCAACCGGGCCGGGTGGACGCGCTTGATTAATGCTTTTAACAAATGACAAGTAATTAATAAATAATTCTGTGCATATTTTTGGCGGAAATGTTTTTGTGACTAATCAGTATTTAATAACATAAGAGGTGTTATAAAATATACTTATTCAATCATATTTTGTACGACAAACGATATCTTAATATCGAACAAGGTGCCCAGTCAGGAGACGAGTACAATTTTCTTGTGAATATAATATAATAATTGACATAACTAATAATAGACCAGTCGTCAGGTAGATTAACATCGCTTTAAATCGGACAAAAGATTTTACTGTTGGAATCAGTTCATTTATAGGCCTTTTTTAGACATACTAATTTTCCTCCCTCGCCTCGCCCGCCCCCCCAAACAGTCCTAATTTTGGAGCAATATCGCTCAAAAATATTTTTTTTGCAAATATCTCAGTTCTGAATTTTGCAAAAAAAAGTTCTTCGGTTCTGAAAAAAAGATGGTTATCAAAGTAAATTTTCTATCGATATGGTTCAGACAAGTTTTAACGTAGTATTCATATTCTTGGAGTTATAGGCGGGGGAAGTCAAGCACCGTATCGCATGCTACGATTTACACGTACATAAACAAATAAATACGTTGGATATTAATGATTATAAGATATTACATAAAGAAATCACTTGGGCTACTGTAGCGTAGCAGATATCGTAGGGCACAAACTTAACCCGGATAAGTGATGTACGTGCCCACGATAAAATTTCTCTAGCTCAGACTATCTCAGGGCGTTAAGCCCAAGTTTACATAAACTATGACAAATTATTAGTTTACTTAACAAATCACTGAGGCTTCCGTACGTAGTGGTCGCAGACGAAATAATGACACTTTCTTTAAAAATGAAATGCACTATATTACACAATTTACAGATATTGGTTCTCTAGCATGTAACCTGGCGATGTTCAAAAGGTGTGGCAAATTTCTCGATTAAAAGTTACAACATTAATAAAATGCCTCGTGTAGCTACACATCGGTTTACAATGTGAGGATAAATGGTCATAAATTCTGCCACAATGGGTCTGATTTAGAGAACCTCTTTAAATAAATATAAATGCATAAAATCTTTAAATATGTACAAGTTAAAAATACAAAAGTATGAATTGATATAACCGAGCCGAACCACTGAAGGTGATCCCCAGTAAGTAAAAACAACAACACACTTATTTAGGGTGGTACGATACCGACTTCCACGTGGAAGAACTGTAGCCCTACGGAGGTGTCTTCGGGACAAAAGAAATGGACCCAAGGATGGGGTTGATTATAGCCTCTCCAGCTGGAACTTCCTACTGTGTGTGGATGCCCCGTCCGTGGAACTTCACTGATGTGTGTAGAAGCCCCGTCCGTGGAACCCTCACTGATGAGGGAACAATACACCAATGTTCCTCGAAAGTCACAGTTGGATGAATGGAGTCGAGTCCGTCTTTCAAGTCGACACGATACTTCCAGAGGAAAGAATATCCTGCTTCCGCAGTTAAAATTCACTCACAACAATAAAATATTCCGCTAAACGGAACAACAACAGATTGAGAAAATTTTCCTGTGTTGATAATTCCAAAATCCACCAGGATGCCTTGGATAAACCGAGGTTCGTAGAATTATCAACTATATACGCCAACAACAATGGTTGCCTTCCGTCACTCTGGAAATATCTCGCGCCTCTCGTGGACAGTAGCGAAACTCTGCTACGGACGTAGCGGTTGTTATTAAGAGGCCCACAAAACGCTAAGGCGTATGGTGGGTCGCATACGCTAGAGGTCCGCAACACGCATTCACTCAGTATATTGACACTTTCCTATACACTTCTACGCTTTGTACTTGCTATTACTAGGCTGGGAGAGTTAGACCTCAAATATCCTCGAATCTGAAATCCTTTTAAACGTTACAATTTCCGGCTTAAAAATAAGTACAAAAATTCTCTAAGATTTCAAGATACGGAACATGTTTTTTTTATTGCAAAATAGGAAGCGAACACTTAGTTTTTCTTAAATATCTCGTGAAATAAGCCTCTAATCGACTCGAGTTATACTTATCAAATTTGTTCCTCAGATAATTGTTATCGAAACTGGATGAAATCTTGGAAAAAGGTAGGCCTTTGTATGTATAAAAAGTGTGCGCAACTCTGACCTCCAAATCCAAAATGGCGGCCTGTTGCAAATTTTCAAAATTGAAAATCCAAAGTGCTGCCGTTTCGCCAAAATGAAACGGATCTACATGAAACCAATGGGGAACAATCCAAACCAGTTCCTAATATATCCAACAGATGACGCCATTAAACAACAATTTAAAAGCTATATTATAACTTTTAAATTGTTTAAATTTCCCGATTTCTGAGAGTTTTCCATTCACTTATTCGTAGAAATGAGCCAAATTGATAAAAAGGATAACGGTAGTTGGTCATTAAATCGTTTAAAAACGGAGCTGAGAAAAAAAGGTGCTATAGAGTTAATGGAAAAAAAGCTGATTTGGTTGAAAGGTATATAATTACATTTATGAACTTGTTGAATTTCTTGTTTATAAATCCTCTTTTATTCTAGATTAATCAATTATGACAATATTCTAGTTAGTACACACTAGAAAATGAAGATATAGATCACAGACTCTCTGCTCTGCTCTGTGATATAGATTACAATTTTAAAACACCAGATTTATTATAGTTGTCGGAAACGGTCGTTTTTAGGAAATAAAAGTCCTACTGTGTTAGAGCACTTTGGTACACAGCAACAAGTTTTCATTTTACATCCTAATTATTCAAAGACATATTTTTTTGGTAATGACATTGACGGACAAACAACCGAGTACAGCTGGTGCACTCAGCGGATAAAATAAAAGAGAATGTTCCCCATTGGAATCGATTCACTTTGATAGTATCTTTGAATGTACCAAAAGGCAGATATTTTTATAAACAAACAAATTTTTTATTAACAAAAAACAAAAACAAAATTTAAATGCTCATATCTCCGCGAATTTCAAGTTCAGAGATTTGCAACTAAGTGCATTAAATTGCGCTTAACAAAAACACGAATATAAAAAAAATATATTTTTTCTAGGACCATTGGGAGCCGAGCTACTTTTACGTTTTTAGCGATAACAACCGATCTAAACAATATTTTTACTTGAAACTTGGTATGATGCAACTAGAATGCCTTATTTCTAAGTACAATTTAAAAAAATATATTTCGATTAATTTTTCATTCATTCTTCCCCCCTGTTATTTAGATAGATAGATAGATAGATTATTTATTGGTGTTACTAACAAAAAATGTTTTACACAAGTCAAAGAAAATACAAATACAATGAAAATACATATACAATACAAATACAATGTAAATAACAATACATTCTATTAAAAGATAGTACAAATAGTAAAAGAGTTTACATAAAATATAAAATAAAAAAATAACAATGTACAAATGTATATAACATATCAAAAACATATTAAAATATTAACGTTCAATGACTTCAGATACATTGCAGTCTAAAAATTCGCCAATGGTATAAAAGGCTCGTGATAATAAAAATTTTTTAATGCATTCTTTAAAAATATTAATAGGCAAAGATCTCATCCTGTAAGGTAAATGGTTGAAAAACTTTAGTCCATAATAATTAGAGCCATTTCTACTGGATTTTAATCTTAAATAACTCATTCTTATATCATTTGCGTGACGGTTATTATGGTCATGGACTGATTTCTGAGTTATATATTGATCCTGGTATTTTTTGACATGCATGAGACAGGTATATATGTTATATTAGAAATATACCATGATATATAATATCACCGAGACAGGCTTAACCTTCTCAGACATATCACATTACAAATTGCGTAACAGCTCTTCTCTAATAACCGCTCACGCTAGCTGAGCTTAACATTTCTTTCTCAGTAATCTGTTATCATGCTGAATTGCAAATCCAATGTTCTTTGTTCTCCAGATATTATAAATATTACCCACTGCCATTGTAAACCTCAGTCTTATACTCATTTTCGATTAAACACATTCAAAATTATTATTGTTATTTTTACAAGAGTCAAGCTTGACTCCATTATAAGTGAATAAATCTTTTTAAAAAGTTAATCAAACAATCCACTATCTAACATTGGCGCAGTCGTGGCGGATCTGAAGAACACGCACAGTTCGGGAGCCTAACCAGTGGAAAACATATCGGAAGGAACAAGGAGTTCATCTGGAAAAGGTGCCTAACCTGAAGAAAAGAGCCCCTGGAAAAAGGAGAAATTCCTTAGCTGTCGTGGTGGATCCCAATCCTTTACTCAGAAGAATCTACGTTCACAAAGAAACAATAATAATAATTCAACAAGCAACAAAGCAATATATCAATCAATCAACAAATTAGCAAGTAAGAATTCATCCCAGTCGAGAAGTTGGTGTCTTCGGCAGTGTAGGAAACCTCTGTGGAAGGAATACCTGGTAACGCCCCTGGCAGAGAAGACCGCATTGTAACAAAGTTCACGGAGCAGCATTCAACTTCAATCCAGACGTGTGGAATGGAAATTTTAATGTAAGTAGATTTTAAGAATCATCTCGATTATTTTGCATATTTTTCTTATAAAAAAACAATTCAATTTAACGAACAGCAGTTCTAATATTCAAATAATAATTTCATTCAGAAGTAATATAATATTTTATTTAAAATTTATGTGACCTACATAAATAACTATACCGTTCCTATCTTAACATTGTTTTATCGTAATGTCATATACTCTTTAAGTACGAACTTATCTACATTTCCTACATAAATAATTATAATCACATACCATTTTTATCTTAACATTATTTTTATCATAATATCATATATCATATAAAGGTTAAGTTTACGCCTTACTTGACTGTGAAATAAAATAAAACCCACATGTTCTATACTGTTTAAATGCACATTAGTATATGAAATTTCAGTGACATTATTCCCAACTAAAAACACTTTTTAAATTAATCCAATTATCCTTGTAATTAAATTTTGAAATATTATAAAATAAACAACACATTCTTTTACATATAATATAAAATTATCAATTGTCAGTAGCGTACTAGCTCAAATTGAAAAAAGTGTTTTAAGTTATTTAATTATCTAAATAATATAAACAAAATGGCTACCACCACAAACGTAAGCAATTCCAATGCAAACAATTCAATCACGGCGAACGAAACTATAAATATTGAACCTTACAGGTTAAGTGAGATTTTTTCGATAGTCCCGGAATTCGATGGAAATCCGATATTTTTACAAACCTTTATTAGTGCGTGTATTTACGCGAACGGAATGTCTATAGAAGACCAACGTGTTCTACTTGCTCTGCACATTAAAAATAAACTTCGGGGAAAAGCCGCCGAGTTAGTAAACTCCAGGAACCCTGCCACCTGGGCAGAAATTAAAAGCCTACTCGAGGCCCACTTCGGTGACTCCCGCGACTTGACAGCCCTTATACAGGACTTACAACGCATTCACCAACTACCCAACGAAACCGCACTAATATTCGTATCAAGACTACAAACGCACAACGCGAAAATGCACGCAGCAGTGCAAAAGCAGACTCTAACTTTAGAGGAAAAAACCGCTCAATGTAACCTCATCGAAAACATGACTTTGACCACCTTACTGACTGGATTAGAACCCAAGTTAGGGCAAATTATCAGGGCTGGCAACCCTAGTGATATGTTAGATGCAATAAATCGCATCAAACGTGAGTTGCAATTGTCGTACTTCGAATCGCAAAAATTCTCCAATAAAATTCAAAATAGAAGTCCCGTTCAAAATCAACAAAGACGCCCAAATCTCCCACCATTTTGCACATTCTGTAAAAGGAATGGGCACAGCTTTAACGAATGCCGCACGAGGCAAAACCACCAATTTTCACAACCCAATTTCACACCAAACGCCTATTCCAATCAGGCACAAGCTCCTAGACAGCACTTCCAGAGTGTACCTAATCAAGCAAACTTTAGACCACAGAATTCCCAAAATTTTTCTAATCAACAACGCAATTATCCACAACAAAACAGGCCCTCAGCTATCAGGCCAAATCCTAACTTCCACCAGCAGAGACCTTCTGCCATACAACCGAACCCGAATTTCAATAGATTTAACCAACAAAAAACCCATCACCTAAACCAAGAAACTTATGATAATTATTCAGATTACCCAAACCAATACGAAGATTACTCTGCAAATCAATCCGTAAATTATTCTACCAATTATTCTCCTGATTATCAATCTCAAAATAATGATGACTACGATTTTCCAAACGGACAATATGGGCATTATACTGCTAATTCCCAATCCCAGGAACATGAGAATTATACTGTTAATTCTCAGCAATACGAGGATTATACTGCTAATCCTCCGGATTTTTGCACAGGCCCGGAGTATTCCACGAATACTCCAACACAACAAACGGACGAACTAGACCAAATTTCTCGCCAAGTCCAAGCGATAAACCTCCAGGACAGTTTCGACCCAAACCTGAACTTCCCGGAAAACCAATTCATGTAAAAACACCCCGCTACAAACTAAATGTCGTAAATTCCAAAAATCTATTTTACATAAAAGACTTCACAAATCGTTTCAAAATTCTTGTCGACTCAGGTGCAGGTATTTCTGTATTTAAAACCAAAACAGCGGAAAGGTACAAACAAAGATATCCTGAAAACGTAATTATACAGGGTATAACAGATGAAAAAATTAATATCACCGAATCTGTACTAATACCATTCAATATAAATGACCCATACAAGGTTTATGTTCACGACCTAGATATAGAATTCGATGGACTATTAGGTGCAGACTTTTTAAAATATTATAAGTGTCATGTGGACTTTGAAAATAATCAACTTATTACCAACTTTAAAACCGTACCACTATTTGAGGTGACTGAGGTAACATCAATCAGGAACCACAATAATTCTAACGAAAACAATAATACAGGTATTAGAATTTCAAACCCAAATTTAAATGTTAAAAACCAAAATGTAATTTCTATCGAACCACGCACAGAAAAGATTTTTAAACTTAAATGCAATTTACAAAATACCGAAGCTATACTAATAGCCCAGGAAAATGAAAAGGTACGTTTACCGAATGCCATTGTCAAAATAGACAACAATGGTGAATTTTTGACAACGATAATAAACGCAAACGCGATTCCAAAAACAATACATTTCTCGGATCTTAAACTTGAACCCGTTCAAAAATTTAGATCAATATTTAACGTAAATCTTCAAAATCCGGATTCCCAATACATAGACCGAAACTACGAAATAAAAAATCAATTACGCTTAGACCACTTGAACGATGAGGAGAGTGAATTAATTACTCAACTCTGTTTAGACTTTTCAGACATATTTTATCTAGAAGGTGACAACTTGACATTTACCAACGAAATCAAGCATTCAATAGACACTAACGATTCTAAACCAATTTTCACTAAATCTTATCGTTACCCCCAAATTCACAAACAAGAAGTAAAATCACAAGTTTCCAAAATGCTCGACCAAGGCATTATCCAGCCTTCAATTTCTCCCTGGTCCTCCCCAGTTTGGGTAGTCCCCAAAAAACTAGACGCTTCTGGTAAACAGAAATGGCGCGTCGTAGTGGACTACCGAAAATTAAACGAGGTAACAATAGGTGATAAATATCCTCTACCTAACATTTCCGACCTTTTAGATCAATTAGGCAAATGCCAATATTTCACAACGTTAGACTTGGCCTCTGGCTTCCACCAAATTGAAATCGATCCTAAGGACATCCAAAAAACAGCTTTCACGGTAGAGAATGGCCACTACGAATTTGTACGTATGCCATTCGGTCTAAAAAATGCTCCATCCACTTTCCAGAGGGTCATGGACAATATTCTATTAGGCATCCAAAATGAACGCTGTCTCGTCTACATGGACGATATTATTATTTATTCCCCTACTATCCACGAACATATTTCCCGATTAACAGAAGTCTTCAAACGTCTACAAAGAGCCAACCTCAAAATTCAGCCAGACAAATGCGAATTCCTTCGCAAGGAAGTGGCCTATTTAGGACATCTTATTACAAAGGATGGTGTAAAACCAAACCCTGCCAAAGTCGAAGCAATTCTAAACTTTCCTCAACCCAAAAATCAGAAAGAAATTAAATCTTT
Organism: Leptura quadrifasciata; assembly: GCA_963675555.1. Lineage (NCBI taxonomy): Eukaryota > Metazoa > Arthropoda > Insecta > Coleoptera > Cerambycidae > Leptura > Leptura quadrifasciata. Next base: position 153,164,571 of record OY776677.1, on the reverse strand, counting down.
TCTAGGTCTAGCAGGCTACTATAGACGCTTCATTCCTAATTTCTCCAAAATTTCAAAACCCTTAACTAAGTTGCTACAAAAAGATATACCTTTCAATTTCGACAATGACTGTACAAATTCATTCGAAACCCTAAAACAAACTTTGACAACTACTCCGATATTGATCTACCCCAACTTTGATGAACCTTTTGTCCTAACTACAGACGCTAGTGCATTTGCAATAGGTTCTGTACTTTCACAAGGAAGTATAGGAAAAGATTTGCCAATCGCATACGCATCTCGAACTTTATGCGGCGCGGAAACTAAGTATTCAACCATTGAGCGTGAACTTTTATCTTTGGTCTGGAGTGTAAAGCATTTTAGGCCATATCTATTCGGAAGGAAGTTCAAACTCGTCACCGACCACCGACCACTCACTTGGTTATTTTCCATAAAAGACCCAGGTAGTAGACTAGCGCGTTGGCGCTTAAAACTCGAAGAATACGATTACGAAATAATATACAAACCCGGAAAAATCAATAAAAACGCGGACGCGTTGTCCAGAATAAAAATTAATCACTTTTCAGAATGTTCCAAATTTTATTCAAAAATTCTAGCCGCGAACGAAGACTCAGACGAAGACGAAATTTCAGACAACGATGACGAAATTACCGACGAACAAATCGCCCGAGAATTTGACACATTTTCCCGACTTTACAAAACCAAATCTCTAATAGACTATTCCAAAATTCAAATCACAAATAAACAACTATTAGATCGAGAAAATAAAAATATCATAACGTTTTTCCAACAAAACAACTTGACAGACCTTCACCATCAAATTATCGAGGATATTTTCGAAGAAAACCCCGAATTCTATAACAATACAATTAATATCGTTTCCAGCAAATCGACCCGACAAAGAAACTACTACATTATCGCTCTACCTTTCGACCCAGAGTCTGTGGTAGAACATCTATTTTTAACACTTTACAAACATCGAAACAAATTAGACCTTTCCAAAACTTACCATGTTGAAAACAATCTAGACTTTCCAATTCTCGAAATCCTATCTTTTATTTTTGCAGAAAAAGACTTAAAACTAATCATTTGTCAAAATTTATTACGAACTCCCGATGAAGACCAACGTCCGATCATTCTCGACCAGCATCACACCGGAAAAAATAATTTACATCGTGGAATAAACGAAACAATACGTAGAATCAAAAATAAATATAATTGGCAAGGTTTAACAAAAGATGTCGAAAATTTTATAAAAAACTGCGAAACATGTCAAAGAACAAAAGTCTGTCGTAAAAACCTCAACAATCCCCTAGTAATTACCGAAACCCCTAAAACTCCATTTGAGAGAGTTAATATCGATCTATTCGAATTTCCCACGAGAAACTATGCACTAACCATCCGCGACGAGTTAACGAAATTTACTCAAGCTTATGCTGTCCCAGACAAAAGTGCAAAATCAGTTGTAAACACCCTGTTGCTATATTTCCAACACTATGGCACCCCATTAAGAATTCATTGTGATTACGGCGGTGAATTCGATAATAATTTATTAAAAGATCTTTGTACTCTCTACGACATAAAATTAACATACTCCAGCGTAGGACACCCTCAATCCAATGGATCTATCGAACGATTCCATGCCACCCTAGCAGAAATGATCAGAATACATAAAACAGAGAATCCGAACGAACATCCTTTCACAATATTACCATACGCGGTAATATGTTATAACAACTCGGTAAACAAAACTCATGGCTTTACGCCATACGAGCTTATTTTCGGACATACAGCTAACCGACCACCCGAAACTCTTTATAACCAGAAAGACCTGATTACCAAATACGTTAGAGACCTTAACAACCGGATATCCCACTATTACAAAATTGCGCGAAGTCGAACAGAAGCACAAAAACAAAAAGCCAAAGTTCGATTCGACAAAAACATTCCCGAAAATCGACACACATATAATATTGGCGACAAAGTGTACGTCAAAGAATCACAGATAAAAAACAAATTACAGAACAAATTTAACGGCCCCTTCGAAATTTTAGAAACTTCTCAAAATTCTGCAACATTATTAAATCCGGAAACAAACCAAACGACTAAAGTAAACTTTGACCGAATGAAACCTTATACTGAAAATTAAATTTATTTTCAGGTTTTTCCTGCTGTTCGGATCAGCACTTGCTCAATTTAAAATAACACCAATTAACAATACAATTGGAGTATACTATCACCGAGACACAGACATTGTGATTTCTCACAAGAAATGGACTTTACTGGTACACAAAAACATATCTACCTTTAAGACAGCTTTCGACAAAAACGACAAGATCTTACAGACACTATACAACACACTCGACCCAACGTATCATTACATGAACGTCTTTTTAGGAGACGTAAAAACTCACCTCAGTTTATTGACACAAATTTCTCAATCAATACAATCAAAATTTGACGAAATTTACCTTGACACGAAACGATACAAGCGAGGAATACTAAACGGTATTGGAACAATTTTCAAATCAATAACTGGAAATTTAGATGCAGAAGATGGTCAGTATTATTCTGATTGCATCAACAAATTAAGTAATGACGAGCACCAACTCGAAAATTTAATCAAAAATCAAATATCTGTCACAACTTCAGTAATCAAAAATTTCAACGCAACCATTCAAAAACTGCAGGTTGATGAAGAAACTTTCAATAAAGATATTAAAGAAATCGAAACTTCAATTCTAGACATGACTAAAGACATAGAAAATATTCACGCAAAATTAAAATTTATAGAAATCTGCGAACAGCTTATGGCAAGCTATCTATTTATCGAAGATAACTTAAACGATATCCTGAATTCTATCACTTTCGCGAGGCTCAAAATAATTCACACATCGATTATAAACCCAAAAGACTTGGTAAATTCCTTACAGGAAATCTCACAGAACCTACAAAGGAACAATTTGCCACTTCCAATCAAATTATCAAAAGTTGCACAGTATTTAGACATTATAGAACTAAAAGCTTTTCAAACAAATTCAGATTTAATATTCGTATTAGACATACCTTTGGTAGACCCTCAAACCTATTCAGTATTTCAATTATATCCTATCCCTATTTTGGATAATAGAACTGGCTTATATCATATCTTGTCAACCTCTCAGAAATATATCGCGAGAGATGATGATTCTTTAATGTACTTAACCATCCCGGACCTCAGAGAATGCAAACCACTCTACTTCAACACTAAATTATGTCTAAATCTATTTTCATACCCCATTGATGATAATGCCATTTGCGAAGCCCGTCTCTTCAAGAACCTCAAAACTCTGCCAGGAAGCTGCCAGACATCATTCATCATCGGCCAAGGATACAACGTCCAAAAGATAGACGAAAATACGTGGCTGGTTATCAACGCAGAACCATTACAGGCAACCATCAATTGTCCAGAAAGAAGTTCGAAAACTGAAGTCATCTACAAAAACTCAATAGTGAAATTACAACCTAATTGTTACGCCTTTATAGGCATCACAAAAATCCAAGCCAGTACCAACGAAGTAACCGACGTAAACGACGACACTCATCCCATCCAAATTCCATTCGAATGCTGCAACAAAATTCCAAACAACATTAGAGCACCAAACCTTAAACCATTAAAATTAAACAACCTTAACACAGAAGATCTCGAAATTGCCAAACACAAATTGGACCAATATTCCAGAGATCTAGACGATTTAATCAACGAACCATTCGTAACAAAACACATATCCTGGTTCACCTACTTCATCATTGTGCTAATATTTGGACTGTTATTTCTGTACCTATTTTGTAAGTGCAGAACAAAAAGACGAAGACTAGCCATCGATGTTTCTGCATCACCCCCATCTCCACCTAGGCCTAGCAAACCCCACAGGACATTTGCTAACCTATTCCCTTCACGAAGACGACCTACCTTAAGGAGAGAAGACAACGAAGCCGAAGACATAGAACTTACATAAAGATGAACTGTTTTGTGCCTTTTACTGACTTTTAGTGCTGGACTCTTCAGTGAACCATATTTTATTCATTTAATCATTACATTTCATTATTTTACTTATCCCTTGTTAATTTCAATTGCATTAACATTTTTATACCATTTTCATTTAAACCTATCATGCTTATATTTTAGGCTTTCACGGTAAAGCCATATTTTAACCCTGGGAATATTTTTATATTATCCCATTTTACAACAAACTTATTATGTTTGTATTTTACGCTTTCTTGCTAAAGCTATATTTTAACTCTAACATTTTTATGTTATATTATTTTATGAATCAAGCTTATTGTGCTTGCATTTCATATTTTAGACGCTAAGGTTATATTCTGTATTTTAAACCTTACTATTTAACATTTTTGTATCTTTTATATTTTTCCAAATTGTACCATTCCTTTTATATACATTTTATATTCATTTCAAAAGTTGCTGCATAAAACACCAACTTTTTTTATAAGGGGGAAGCTGTTATATTAGAAATATACCATGATATATAATATCACCGAGACAGGCTTAACCTTCTCAGACATATCACATTACAAATTGCGTAACAGCTCTTCTCTAATAACCGCTCACGCTAGCTGAGCTTAACATTTCTTTCTCAGTAATCTGTTATCATGCTGAATTGCAAATCCAATGTTCTTTGTTCTCCAGATATTATAAATATTACCCACTGCCATTGTAAACCTCAGTCTTATACTCATTTTCGATTAAACACATTCAAAATTATTATTGTTATTTTTACAAGAGTCAAGCTTGACTCCATTATAAGTGAATAAATCTTTTTAAAAAGTTAATCAAACAATCCACTATCTAACATATATATATATATATATACAAACAGGGAAAAGTAAATAATTGCAAATCAACAAATATCTGCCTAACATCATCCCTATAACCCATATTAGTTATAATACGGATTACCTTTCGTTGGAGTGCAAAAATTCTACAAGCACAAGGGGCGTGACCCCAACTTATCAAACCATAAGATATTTGTGACATTATCAGACTATGATAAGCTGTTAGTAGTACCTGCCTGGGAACTAATTCCGAGAGACTTCTTATTACAAATATATTTTTAGACAATTTCTTGGATACGTATTCAATATGTTGTCCCCAATTCAACTTTGGATCTAACATGACACCTAAAAGCTTTACATTAACCGGATTATTGAACTCATACGTGGGTCTATGAGAGAAAATTACATTGAAAGTTTTGCTTACATTTAAGCTTAACTTATTTACAGTAAACCAGTCTTGGGCGGCAGACTGTGTATCAGTCATGAGTTCTCTAACCTTACTGAGGTCCCTGTGTTCAGTTAATAGCGTGGTGTCATCGGCAAACATTATAAGTTTGGCTTTAGGGACACTCTGTTCCAGATCATTTATGTAGATCAGAAAAAGAGTTGGCCCCAGGACTGATCCTTGAGGCACACCATGTTTAATATGGCGTAAGCTAGAACAGATTCCATCCTTAAATGTGTATTGTTGTCTATTGGAGAGGTAAGAACATATTAATTGACAACTGTTATTATTGAATTTGTAATGCTTAAATTTATTTAGAAGAACATGATGCGATACACAGTCAAATGCCTTTTGTAAATCACAAAATGTTACACCAGCATACTCTCCATTTTCTTGTTTTTCAATTATATTATTGACAAAGTGGAGGATAGCGTCATTCGTGGATTTATTTGATCTGAACCCGAACTGAAAACGATAGATAGAAAATTTTTTCTACTTCCTACTCTGTTCTCATTTTTGTAATCCCAGATCAGTCTAGTGTGCTTACTTCAGTTGAAGTTTTTCAAAACATTTTATTTATGTCAAAGTAAAAACTAGTAAACTAGCTTAGTTGCAAATTTCTAAACTTGAAATTCGCGGAGATACGAGCATTAAAAAAATTTCGTTTTTGTTTTTTGTTAATAAAAAATTTATTTGTTTATAAAAAAATCTGCCTTTTGGTACATTCAAAGGTACTATCAAAGTGAATCGATTACTTTTTCTCCTCGACCGTACAGTACGAACACTTCGGCCTAATATTACCATACAAATAGTGATAATATGAACTATATCATTACAGTATTTGCACTCCTTAATTAACGCAAAACGGCGTGGATTAAGAAAAATAAAGCAAAGTGAAACTTTGACGGGCGCATTTGTCAACGTAACGAATTTAAAGAGGAAATGAAAAATTTTCCGGGAAAATATATAAAGAAGCTGCGATGAAAACATTAAATTACTACTTAATTTAGGAGAGGATTTCAAAATAGCAGCGAAAATTACTCATGGCAGCGTCAGCCTGTAGGTATGACTAAAAGGTTCGAGATTCAGGTGCTATTATAATCATCTCGTTGGGCCGATAATTAATTAGAACTTTTCATCACATGCTAATGACGAATCTTATATAGCGAAATAATTGAGATTAATGTTATCATGGTATTTAACAATCTGTATATAATATCGCTTTACTCGTTTATTTTTCGCAGACATGCATTTCATAAAATCCGTTTCGTATATAATATCCTTTGAATTGCTAATTAGTATCTATTTTTTACAACATTAAAAATAGACATTTTTAATTTTGGTATGTCGAATTAAAAATTGACTTTTATAAGGAAGCAGTTATTTATGCAACAGGTGTGTAAAGTAATAATTTTTTCACGAATGTGATTCGCTTGCGGCTCATGCGACAATCCCATGAGTGAAAAAAGGCACATTACAAACGAGTTACATACACAAGCCAAAAGATCTCTTTCGGGCATACCGTCTAATATGAAATATAACGATACAAATCTCGATAATCCCACTGAAATTGTTTCAGCATTTGCCGACTTCTTTTCTGAATCTTTTTCAGATACCAAAGTTAACACTACCCCGTGCAAACTCGGTGGTAAAGTATATACGATTGGAATTGAAACCGTATAAAAACTAAAAGCCGGCAAAAACGGTCGGCATCTCTTTATTGTACATGGGCGGAGGTAAATAGAAATGCTTGTCATAACAAAATGATAAGATTTTCGGGTGTTATTATATTATCTCCTGTTTGAAATGGTCTCCAGAAAGCCATGGTAAATTAGTAAATAATTAAAATATTTTATCTTTTATACAGTAGTAAATATTTATAAATATGAACAGTAACTAACTAAACTCCTACGCTTGATATTATAATAGGTATTTATGCGCTGCACTGGCACATAGACAGCACGATATTAGACTTCCACGTTCCAAGATAAAGAAACGATTTACGAGTTTTTTTGTGCTAGTAGGCCTGTCCGTTTTATTACCTTTAAATCAGTGCAGTCGTAGATGGTTCATTCAGGCTGATTACATTGCCAGTCTCGGACTCGCCTGCACAGTTTCAACCACCGTTCGAATCTCAATACCATTGCCAAATATATAGGACAACATATCAAGTTCAGTACGCACGGTCCTGTGCTTTAAAACGGACCAGTTTCAATTCCAATCGTATATACTTTATCACTCCAAATAATATTTTGCATTTAAGGAAAGTTACTTTGGATGATGTAATAAACGCTATTAGTCAGTTAAAAGCAAATATGACTATAGGACCGGATAACATTCCTGTATTTTTAATTCGAGATTGTGCCATTCTTCTTGCATACCCGCTATCTATTATATATAATGCGATCTTAGAGAATTCTGCATTTCCAGACTTATGGAAATTATCTAAAGTTACACCCATATTTAGAAAAGGTGATAATAACGACATAACTAATTATAGACCAATTACTATAATTTGCAATTTTACGATCCTTTATATGCCCACGTTAATAATTGTCTATTACCAACACGGGTTTATTTCAGGTCGCTCAACAGTAACAAATTTGGTTATAAAAACTCAATATATTAGTGAAGTCTTGGATCAGAGAGGTCAGGTAGATGCTATCTACACTGACTTCTCTAAGGTCTTTGATAAATTAGATCATAATATATTATTACATAAGCATCAATATTTGAATATATCTACAGCTCTTAAATTTAATAACATCCTACCTAAGTGATCGTTGGCAATATGTTCAAGTGTCCCACAGGGATCCATTTTACGTCCTTTATTTTTCATAATTTTTATAAATAATATTATCGCCAATATTGATGTAAAATACCTTCTATACGCTGACGATTTAAAAATATTCTGTCAAATTGACTCGGTGGTCGATTGTGAACACTTGCAAATCAACCTAAATCGCATAAATACATGGTGTATGGAAAATAACCTGTTTTTAAACGTCAACAAATGCAACGTTATGTCGTACTCAAGAAAGCAATTCACTTATGAATTTGATTATAAAATTGAAAGTATCTCTCTGAATAGACCTAACAATGTCAAAGATCTCGGAGTTATGTTTGACTCAAAGTTAACATTTTTTGTTGATTACTTTGACTCTACTGTTACATCATCTTTTAAGACATTAGGATTCATCTTAAGAAACATTAAAGATTTTCAAAATATAGATACGTGCAAATTATTGTTCAATTGTTTAGTAAGATCAAAATTAGAATACGCCTCGATTATATGGAATCCAATATATAATTGTCACATAACATCATTAGAAAATATTCAACGTCGGTTCCTAAAGAATTTACACTAAATCATTTGGCAACTATCAGCCTAGAGGATATCCACATGATATTCTTTTATCTACTTTTAATTTTACTTGTCTTTTAAAGAGGAGGGTGACGCAATCTATAATTTTCCTCTATAAAATTATACATAATTTTATTAAATGTAAAGGCCTTCACAGCAGTATTTTTTACGTTGTACCTCGTCTTAACTCAAGACATTGTGAAACTTTCTTAATACGTACTCCAAGAACCAACATCTTAATTCAATCCCCCTTCTTTCAAATGTTTTCTAATTACAATAATGTCAATACTATAATAGATATTTTCAACACAAACATTCGCAGTATTAAACAGTTATAATTATTTAATGCTAGGTGTTTATCATTATATACTTCGTTTGTTTGTTCCATAGATACTTGTCATGTAATTTATAATTTCATGTTTGTTTGAGTTTGTTTGTTCTTATTTACCTGTTTCTTTTATCTTTTTGTATTATATCTACTTTTGCTCTAACCTTATCCTGTAAATGGACCTCGGTCTGTTGGATATTGTAACTCAATAAATAAATAAAAAATAAATAAAAATAAACAATCCTTTCTACTACCGCAGTAGTTACAAAAAATATATGAATAAATTGAAATACAAAAATTCTACTTTACGCACTAGTGCGTAAAGTATTTCACGTTACGCACTAGTGCGTAAAGTAAAATAGTAAGTTAGCGAGGTTAGTTGTTGAATAATGTTATATTCTAACTAGATAGATATACTTGGTATGTAACAAAATTAATACATCGGTAAAATTTATTGCTTTTATGAAAATTATGTGAATAAATTTTACAATTCCTACAATAAAAACGAAATTAAATATTGTTCTTAAATATTATTACAGATGCTCCGATAAGCGTTTTTTACTTTACGCACTAGTGGAATCCGTGTTGGACCCGCTTACGTTTGTTATAGTTATTAACGATCTTGTAGCCGATGTTAATGTAGAGAGTCTCTTGTATGCCGATAACTTGAAAATCTACTGTGTAATAGAAAACGAACACTTCAGAATAACCTATACGCAGTTAATGACTGGTACTTATCTAATTACTTACCCCCGTCAAATACAGTTGTCGTATAAACGGCCATACTTTGCAGAGCCCGGATAGAGTAAAATATCTTCGAGTTATCTCTGATAAGTATTGCTGTATCGCATCAACTTTAGAAAGCTTAGGTTTTGTAATAGGAAACTGCTCAGTAATACTGATATTATGAAGTTACTGTACTGTTCATTTGATAGTCCAGAATAGAATAGAACAGTAAATTTCATTAATCATAACCGTGTTATATAACAATATCGGCTTTGCCAATGAAAGTATATAATACCACATCACCACCATTGATATCCTACCCCGGATCGTCGGAAAGGTAAAGGAGGAGCTGTGTAGCTCAAGGAGTGTGGAGACCTAAATGCTTCTTTAGCACTTTTGGCCTCCACGGAGCAGATGGGACAACGGGCGTCGGACGGTATGTTGTCCGACGCCCGCAAGGAGGTTGGGTGTGGGTTGAAAAACGTCTCATGTCTCTAGTAGTGGTGGTTCGTCCTGGCACATCTGAAACAGATCTGTTAGTGGGATATAAAGGTTATACTTACCCATTATCCAGTTGTACCCTCGGTCACTTGTGCCTCGGGGCGTCGGCTGGGTCGTAATCAGTGGCCTGTCTGATCAGCGGGTTCCCATGCTCCTCGGCTTGGGCGTACAGCAAAGGCTCGTTCTCGGATGACTTCGGTGACCGTGGTGTACTCCAGGTCCCTGACGATGTCTGCAGTTTTCACGTACCATGGGGCGTCCACTGCCGTCCTGAGGGCAATGTTCTCCACTACCTGGACCCTTTTCATGTAGGACTTCGCCTCGTAGCCCCACGCTACCGAAGCGTACGTCAGCTGCGGCCTGATGAGTGTCTTGATAAGCGTGAGCTTTTTCCTCAAGTTGAGTCTGCTCCCATTTCCCATCATTGGGTAGATGAGGGCTCTCGTTCGTCGGGCCTTGGCTGTGATGGCGTCCGTGTTCTGCCTCCATGTCAGGCTTCTGTCCATGATCACGCCAAGGTACTTGACGGTGTCGTGCCATTGGATGTCCTCGCCGTTCATGGAGAGGTGTACTGTGGGGATCTCTTTCCGCACTCGTCTGAAGAGGATGGCTTGGCTCTTGTCGGCGTTGACTGCGACCTTCCACTTCGTGCACCATTCTTCCAGGAGTGAGGCCGTTTCCTGAAGTTCTCTGGTTGTGTTCCTATCCAAGATCTGGCTATCAGGGCAGTGTCGTCTGCATACAGGGCTAGGGCTGTGTGGTCAGTCCGGGGGAGATAGGAGGTGTGTCCTAGTGCGGCGATCCAGTCCTTATATATACCCGTGTCGAATGTAGTAGATTATTCTAGAATGTTCCGGTATAGCATTCGCGACTTTTCTGGCGCCGTTCTCGAATTTTTTATGATTCCTGTGGCGTAGGCGTGTCCATAACAATATTCTAGCTTTTGCTTATATAACCTGAAAGATATTTCTGATTTTATTTGTAGAGGAACCTTATTATATATATAACTACCAGCACAATATTCGCAATATCGCGGTATTCGCAGTAGGGGAAGAGATTCTTCTCATACTAGGCTACTATATTTTGTTAATTTCAAAAACAGATCTTTTGTGCTGCAAGAACAACTTAGTCGCAGTCGTTGCGTGAAACAGGCAACTTTATAAAAAAGCGCGTTTCAATTTTGTTGTAAGTTATGTAATTTAAATACATATAAGTGCTCGTGTATGTGTAAATAACGATGAAAAATTAAACAAACAATTTTCAGCACCTTTATTTATATCGTAGTAAATATAAACAAACAAACAAACAAACAAACAAACACACAAACGCGAAACCATTATTTCATAATTATACCACCCGTGCGGGCCCTTATTTGTTCTGTCAATAATAACTGTTGTTCGAGGCAATATAAATATTTTTTCCGCTATAGGCGCTATTTATTCAGTTGTTTCGGTGAACAAAAGCCTACTACAAGCGTGAAACGCACCAAATGTAAACCGGGCGATAAGCTCTCATGCGGCGGTGTTAAATTCCTATTCTACAGCCGCTTGGATGGAAGACATGCGTAAAGTCGATACAAGCTAATAAAATATTTATAAGGACCCATGGAAATTACCTTCCTGAAATATTCAATAAACAGGATGTTAATCCCCGCAACTTGTAGTGAAGTACAATATTATTGTTGGAAGTACTTGTAATAATTACTATTATTATACAGATTAGATATTTGTGGTTAATGAGAATACGTAATTAGCTAAGGATATAGACATTTCCGCAATTTCACTATTGGCTATGAATTATGGATTCCAGGCGTCGTCGTCGTCAGGTTCATATTCTAAGTTTGGAAGGAAGTAATAGTATTTGGTAGTAAAGTGTAAACGAACTTAATTGAAACCGTATAAAACTAAAAGCCGGCAAAAACAATTTTGGTCATAAGAAAATGATAAGATTTTCGGGCGTTATTATATTATCCTCTGTTTCAAATGGTCTCCAGAAAGCCATGCTAAATTAGTAAATAATTAAAATATTTTACCTTTTATATAGTAGTAAATATTTATAAATATGAACAATAACTAACTAAACTCCTACGCTTGATATTGTAACAGGTATTTACGCACTGTACTGGCACATTGACAGCACATCTCATAAGTCCACCGTTGACTACTGAGAAACGATTTACGAGTTTTTTTATGTTAGTAGGCCTGTCCGTTTTATTATCTTTAAACCAGTGCAGTCGTAGATGGTTCATTCAGGCTGATTACATTGCCAGTCTCGGACTCGCCTGCACAGTTTCAACTACCATTCGAATCTCGATACCATTGCTAAATTTATAGGACAAAATATCAAGCTCAGTGCGCACGGTCCTGTGCTTTAACACTGACCAGTTTCAATTATCCTCGTATAAAGTATATAGCGTATTGCAATCTTTAGCAACCGAAAATATCTATAATAATATGCCCAACTCGTTTTACCTTAGTCAGACAGATGAGGCTGAAGTATTCGAGACAATCCATAAATTAAAAAACAAAAAAGCCCCTGGAATTGACAATGTTAAAGCAGAAACTTTAAAGCACGTAGCTCACAAAATTGGTAAACCCCTAGCTTACATAATGAACTTGGCATTTGAAAAGGGCATTTGCCCAGCGGCTTTTAAGATTACTGTAATACAGCCAATACATAAAAATGGAGATGAGTTGGATGTGGCTAACTACAGGCCCATTTCTCTATTATCAAACCTCGCGAAAATCTTTGATATGTTGTTAAAAAATCGCTTAGTCAAGTATCTTGACAAATACAATATTTTATCAGTCACACACAGCGGTCGTATTCGTGTTTACCGCCCTCCGAATACTCGATTCGATGAGAAATGTATATCTAACAATGATAAACGTGGTAGATTTTTCCGTCAATATGTGGGATTGAATATCGGCACGTGGTCCTGGTTGTGGCATATTGAGGAACGATTTAATAGTGAAACGTATATTAGGATTTTGGACAATATTATGCTCCCTTCTGTGTCACAATTATTTCCTAAATAATGAGTTCATATTTCAACAAGACCATTGTTCCGTTCATACTGCTCATACCGTAACTAACTGGTTTCAAGATAACAACATCAATGTTCTTAACTGGCCTCGTCATAGTCCAGATCTTAACCCTATGGTAGAAGTATGGGGACTACTCGTAAGAAGTATGCAAAAACGAAATGTGAGACCACGGAATACCGAAGAATTACTAGATATAGTAAATAACGCATAGGAAAATAATATTACTAATGATTATTGTATAAGGTTATTTAATTCTATGCCAAACAGACTTATAGAGGTTATAAATAGAAATGGTGCAATAACGAAATATTAATAGATAGTTTATTGTTAAGTAGGATATCCTTTGTCCTTTGATCCAGGATTTCTACCAATCGTACCGTTTATTATCCACTTTTTTAAAATGTTACACACCAAATTTTTGTTAATTTTATAACGCAGTGCAATTTGTCCATTAACCATCCATCATTTACTATAGCAATAACTACAGCATTAAAATAAAAAATAAATTAAAAGTGATATCTATTTTATTTCTGCTACTCATTACATATTCAAATAAAGACAGATTTACATTAGAAAAAAAAAAGTTGTCCTATTTTTTCTGATCACGACAGTACCAAGTCTAATAATCTTCCATTGGTATTTGTAATAAAATTATATTGCCTTAAGTTGACCAAATTACATGAGGTATATTTGCAGTAATCTGGCGAAGAAACAGCTTCAGGTCCCACCTCATTAGTCAACTTGAAGTACATTTGTTTCTATATCCATAAAAAAGGAAAATAATACTAAACACTATAACATGCTTATTAATTGAATTGAAGACACTCTGGGTGATTTTTCTCTTCTAAAATAATTCGTCACGATTTCCCTATTAAGTCCACGCAAATTAGACATTTTAGAAGAAATAATATTTGAGATGTGTACTCTCGATAGGGTTAGAAATAGGTATCCGAAAAGTTCCCAGCCCTTTCAAGAACGGAAAGTTCCTTCTTCTTGCAAAAAAAAACTAGCCCTAACGGAGACTTATCGCAGGTTTTTCGTTGTTATCTTGTAAACCTTTCGTTGGTAGAGAAAAACGTAAAGGAAATAAAAAAAATTGTCTTTAAATTCTGCAATAAAAATGACCTATCGACCTTATAGTTTATCCCAACCTATTTCGCAGCATCTAGGTTGAGGGGTAGTTTGAAGCGCACCGGTAAAAATCGATCTTACACAAAGTTTCACAGCGAATATCACCAGCACTAATTCCCACCCTTCAGCTGGTATCCCGCAACTGCGAAAAGGGTTGTGGAAAACGATGCAGCTGTCTTAAGGTTGAGTTGCGCTGCTCAACAATGGGCCCTAATTGCCATGGGCAAAGACGTTTAAATTCCGAATTTGAAGAACAGTTCGTAAATGAAAAACCCTCTAATGAGTAATATTGGACAGAATTTTAATGAAATGGCCTACATGGGAAACCATTTTAAAAAACGCATCGAGAGCTCTACCTCAAGGGTGGTTTGGAAACGAACTCAAATAAAAAAACGCGTGGGAAAAAGGGGAAAATAAATAAAAATCAATTGCATTTTATAGAGAAAATTCCGCTTTATAAATTAATTCTTGGGCATTTTTCTCCTTAAAGGAACCAACCGGTTTTGAGGTATTCACTGTGAAACTTCGTGTAACATCGATTTTTACCAATTCAATTCAATTCAATTCAAATAGCCTTTATCAATATTAACACTACTAACAATTGCCTCACTAGGACCTGTTGGAGCCGATCGTGCAACCACCGTGCTGACGTGGTGGCGAATTGCAGGATCGGGCGGAACAGGCTTGGGTGGGCGGAAACAACAATACAGTAAACTTAACCTAAACTCCTTTTTACAAAGATAAAATAAAAATAAGTATTAACTTTTAACAAAAATGCTTCGATTTTTACCTGTACGCTCCAAACTACCTTTCAGTTGTTACGTTGTTACTGCGAAATAGGTGGGGATAAGCTACAAGGTCAATTATACATTCTTTATACAGAATTTAACGACAAATTTCCTATACTTTTTATTCTTCCAGCGAACGGTTTACAAGATAAAAGTGGAAAACCAATCTTAAGTCCCCGTTAGGGGTGTTTTCTTGCAAAAAAGAGACTTTCCGGTTCCCGAATGGGATAGGAACTTTTCGGGTATCTACTAACCCTATCAAGAGCACGCATCTTTAAAATTTTTTCTTCTATTCACTGTTTTAACCTCTACAATAAAATTGTGAAAGGTACTAAAATTGGTTCAAAAACGAAAATTGAGATAACATCAAATCTTTACGTTTTGAGGTCCTAGGAACCCAAAAAAGTGGTTTTTGAAAAATGTCTGTGTGTGTGTGTGTGTGTATGTGTGTATGTATGTTAGCACGATAGCGCCAAAACTACTGAACGGATTTTGAATGAAACTTTACGTGTGCGTTTCTTTAGTGCCCCAGAAGATCTGAAAAGGTTTTGGTTGAGATCGGATTACGTTTAGTGCCATTTTGACGCAACAAGTTGTTTATTTTATAATTACTTTCAATTTGCAATGGAACCATTGAAAAGCAGTTAAAATTCTGATTTCAACGATATATCACACTTCCACCCTTTCGATTTGGTTTCCATGAAAAAAATTAAAAACAAAGCAAATATGAAGCATAGATCGCATTTCGCATGACATGATCGATGCGCGTAGCTGTTACGTCGTGAAACTCGTCACATCACGTGTCAATTCACGTGTGAGGGCTTCTTCACTGCTCTAGAAGTAGAGCGGATTACGTTTAGTGCCGTTCTTAAATATATATACAGACAAATCGAAGAATTAAACTACAAATATTCCTCTAAAATCTAGTAAAATTACTGAAATGCTAATGTTTCATTTAACAAAGACAGCCGCGAGCGATCGGATTGCAATGAGCAAATTTTGACGATTGTCATTGTCATCATTTGTCATCCGATAACGTTGGTGTCATGTCATATTAATAAGATTTCGGCATATTTGTAACTTTTAGTGACTGCACCAGTGGATTGTCACAAACTTAAAGGTAGATGTAACAAATCAATATCATATGCTTTCTGCACCTTCGTTGGTGAATTAATTACAGATTATCACTTTACCAATTTTGAGTTTGTTGCTTTATAAATCTGTAGTATTTAGGATAACTAGACTTTCTTAGACGTTCAAGTGATGTTAAAGTTGTTAATAATAGTGTATTATTCAACGAGCGATAATGTAGGTAATAACTCGCATAGATGATTGTAAATTCATTAAGTTGAGGGTTTTTTTAGTGCCCCAGAAGATCTGAAAAGGTTTTGGATGAGATCGGATTACGTTTAGTGCCGTTTTGTCACACAATTTAATGCTCTTTTCGGCTTCAAAGATCCACCGAGTGGGGAGGTTCCAGCCGCTTCCAATAGCTGCCGATTTTTTAATCTAATTTACCTGTACTATTATTTTCGTAAATAATATGTAAATTTGTAAGTTATTCAAAAAGTCTTCCATGTAATTTGCTACTGTCTATAAACTTTCACTTAATGTGTTGGTACTTGAGCACGAAAATTGTGTGCCTGGCGATTTAAATAACATATCAGTCCATATTTTCATTTGTACATCATACTTAACCTCGATTTTTTAAACGTTCGTTCTTAAAACGATTTGCTTTACGGGCTGTTGTTACTGAACGAATAGGCAGCTATGGTAACTTGAAGGAAATGTCACTTTAATAATATTTTATGTTAGATGTGATAGTCGTAGTATAACACCGTTTTTGGGCGGTATTTAGGGTCATTTCAAAATAACTGTAAATGTAGAATCTGCGCTGATTTAGCGGGGAAATAACAAAATTAGATGCAGCGTAATCTGTGTTTGTGGGCATAATGTCTGATGAAAATATTGTTCGAAATATCGTCAAAGAAGTTATGAAGGAATTGACGAAATTAGATGTACATATAGAGGCAGGCTTGTGCACTTATTATGTAAGTATCATTTTTGTTGCGATTTTATGTCTTATAAAAATTTTTGGCCACAATATTTTTTTAGTACTTATATTGCCAAAACTCTATAATACTTCAGTAGAACTGTAACAATTGTAGTACTATTTATGAATATTCACTCACTAGTTTCGGCTTCTTGCAAAATCAACAGATATAAATTTAAGGATTGAAATTATGCTATAATGGAACGACAGCTACGTATAGTTTTTCTCTGTGCATAATAAAAGTGAAGTGGATTCGAGCTCCACCTGCGAAGCAATTTTCATTTACAAATTATTCTCGAGAAGTGGCTCGGATACTGCTATAAACTGTAGGTTCCCGTCCTCTATATTCAGACAAATCAGAATCTCCTGCACTTCAGAGGGAGTTTCAGTTGTATTAAATTTTCGTCTATAAGGAAGTTCGTAAGTCAATGTTTTAGACTATATAGGTATCCTATGAACTATAACGGATGACTGTCTATCTAGTGCTAATTTTAGGTGCTAATTTTAGGTATTCAATAGAGTAATTATAAATATTCAAAAGAATAGTTACAATACGCACTTGGTTTATTGTTTCATTAGTTTTGTTCAGATTTCTCTGACATACGTTTCGGCCTCGCGACCATTATCAAAGAGTCTTAAAAACTCTTTGATAATGGTCGCAAGGCCGAAACATATGTCAGAGAAATCTGAACAAAACTAATGAAACAATAAACCAAGTGTGTATTCTAACTATTCTTTTGAATATTTATAATTATTCTATCTAACTATTTATATCAGACTCCATTGTGAACTGAATTCTGCTGTTAATTGCTTGAATTTCTTTCTGTACGGTCCATTATAAAAAATATCGTGTACATAGTACACCTGAGAGTAGTTTATACCCAAGTTTGCAACTCTGAAAACCCTGTGCTATTCCCGTGGTGCTCGAAAAACTGCGAAATTCTGGCACTTGTTTCAGTTTTTTCTAAAAGAAAAAAACTACCTTAAGGGAGCGTTTTTCGGATACCTTCATTATACTTTTGTAAATCAAACTAAATTTGCTATAATTTGGGCCCACGTCCAGTGGAAGTATAGTAACGCAATTTTTTTTTTGTTGAAATAGGCTTGGAATGTCAAGATTTACGTCGAGATTTTAAATTTGAGCGAAACAAAAATAATGTCCTGTTTGTCTGTCTGTCTGTACATTTTTTTTTGTATCAGCCCCACTATCACACCTACACTATTATGACAGGGAGTAAAAAAAATTAAAATATGATTTAGTGTATATAAAAATACGAAACGTCTAAAAAATTTTTTTAGTGTTAGCTACCCCTTCTACCACCTCCATTGCCACCCTCACCCTATTATTAAAGGGGGTAAAAAAATTTAAATGTGATTTAGTGTGTATACAAGAACGAAACGTCTAAAAAAATTTTTTGGCTTTATCTACCCCCTCTACCACCCCATTGCCACCCCCACCCTATTATTAAAAGGGGTAAAAAAATTTAAATGTGATTTAGTGTGTATACAAGAACGAAACGTCTAAAAAAATTTTTTGGCTTTATCTACCCCCTCTACCACCCCATTGCCACCCCCACCCTATTATTAAAAGGGGTAAAAAAAGTGAAAATGTAATTTAGTGTGTATACAAGAATGAAATGTCTAAAAAAAATTTCTTGGCGTTAGCTACCCCCTCTACCATCCCATTGCCAGCCCCATCCTATTATTAAAAGGGTTAAAAAAAGTTAAAATGAAATTTAGTGTGTATACAAGAACGAAAATAAACGGGAATAAAATATTACATTGGGATTTAGGGTGCATAAGACTTGGATACAAAATTTGGATGTGGAAGTAGTGATTCCTTGGGCAGCGGTTTTGATTCCAAAATGGTGCCTCTAGGCTTTATAGTTTCCTCAAAAACAAAAAAATAGTAAAACATCGGAAGTTGGGAAAATGTTGAAAACATTGTACTGAATAATATTGATATGTATTTCTTTAAAAAAACGTGCAAGAATGTGAATTTAACATTTTAAATGTAATATATGGCTTCAAATAAACATACACTGAACAAATAAACGTAAACATAAAATAAACAACGTAAACGTAAATGTAAACTATAAAATACTATTTAAACAGTCAAGCACAAACACCGCAGTAGTTTAGAACGCCGCCCTTTTGTAAGGGCCGAGTCTTATTCAGTCTGGATCAGTGGGGGAGGGAGGGGAAGGAGGGATGATGTTTTCTGGAGGTGGAGGCGGGTCGTCATATGATGTTGGGTCGTCCACATCTTCGTCCAGGACGATAGGGGTGACGTTCAACTTCACCCTTGGCAAAAGGAGTATAGGATAGAGCACTTGAGCCCTGCCTTTCTGCAAGTGCACGACCCTAAGCACCCTTTCTTACATTTGCAAGCCACCATTCTAAGTAGGGTCTGAGGAACCGGGTCTGCACGCAATGTGACGGGCATGAGACCTTGTTCGCTGGTGACCCATCCCCAGTCACACGGGTTTTCCCAACCATTTTTGCACCTGGTGGTAGGGTTCGGCTCAAATTATAGCAAATTTAGTTTACTTTATAAAAGTATAGAATGAAGATACCCGAAGGACGCCTCCTTAAGGTCGTGTTTTCAAAAAACTGAAATAATTGGCAGAATTTCGCAGTTTTTCGAGCACCACGGGAGAAGCACAGGGTTTTCAGGGTTGCAAATTTGGGTATAAACTACTCTCAGGGGTACTAACAACATATAAAAAAATCGTAGATACATGCGCGTTTGCGATGTTTGATGGTTTTATTGACTGGCATATAGCGAGCCCAACAGAAACATTTCTTTAGGTGTTGTTACTATTAAAAATTAAGTTTTTAAATTTGCCATGAGCTAACAAAAAAGAAACTGGTGTACCCATATAGTTGAAATCACGAATGTTGTCGTTCACGTCATCAATTTTTGTACTTATCAACGATTTTTCTATCTTTGCAAATACAAAGCGCATAGGATACGAATAATGGAAAATTACGTCTGCTGAGGCTACGACAGAAGTTGCGAGCGTAACGGATTCGTTTTACAAACCAACGTCGAGCATTCTGTCAATTCTCTGTGCGGTGGATAAAAGACTGAATGCCGTAGCAAGAGACATGGTGGTGAAATTAAACGAGTGCTTCAATCAGGAAAAACGTAACGTATGTTCCCTTTTACTTTTGCAAGAAATCCATGAGTTGAATTGTAAAATTAAATGCTACGACGGATGTTAAAATTCATTGTACCGCATGTCATTATTGTCTAGATATTTTGATCACAAAATAAATGTCTTTTGCATGCGTTGATACGTTCACGCGTGCCATTCTGTGTGACCTTGAGATGATTTGATTCGGAAATTAAAGAATAACAACATTCATGATTTGAACTGTATGTAAGCCAATAACAATTATATCAAAAGAAATTAATTTTGCCTTATCACCTTTATCTCGAGTAATTTTGTAGGTAAAATTACTCAAGTTGGATCCAAACTGGCATATTTCGAACAATATTATGCGCATTAGAAAAGTTATACAAAATTTCGTGAAGCATGTGGTTTCAAAACTGAAGGACTGTGCATGGGGTGATCTCAAAATGTTAACGTTAGCATCGCAATACTACTTTGAACTCCATTTTCAAAATTTAGAGGAATATGTCCGCATGCCCAAGGCGGCACTGATGAAAAAATTGGATCCGTTACAGTTTTCGATCATTGAACCCTTGGTCGATAGGAATAACTTAGATAAATTATTTGAGAAATTGGTATGCTATATAACATTAGCTTCAGGACTTGGCGATCCGAGACAGTTTGAGGTACGATATCCTGGCTCGTTTATTTATAGTCCATTCAAATTAAACCACCCCTCAATAGGGGATATGTTTCAATTTTGCTAACCGCGGTGAACATATGATATTTCCTGTAGGAAATCTTATATGGATAATTTTGTGAATAATTGGGAAACACTGTAGACTAGAGGAAATGAAGGCAAGTTCTTAATCGTTAATACTTCAATATAAAGACTTGAAACCTTTTGCATTATGTTAAGCTTCGGCAACATATGACATGTATACCTTTGAAAATTAGTGCACTCACCCTGGGGGCAGGTTGCAGCCTCCATTTTGCACCCCCAATTCAATAACTCGCAAAGTTTTCAACAAAATCGGTTAAAATTTATATCATGGGGGTTTCTGGGGTCGCTGATTATGAACTCGAACTGAACATTGGAAAATTAAAAAAAAAAAAAAATAGCGGACCTAAAATTGCGGACTTTAAGAATTAATTCCTGATTTAAGCCGTTTCTATTGATTTTACTGAAACATATGTAGAGTAAAAAATTGTTTAGAATGTCATTTTGCATAAAAATACACCATTCTGGTGACCATATTATTTAACCCTTTCGCTTCTCCACCGTGGAAAAACTCTTACACCTGACAATTTATTTTGCAAACATTGCGATAAGAAGCCCCCCCCCCCCAAACAATATGATTTTTCCTACATTTTTACTACAAACTAATGGGGCAAAATATGGAAGTATTACTAATAGTGTCTATTTTTATCAAATTATCAGTAATAATGGATATACATCCTTAAAAAATAGTTTAAATCGTGTCTAACAGACGAAAAAGCGCATAATATTATTTGGAAAAAATATTTTTTTGGCTACCAAAGGAAAGAAAATCATTTTTTAGGTCCGTAGAGTTTATATGTAATTTCTGTATTGTTGTTGAACATGTCAGGGAATTTTCAACATTTTGTTTCATTTTTGGTCAATTTTGTGGAAGGGTTAAATGGGCCCTCATAAATGTTTTTTAGACGAAAAGATATTTAGTTTCTATTACTTTTTAAGAAAAATATGATGATTTAAAAAATGTTTAGATAATACAATACTACACATTAAAATAATCTCCAATTGTTAATAAACAAATTAATTTTGCAACTTAAAGTTATTTTAAATATCATAACATCAATATTTTACTATATAATCTTTTCTGTTAAAACTTGCTTGTTATCATTTCGAAAAATCCTGTTGTACGAAAAATGTTGTCTTAAAGGGGGGGGGGGGGGGGTGGTGTGGGCAAAATAGCATTGTAACCTTCAATACATGCTTTTTTTTATAAAATCATTGTAATAGACGCAATTCGCAATTTTCATTAATAAATCGGCCATTCTGGTTTTTATCGCAATTTCTGCAAAAGAAAAGGAGTCAAGCGAAAGGGTTAAATAATGTGGTCACCAAAATTGCAACCAATGCACCAATGCAAAATGGCATTCTAAACACTTTTTTGCTATACATGTTTTTCAGAAAAATCAATAGAAACGGCGTAAATCAGGAATTACTTCTTAAAGTCCGCAATTTAAGGTCCGCCATTTTGAATTTTCGTTACATACCTTTATTACACAGAAAAATACGTATAAGAAATACAAAATGCAAGAGGATGGCGGTATTCATATATAATATACTCTTCCATGCAACTACCCGTGTACAGAACATATTAAAATAAAATTATTAATTTCGAACCTACCTAGCTGATCATGCAGAAATATAATAAAATTAACAATATAAATACCAAACAAAAACTGTAAGAAATTAAAAACAGGCAATAATGGAGTATAATAGATCATATCCCATATTATACTAATTTCTCAAACTGAGTATCAGATCTTTTATGTGTTTTTTAAAAGAATGAATTGAGGAGAGCGACTTGACATCATTGCGCAAAGCATTAAACATTTACAGCATTATAGCTTAAGGAACGCTGAAACTGGGCTGTTCTATGCTTTGGGACACTAAATAAATCACATTGTCGAATAGGACACGAGTGCAGATCACTATTTTTAACTAATTTAACTGTCAAATAATCAGGTTTGCCATATTTCAAGATTTTATATATTAAATAAACATGATAGATGTAAATTACACCTTTTTGCGAGGTTAAGCCATTTAGATTCCAAAAAACTAGCCGAACTATTATCAAACTTGCGCACATTATAACTGCACCTCAAACATGCGTTCTGAACTTTTTGCAAACTTTCTTTATCTTTATAAAGTAAAGCACGCCAGTACACGATGTCACAGTAAGACAAGGATGATATGATAAGAGTCACATAACTTTAACTTAACATCTGAACTTAAAATTTCTTTATGAGCATATAAGAGTTTCAACTTACCATATGATTTTTGCACAAGATAGTTCACATGTTTAGAGAATCTGAGATTAACATCAATCCAAATTTCCAATTCTCATTACTTGATAAAATTTTTTCATTCAGCATTATTTTAAATTCGGGAATACTTAAAATGATTTCTTTTTTACTACCATAACATGACTTATTCAAAACAAGACTATGAGCCGGCGAAACCTCAAAAATTACTTGTAACTCGTCATTGATTCTAGATACCGCAGTTAAAAGATTTTGAAAATTAAAAGAGAAATATAACTGAGTGTCATCAGCATATTGGTGTCACGCACAGTTTTGAAGATACTCATTAACATCGTATAAATAGAAAATAGTAGGGGGCCCAGAATACTACCCTGCGGGACTCCTGTAGTAATGTTAACAAAGTCTGAAGACTCATTATTTAAAATAACACGTTGGTGTCGTGCAGAAAAATAATTATTAAAAAGAAATAGCCGTATCAGAAAACCAAAATATTTAAATTTTACACAAAGTGTAGCATGATTTAACAAATCAAAAACCTTATTGTAATCTAAGAGAATTAAACAAACCTGATTGTTGACGTCAGTTTCTTTAAAAATATCATCTGTAACTTAGTAGTGCTAGTACTGTATTGAGCCTGGAAACCAGATTGTGTGGAAGGTAAAATATTAAAACTATAGTTACCTGTTCAGCTACTATTTCTTTAAAATCTTTGAAGGCGTTGACAGAATACTGATAGGGCAAGAATTACTGATGAGAAGGGTTAGGAACTTTGGGAACAGGCATAACATTAGCATCTTTCCATGCTGCAGGAAAAGACCCATTAATCAAATATTTATTAATGTGGAAAACTAAGTTACTACTTAAAAAAGGAGTAACCAGTAAAATCATTTTTGGGTCAATATCAGTCAAGTTTCACTTCGGATTTGTAATCAATGATCCCAAGAACAACCATGATATGAATTACAGCCGATTTCGTTGAAAGCTTTGCGAGTTATGAATTGGAGATATAAAACGGGGGCTGCAACCCCCCGGGGTGAGTGCACTAATTTTCAAAGGTGTACATTTCATATGTTACCGAAACTTAACATAATCCAAAAGGTTTTAAGTCTTTACATAGGGGGCGAGCGTGGGTGCGTCTTTACTGTGTGCATACTTCCATATGCGATGTAAAGCAACGTAAGGCGCGGTTAGTAGTTGGATGGGTGACCGTTCCAACGAAGACCGCGGCCTGGCCTCACACATCTTCCAGCGGCTTGTATATCAGTGTATGCACGGAAGCTATACAACCTTAGGCGAAGGTTGTGTAGGGGATATACCATCCTTCGGAGGGGATGTAAAGCCGTCGGTCCCTTGTCTGTTAAATGTTAGGCAAGTAAAAGATCCTTACTCTTCTTAAGGGAAGAGGTTCGGCAAAATTCCTGGTTGGGGGTAGCTCGTCTACAGGCGTCGGTGTTAGGCCTCAGTAGCGGAAATAGGCCGACGTTAAATAAATGTATAAAAAAAGTCTTTATATTGAAGTAGTAAAATACTTTGTTTACTAAAATTTACCACTTATTATTATAAATTTTGTCGGTTTTTCATTTGAATGGGTTATTTATTACCAATGGTTTGCAGTTAAAGAGAGGCTTTTAAGATATTTGCTTTTGATGCTCCTACCATTGTCCAACTGGTAGACTAGTTTATGATAATTGTCATGTTATGGATCGTGGTGTGGGTTCTGTGGGACGTAACTTAGGCCTTTTGGGTTACTCTCCAGTTACTTTAAGAACTTTTGATTGATTAAACACGTACACAACATACAAACAAATCCTAACTTAGAAATACGCAAGTATTTTAGCACAAATAGCACAAAAAATCAATATAAAGGCACTTTTTGCATAAGCAATTTTATGGTTGGATCCTGTTGGGGAGGTGTTCAGGAGTAGGAGTATCCAAAAAATGTTTGTACTTCAAAGACTTTGTGCTCCAATTGTTATTAACAATTTAATTTTTTTAACTGCGTTTTTCAACCTAAAAATGTGAATAACTCGAGTTAAGTCCAATCGGGACAACATAAAAGAAACAAAATATTTGTAATTAAATTTTTTACAAATCTACGTTTAGTGTGGGTCTTAGGAGCGCAACCATAACCTACAAAATTGACAAAACTGGCAAAAAATAGTTTTTTCTTCATGTTGCTGCCCAGAGCCGCTGGGTGAACCGATCAGCTTCAAACTTTCAGAAAATCTGCCTTTTGTTCTAACAAAAACACCCTGAAAATTTGGTGCAGAAATATTAAATCCAGTGTGCGCAATTGAATTTGTTATTTAAAATTTGAATTGGCCGCCATTTTATGCCATTAATTCAAAACGGATCATTTTTTTTTAGAAAGTTTCTGAACCAAATTTTGAGGGTGTTTTTGTTAGAACAAAAGGCAGATTTTCTGAAAGTTTGAAGCTGATCGGTTCACCCAGCGGCTCCGGGCAGCAACATGAAGAGAAAACAATTTTTGGCCAGCTTTTTCACATTTGTAGGTTATGGTTGCGTTCCTAAGACCTACACTAAACGTAGATTTGTAGAAAATTTAATTACAAAGATTTTGTTTCTTTTATGTTGTCCCGATCGGACCCATATATCTCGAGTTATTCACATTTTTAGGTTGAAAAACGCGGGCAAAAAAATTAAACTATTAATAACAATTGAAGCATAGGATCTTTGAAGTAAAAATTTTTTTGGGTACCTCTTAGCACCTCTCTAACAGGATCCAACCATAAAATTGCTTATGGAAGGAGTTCCACTTCAAATCCTATTTTGACTGCATTATTATATTCTTATAATATCTAAGTTTTAACTGGGTTTGGGATTCACGTGTCTTTCGATAATTTTCGAAGGCTCTGTGGGAAGAGTTTTTGAGCCTCTGGGAGAGAGGTTTTTGAATTGTCTCCTGTCAATTGTGTTAAAGGTGTAAGAATGTCAGTATTTTAATCAATGCCGTTCAAAGTTAATGCTGAAAAAGAAGCAACGAACGAAAGGTATCTTTTAGATTATAAATACTATTGAATACTCGACTAAAACTCAACAACAAAATACAGCTTTATTAAGAATTTACTAAAACTAGTCTGCCAGTTTTGAGTTTCTAAAAGTTACTTGCGGAAATATCAGAATTGAACATCAGCAAACACAAACAAGGAGTGCTCTATTTTAGGTTTTCAAAGAAGTTTCAGTGGTTTTGAGAAGTGTGATGGATGAAAACGAATTGGCCGAGTTTCCAAAAGATTTGTATGTTGTCCGCCGAGAAAAATTAGATGCGTTAGTTAAAATTGTTTCCGGAATTCGGTTATTTAATAGAGATTGTTCAATAGGCGGCAAAGGTATAGCCGATGGTAAGTACAAACATTACCTGGGTCTCCATAAACTATATTTTTTCGTTTTTGTTTTGTATTTGATGAAGAATTTTTTTCATATTTTTTTTGACGAAACGTTGTGGCACTTCTGACCAGAAAATCCGATGAGGGTGTCATTTCCACGTATAAAAGGTACACTTGGTAGAACTTGATAACTCCAACCGTTTAAAAGGAAACTGCCGTTAAATATTTCAACAATTTTTTGAAAGACAAATTCAAATTTAATGAAACAAAGTGTATTTATTGAAAAGTGTGCCTTGGTTACGTTTTAGTTCTGTCATTTACGTCATTTAATAATTTTATTTTGTTCTTCTGTTCCTCGAGCTAATCTCTTTAATTTCTTTATATACAATGCCTAGACATAATAATTTTTCAAATAGGGAAATGAGGGATATTATATGTGTTTACGCACAAAATAAGGTCCTACGGCGCCCTCTATGATCTAACGTGATCTAATACATAAATTATTGTTTCTTAGAATAAAAAAAGTTCCTCTAGCAAATTGGAGAAGATCAGTCAAGAGGCTGTTGAGTTATTGCAATGAAACGAAAAAATAATTTGTACTTTGACACACTGTCTTTTTCCACAGCAACATTATACTTAAACATATTTGATTATATCCTCATATTTTATCCCAAAGAATTTACCCCTGAACTATGGCCTATTATTAATGATTCACCCTGTATATATTACAAAAGTAAAGGCAGCAGAACTGAATCATTTAGACACTAATGAAAACTAATGATAACCAATTGTAATTCAAGCGTATACCTAAATGGTGCTGGGTAAATTTGATTTGAGTTGATATGTATCCCATAATTAAGGTTCGGTAGTATTCAAATGGGGTTAGTTAGGAATGGAGACGAAACAAAATGGCAATAGGAATATGCTTCCTGTCGTATCTGTCTGTTAAAAACGTAAGACACGTATGTCCACGTACTTAATTTAAAAATGTACTTATGTAGACAGAGAAGTTTCCAAGAAGAAGAATATACACTTGACATTTTTTTCAAACTGGGTTGTACTAGCAATTAGAGAAATCTTGTATAGTCCAAGTAAGGACTTCCTGAGACAAAAAAAGCTAAACAAAAACTTTACGACATAATTATTATCGCCGCGGGCCATGGCGCAGAGTTGAAGTAAATAGATTCCAGTAAATAAAAAACGCAAAAAAGACTTTACAACAAAATTATATCGCGGCGGGCTATGGCGCCAAGCCTGACATCAAATAACTACCCGAGACCCGACGCACATTAAAAACCTATAAAGGTAAGCGAGTCAATTTGCGAACAGCACTAAAAAAGAGTACCGGTATTTTAATGAGGTCGTAAAATTTTTGTTGGGTTTCTTATATCTCAGAATTTTCCTACTTGAACTATACGTCTTTGAGCTTGTATTAAGAGTTGTTCGGAGTGTATTAGTCATCCATGCTTCCAATTTTAATTGTAAACGACTTCACGTCAATAAAATGACGCAGCCTAATGTGAGGTGTGCTTGGAAAGAGAGTGATAGAGATGTAATAGAATATGACATTGGACAAACTTATTATACGTAATCTTTAAATTTCTCGGTGCACTTGAGGACATTAGGGCTAATTTTATTTTACTTCTACAAAAGGGAAAATGTTTATTTTAATAATACCTATGCGGGATAAGAATTATTTTTGCAAATCGAAAATAGAAGAAAATCAAAATATTTTTTTATACATACTTTTTTTTCTCTCATCGTCCCACATAGTAACATGTTTTTAATGTCTTTTAGTGTGAAAGCCGTTTTTTAAAATAATGATTTATATGAGAGTAAATTGATTCGTCTTTCCGGCTTATATCCGGAGCGCTCTTAACTCTCCAATTAATATCTAGTGCCACCTAGTTATAGTTCAAGTAGGAAAATCCTGAGAATAAGACACCCAAGAAAAACTTTACGACCTCATTAAAATACCGGTACACTTTTTTAGTGTTGTTCGCAAATTGACTCGCTTACCTTTATAGGTTTTTAATGTGCGTCGGGTCTCTGATCGTTATTTGATGTCAGGCTTGGCGCCATGGCCCGCGGCGATATAATTATGTTGTAAAGTTTTTGTTGCGTTTTTTATTTACTGGGATCTATTTACTTCAACTTAGCGTCATGGTCCGCGGCCATAATAATTGTCGTAAAGTTTCTGTTATTTATTTTTTTTGTCTCAGGAAGTCCTTACTTGGACTATACCTCGATGTATGAATAAGAAGATGTTTCCCGGCAGCCCTAAACGAAAGTGTTAAATTTTTTCAGTTATATATCATTTTTCATCGAATAACCTGTATACTGGGTCACGACGAGATTATTTCCGTTCCAATTTCTAGGTTTATTTTAGGAATACAATTTTGAAATTTTGGCATACCATTTGTGACACAAAAAGCCACATTTTATACTTATTAAGTGAAACATATCACTTCCGGTTCAACCGGAGGTAGCAGCAACTTTTGATTTTAATCTCTCCACAATAAAATTGTGAGAGGTTACTAAAATTGGTTCAAAAACGAAAATTGAGATAACATCAAATCTTTACGTTTTGAGGTCCTAGGAACCCAAAAAAGTGTGGTTTTTGAAAAATGTCTGTGTGTGTGTGTGGTGTGTATGTGTGTTAGCACGATAGCGCCGAAACTACTGAACGGATTTGAATGAAACTTTGCATGTGCGTTTCTTTAGTGCCCCAGAAGATCTGAAAAGGTTTTGGTTGAGATCGAATTACGTTTAGTGCCGTTTTGACGCAACAAGTTGTTTATTTTATAATTACTTTCAATTTGCAATGGAACCATTGAAAAGCAATTAAAATTCTGATTTCAACGATATATCACACTTCCACCCTTTCGATTTGGTTTCCGTGAAAAAAATTAAAAACAAAGCAAATATGAAGCATAGATCGCATTTCGCGTGACATGATCGATGCGCGTAGCCGGTACGTCGTGAAACTCGTCACATCACGTGTCAATTTACGTGTGAGGGTTTTTTCACTGCTCTAGAAGTAGAGCGGATTACGTTTAGTGCCGTTTTTAAATATATATACAGACAAATCGAAGAATTAAACTACAAATATTCCTCTAAAATCTAGTAAAATTAC
This sequence comes from Leptura quadrifasciata, assembly GCA_963675555.1. Taxonomy (NCBI): domain Eukaryota; kingdom Metazoa; phylum Arthropoda; class Insecta; order Coleoptera; family Cerambycidae; genus Leptura; species Leptura quadrifasciata. The sequence goes on along the minus strand of OY776677.1, from coordinate 153,134,717 downwards.
TGAAATGCTAATGTTTCATTTAACAAAGACAGCCGCGAGCGATCGGATTGCAATGAGCAAATTTTGACGATTGTCATTGTAATAGCTTGTCATCCGATAACGTTGGTGCCATGTCATGTTAATAAGATTTCGGCATATTTGTAACCTTTAGTGGCTGCACCAGTGGATTGTCACAAACTTTAAAGGTAGATGTAACAATATCAATATCATATGCTTTCTGTACCTTCGTTGGTGAATTTATTATAGATTATCACTTTACCAATTTTCAGTTTGTTGCTTGACAAATCTGTAGTATTTAGAATAATTAGACTTTCGTAGTGGTTCAAGTGATGTTAAAGTTGTTAATATTCTAATAGTATATTATTCAACGAGCGATAATGTAGGTAATAACTCACATAGATGAAATTTGCAGAACGAGCCGCAGGCGAGTGTTGCAAATGTAGATTACGTTTAGTGCCGTTTTGTCACACAATTTAATGATCTTTTCGGTTTCAAAGATCCACCGAGTGGGGAGGTTTCAGCCGCTTCCAGTAACTGCCGATTTTTTTAATGGTAACCTATTTTTTTACTTGCACCAACAAATCCCAAAACATCTCCCTTTCATTTGATGTATAAGTCGTCTAGTTTCGGTGCTAGATTTACCAATTGGTATTATTAAAAAATACCTAGAGATTAAATAAAATTTACAGAATTTATTAATAATAATTTATAAGATAGGGAAAATAAAATTATAGCAACTGTTCAAAATGCATTCCTTCAATTTCAGTACATTTTTGAGCCCTACTGATGGTTTTCCTTACCAACCGTTCTAACATTTGCGCAGTTATTGTTGCAAAAGCTTGGCGAACTTTGGTTTTCCAACTCCTGGAGGTTTGAAGATGATGAATAAATTCGTTCTTTGACGTACCCTGACCAGAAAAAATCCATAGGGGTTAGGTCAAGTGTTCCGGCAGGCCATTTTTTGCGCCCATCTGTCGAAATGACTCTATTTTGAAATTTGTTTTGTAATTAATAAGAGACATCCCGAAGACTATGTGGCGGAGCCTCATTCTGTTAGTAATAAATGCTTTTTCTCAAATTCATTTTCCAAAAAGTTTAGGTACCCAAGTCCATTTAAAGTCCCCTAAAATAAAATAGGACCTATGATCCTAGTACCCACAATTCCTGCCCATACATTTACCTCAAACACTTCTTCGTGATTTCCTTCTCTAAATTCATGTAAATTTCCAGGGACCAGTAACGCAAATTATTTCGGTTAAACATGCCATTGTTAATGAACCGACTTTCATCTGTGAATAGAATTCTGGGAACAATGTTTCTATTTTCTAGTAACCAATTGCAATAATGAACTCTCCTACCTGCATCAGCTTCATATAAATGCTGATGAAGTTGATATTTATGTGATTTACATCCATGTTTTCTCAACATTCTTCTAACAGATTCTCAACTAATATCAAGAGCACTTCCAATCTCATGTGTAGTTGCATTTTTATTAATTTCCACGATTTCACGGATGCTATGGATGGCCTCGTCAATAATAAACGTATTTTGTTCGATTTCATTTGGCTGAGTCCTAAATTTCTCTGCTAAATTATTTTCTACAAGGGTGATGCTTTCCAGGATATCGCTCTGCATATAACCTTCCAGCTTGATATGCATTTCTTTGAGATTCCCCATAAATAACATGTCCATCTTTTCATTTTGGGTAAATACCACTATTTTGTATTTTATTAAAACTTTTAAGTAGTTATATTAGCAAATAAATCACAAGGAACTTAAAAAAGCACTACATAAACTTTATCAAATAATAACTTAGGTAAATGTTTGAACAAAAATGTCATTTTGTCATGGCACGCTTGTAAAATTGAATACATACATTAGCACATACGTTTCATTAAATAACTGAAGAATAGTATCTACAGAAATCCAATAATTTCAATGTAAGTTAGTACCCAAACTAGATACATACATCAAATAAAAGGTTAATGTTTTGGGCTTTGTTCGTGCAAGTAAAAATATACCAACCATTTTAAAAAATTTAATATAATTCATCTGCTTTTTATGTTTTTTCAAAAAATTGTTTTTCAATTCAAAATAGTGGTTTTTGCACGAAATAAACCTTTATTGAAATGCAACAATAAAAATCAAGGCGAAACATCAGATTTAAGGCTTACTGGGTGAATTTTTTGAAAACATAGTCTTGCAGTTGCCAACTTAGCTTCTTCGAATGTATGACGCCACTTTGAAAACAATTACCTACTTGTGATACATCGTTATAACGAGAATTTTATATTGAATCTGAATATGTAAAAATATATATAGGTTGTTATTTAAAAATCAAAAGTTGTTGCTACTTCCGCTTGGACTGGAAGTGAAATTTTTCGCTTAATAAGTGCAAAATGCGCTTGTTTTTGTCTGATCTGTTTCCACTCTTCGACCACGTGTTAATATATTGCAAATTTTAATAATCATATCTTTATAGTACCTTTTCTATTAAATAATGCGATTTTCGCCATGAGACAACTTTGTTATGAAGTCTTAGATGATGTAACAGAGAGAATAATCTTATTAGCCAGAGTAGTGGAGAACTGTTATGTAGTAAGAAACGTCGGAAATAAACTTATTGTGGATTGCGTGATACCTATGGAAGTTGAAGAGGGTCAATTGGAGTATGCGAAGGATAATCTTCTTTTCTACAACCAATATTTACTTGAGCACAGGTGAGAATTCAATTAATCAGGGGCGGCAGGTCCAAAAAGTACATTTCCTTGTAGGCAACTTATGGAGAAACTGGACGAAATGGAAGCAAGGACTATCAAAATACAAGAAACTTACGATGCGGTTTTGGAATACCTTCACACGAAGATTATACGTAATTTACGTCTTCGCGCATCGTTGGTGTTTGTAAGTAGATATTTAGAAATACTTATCAGCCCCCGTGACTAATCTTTTTATTACTGGTGCAGGATTATCATTATAAATTACCCATCCCTTATCATCGCTATTATTGCCTATAGAAAAAAAAGTTTTAAATAAAAATAATTTTGTTAAAATGCTATCAAATGTACAGTAGCGTTCAGATTTCAGGGGATACAAAAAAATTATATATTTTTTAAATTTAAATTTTTGAAATGATCCTTTTTTCCTGATTTCAAAAATATACATGTGTAACCCCTACCATATACCGTTTTTGAGTTATTAAGCGACGAATATCTTTCAACTGGTTACTGTAAATATGGAAAAGTTAACATTATTAATAGTCGAGTCAATGAAGGAGAGAATAAAAAAAAATGAAATTACAGTTAGCCCCGAATATTATTATTTTAATTTTATTGTGTTACTGATTTTCGACATATTTCGGCTTCGGTTTGAAAAGTATCATCATTAGGTGGTTGTTTTTTTTCCTAATTTCATGTTTTTTTGTTTACCATTCGTGATTATCGATTCATTTTATTGTGTTACTTTTTCTGACATGTTTCGGTTTCGGTCTGAAAAGTATCATCATCAGGTGGTTATTTTTTTTGCTAATTTAATATTTTTTGTTTGTCGATTAGTGATTATTGATTGATTCTATTGTGTCATTGCCTTCCGACATATTCTGGTTTCGTCTGAAAAGTATCATCATTGGGTGGTTGTTATGAAAAATCAAAATCAAGATATGTCGTAAAAATTTGAAATAATTCATATGTAACTTGGGGAGAAAATTAGAATGGCGCAAACCGCAACTCTCTAGCTTGTCCCTATTTCGAGTTATCGATCTCGGATAGTCCGAAAAATCCACCATTTTCTCGTTCGGTAACGTTGAACGGCCATATCTCGAAGCAGAATGAGATAGAGAGTTCTGGTTTGCACCATTCGATTTCTCGTTCAACTTTTTATTAGTGACCGCGAGTCGCTTTCTTTTAATTATTTTTTCTGGAACTTACGACTCTTTAAGTGAGAGCATTTCGGGCGAGAAGCGAAATTCTCGTACTTTTGTACTTTGAAAATGATAACCAAAACGATACTGAGCACGATATTGCAGATTTTATGATATTGGAACCCATATTTCACTTCACCGATTCGGATACCGTCGTCGTGAGCAAAAAAAAAATAGGACGTCTTATAACGGTATTTTGCTAAAAATCTAGTTGTGTACATCTAACTTTAATTTTTGTGACGTTGTCAGTTAATTGTCATAATTTATTGCAAGTGTGCAAAAAACTAATATGCCTCATATAAGCGATTTAGTTAAATCTGGACTTATTGCTAAAGCAGAAGATGGATGGTCAATGAGACAAATTGCACTGTGTTATAATATTGACTAAAATTCGGTGTGCAACATTTTAAGAAAGTGGAGAATAAGTGGTACGATTAGTAGAAATCCTGGATCAGGGCGACGAAGGATATCAACTCAACAACAAGATTTGCAATTGGTAAATGCTTTAGTAGAACATCCATTTTACTCAGTTATTCAGGCTGCTGAAGAAACGAATTTTCCTGGATTGAATAGTACTGGTCGCCGGCGAGTAAGAGGATCGGAGCCTACGCTGTCATGCAGCAGCAAAGAAATACTTACTTAAAGCTGAACATAAAGAGGCTCCAGTAGGATTTGCGCTTGAATTTTTTTAGCGCATGATGTAAATTTTTGGAACAATGTAATTTTTATAGACGAAAAACTTTCCAGTCAACACACAGCGGTCGTATTCGTGTTTACCGCCCTCCGAATACTCGATTCGATGAGAAATATATATCTAACAATGATAAAAGTGGTAGATTTTCCGTCAATATGTGGGCTTGGATATCGGCACGTCGTCCTGGTGTTTTGTGGCATATTGAGGAACGATTTAATAGTGAATAGTTTTAGACAATATTATGCTCCATTCTGTGTCACAATTATTTCCTAATAATGAGTTTATATTTCAACAAGACAATTGTTCCGTTCATACTGCTCATACCGTAACTAACTGGTTTCAAGATAACAACATCAATGTTCTTAACTGGCCCAGTCGTAGTCCAGATATTAACCCTGTGGTAGAAGTATGGGGACTACTCGTAAGAAATATTCAAAAATGAAATGTGAGACCACGGAATGCCGAAGAATTACTGGAAATAGTAAATAATGCATGGGAAAATATTATTACTAATGATTATTGTATAAGGTTATTTAATTCTATGCCAAACAGACTTATAGAAGTTATAAATAGAAATGGTGCAATAACGAAATATTAATAGTTAGTTTCTTATTAAGTAGGATATCCTTTGCCCTTTGATCCAGGATTTCTACTAATCGTACCGTTTATTCTCCACTTTCTTAAAATGTTACACACCAAATTTTTGTTAATGTTATAACGCAGTGCAATTTGTCTCATTAACCATCCATCATTTACTATAGCAATAACTACAGCATTAAAATAAAAAATAAGTTAAAAGTGATATCTGTTTTATTTCGGCTACTCATTACATATTCAAATAGAGACAGATTTACATTAGAAAAAAAAAGTTGTCCTATTTTTTTCTGCTCACGACAGTACTAATAAGATTATATAAGTTATTTTGTATTTTATATGTATTAAATAAGTCACTGTGTTCATTTATAAAAGTGATATGGCTGATTTAGTGATATAAATAAATCTATGTGCAGTTCAGTGGGTTTGCATCGGGGATGATTTTCAAGGCTGGCGTCGGTCTCAGCATCCTCGAAAATGGGGGTAAACCAATGTTTGTTGGACGGAAGTCCGCCCCTTCCCATTTCACCCCCCTTTCTGGAGTGTTTTTGGTTGTTTGGGGGGTGGGTTTGCATCGGGGATGATTTTCAAGGCTAACGTCGGTCTCAGCATCCTCGAAAACGAGGATAAACCGGTGTGGGGGTGTTTTTTGGCCGTTTTGAGGTTGTGCATGCTTAAAAAGAATTTTGCTCACCACCATCGTTTTTAGCAGCTTCGAAAACGGGGAGAGAAGATGGTCTGGTCGCGTCAGAAAATACTTACATGTTCGTCCGACTCGCAAAATTCACTAATACTCTACAATATATACAAGATGATAAAAAAAATCTACTACCACGTTTAAAGTAACTATCCCCTTTCGATGACGCCGTTCCTGGATCATAATAATTGTACTTTCATTTTTTTTTATTTAGGCCTTTTCCGCCCTTCATCGACCCGACTATAAAGTAAGCTATGAAAATGACAACTATTACGTTTAAGTGACATTTCTTTAATGAAATAATCAAAATGGTTTAGTAACGATTAATTCTGAAATGCATTCATTTCCTGTACTAAATAATCAATATCTAATTTTTATCAAGCCTTCGTTCGAAAAGTTGTTCGAAACCTGGCAGAGCTTCCAAGATGAGGTATTTATGCTGTCGGCATTGAAGTACATTTTCGACCGACAGTATAAGTACGTGAGAGGATTGAAACCGTACGATAACATCTTGGTGCAGATTAATGTGAGAAGCTCGTTTGACGACACGAAACTAAAGACATGCAGGTCGGATTTTCATATCATAACGGCAACCTTGGTAATAGAAGTCGGTACGGAAGGCTTTCGGAAGGAGGAATTACATGATATAGATAATATTAAGTTTGAGGTGAATATGAATTTTGTACAATTAGTATTGATAAAGGATCCCGCACACATTATTATACAATGTGTTCGATTGTATACCGCAACACCCCCTGTTATTTTGGAACTCGCCGGATTTATTATTATTTTTTTTTTGGGACATAGTACTCGATGAGATCTTTTTGACCATTTTTTAAAAGAATTCATCGACTATTCTTCTTCGTTTTATGCATTTATTTAACGTCGGTCTCTTTGCTCCGCCCCGGTGAGACACCCTGTATAAATAGAGCTTATCAAGTACTGTCCCAAAAAAAAAAAATTAATCGGGCAGCACGTTCCAAAATAGCAGAGTGTTGCGGTATTAAATCGCACACACTGTATAAAAAAAATGCAACTACAACTATGATAATTTTGAGAGATATATCTTTGGACATTTTATTTTTTGGTTCCAAGGTCGCCAAACCTTACTAGTTTTTATTTCTTCCTTTGAATAGTTTTCAACCGTTCTCAAATCCTTAGATAATTAAAGATCACAATGAACCACATTAGTGATGACGTCAGAACTAGTCAAAATCTCCCGATTGTTTGCAATCTCACGATACAGCGAGTCAAAAATATTTGGTGCAATAGAAGCTCTAAACAAATTAAACCTTACAGAGACGAATTTAATTGAATAATCTCAATCCTTAGGAACAATGCACAAAAAGGTTACCAACAGATGTATCAGAGAGTATAACTTTGTGTTGACAGCTTACTTTCGGGAGTTTGTGTTTCGTCACACTAATTGAGTCCATTATATAAAAATGGAAGTACTTTCATCGTTGTTAGGTTTTATATTTTTTTAATAGTTTGGTGGCTTCTGTTGCTGGACATTCGTCTTGACTGATGGTGTCTTAAAGGAAGGGCAAGTTGATAATGGAGTAGCAAAGTATCAGGGCCGCTATTACAAATTTGCCAAAGTGGTGGCATTTGAAAGTTTCATCGAACACCCGACATAGTAAGTTGTAAATTAGATTAATTTAAAAAACGTATCAGATTTTTATCAGGATGGAAAATTGTGATTTTTCTCTTTAGGAACTGATTGATCACTTCTATGATTTCCATAGGTACTTTAAATTTTACGGAACTTGTATAGGTCGACTTTTGAAGGCACGGAATAATAGAATCTATTTTCATAAACACTATGAAATTTCCATCGGCAAGTAACAAAAAATTACATATTATTCGCGTATAGACTTCGTGGTTGGACACGTCGATTTTGGATTCTGAAATGACTTCCTGCAACGTACATATTTCATCCCTAAATTCAATCCCCTTTGAGTGGCAGTTGCCACCCCTAAATTTTTGTCGCGTGACCGACCTAACCACATCTGTTATTATCTTCTTAAATCAGCTATATCGCGTGGCTTAGTTTTGTATACCATACTTTTCACATATCCCCATAGAAAGAAATCTAAGGGTGTAAGATCAGGAGAACGTGCTGGTCATTCTAGCGATCCTCGCCTCCGTATCACCGATTTGGAAATGTTAAGTCGAGGTATTGTCGGACATCGATTCGGTAATGGTGGTGCTCCATCCTGCTGGAACCATATTACATCCGCTGGAAGTTGTGGGTTTGCTTGAGTAGGATATAAGTCTGTCAAATTTGGTACATTATTTTGGAGCAAGCTAAATAATTATCTCCATTCAAATTGCTGTCAATGAAAAAGGGACCAATGACATGGTTTCCAATTATCCCTGTCCAGACATTATCCTTTTTAGGATTTTGCGTATGTAATTCTCTCATCCAGTGATGATTTTCATTAGCCCAGTAGCGACAGTTTTGACGATGACAGTCAAATCAAAACCATAGCATTTTTTCAAATGAGGTACCACAAGCCCCTACTTCCCATTAAAAAAAATAAGGTGATGCAACTACCACTCGAAGGGGGTTCAATTAGGGATGAAATTTGTATGTTGCAGGATGTAATTTCAGAATTCAAAATCGGTGTATCTCGGGATCTTTATAAATATGCACAGTAATTGAAATATTGAATTTATTCTATTTTGCTGTTCTCTGTATAAGATTGTGAATATGGAAAACTATTTATATCATAAAGAACGACTTTTCTTCGTTCAATTGAAAATAAGAAAGTTTGCAAGTGTTGGGTACTTTATTCGAAAACACATTAACGACTTAAATATCAATGTGAGCAGGTATTGCGATGTTTGAGTCAGACCGCGACGTAATCATCGTTAACTACGGGATCTGCATTACCAGCCGCGGAGGTGGGTTCATTGGGTGTCATGGATGTTCATGGGGGTGTCATGACCTGTTTAATATTCGTACAGACCTGTTTGAAAACCGTACAGACCTCATGATTATACACTCCATGAACCGTCCTTGACACCCCATGAACCCACCTCTGCGGCCGGTAATGCAGATCCCGTACTTAACGATGAAGACGTCACAATACCTACTAATATGCCTACACAATTTATTTTTCAGTTTTATTTTTCACATGCTGGACATGGCTCGAAAAAGATGTGAATTAATAAATCTCTTGAATCTCAAAGAACAATTGGAACAATATTCTCGAATTACGAGGTACGTACGAAGTATACAGCTTAACGCGTAATAATACCAGTAACTACGTAAATATTATATTAGTGAAAAAATAACCACGTAAGTAGATCTTCCACTTTGGTCATGTTTATAGTCCCAAAGTTATTCTTCGTTCAGATGTCTGCTATGACTTTAATTTTTAAGCAGCAACCCATTTTTAAATACACCAGTGAAAAAAATTAATTTCTTTCCGTCTAGTATATAGTACTGACAGTTACAAAACTTGAATCGATCCCTATAAATAAGATTGAAGGAAATATAAATAAATAAAATAATATACGTGAAAGATAGCGATCTAATAACATTGATACCAGCAGTTTAGCAAGTATATTAGGGTTTCGCCCGCTAAAGCGAAAAATGGCAACAGCGTAGATTAAATCTGTTTCTTTTCAGCATATTATTTGACCATTTATCGTCTCTTCTCTCTTACATACGCATCGATTCAATATTTTACACGCTTTATATAAGCTTCACCTGTATGTTTGTTTGTTTGTATATATGTAACGAAATCTTTGAACGTGATTCTCATCCACTTCAAAACGTCAAATTAAACTGAAACTGTGCACACTTATCAAGGACTATGGTAATACAATAATTTCAGCGAGGTACTGTAAACGCCACGAGTAATGGCGAGCAAAGAGGAAGCCGTATGTAGAGAGTAGTATAGACCTAGCGTACACATCGCTATCCTAATTGGTGTAGTATAAATTCTAAATAGTGCCAGCGGTCTGTGTAGTTCTACGATAGGTCGACTATATTCCCCTACAGTCCCCCGCCGCTCGCCAACACTCGTGGCGTTTACTGTAGACTGACCGACCCAGTTTAAATTAGCATTTTTCCTTTTTAAGGCTTACATTAAAAATAGATAGGGGACGTAGGAATAAAGGAGTACAAGTGAATGTCAATACTCACATGAAAGCCTCAAATATCGATCTAAATTACGAATGGAACGTTTGGAATTTAAAAAGGAATGCACTAGCATTGGTAATATTACTATTATTTTTAATCTCCCCATAAGAAATATTTGATTTGAAAAATATTGTTACGCGTATGCACTCTTTAGTAAACACCCCTAGCATGGACTTAGTAATTGCAGTACGATATTATTATCAGTATATTTCACTACTTGTCACTATAGTTTTACTAGACTGATCACTTTGCTCTTTAAACTAGAACTACGCCAGTGTCTTAGTTCGGCTTCTTTTATACTCTGCGATTCATATTCCAGATCCTCCCATATTATTCTAGACAGGTCCCGAATTTGTTATATAAAATTACTCCATGGTAGTAGCGCCCTCTTTGGCGCCACTGGCGAACTATCTTCTCTTTTTGAGAGGGGTTAGCTTACAGAGATCTCTGTCTGTAAGGGGGTATACACATAACAATATTTAATGTTAGTTCTGTTTGTGTTAACACATTTTTTTAAGAGTAACATGAAAAACCGCAAGACAACGTCTAGTCAAACAAATAAAATAGGTAAGAAGGAATCTTGGGGCTGCCAGAAAAATGTATACAAGGAGCATGGAGCGCAGACAACAAATACTACGTACACTAACACTTCACAGTTGAAAACATATATGTGCGGTCTTAGGGGTACAAAACAAAACAAGGCGTTTACCGTTGGTTTAATAACAGGTTATTGTGATAAGAATAAAATTTTTTAAAAATACTGTTAGTTTTTCTTTATACAATACAATACAATACGTTTATTGAAAAAAAAGCAGTACAGGTACATACATTTTTCCAAAAGGAAGTGTATCAACAATGTTGCTTTACAACACTTCCTGAGTACAGAAATTTTTATACATGTAAAAAAAATATTTAATTTAGAACAATCGTACATTAAAGTTTTCTAATCTTGATAGGATAATGTCTTCCTTTAACTTACATTTTACAGTTGCCACTGATATGCTGTGATATTGAGCTGGCAGGTTATTAATAATATATGCTACTATGAATGAAAAGTAAGACCGAAAAGATGCATTTTTGTGAGCGGGAATACAAACTTTATTTTCAACATGTCTTAGATCCCTATGGTGGATTTCAGAACGCCTATGTATTCTATTAAATAGATAATTTGGTTTTTCTGTTTTGAAAATGTTTATGCGAATCCTAAGTGTGTATAAATCTCCTTTCGCACATGTTTAATAAGGTGGAAGCACGTAAATGTACACAGCAATTTTGAATTTTTTGCAAACGGAATTTGCCTTCCTGTGAGAGACAGGGACCGTACACAGTATCTGCGTAATTTAAGTGCGATAGAACCATAGTTTCAGAAAGCAATATTTTAGTATTTGTGTTTAGATATTTTTTGAATGAGTATAACTGTTTTAAACAATAAAAAGCTTTTTTACAAATAGTATTTACGTGATTAGAGAAATTTAATAAAGGATCAAAATTAACACCTAGATTTAAACGTTGTTGGTTGATGCAATGATCTCATTATTTACTTGAATATTCAGTTCTCTAAGATTCCATAGCTGCTGAGATGTTCCAAAAACAATATTTTGACTTTTGTTAGCATTTAGCATAAGATTATTTTGGATTGTCCATTCGTATATAAGACGTAAATCATTATTTATGTAAAATTCAGCCATTTGAGCTTCTGTAGTGGAGAAACTATGCATTAGCTGAATATCATCACCGTACATGTATAATTTTGAATTAAGTGGGAGCCTTGCTACATCCGCAATAAAAATGTTAAAAAGAAGTGGCCCAAGGATAGATCCCTGTGGAACACCAGATTTAACTGATCTATAATGTGATGTTAGTATCGAGTTTCCTATATTAACACTCGTAAACTGTTGTCTGCCGTGGAGATAATTTTGAAACCAGGAGAAAGTACTTCCAGATACGCCATAATAGCTTATATAGTTTTGCAATCAAGCAATTAATATCTAGAGAGTCAAAAGCCTTTGTCATATCAAGTAATGTCAGGGAGGTGACTTGCGTGGTATCAATGGCTCGCAAGATATCGTCCGTTATATTACTTAGTAAAGTACTAAAACCTTTTCGGAATCCAGACTGGTTAGAAGGAATTATTGAGTGTTGATAAACATATTCAGATATTTGTTCATTCCGTAATTTTTAGAGGAACCGAGAGCAGACTAATAGGGCGCAGATCTTTAAGTTGTTCTGGATTTTTTTTTTTTTTGGTATGGGCTTAATACAAGATAGTTTCCATTGAGGAGGTAGAATACCTAATTCGAACGATATATTAATAATATGTGTTAGTGGGGTTGATATCCATGGTAAAGCAAGTTGTAGCATTTTAGTTGATAATCCATCGGGACCTATGGTGTGAGGTTTTTGTTTATTTGTGATCTCTACAATTTTTTGAACAGTAACTGGTTTAAAAATAAATTGAATATCACCCATAAATTTTGTTCCCAGAAATATCTCATTATGTTGTTCGTTAGATTCTAGATTAGGTATGGAATCCATAAAGTAATTGTTAATGTTGTTAGCATTACAAGGATCCTCAGGAAGGTTTGGTAGAATGTTATCCTTTACTACTCCCCACATCTTTAAATTAGTCCACATTTGTTTGGGATTATTCTTAGTATTAGTTAGATCATTAGCATTATTATTTCCAGCAGCTGATTTCAGCGTATTAAACTTAAAAAGAGGACTGATTAATTTTTTTCTTTTGATTCTCAACTTTTTTTAAGTAAACCGGGCAGCTTAAATCATAAATAGAGTGATTAATATCGATGTCAATTTTCAATTTCTCTTTTATCTCAATACAGTTGTAGCACATATATACTGCTTTCACAATGTTCCGTTATATGATTTACCGTGGCACATTTTAAACATTTACTTTGACTCTAACAGTTATCTAGGTGGTGATCAAAGCCACCACATTTAAAGCATCTATAGACACTTACATACTCAAAAACTCTGCACTTGGACCAGTCAATAAATAGATAATTTTGATCCATTTATAGACCAGGCGTTAGGGTTTTTTTTGTTATAAAAATTTCTAAGGAAGCTTTTATTTTTTCTATCGCTTCTTTTTATGTTTAGAAAGAGATTTATTGAAAATGCTCCGTCCAATTCGGTCCGGAACATATTGTTTAAATAATTGAAAGGGTAAATTTTAGCGGTTTTTAAAAATATCTCCGAAAATATCAATAATAGGACAAAAAATCAAGAATAGAAATTTATTCCCTACTAAATTCTAAAATCCTATTCTTACATGCTACTATTAATTTGCCGAAACCAGCGAACGATGGCACGTCACAATATTCATCGTTAAATTCACAAACATTCATAGCTTTGTCATAAATTGTTTCCTGTTTTAACTTCTTTATACAAACTATTTAATATAGCACATTTGATCTATTTAATATAGTACTTTATTTTTGCGCAAAATATGCACAAATAGAATTTTAATTTTTTCATAATTGTCGATATAGTCCGTCAAATTTAATCAACTACGCGACGCATATTTATTTTGCATATAAATTCACCCCATTATAGTCTAGTATACTTTAACTTGGCGTGTGTATGTATGAGTTAATATTTCCGTACGATTTCATTTTCTCTTGTACACAAAGATCCAGAAATATTGTCCACGTAGACAATGTTTCTGGACTATTGCTTTAACTTTGTGTACAATATGAGAGAAAATGAAATCGTACGGAAATATTAACTCATACATACACACGCCAAGTTAAAGTATACTAGACTTTATTATCAGTAAATTTTGCTTGGCAACTATGAACTGAAATTTACCCTATCTCATTCAGATACTTAAATAGACTACCAGCCATTTTTAACTGGCTGAAGAAAATATTGTTTTATAATTTTTTTTTTGGTACTCGTTCAAGTTAGTTGGGAGGAATATAATATTATTTTTCATCCAATAAAAAAATATTTGTAGTTGATGGTTCTCAATTGCCAGCACGTTATATATTTGTTCGAGATTCGTATCATCGGGATACAAATTTCGCACATCACCTGGATTATGGCATCCACACAATATGTATCCTTACCACAAAGATATTTTCTGTTTTTATGTTGCACGAGCTTCTTACTGTCACATCCTATGCATATAAAATAAATTATGTAGACGCCGTTAGCATTTTTACTTTCCTTTTCTGCCTGAGAGCAGAATTTTACTATGGATCGAGGCTGGTATTAAGGCAATACGGTTTGACTGCGAATGTCGGAAAGCAAAATGGTTGTTTACGAAATACCTACAATATTTATCGGTGACGATAATGGCAACATTTGAATTATCAAACTATATTTATCTGATTGATGCTACACCAAAATCTTTATTTGAAAAAGAAAATGTCTTCAATTATAGATGTTCGAGTATGTATAACGTTTGGCACAATTATTTTTTCATAAAAAGCCACTATTTCATGGGGTAAAGGTAAAAAGTTGAAAGGATATTGATTCTTGGCCAACAGAATGTAGCAGTAGTTTCATTTCAGCTAGGCACAGCATAGTTAATGGAACTATTCTTTCGCATCTAGATTACAATGATAACGTTATACTTGCTTTACCTGCAGCTTGTTCGAATGTAGCTATGGGCGCAGTTTTAGAACAACAGCCTGGTAATGTTACCACCGCATTAGCATTTTTTCTCGGAAGTTGAATGATGCACAAAAACGTTATTCTACGTTCGATAAAGAGCTTTTATCTCTTTACTCAGCAATTAAGCATTCTAGATGTTTATTAGAGGGATGTCATTTTAGTTGTTATACAAATCATAAACCATTAGTTAGGGCATTTCTTACGAGAACAGAGAAAACTCCTCGTCAGACTATGCACCTGGAATTTATAGCACAATTTACTAATGACATACGCCATTTATCAGGGAAAGACAATGTCCTCGCGGATACCTTATCACATATAGATGATATATCGTCGATTAAATCACATTATTTTCCACCTACCTTCATCTCTATTGTATCAGATCATTTCAATTTAAAGTCACTTATTAATACCCAATTAAAAGATTGTGAGCTTACTTCTTTAATTTATCATCAATCTAATTCAAGTAAATAATCTAAATACAATTTACAACACATTTTAATTCCCAACTCTGAGAACAAGATTTGATGAACACGATAAAACTTCAATATCAGATTTCTCAGTCCCCAAAGCTCCCGTTGAACATATACATATAGATTTAGTCGGTCCATGTCCAGTTTCAGATGGATGTTTTTATATTCTTACGGTTATCGAACGATTCACTCGTTGGCTAGAAGCCTATCCTTTGAATAATATTTCTGCAGAAACTGTCGCTAGAACATTATTTCAAAATTACATTTGCTGTTTTGGAATTCCTTTGACAGTCACTACTGATCAAGGAGCACAGTCAGGCTATTTACTACTACTAGATACTGGACCGCTAGATGGCGCCTGCTTACTATTTTACATGTCGCTATCGTGAAGATACCGAGATGTACTAAATAGTCAAGGTATCCTCGTGTCGTTCGTCACGTGCCTACCTTGCACTGACGAGAGCCAACAGCTCTAAACTGCAGTCTGCAAGTGGTATGGGACGACTGGCACGAGAGCTCCTTTAATTAGGATCAGTCTTTCGGCTGGTGTTTGTTGCAATCGAAGCATTAGCGTTTTGTTGGTAATATGCGATTATTACACTTAACGCACCAGGCTTGTAACTTGTAATTCAGCGCTCGGCGAGGCACATAGCCCGGAGAGTAGCTGTTGGTTGCAGTCTGGTTACTATCCTTATAGTAAAATAAGGACGGAATATCTCCGTTATTTGAAGAGATACGAGAAACATTCTAATGCAAAAATTTTTTGCAAAACAGTGTTTTAACGAGGTTTCATCTAATTTTTTTTCAGGCTGTTAAAAAAATTATTTTGAAACGGGCGGGAAATGGCGCCATTAAATAGAGTACTTTCCTCCTTTTTCAACGATATATCATATGCCATATTTATTCATTGGTACTACGTTAGTAATTATAAAAACATTTTTTTAAAACCAATAATTTTTTTTAACAAGCTATACTTGTCGTGGAGAAAGTATGATTAAATAAAACGATAAAATAATTCAATAATTTGTTCAAATCTTTGCTATAATAGAACATTAACACAATTAAGAAGAATAAAGTAAATTCAGGTAACAAAAACAAAATAATAATCAAGAAAGCAACATGGAGCAATTATGGAAAGAGTATTCGCAGTTATGCCAATGTATAGAGGTCCTCCATAAAAGCGTCACTCCTTGCTCAGAAAGTTAAAATGTCTTTACCAATTAATTTAAGTATAATATCCATTTGTTTGTATTTCATGATTTCACTATTATTTCAATTATTTTAAAATAGTTGGCTATGAACAAACTTGACAATTTAATTTTTTGACAGATCATCTCAGTTAATACTTAAAACTCTCGCTCAATTACACTCGTTTAAGAACTTAGAATTTTCAAAAATGATTTTCACTCACATTGATCGTTATAATATGTTTGTTACATATTGCCAATGCAATTTTAACTCTGGATTAGCTCAAGTAGAATATAGAAACAGATTTCCACAAGCACTACAGCCGAATAAAACTATTCATAAAATTTGTTACGAAACTGAAAAATAATGGTTAATTTTTAAAGAAGAAGACATGGTTGAACAGTGTTACTGATAATATAAATAAGGTAAACCGAGTTATTAATTATGTATGAAATAAAAATACAGAAAATTTGGAAACATCATTAAGAGAAATTCAAATTGCTTGTCATATAAATAAAACAAGTGCTGGAAAAATTTTAAAGAAAAATGGTTACCGGTGTTATAAAGCCAAAAAAGTTCACAATTTACAAGCGGGGGACAAACCAAGGAGGACGACTTTTTGTAGGTGGCTGTTGGAAAAGAAGCGTGCCGATCCATTAATATGTAGTAAAATACTTTGGTCCGACGAGGCAAATTTTTTCAATAATGGATTTTTTAATCGCAATATTCATTACAAATGGACTTCTGAAAATACACACTGGCATAGACCGACTGGGTTTCAAAATCATGTTTCAATAAATGTGTGGATAGGTATTTAAGGCACCAATTTAATAGGTCCTTACTTTTATGATGGTCACCTTAGTGGTCATTCTAAACTTTTTGAGAAATGAATTTAATGAATTCTTAGATGACCTGCCTTTAGAGAATCGACACAACTTTCAATATTTTCAACAAGATGGAGCTCCTCCCCACAATTCCCAGATTTACGTAGATTATTTAGACGACATTTTGCCTCAAGATTGGATAGGTACCAATGGATTTATTCGATGGCACCCTCGTTCTCCAGATATAACCCCCATGGATTTTTTTCTATGGGGGTATATTAAAGATAAGGTGTTTTTGACGACACCGCAAAATGTAGAGGACCTAAAATCTCGAATTCAACAGGCATGTATTACAGTTATCCCCGAAATGCTGAGTAATGTTTTAAATGCAGTGCCTCGCCGCGCTCGATTGTGCATAAGAAATCGCGGTGGATACTTTGAACACTTGATATGATATCTCAAAAATTATTTTGAGGATTAGATAAATATTAATTTTCTGTGTGCTATATTCTTTTTATTATTAATTTGTTTTTGTTACCTGAATTTACTTTATTTTTCTTAATTGTGTTAATGTTTTATTATAGCAAAGATTTGAACAACTTATTGAATTATTTTATCGTTTTATTTAATCATACTTCTCTACGGCAAGTATAATGCTTGTTAAAAAAAAATTATTGGTTTAAAAAAAATATTTCTATAATTACTAACGTAGTACCAACGAATAAATATGGCATGTGATATATCGTTGAGAAGGGAGGAAAATACTCTATTTACTGGCGCCATTTCCTGCCCGTTTCAAAATAATTTTTTTAACAGCCTGAAGAGTAAATCTAGAATACAGAGGTTTTGAAAAGAATTAGATTAAACCTCGTTGAAACATTCTGTTTTGCAAAAAATGTTCGCCTTAGAATTTTTCTCGTATCTCCTCAAATAACGGAGATATTTGGCCTAGACGTTTTCCGCATTTTCGATATTTTCCGCCATAACTCTTAAAGTAGGCCATGGATTTCAAATGTCTTTAAACCATTTTGTAGCTTATATAAATCGGCACAATTTTTGTAAAAATATTTTTTTTTGTACGACCGATATTAAGTGAGATATTCTCGAGGGCCGTGATAAAATGGACAGACAGCCTGTATATAATATAAAGAGTTAGAGAGAGATAAAGCAAATAGAAAAGTGGTTCAGCATATTTTCCAGGATGGGGGTCGGCTGATATCGGTGATTTGCTTTACACCTGGAATTAGAACGTTGTTAAATGAATGACTAAGAAACATTACTACCACCTTTTAACACTTTCTTAATAAAATAGCGTTAAGCTTTGTGTAGCCATCTCATCGTCTGTGACCAATGACAGTTCAGTAGAGACATCAAGATGTAAATGGAATAATATGTGCGTAACTAATGTATAAATTGAAACGCTTCCGTGCATCACTATCGATAGATTTCCATCGTGGGATGCTATCGCGCGCCACGCAAGCCCCCTATCGTCCATCAAAGTCACACGATGCCTTTTCGAAATTGGATCACGACAACACTGAGTCGTTTGATATTCTAAACTCGACAGAGCAAAGGAATTATTGTTTTGAGAATTTATAGTTATTAAACTTGCGTAACTACAAGAATAATAATTGTTATCGGAGGATATTCGTCTTATTTGTGGCTCGGCGGCCACAAATCTCGAACTCTGCTGTCGTTAGAACGAGACGTGTTCTTTACAGCAGGAGACGGAGATCTAGGAGACATTTAGCTTACTTTAAGTAGAACAGAAAAGCAAGGAGAAAAAGGTGTAGAAATAGAAAAAATTGTTTCTGCTTTCATGACTAAACGTAAAAATGTGGGGCTCGTTAAAATTTTTGACAATCATCCCACGCTTTATTTTTATTTTATCCGTTTTATTCATAATATATCAGAGATCTGAATTTTCTACGGTTGGTTCTAACAAAAGAAGTTAAAATCATGTTGAAATAAGAAAAAATGGAGAACTACCTTCCAAGCTATGGTGGTACAAGGTTATTGAGGAAGGAAAAAAGTATTTATACAAAATAAATAAAGATTTATTTAGGAAATTTAAATATAAATAAATGATCTCATAAAAGATGTTCGATGTGTCCACCATTTTTATCAGTGCGTGCATAATTGATAACGTCTTCTTATATTTATAATTGCTCCGGAAATGGCTTCATTAGTTATATTTATTGTTTATTTCAAGTCGAATCCTGTCTCTAATGACTTGAATACTATTATTATTATGTCTGGTCGATAGCCGAGTGTGTTAAGGCGCGAGGTGGCAATCGCGATTAATCACACGGACATCGCACCACCGGGTTCGAGTCCTGGCTCCGGCACTGTCGGAAAAGGAAATGGTTGTATGTCCGCATTTTTCAATGTGTAACCCCCTTCCGCACAAGCCCTGGCTTCTGGAATAGGGGGTTGTCTAATTTCTGTGGTGTTTATTTATTATTGATAATGTCTTAGAAATAAAAAATAAATAAATCCATAGGGGTCCAATCCGGACTGTTAGGTGGCCATTTAATTGTTCCAATATTCCCCAGCCACATTGGAAATACATTATTCAAATGATCTCGAACGGGTAGGATACTACTCGGAGTTGCCCCATCCTGCATCCAAATCATATCTTCAAGTTCAGCTTCCGGAAAATTCTGCAAAAGAATAAATTTTCTGATTCTGAGATAACTATTTCCAGATAAGTAACTCTAGGTAAAGTATAATCATAAAATATAGGCCCAACAATTTTGTTTCTGAAAATTACACACCAAACGCTAACAGTTTTTCTTCCAGATTTTTTTATTTGCTTTACCAATCTTTTTCTGTTGTGCTTGTTTTCCCACGACCCCCGATTTTTCCCAGTAAAAACTGCTGCAGTAGAAAAGGTTAATTCATGAGTCTAAAATATTTTAGTAAAAAAACTGGATCTTCATCCAGCTTTTGAATCATCTGTCGGCAAAAATCTAGCCTTTTCCTTTTATGAGCCTCTGTTGAAACTTGTAAGGGTGAAGTTTTATATGATCTGGCTTTTACGGCTGTTGTCCAATGCGGTCTCCATTGTAGTATCAAAAAGTATCAAATTTACAATGGAGGCCGAGCAAGATGGAGTTTTACCTTTCTTAGATGTATTAGTGAAAATGTCACACAATGGTAGGTGGCCCACGGTGTCTACAGAAAGAAAACACACACCAATCGTTACCTACATGCGACACCTTACCACCATCCACAACAGAAGAGAGCGTAATTAGAACGTTGGTCCACAGAACCAACACAATATGCGACGACGATAACAAACTCGAGGAACTACAGAATGTCCAACGAGCTTTAGAGAAGAACGGATACAGTCAAAGCAATAAATATAAAACGAATAGTAAATAACCAGAGAAGAACAACAGAAGAAGAACAGCAACAACCAACAACGTATGCATGCCTACTCTACGTCGCGGGAGTTACAGATAGGCTGAAGAAGATTTTATCCAAATAGACAGTAGGTGTATGGTTTCGAACGGTGAAAAAAGTTCAACAGGTGCTTCCCACAATGAAAGACCCTGTCCCCAAACTGTTAACAAAAGGTGTTTTTCAGTTGAAGTGGTAAGAGCTACATCGTACAAACTAGAGGGAGTATCCAGTGCAGGATCAAAGAACATCAGAGGATTACCTGATTTGGATACACAGATAGGTTGGCGATAATACGGCATGTCCGTAATAACGAGAACCATAAAATCGACGACGAGAACGTCAATATATTAGACAGGAAAACGCGCTGTTATCCGGGAATCACTAGGGAATCACTGGAAATGAAAAACAAAAACAACTTGACTGGCATTCCCAAGTACCAGCATCGTAGTAAGTCACGGTCAACCCCTGAGGTCGGGCATATCATGCACTGTTCCATAGTGCAATGATATATGGTTTGATAAACTGGGGCGCATCTAACCACATATCTCATCTTCATTGTACAAAAAAGAGCAATAAGAATCTTAGCAGACGTGAATCAACTTGAAAGTTGTAAACCGTGGTTCTTCAAATTCAATATAATTAGTCAGTTAATTCGTATAAAGTTGCATTTAAGTGAATACAACACTCCTGACTGAGATAAAATACAAACACCTCAACAAAGATTAGCATACGCAAAACAATGTTGGAATTATTCCATTTAATTCTCTCTCAAGTAAAATTGAAGCGCTGCTCGTAAGACAATTTAAAACAGTATTAAAACAACATTCCAGTGCTTACGGTGCCGTATCAGATTTTAATTATATGTAATATGTTTGTTGTGCTTTTCACCCTGTTGAAATGTCGTTATACCCTTATTTATTTGTACCATACGTTTCTTATCGTATGTCTTGTTTGTACTGATATTTTCTTGTCTCTCGCGGACCTGAGAATTAGGATTTTATCCTGAGGTATATTCTATATTCTTTATTTATTTAATTTTGCATGTTTATATATTTATATATGACATGCCAACATGTGTAAGTTCTTGATCAGTAAAGATTATTATTATTATTATTAGTCTGGTCGATAGCCGAGTGCGTTAAGGCGCGAGGTGGCAATCGTGATTAATCACACGGACATCGCACCACCGGGTTCGAATCCTGGCTACGGCACTGTCGGAGGAAATGGTTGTATGTCCGCGTTTTTTCAATGTGTAACCCCCTTCCGCACAAGCCTTGTCTTCTGGAATTGGGAGTTGTCTAATCTCTGTGGTGTTTATATTTATATTATTTATATTATTATTCTTATTATAATTTACGAATCAACTTCTATCTGATCATTTTACGAAACTTTCATTTTTCTCAAAAATGGTTGTAAAATTTTTAATTATATTTTTCAACTCAGAAGGCTGTGACTGAGGTAAAACTGTTCTATTTCCACTCTGTCAACCACACAAACAATAATTGTTAATAGCAAATCAATATCAAGTCTTCTAATGTTGTTGCTCGCCTGCCGTAAAGTTTATTTTTAAGATATCCTACAACGGTTGAGTGGTGGAATAGCTAATGCTAAACTCCGCGAGAACAGTAATCTATATTATTTACACGTTTTATCTTATATGTATTTCTGTGCAGCATTATATCTAGAAGGTTTATGTTAGGTATTGAGTTTTTATATATTCCGAAAGGTATAAACTTTATTTTTATTACATTGATTGTTAGCAATTTGAAATTGAACCATTCAATAATTTTTGACAAATCCCTTTTTGCTTTACTTTTTAATTCCGTCCATGTATCTGCTTAATAGTAAATACTGTGTCGTCTGCAAAACTAATAATACTGCCTTCACTGTTTAAATAAAATAGATTATTTAAATATATCAGAAAGAGTATCGGCCCAAGAACAGTTCCTTGTGGTAGTCCAAAATTTGCCGTCATAAATCTACTACGTATACCTCCAATATCTACACACTTGTTCTTTCTTGCAAGTAACTTTGAAATAGGTTTAGGACAGAGTCTCTTATTCCCACATCTTCCAAGCATTCAATGAGGTGACTGTCACTAGCAGAGTCGAAGGCCTTCGCTAGGTCTAAAAATACACCTAGCGAAGGTCTACTGTTGTCTAATGACTGACTGATATATTTTTCCAGTTAGTCCGACAATTGCATCTTTGGTTGATTTTCCCTCTATACATCCGAACTGTTTATTAGAAAATATGTTACATGCCTTGAGAAATTTACAATGTCTGTCTTTTAATAGCATTTCAAATATCTTGGTAAAGTTGGTTATCAGGGAGATCGGTCTATAGTTAGTAACTGTCATTTTATTCCCATTTTTATACAGGGTGTTGCATCATGAGAGGGACATAGCTTAATAGGAGGTAGAGAACATCAGTGGTAACCGGAACCTCCCATAGAAATGTCTCATTGGGCCTTCATTACGAAGTTACAGGGTGTTAAATAATTTTTGGCCAAACCTGTTTTTTGTCATAACTTTGACAGGGAATGAAATAACGGATTCATATTTGGTACGGCTAATGTACTAACGAGCCCCAAGAGGTACATGTATAAAAAAAAATATATCCAGGTCCGGACTCACTATAATTTATGTTTCTTCTTTGCATCAATAAAACATCACCCTGTATATATTTTTTTGAAATTTCGATACGATATTCGAAAAGAGCAAAAAAAAACAAACAAAATGGCCTATTTCATTTTTTTGTTACACCTTCGTGGTTATTTAAATACGTTGTTAAATGTGCAAGAAAATGGATTACAGAACCCTATTAAATGAGAGGCACGTGAAATAAATAGTTTTATAACTAAAATTTGCAAAAATTCTAT
Organism: Leptura quadrifasciata; assembly: GCA_963675555.1. NCBI lineage: Eukaryota > Metazoa > Arthropoda > Insecta > Coleoptera > Cerambycidae > Leptura > Leptura quadrifasciata. The sequence continues at coordinate 153,111,246 of OY776677.1, read as the reverse complement.
TGAGCCTAGGTGGTCTGGGTGAATCCTAATTCCGGCACGTTTTAAAGGTCCATTTTGGTAAAAAACTGTGGTCCTAATAAGTAATCGGGTATGAAATAACAAAATTTTTAATCAATCACAGTAGGCTTGTTCAAAGAATAAAAGTGACAGATAATTTAAACCATTTAGGCCTAAGCAACCAGTTACTTTGATCAAGAAAATCATCAACATTTTATACTTAATAAAAATTGGAAAAGAGAACAAACTAAAATCTAAATAAATAAAATATTTTCCATTCAATTAACAATAAATAACAAAACAATAACTAAATGTGTTTAAAAATAAAACGTAATTGACACTAAAGTAAATTTTCAAAATGTCCTCCCCCACATTCTGTGCATTTTCTTGCGCGTTTAGAAAGGTCACCAATTGCTCGACGTATCATTTCTGGATTATTCCGTATTTCGTCGCAGGTTGTAACGATGCGCTGGATTAAATGTTGTCTACTTTCAATTTCAATGCTATAAACCTCGTTTTTTAAGTGGCCCCATAAAAAGTAATCACAAGGGTTACAATCAGGAGATCTTGGTGGCCATTCATGTGGACCCCCGCGTCCAATCCATCTATTACGATACACATTGTTTAAGTGTTCTCTTACTTGAAGGTTAAAATGTGGTGGGGCCCCATCATGCTGAAACAGCATGCCTCTTATACTGATATTTTCTAACATATTCGGTAAAATGTTTTGAAGAAAATCAAAGTAAATTTCACCATTCAATTTTTCTTCAAAAAATGTGGCCCTATCAAATGTCTATTCACAAGTCCGACCCAAACATTTACAGACAACCTGTGTTGCGAACGGCGTTGGAGTACCGCATGTGGGTTTTCCTGTGCCCATTTATGATTATTTCGTGAATTGTTTACTCCATCCCTTGTAAATTGTGCCTCATTCGTAAATAAGGTTCTGTAAATGACTGGGCGATGGTTAGACAACCAATGACAAAATGCCAGGCGGGGGATATCGTCGCCTTGTTGAAGACGCTGTACCTGCTGGATATGATATGGATGGTAACGTTCTCTTTTTAGGGTCCTCCATACTCGCCAATGAGGAATACCAGTTGCCAAACTGATTCATCTAGTGCTCATATTTGGGTTTTCTTGAACTACGTTTATAATATTGTTTTGTTCCTGCACACCTTGTTGTAAAACACGCTCCACAACTGCAGAAGTAGGAAACTTTCCATGTTGTCTTGCATACTGGAACACCGTACTAAAGGTTTTATGATTAGGGCATCGACGACCAGGAAAACGCAGCCGATATTCTCTTTCCGCCGACCTACCATTTCCATTACAGAAACCATAGATGAATATTATGTCAGCATATTCCACGTTTGTAAATTTTACTGGCATAGTTAAAATATTTTCACAAGTTTTCACTAACTAAATGCGGATTATTGACACATTAAATTACTAACAAACAATTATTCAACTGTTTAGGAGATTTCTTTTTATTATCTGTCACTTTGAACAAGCCTACTGTGATTGATTAAAAATTTTGTTATTTCATACCCGATTACTTATTAGGACCACAGTTTTTTACCAAAATGGACCTTTAAAACGTGCCGGAATTAGGATTCACCTAGACCACCTAGGCTCAATAGAATTTTTGCAAATTTTAGTTATAAAACTAATTATTTCACGTACCTCTCATTTAATAGGGTTCTGTAATCCATTTTCTTGCACATTTAACAACGTATTTAAATAACCACGAAGGTGTAACAAAAAAATGAAATAGGCCATTTTGTTTGTTTTTTCTTGCTCTTTTCGAATATCGTATCGAAATTTCAAAAAAATATATACAGGGTGATGTTTTATTGATGCAAAGAAGAAACATAAATTATAGTGAGTCCGGACCTGGATATATTTTTTTTATACATGTACCTCTTGGGGCTCGTTAGTACATTAGCCGTACCAAATATGAATCCGTTATTTCAGTCCCTGTCAAAGTTATGACAAAAAACAGGTTTGGCCAAAAATTATTTAACACCCTGTAACTTCGTAATGAAGGTCCAATGAGACATTTCTATGGGAGGTTCCGGTTACCACTGATGTTCTCTACCTCCTATTAAGCTATGTCCCTCTCATGATGCAACACCCTGTATAATGGTTTTACTACACTAATTTTAAAACAGGAGCGATAGTATCCTGTTTCGAATATTTTATTTATAATAAATGAAAACGGCACTGATATATCTTCCGCAATATATTTTAAAATTTTAGACTTTATACCGTCTATACCAGGGGATTTGTTAGGTTTTAGTCTTAGTATGCATTCTTTTACCGCATTGGGTGTGGTGGGGACCAAAAACATTGTTTTAGCATTTATTATTTTTACTTCTTTATAATTACTATTTTTAAAAAAAAAATTTTGCCATGTTTTCGCCCATATCAGCGAATATATAATAATAACACCACAGGTAATTACGACCCCCTTTATCCCGGAAGGTTCTAGAAGAGCCTTGTGTAGGAGGGGGCTACACATTTAGAGACAAGGGACACACACCCAATATCCGTGTATAGTGGAAAAATCCCTCTCACAGTATTTTCCACTGCCACCACCTGGGATCGAACCCGGAACTTTTGGGTGAGAGGCAAGTGCGCTCACCTCTCGACCATCAGTCATATCGTTAAATGTATTACATATTTCAACGTGTCTGTTATTATTTCATTGTTTTCATTATAAATTTTAGTATTAGTCTTCGTATTTAATATAGATGACTGTTATTTTGTTATATTACTTAAAAACACCTGCATTAATTTCTTCACGGAATTTATGGGGCCTATTAAACAACTTGTTTTAATTAATTTGATGCAGATGTAAAATTAAACGTCTGAATGGTGACTAATATTGCCATTTTAATTTTATATCGTCGAATAGCGTTGTATCTTGTCGTTACTTTTAATTGTACGCGAAATAGTTACAAACTCCTTTGTGATTCATTTATTAGGATCAACAATTACCTATAAATTATAGATCAAAGAAGCTACAATTCAAACATATTCCTGTGCCAAATAGATAGGTAGCTAAAGTTCAAATATTTACTCGAATGTAATGCTTTGTATTTGTGTATCGTAATAAAAAATAGGTTTGAATTAAGTTGTGAGCAACTTCCCGAACTTTTAGTTGTTGCCATACATAGTTTGTAATTATGAGTAATGTTTCCTTGTCGTACTGCAATATTTCTACTTAAATTTTGCCTCCTTTCTGAATAAATCTCATATCAATTTGAATAATTCAAATTGTATAATGAATCTTCTAACACAATTCAAAAAATAGAGTGGGGGCGATATTGAGGATGGCAAATGTAAAAAAAAAATTAGAACCTCTTGTTTCTCGTATACACACTAAATCCCAATTTAATTTTGTATTCCCTTTAATAATAGGGTGGGAGTGGTAGAGGAGGTGGCTGATCCTAAAAAAAATTTAGAGTCCCTTGGTTCTCGTATACACACTAAATCCCAATTTTATTTTTATTCCCTTTATTAATGGGGTGGGGGTGGTAGAGGGGGTAGCTAACGCCAGAAATTTTTTTTGAGACGTGTTTATAGAAATTTCATTAAAACGTGTTTCAAATTTCATAACATTCCTACCCAATCGAAAATGAATATTTCAAATCAAATCTCGCCCCTTTATATAGAGATGGATTAAGTAATTATAGAGCAAATACGTAGTCGCAAGAGTATCAAATAAGTTGCTAGTGCAGGACAAACTAAATAACAAGTCGCTCTTTATAATCTGATGCTCTAATGAAAATTTATGGCCAGATGCGTTTTTATACAGTGAAAACGGTGCGCATTGATATCTGTGTCGAATAATTATTATAACATTGAAAGTCAGTTTAATTAGTGGCATTTATATAGAAAAAATCGAACCTTATTGAATTTACATGCAAAATTAAGTGTAATTAACTCTGTACTTAATCACAAAGTATTGAAGAAAATTATAGTAATCGATTTGGTGGTCATATTGGAAATATTAATTAAATTTTACAATAAATTTAAAACAATTTTTTTTTAATACAAAAACGAAAAACAGATGCTAAAAACCAATTTATGGAAAAAGGATGTTCAAAATTATTGCCATTTTCATTTATACACAACGAAAACCTATTAATCATTCCAACTTTGCACACTTCAGTAGTGTACGAGTATTATTGTTGATGGCTGCGACACTAGCATATATTTTGTTATGAAGATTATCCACGCCTTCTAGTGCTCCCTTATACACCTCATATTTTAAGTAATCCCACAAATAAAATTCTAACAGGCAGATCAGGAGGTCTAGCGAACGACCTGCGTATTTTTATACTTATTTTGGTTCTAAGCCTTTCGCGGAACTGATGATGGTCCATAGTTTCCGGGTTCTCATCCGCGTTGATAACTTTGAGTACTTGACGTTTCAACCATCTTGTCGTGGTCTTCTTCTGAAGCGAAGTGAGCTCTGTTTGCCTGAGCTGCGCTATTTATATGCATCGTCAGGAGGCGTGGCTCGGTTCCGGTGATGTCACATGGTCAGTGGACCGGAACATTGGTTTCCATGTGAATGGTAGCTGTAGTCCGGCGTCACGGTTCAAACTAATTGGATTTTTGTATATTTCTTTGGCTTCTCTGTATCTTCTGGTCCAGTAGTGTCTCGTGCTCGTCAATCTTTTGGTCTCGTCAAATTTTGTAGATCACTTTGATGTTCTTCTTTGCTAGCACTCTTCTAATCATGTCCATACAAACTTGTATATATGGTAGGTAAGTGGTCGCTGTATATTTCTTTTCTTCTTTCGTATTGGCTATGCTCTGTTTCTTGATGGCGTTCGATTCCAGGCTCTCTGGTAGCCCTGGTGATGGAGTGAAAAGAGATGTTGTCGAAGGCTTCCTCTATATCAAGGAAGGCCACTAAACTAACTTCCTTCTCTTCCAGCGTCTCCTCCGTTCTTCTTTTGAGATGGTGGAGTGCGGATGCATTGGTTTTGAGACCAACGCACCGTTCCTGATATGCCTATCAAGCAGTTTTTCTATAGTCTTAAGTACAGACTAAGACTTATTGGTCTTAGGGACTTGGCTTGGGAAAGGTCAGTTCTCCCAGCCATAGGTATAAATACCACCCTAATTGGTTTCCAGCTCCTTGGTATATGGCCCAGAGCCAAGCTGGCCCTGAGTACTAGCCCAAGTTTGCTGAATAGTCCGTTCCGTTCCCTGTTGTAGCATTATTGGTATAATGCCGTCTGGCCCCCATGCTGCTCCCGCCCATGCTGCCAGATAATGAAGGTGTCGTCCACATATCTAAACCAACATATATTTGAGGTCGTAGGTGTCCAGGGCGTACATTTCAAATGCTTCCATGAGAACATTGGCCAATGCTGGTGACAGAGGTGAGCCCGTTGCTGCCTCCTCGTTTTGTTTGTGTAGGTTGAACTAAAAGTATATCGACTTTACACAGAGTTCTATCAGATCGGCCAGGTTGTTGTTTAGTCCGTTGTGTTGCAATTGTTCACGGATTAACTCTATTGCTTCTTCAATTGGTACTGTTGTGAAGAGTGGTGTTACATCAAAGCTGACTAGGATGACTTCTCTTTCCACCTTGTGTTCTTTTATCTGTTCTATAAAGTGGTATGAATTCTTGAGTATTCAGTCTGTCCAACCATACACGTAGGACAAAACAAATATGCGAAGAACACATTTAAAGACATCTCTACAGAAAGATGGATATAGATCAAAGGACATAAACAACTCCATCAAGAAACAGAGCATAGCCAATAGGAAATAAGAAAAAAAATATACAGTGACCACTTACCTACCATGTATACAAGTTTGTACGGATAGGATTGGAAGAGTGCTAGCAAAGAAGAACATCAAAATGATCTACAACGCAAAACAAAAAATCGGACAACAATTTCCTAAATACGAGCCACCAGAAAAGCTCGACTCACCAGGAGTTTACAGCATTCCATGTTCGTGTAGAGAAGTTTACATAGGAGAGACCAAGAGACATATTAATACCAGGCTTAAAGAACATATCAGGTACACAAAGAAGGAAAACATCACTAAGTCTGCAGTTGCAGAACACTCAAAGGAAACCGGCCACTGGATAAAATTTAATTGGACCAAATGATTGGCTAGCACGAGACACTACTGGCCCAGAAGATACAGAGAAGCCATAGAAATACACAAAAATCAAAATAATTTCAACCGTGACGCTATCGTTGACATATAAATCGATATTCCGGTCCACTTATCATGCGACATCACTGGAACCAAGCCACGCCTCCTGACGATGCATATAAAGAGAAGTGCTCAGGCAAACAGAGCTCACTTGGCTTCAGAAGAAGACCACGACAATATGGTCGAAATGTCAAGTATTCAAAACTATCAACGCGGAAGAGAACCCGGAAACTTAACTATGGATCATGTTTGTACTTATTCATCTTGCTGGATAAGTATGGGGAAGATATTTACTGACATTGTTGGTATTATGTGGATTTTATCCAAAACTGAAGCCATTTACAAATTCTAGAGATGTGCTTTTGCTGAACTCAAATATTTATATTATCTTCCAAAATAGTTTGCCTACTAAGCCTACTTTTTCAGGCTGTTGAAGCTACTTTGAGAGATATCGCCGACGCTTGTCTCGAAAAAACACACTCGTTGCACAAAATTTGTCTTTCCCTACCTCGTTTATAAATAGCTATTATGATCCACCTTGTACGAACAAATATACACGATATACGGTGTTTGAATGCCCATATTTCATCTTAAATGATTTATAATATACACCGCGAATTTTCAACAATTTAACAAAGAGAGGAATCGTTCCCTCTAAAAATCAAAGGATGGTGCTTTGTTTGAGCTGCGAACGTCGAACACAGCCCGTAAAAAAGATGTATTACACCGTTAATCCCACTTCATGTTTCGAGACCGAAGACAAAAAGTATTCATTCTTTTTTATCTGACGGGCATTAACAATGGAAAAAATATGTATGGACTTTAACTCGACGTTATTTATACCCGATCAGATTTGGTTTGCAAATTTTCTATTAATTGCCGGAATAACGGTAAGTAACGACTATCTGCAAAGGATAAAAAAAGGATGTTTTGGGCGCTTGCGGTATTTGCCGTCGGCTCCCAAATGTACAGCTTGCCGTATAATTGAGACTTTTTAAAATTAAACCATTACTATTATTGTTCTATTTCTTGGAGATTTTTAGAAAACATAGTACAGTCGATTATACAATTTGAAATATAAAAGTAGGCGTTTTTTGTCTGTTGACAATAGCAATTACCAATGATCACTCCTGCACCTCCTACAAATGAACCCGCTGAGCATCGTCAGCATGCGCCGCAATCCGCTGCTATCAAGTACAATATATATTACCAAAACGTTCGTGGTCTTAAGACTAAAAGCGGGGAGATGCACCTTGGATAAATGAACTTTTCTGTAGTAGATATAACATATTTAGAGCAGATCGTAAATTTCAAAACCTGGGGCTAGTAAGGGGAGGTGGGGTTCTCTGTGCTGTAGAAAAGAAATACAACACAGTCTCTTCTATTGATATAAACGACATAACTATAAATATTCCCAGTTTTGATCTATTTAGGTTTAAAAGTTAAAATTAATCACTACACTTTTATTTTCACCGAACTCAGCTGCCGAAGTTTATGAGGAGTTATTTGAATATCTTATAAATTTAGAACCAATCCAAACATGGGATACTTCTTTCATTGGTGACTTTAACTTACCAGAATATAATGAGTCTAGTATTACAAGTACATCTGCAAAACTGCAGGCCTAGCAAAACTGTTGTAAATTTTTTAATTTTGATCGACGTAACTCAGTTTTTAATGTTAATTGTGGATTGTTAGACTCCGTCATAAGTATAGTGCGGGAAAGATGAAATTGAGAGGGGGGGTGCGAGGTGAGACGCTAAGAAGGCAGGCCCGGACTTAACTATATTGTGTACCTATGTCTGTTTACGCTTTTAAAGGACCACGCAATTTTCTTATGGAAAAGTGATTTGCGTTAAATTGGTTGAAATTTTGATATGTTGTGTATCCCATCTCTCTGATCAAATGTCTCAATTGGCACAAATTGACAAACTTTCAGAGTCTTGAGATAAAGTTTGCTAAAGTAAGAATTATCGTTTATTTGAGGTGTATGGGTCTGGGTTAAATCAGTACTCTTTTTTTTGCTTCTAGGGTCTCACAGTGGTTTGAAAACACCTCATAACTGTCATGGTTTATTTATTGAAATATTACATCATATAATCTCAAACGTCGTCACGTCATATGACGTCATAGCATGTAATATCGTGTCATAGAACATCATGATTTAAATAACATTCTTTTCTCTTACTTCTAGGTGCTCAGATCACAATAAAATTCAAAGTGACCACTATGAGGTTCTGTGACACGACATAACCTGCTATGACGTCATATGATATGATGACAATCAATTATACTGTTTAGGTGTTATTAAACAAATCTGAGGCATTGATGCATTTGATACAGAGACAGGATACATAACATATCAAAAATTCAACCAATTTAACGGAAGTCACTTTTCCATAAGAAAATTGCGTTGGCTTTTATTGTGTGGGCTCAGTTTAGCTGGCAACAATTTACACTACTGACTATACAGTAGTTACAGTATCCTAGTTCACTTAATATTTGAGTAAATTGTTACTACCTAGCAAGAACCACGGGGAGGTATGAGCATATCTTGCCATGATAGGATGGGTAAAGAATATTAATGCAGGATAAAGAAAATTATACAAAAAAATAAAACTAAACCTCTAAAAACAAAAAAAATTTAAAATGGTAACAGTAAAAAAATATATAGGTATCCCCAAAATAAATAAAAAAAAAATAACAATAAACATCTAAAAACAAAAAAAAAAAACTTAAAATAGTAACAGTAAAAAAATATATAGATATTCTCAAAATAAATTTAAAAATAACAATAAACCTCTAAAAACAAAAACAAAACTCGAAATAGTAAATTTTCGTAAATAAAATATGTATTCTCCAAATAAATAAAATTAAATATAATTGAATTCTTTAAATAAATAAAAATAGATTAAAATACTTACAAACACAAAAAATGACATAAATAATAAGCTTGATATCACGATCACTATCATTGAACACAAAAACGGACACAAATAATAAACTTGATATCACTATCACTTCTTCAATCACAAGTCATCACAATCACTTCTTCCTCAGAATCCTGTGCGTTCTCCCTCTCTTCTTCATTTTCAGATGATGAACTATCCTCTTCTAAGTTTATAATGAATTTATTTTCCCCATTTTTATTAAATTCACAAAGTTTCAAATAATCATCCTCAATTCTAATCACTTTGGCAATTCTCTTTTCCCAATCTTCCTTGGTAATTTTGGAATCTTCATTTTTAATTACCTCTATCACTTTTTTGTCGAATTTTGGAAAAGTATTTCCTTTTCTGATATTTTTTTTCAATTTTCCCCAAATCAATTCTATTGGGTTGAAAATACAATAATATGGTGGTAATCTTAAAACTTTGTGGCCAAATCTTTCAGCTATACTGTCTATAACATAATTCTTCTCAAATGTTTTCGTATGAAAGACTTCTAACAATTCTGCTTTAGTATAACTGTCCATATAATATAGGTCGTGATCCGTTAAAAATTTTGCAACTCCAATTTAGTCGAACTCTTATTAGGAATTTTATATAATTCTCTTGAATGGTACTTCGCATTGTCAAGAACAATAACACTATTTGGCTTTAATTTTGGAATTAGAGTATTTTAAAACCATTTTTCAAAAATTACACCCTCCATATTCTTGTGATAATCCACGTTACACTCTTCCATGTTTTTCCCGCATAGTTTTAATGCATTATCTACCCATCCATCACCTGATCCACAGTGTAATATAACCAATCGAGTCCCCTTATTTGGAGGCAATGACTGTGGTAGACATTTCTTAGTTCCATCAGTCCATCCTTTTTTTACGGTATCGTGAGTGTCATACCAAGTTTCATCTAGGTAATAAATTGTTCTATTTTCCCTTCTGAACTTTTTAATCTCCTCTAGATATGAATGTCGCCAATCCACTATTCGTCTGCTTTCCATAATCGCCACGCGTTTATTAATTGTTTTAAATATAAATCCAATTTTTTTCAGCCAGTTCCTTAAAGTTCTTGTCGTATATTTCAAAGGACAATCCATTTCCTTTAGTTTTCTGTCTACCACGTCAACAGTCGGGATTTCATTTTTCTGATATGCATCATAAATTACATTTTCTAAAAGTTTTGCTATTGATCGATCTAAAATTTTTGATATACCAGCATCGCAACGTTGCTTTCTTTCGGTAACACCTGTTTTCACTAGTTTGTACAATGTGGAATAGGGAACGTGGGTTAATGATTCTGTTTCCCTTAATATATCCAAATCACGCAAGTTAAAGTAATTAGTTTGTCGCTGTAAAAGAGTATTATACACATTTAAACAAATTTGTTTCCCGTCACTGCTTAAATGCCGTTTTTTTCTCCCTTGAAATTCATTTGGAATTTTATTTTCTTTGTCACTGAAATCACTATAACTGTCACTTTCACACTCACAATCACTCGATCGACTCATTTTTGTAATAAATAAGTTACATACCAGCAAAAAGACAAATATAAACTAATGTATTAATGTATTAATTGCACTTACACCCATACACCTTACCCCGCCGTATATGAAAGTAAACTAAGTCCGCCTCTGAAGTACCATATCTCACATGTCGTTCGTGCTAGTTGGCAAACAACACAAGCCTGACCTTCTCTCTCATTCTAATGCACGCGACATAAAAGACGTAAAACGTGATGTGATAGAAACAGCTATGCGTTATGCATCGCCACTATCCTCTCTATTCCCCACTACGTCTGTGACTGTTTTCATTTATCGTTTTCCTCTACAATAGTACCACCTCATTACAAGTTGAAAGGTCAGAAATTTCCATGATAAGGGAAGATTTGCACCATCCACCACTGTGTATTAACCTACCTCAAGGAAATGACAAAGCGAGAAAGAAATATGATTCCAGTCAAGTCAGAATTGATTTTTAATTTAAAAAAAAGCCGATTATGTCACAATGTACAATTTATTTCTACAAACAGATTAGGTATTTTCTAACAAACTACGAGGATTCAACCTAGCTGTAGAAGACTTCTACAGTGTTATTAATAATATATTTACGACATGCGTCCCGAGGACTTATCCCTCGAATTATCCCTCGACGTATCCCAAAAGTCAACAGTATGTCAACCATATTGAGAATAAGTTTAAGATGAATCCCAAATCTTTTTGGTCATATATTCATAGCAAAAAGAATAAGATAAGATATGTAAAGTTATCAAAAAGATAAAAAACAAATTCGCCGCTGGTCCTGACTTCTCAAAGGCGTTTGACAGACTAGACTATGGTATGTTACTGAGAAAGTTGTCTGCTTTTGACTTTAACCGAGACTTAGTTGTATTATGCTTCTCCTTCTTAAAATGTAGAAATCAATATGTTCAATATCGTGGGCATAAATCTGGGACACCTGGGGTACCACAAGGGTCAATGTTGGGTCCCCTATTCTTTATTTTATTTATAAATGACACCGTACTTGGTCTGAACTGCTTTTGTCTACTATATGCGGATAACCTTAAACTGTATCTAGCGATTAACGATGAATCTGACTGTTTGCTACTGCAAGCTGATTTGGATCTAATAAACGACCTCAAACTTCCTACCTCTCAACGCCGTTAAATGTATTGCTGTCACCTATACTAGAAAACTGAATCCTGTGCAGTATGAAAACGCTATAAATCAGGTATATTTAAACAAACCAGAGGAATACTTCTGGTTTGTTTAAGTGTACCTGATAATATAAAGATCTAGGCATTACCTTTGTTAGTAAGCTGACCTTTAACCAGCACATCAATATCATTGTATCATCAGCTTAGAAAACCCTGGACTTTTTCATTAGAAACTCTGGTGAGCTTAACAACATCGATACATTAAAAATTCTATTTACGTCTTTTGTGCGTTCTAAACTTGAAGACGGCTCTGTCGTGTGGAATCCTAATTACGCTGTACATAGTACAGCTATCGAACAAATTCATAGACGATTTTTAAAATTTATGGCATTTAAAGAGGACAAAACATATCCACCAATAGGGTTTCCACATGACAAACTGCTAGAGAGGTTCAATGCTGATGAACTAGTCAGAAGGCGGCCTCTTCACTCTGCTATGTTTTTACATAAACTTGTCAATAATAAAATAAAATATTCCGTACTCTTGGCAAAAATCAATGCGCTTGTTCAAATGCCATTGCTGCAAACAAGATTAACAAATTTTTTCTACTTACCCACACCAAGAACAAATCTATTAAAATTCTGTGTTATGTGTCATAACTGGCATGATATTCAGGATAATATTAACCTCTTTAATAATAAAGTGTTGCAGATATAAGAATTGCCTACTATAACAGTTAACTAATTCACTGTGTATATGCTTTTCATAAGCAATTTTAAAACCTATATGTGCTTTGATTTTTTAACTATGAGACAGGTCGTCCGAGGATTTTTCCAAAATATTTTCTTATTCAGAAATAATATTTTATGTACACCCTGTATAGTGCAATCTTCTCAGTGAGGACAACGTTGGAAGAGATCACCGGGCGATGATTTGTGGACGACCCCGGTCGCCCCCCAAACCCCGATAATGAGTGGATTGATGGAAGTAAGCTGGCTGAGATTACGTAGTATAACTCTACACAACGGCGGCTCTGAATTCTGACTGGATAAGCTCCACCATGTATACTAATTATCCTTGCCTTCTGATCATCAATTCTCATGTAATGACTCCGCTAAATCATTTAACGTTAATGTTCACTTAGCCCGAGCTAACTGACCGATATTGTACACGCACTTAGCCAAGCAGAAGATTATTATGCAACTCTGACAATTCTTGACGAATAGACGCTGCTCCAGACGTGCCGATTATTAAGGTGGTGATTTAAGACAAAACCGTAGGTCGTATTATTACTAACGAAGCACTGCTTCTGTTGAAATTTAGGTGCGCTATATTAATAGCAACTGGAATGGTAACAGTAGTGGTTTCAGTAAACCTGTAATATGAAAAAATAAGTGTAACATTTTTCATGTTTTGAAAAGAACGTGAAATGTGATTTTTTTTTTTTTTTGAGGCTCCGACTCAGTGGCTCAACCGTTACACGTTGGGTTTGAGACCAAGAAATCCCCGGTTCAAATTTTGGCTAGGGCAGGGATATTTAGTGGTATTTTTCATGTGTTTCTGAGTTGGCAGTAGTAGATTAGACGGAGTTGTGTGAGAGACAACACGGATAGCTGTACGACTCTTGAGTTCGAGTCTAAATGGAATCATAACCGCACTTAAGTTATTATATATATATTATGATTGAATGATATAATATTTTTGGCGCATCCTATTAAAGGTTACAACAATTTTGAAATGAAAAACCAATATCTTTTTGTATGTACCTCTAGATGGTTATTTGTAATCATTTTCGATTTATTTATTTATTTATTTATTTATACACTATTCAACAGGTCAGGATACAGAATAGGAGAAATACACATTCAGAATGTTATTATTATTATTATTAGCCGTTACTCGAGTCCGAGTATAAAAATGTTACAGTCGATAGATTGTGTACAATAAAAAACAAGTAAAAGGTGTAGTCTGTTGTAATTCCCATTCATCTACGGTGCACACGACTATGGCTATAGAGGCCAATTCGGGAGAGCACATGTCGACCGCAGTCAGGACAAACATAGACCTGGTTAGGTCTTGGATTCGGCCCTCTTGCAGCAACATTTCCTTGATAGCTGGCCACAACCCCTCGCCATTCGGTTCTGTCCGCTGCAAGTTGTTCCCATTGCTCGTCTGCAATACCGCAGGGTTTTAGATTTTCATGGAGAGCGTCTTTGAACCTCTTTCGTTGACCGCCACGCCTTCTTCTACCGCTTAGCAATTCACCATAAAGTGTACATTTAGGAAGGCGATTATCATGCATACGATGAACGTGACCTGCCCATCTTAGGCGTGCTCTTGAAATAAGCACCTCAATTGGAAGGCTGTTTGCTCTCCTGAGTACTTCCACGTTTGATATGTGATGGAACCAACGGACCTTCATCATACTTCTGAGGTGTCTTTGCTGAAAACGTTCTAATTCTTTCACATGACGACGGTAAGTGACCCAGCTTTCACATCCATATAGCAGTGTTGGAATGACAACTGCTCTGTAGACAGCCATTTTCGTTGACAAAGCAAGGTCGTGGTTGTCAAATACTCTCTCTCTAAGTCCCCAGAGTGCTCTAGATGCAGCGTTAATTCTGTTGCGAATCTCGCTGTCCATGTTTGCTTTGTCATTAACAACGTTGCCTAAGTAATTGAACTGTTCCACCACTTCAAGAGAATTTCCGTTAAGTGTAATGTCTATTTGGTTCACTTGATGAGGAGTTGATATAATCTTAGTCTTTCCAATGTTGATTTTAAGTCCCAAGGAATCATAGCTCTGGGCATACACATCTAAAAGTTCTTGAAGCTCTTCCGGCGTAGAGGCTAAAAGTGCACAGTCATCCGCATACTGGAGATCACAAATGAATTGTACACTTAATAAAATAAACAACAAAAAATGTTTTAAATATAAATGTGCAAACAGAGGAGAAAAGTAAGAATAAGCAACGGTAAAGAACCAACGAAATATATCAATCATAAATCCATCGTTTTTTGTATTTGGTCTCTAAAATAGCTATTTTAGGGACTCATTTGAGTCCGTAAAATGAGTCTTTTTTTCCTTTGCCATGGCAACTTTTGAGGATTATTTAGGTAAATAAAGCAAAATGGTTCAATATAGCAGTTAAAGAATCTGGTTACTATGGGTCACATGGTAATTAAAATACGAAGGTCACTATTTTCGAGAAATATTTGCTCTGATCAAAAATTTATATATTTTAGGGACCTTTAGCAAAAAAATGTTGTTTGTAACACGTACCTAAATCAGTTTTTTGGGACTCATCAACAATTCCGGACTAGGCTTCGCCTTGTCCGGAAACAATTACGATTCTTCCGAAAAAGCATGATTTTAGGTACTTGTTACAAAAATAACTATTTTCCACTACCGTGCGTAAAGTACTCACTTTACGTACGTTGTGTAGTGCATAAAGTTAAACTTTACGCACAGAATTTTTGTATTTCAATTTATTCATATATTTTTGGTAACCATTGCGGTAGTGGAAAAAATTGTGTATGCAACTCGTCTGTAAAGTGCCTTTTTTCACTCATGGGATTGTCATCGGCAGATCACAAAAAATTACTCTTGAACGTAGGTTAACCCAAAAAATAGCCAGTCCCACACTCTGTAATATAAGTTTTACAAGTATAAGAACAATCTAATAGAACACAAAAGTAAAACTCATCCCTATATGTCGATAGTAGCATATGAATTCCATAAAAAATACCAAAAAACTCAGGAGGTCTCTTCTTAACCAACTCGAATATAAAATTTTAATGCGGTAGCTGACCAAGTTCCCACACAAAAGAAATACTACACTTTGGTTCACAAAATGCCCAAAACTAAACTGGGTTGAGCCCAGCGAAAAGAGGAACTTCCTTCCTTCACACACATGCCCCAGCAAAGACAAGAAATTCGCCATCTCTCCCCCGGAAATCTGACGTCTTTCCAGTGTTGCCAACTTAAATTTTGTGTCAGATGACTTCCTGTTGCCAACCAATGAGGAAATATATTTACATAAAAGAGAAAAGAACCGTTACTACCAAAAAAATTAATGATACTAAAGAAATAAACAATGTGCCAGGTTGCATGGCCCCAAAAAATTCACAGTAGTATTTTAAAATGCTACAAAGTCTGCAGAGAAACCAAAATTAGTCAGTTCATTCAATGGTATACCGTGGTCAATTCTGTCAAATGCTTTTGTAAAATCTATATAAATCACGCCTGCTCCCTCATGGATGGCATCAGTTAAGAATTCTGTCACACAAAAGAAGTTGGTGAAAGTGGGCCTACCTTTAACAAAACCATGTTGCGCATTTGTGATCGAGTGTTTGCAATGAAAAAAAAGAATGACCAAATAATAACATTTCAGAACTTTTTGCAATGTTACAAATTGTGACAACTGGACGATAGTGGCAGAAATCGGACCGGTTACTTTTCTTGAAAACTGGAGCTATCTTAAGATAATTTCCATTGAGAGCAAAACATACTGGATTTTAGGGATAAATTGAACAGTTTAGAAAAAGGTTCTGCTAATATTAAGAGAGAGGTAACGTCGCTTATTCGTACGGCATATAACTTATACCTACAAGACGTTGAAACCAATGTTCGAAGTGGCGTTAAAGCATTCTTTAATTATATCAAAGAAAAACAATCTTCATCTTCTGATACTACAACTTTTTATAATAACACCATAATTCTGGTGGATGAAGTTCCTGTCGCATTTGGCAGATACTTATTATTTGTTTATTCAGACGTACCTTTATCATATCAAATATCCTATGCAAGCAATAGTTATTGTGATAGGCTGCATATTAATAAAATTACAGAAATGGACTATGACGCGTCAATAAAAAAATTAAAACCCAAACATACTTCTGGAACTGACGGTATATACTACCTTATATCTTAAAAGGCTGCGCTGAATACTTTAAAATACCATTCTAACATATTTACAACCTAGTCCTAAAAAATAATATATTCCCTGCCCTATTGGAAACATCACTAATAAGTCCGATTCATAAGTCGGGTGATAAATCAATTGTTCAAATTACAGACCCATAGTACTTCTAGCACCCGCTAAAGTACTCGAGCAAATACTATATAATTTTTTATCAAATCATCTCAGTAAATTTGTCAGTGAAAACCAGCATGGGTTTGTTCCCAAACGATCGACTTCTACTAACCTAATTACCTATAGTCATCATATCCTCCAGGCTTTTGAACTTGGGATTCGAGTGGATGCAGTTAATCGCATCATATTTAGAAGACTGGAAGTATATTGTTAAATATAATTGCATGTTTTCTAATATATACAGCGCTCACTCGGGGGTACCCCAAGGCTCGAACTTGGGACCATTGCTATTTCTTTATTTTATTAACGACTTGCCGGACTCGATATCTAATTCTAGATGCCTATCGTTTGTGGATGATTTAAAACTGTATAAAGAAATCGAATCTCAAGACGATTGTGAGTTATTACAACTTGATATAGAAGCCGCATATGAGTGGAGCGAGTGAAATAAGTTTGACTTTAATAAAGAAAAGTGTCATACCGTTACATTCACTCGCAATAAACAACCAATAATGTACTTCTATAGAATGAATCATATATTTCTGGATAGAGTCGAAAGCTTTAAAGATCTAGGTGTAACAATTGATTCCGAATTCTCATTTAAATTACACTTTGAAAATATAATCTCATCGGTATATAAGGTTTTGTAATTAGGGAATCTAAAAATTTCAATAACTCAAATACAATTATCATACTGTATTACACACTGGTAAGGCCAAGACATTATTCTATATTGGGCATTCACAACCGTATATGTATGTTGAAAGTGTTGAAAAGGCCCAAAAAAAGTTTTTGAGATTTTTGTATTTTAAAGAATATAATAGACCACCCGACTATACTAGTATCCGAATTAAACACTTATGTACAGAATTGGAAATAAATACTTTATATAATCGGCGCAGTATTACAATATTTTTATTTTGTTACAGAATATTGAATGATCTTATTAATGACTCCAAATTATTGTTCACTATTTCATTTTAATATGCTCCCTAGAAATGCCCGATTACAACAGCTATCATTTGTTCCTACACCAGAGCGACATATCATGCTCCACTTATTGTTATGCTTAAATTAATCAACCAAGTTTTGTCTAATAATTGTATCGATTTTTCATGGCTAATCAAGTTGTTTATTAAAATGATTAAAAATATTTGGATCCTGTTACTTACGCAAACCCGAATAATAGCCCAATAAAATGGAAACATTTGGATGAAATAATTCAGACCGGGCTGAAATTTTGGGAACAGACTTATTTTGTGGTACTTTTTAACATATCAACAGTCCCCACCCGTTATTAGCTTCACCGGTATGTTTGTTTGTATGTAACGGAATCTTTGAACGTGATTGTCACCCACTTCAAAATGTTAGGTTAAACTGAAACTTTGCACATTAATCAAGGACCGATGATAATACAATGATTTGACAACTTTGTTCTAATGTCCTCACCAGGATCGTCAGGATTTTTAAAAAGGGCTAATCTATTGTCGAGACTTTTCCGGAGGCGCCGCTGTTATTAATATAGCACAACCTCAGTGAACTGGGCACACCCTGTTGTATAAGAGCCTTACACTTGTATCGGACCTCTGGGAGGGTTGACCGCTTCATTGTCCATTATTCGTGGGAACAACAAAGAAAAATGAAACTACAACACAAAAAAGAGGAGATTGGGGAAAAATAAAAAAGGCAAAATCTAACAGAAAAAGTATCAGAACTCTCTAGCGAAGAGTTAGGAGAGAAAAAGAACTTATATAAGAAAATATATAGTTAAAAAAACTAGAGAAACGCGTTTTAATAGCAAACCAAACTAAAAAGTAAAAAATAATGTTTAAATATAGTTTAAAATAAGAATGATATTTTAATTAATATTTATATTTTTACTAAATAATTTCAGTTGTTTGCAAAATAATTAGATTTAATTTTAAAAATTACATCAATTTTCGTATTTCCTAAATTTAAATCTAAATATTTCGCATATGTTTGAAATTATTGAGTGAAAATTTATAACACTACTCCTATTATAGTTCTACTTAGGTAGTCTTATAGCTTGTTTACAATATGTGTTTTAAAATAAGAAGCTATGGTTAAAATCAATAAATATTTTCTTGTCGGACCTCTCACTCTCTTGGATATTCTCACGTTAAATTACTTAGCATGTTAAATTCCATTTTATATGTTACTGTTTTTTAAATGTACACTGTATTTCCCTGTAATTAGGCAATTGTGCCTGTTTGGAAATAAATAAGTAAATAAATATTATTAAGGCTAAGGCTATATTATTAAGGCCATCGTAGAACTCAAGCTATCGAAGTCGGATCCTCTATTACACCGCCCTGTATATTATAATAAACATAAAGCACAATAATATGAAGCCCTAGTTAAGATAAAATGCAATACTGTATAGATTACATTTTCAGAATCAAACAAAACGGTCGATTAATATTTCCTTGACTTAATTCGAATTCAGTTTAGAAACGTTAACTTTTTTCGCCGATATTAGACACGGCATCAAATAATTAACAATTGAATTTGTTTAAAAGTACATACTGCACTAATTTACAGTTAATCACGGAGCTCGTGCTGTACTTCCAACAAGACAGGGCTCCCATCTAATTTAGAACGAATTCATTTCCATACAAGTAGCCCATGAGAAGTGCCTTAATTTCCTTATAATGTACGGCCAAATCGAATGTTATTTTCAATTCAACCGGCGCAAATGCCCCCGATACACGCAAACTGTAATAGATTACGCCAAGTCGGAATATTTAAATAAGATGTACCCAAAAATATACATAATTTGTGAAAGTTCGAGTGGAAATCAGAGTTTAGACCCAACTTTTATAGCGTTCGCAATTTCAGTAAACAGATTTTGGAGAATTACTGGCGGCACCCGGACATAAACCGGAATTCGATGCCCAGAATAGTTTTGCCTTTATTGATCCACTTTTGCAACATATTTATGTAGACTCGTAAGTGTAGTATATACGCAAAGAGGTTAGGGATCTCTTTAATACGTGAAATGTAGAAAATGTCGAAAATTGTTGGAGAATAGGATAGATTGGATTTGCGGTTTTACTAACTTGCGAGAATTTTACGAGGAAACCAAAAACTTGTAAGACTCATGCACTGTAAAATACGCACACAATCGCTCTTTGCGTATCACAGATATAGTCTGAGAGTTAGTGAACATATTTGTGTATGAATATATCGTGTTTATTTTGACTCATTTCAACATTTCACTTCGAAATATGTTTAGGGAAAAAACTGGTACACTTTCTTTTAGCTATGTAAATTATTCGTTCTTTGATTGATATTAATAATCTTACAAAAGTCACTTTGACGTTAATCAGTGGCGTCATTATTAAAAATGGTTCGACATCTAACAGATATTCAAAAACTTCGAATTGTTTCTAAAATTGAAGATGGTTGGTCCATAAGAAGACTTGCTGCTGAATGCAATGTGAGTAAAACCACGATAATGAGTGTTAAAAAACAATGGGAAACTAACCAAACGATATCCCGTAAAGTTGGTTCCGGTAGACTCAGCAAGAGCAATAATCAAGAAGATGAAAATCTTATAAATTACCTAAAAGAAAACCCTTTTCAGACTGCAGTAAATGCAATTTCAGAGACAAATTTCTCTGCTTCGATACCTACTGCTTGCAGAAGAATAAAACTAGGAAGCGAATTGAAGAGTTGTTCAGCGGCTAAAAAATACAAACTTTCAGAAGAAAAGACGCAGGGTAGGATTATTTTTGCACTGAACTATATAATCAATGATGAAAACTTCTGGGGACAAGTTGTCTTTTCTGACGAAAAGGTTTTTAAATCCTGTAACGATGGACATGTTCGCGTATATAGGCCTCCTTCCACTAGATACGACGAAAAATATACTTTCGATCCACAAATATGAGGAAGGTTTTCAGTCAATGTCTGGGCTTGGATGAGTCTAAATGGGTTAGGTGTGTGTTGGAACAGTGGTGGTCATCTCAATTCCATTAAATATATTGAAATATTAGACAACATTATGTTTCCGTCAGTAATAGAGGTGTTTCCGGAAAATAATTTTATTTTCCAACAAGACAACTGCTCCATACATACGGCCCATCCTGTCAGGCAATGGTTTCTTAATAAAAACAGAGTTGATACCGTGGCCATCTAAAAGTCCGGATTTAAATCCAATTGAAAATGTTTGGGGAATAATGGTGAAACATATAAGAAAATATATAACTCTAGGAGTTGCCTAACACCCGTAACTTTAAGGTGTCAGACAACGAAATTGCCCAAAAATTTTTGTCGGACAATATTGCCACTTGATTTAAAATATTTTTAATATGCTATCCTGAAACAATCAGCTGTGCGGTAATATTTTTTTTTCATCAAATCCATAAGGTTGAAGCGCTTCCATGAAAAAACGCCCCGCTACCGAAATTTTTCGTACAGAAAAAAGTTGTCCGATTGGCTGAAAATTATACGTTCACGAAGTTTCAGCAGTGAGGTAATCATTTTTTATTTTAGGCCTGGGCCCGAGGACTATAACTGACATCTATATTTCCATTTTTAAGTTCATTTCAATAATTTACTGCCGAAAGAATAATTTAGACTATTAAAAAAAATTCCATTCTCTTATCTATGAGCCGTACTACTTTGAAAAAATTAAGTGTACCCACCTTTAAATTTTCTAACTTTCTATTACTGAAAACTAGTTCATGTTTATGCACTATGAAAGTTTGTGTTTTTAGATGTCGTTAATATCTTTGACAACTTATTCGCACTTTTTAAATTTTTCTACTCCCTTATGTAAATTTGCTGTTTCCCGAACAGTCTGTAGAATGGATAAGTTGGCCATTCCAGTTAACTGAACGGATATATTTCATATAAGTTCTAGGATGGATATGAAATCGACCAATCACAGTTCTTGTATTGTACATAGGCAACTATTCGTTTTAAAAACTTCAAGTTGGTGCATAAGTTGTCCAAGTAATAGTCAATTAATTGGATTGAATCTGCGGTAGATTCTTGATAAAACATATTCAATAGAATAATTATAAATATTCAAAAGAATAATAGTTACAATACGCACTTGGTGTATTGTTTCGTGAGTTTTGTTCAGTTTTGTCTGACATATGTTTTGGCCTTGCGACCATTATCAAAGAGCCTTAAAAGCTGACCTGGAAGTGTTGATTCACAATATATATCTTCGAAATATTCTACCTACTTAGAGGAGGATTTTTTTAAACATTTATTTAACGTTTGTCTATTTCCGCTACTGAGGCCAATCACCGACGTCTATAGACGAGCTACCCCCAACCAGGAATTTTGCCGAACCTCTTCCCTTAAGAAGAGTAGGGATCTTTTACTTGCCTAACATTTAATAGACAAGGGACCGACGGCTTTACATCCCCTCCGAAGAATGGTATATCACCTACACAACCCTCGCCTAAGGTTGCATAGCTTCCGCGTATATACACTGATATACAAGCCGCTGGAAGATATGTGAGGCGAGGACACGGTCTTCTTTGAAACGGTCACCCATCCAAGTACTAACCACGTCTAGCGTTGCTTTACATCGCATATCGAAGTATGTACATAGTAAAGACGTATCTACGCTCGCCCCCTAGAGGGGGATAATAACTTGATTTGCTATTTCTTTAAATTTACCAATACAGCCCGGAATTACGAACTTAATTTTAATTTTATTACGGTGTCTAGTACAGAGTTGTTCATAAATTCTGTTTCTATATTTGTAACTTTTTTATGGTTCTGAGGGCCTTCTTAATTCCTAAAATTTCAAGCATGTCTAGGATTTTCCTTTGTTTGCATAATGCAAAAGTTTAACACTACTACCGTTAAAAAAGTGATTTTGCTCAATGCAATGTTCGGCGAAGCCAGTTGATTTTTTATTGTATAAAATAGACTTTTTGTGTTCTCTTAACCTCACATCTATGCTACGCCCATTTTGACCTATATATACGGCATCACAGTCGTCACACTTTATTTCATATATCCCCGATTTTTTAATATCTTCTGTTTTTTATTTATTATTCACCAACAAATGACCTAAATTATTTCTATTCATTGATATTGTGTTAATAATAATAACTCATCATGCCATTGTTTTTTGCTAGTGTTTTAAGAATTCTAACTTCTTTTTCAAAGTTAACACTATTTAAATTTAGAGATAATAGTCTGTGTACATAGCTATGAAACGGTGACATTTTTATCTTCCAGGGTTGATTACAATTTGCATGTGTAAGAGTGTTAGTAAAAGTTGACTTTCTGTAAATATCAAGTTATAGCCCATGTTCTTTACGTGTCAGCGTAATATTTAAAAAGTTTATTGACCGTTCTTTTTCAATTTCAACTGTAAAGTGAATTTTGTTGTTTAGGGAGTTAATAAAACGAATGAAATGTCACAACTATTGTCTCTCAATACCGATCCATATACAAAAAACACATCGTCAACATATCTTACCCAAAAATGTACGTATTTAAGGAGATTATTGTTTGTGGTAAAAAGATTGTTTTCAAAATTTGCCATGGATATTTCAGCTAATAATGGGCTTAACGGACTAGCCATAGATAAGCGGTTTACTCGTGTATACATTTTATTATTGAATTTAAAATAATTTTGTTTAATACACATATTGATTAATGTCTGTAAATCTTTTTGTTCATTTTGATTTTATTCACTGTTCGAGATAAGACGTTGTAATATATCCCTAAACTCATGAATAGGGATAGAGGTAAATAAACTTTTATTATCAAAGGAAACTAATTTGGCATTTTCGGGTAAGGTTATGCTTTCTAATTTGATCACAAGTTCTAAAGAATTGTTTTATACTATAAGGGGATTGAACCTTGATCAACTGTGGTAAAGTCGAATTGAGTTTATTACATAGTCTGTAAGCCGGTGCATTAATATAAGACACTACCGGTCTCATAGGAAAACCCTTCTTATGAATTTTTGGTAAACCATTAAGTATGGGGGCTGTAACATTCATTAATAGATTAGAATCATTAAATATTGATGATTTTAAAGAACTAAAACATGACCCTATGAAAAAATTTCAGCCAGATATCTATCAGGTACTACTAAAGAAGATTACACTCAATATAACAAATTTTCAAACAAACAACCTTCTTTGTCAGACAAAACTGAACAAAACTCATGAAACAATAAACCAAGTGCGTATTGTAACTATTCTTTTGAATATTTATAATTATTCCAAAGTAATTGTCAGTGTGTATTCGTGCAGTTTGAGCTAAAAAAAATTGAAAAATGAGTGATTCCGGTGAAGAATCGATAAACGGTGTACCACCTAAAATTCTACTGAAATTATTTTATACGGACAAAATTTAGAGATATATGGCAAAAATAGCTAAATGGAGTGGTTTGACCTACGACCTCTTGCACTCGTAGCGTAAATGCAACCGCTAGGCTACTCTGACTTTATAAAATATTTTCATCTAGCGCATAAGATTGAGCAGACGCTAAGTTTGTATGTTAAAACTTGATTAGAACTACTTATTTGTAGTTTCTTCTTAATCCGGTCGTAGAGATAGTACATTGTACAACTCGAGTGGATTATCCATATCGCACTCGAAAAAATGAGGCACTCCAGTCCGCCTACGGCGCCGGCGTCGTGCTCAATCTTTTTTCTCGTGCGATACGGCTATCGTATCCACTCTATTGTCTTTGAATAGTATTTCAAATACAGCCGTTGTCGACTAATTTCGGAATTCTAACACATACTGTATGTTCTGAGGATTTATTTGGGGACATTAGACTGTGGGTTAAAACAGATTAACTCTAAACTTAAACATTAATAACAGTTTTTTTTATATATTTTCTTTACGCACCGATGTTGTGTTGAACTCATTTTGTTTATCGATGGTCGAAAGGAAATAAACTGTGACACGAAATCATTATACGTTATATTATATTTAGTAAAAAATGCAATAATAATCTTACAAGAGAATGTTTTTAATATAGTATTCCGGAACACATATTGTCACGACATTTTCTTGTCGATCTAATCCGTTTACCGTTTGCATGTCATCTACTCACAAATTGATGATATACTGATATTAACCAGTTGCCTAACGTCATGATCGAGAACGTCTGAAATAAATAAATGACATCTATTTAAGGCAACGCAGACAAACAAGTTTCTTTATAATTTTAAATATTTCTTTGATTTCATTATACAGTGTTTTCGTGAAGTAATGAATAAATTCGATGAAAAATAAACGTATTTTTTTCGAGAAAACCGTTGGAATATAATATGTAAAAGAGTTCTTGTTGGATACCATTTTTAGATATATTTTGTTTTTTTTTTTTGGCAAGGGTTTAACAAAGCTGGGAAGTCATCAAATGGCAATACAATCTTTGTTACGGAATTTGAATAAATATTTTTCTGCTGGACGCCAGCCACTTTTCCCCTAATTTCAAATATATAATATTATGTAGGTCTATCTTAAATACTTCTTGACATATTTGACATTGAAAATGCAAATGAGCTGCTTTATTGCAAGAAAAGTGAGCCATGCGTGTCAAAGCACAAGTGAAACAAAATAATAAGGTAGGCTACGAAAATAATTATTTTATTGTTTATTCAATTTTGACATTTCAAACCGTAATTATTAACTCCATAGCAACAACCGTAAATAGTCGTTTATTCACTAGTAAAATAAAAAAAATTTCTACGACTGCTTTGAAAAGTGCTATTAACTACGCACTACTAATTACGCTTGAAAATTATTGACTTCACATAGTGTGTGATAAATCTTTAACGCACGCTGACAGTATGTGAAAACGCTTTCACATATGAGAAGTGTTATTTTCAACATGTAAATTATATATGATCTAACTATAATCACGTGTAAATAATTTATAAGATATTAGAATTAATTCCATATTTAATTTATTAAAAAACAGATTTAATAAAGCAAGAGAAAACTTTTATAATAATACAATACTACATAAGTAATCAATTAAAGGAATTGTTCAAAGTAACCACCATTATTTTCAATGCAAAGCTCATAGCGTCTTTTTAAGTTTAGGAAAATATTGTAAATAGCGTTATTCTGCTTTCTGTTTAAGTTGTTAATTTCTTTTTGAATTTCTGCTTTAATGGCCTGAAGATTGTGGTTGTGATTAAAATTGACTTTGTCTTTTAAAAACCCCCATATAAAGCGTCAAATCAAGGCTTTCTGGTGGCCATCGAATGGTCCCAGCATTGCCTATCCAAATGGGAAATTGATTATATGTTCCCGAACTTCTAAAACGCTATGTGGACTGTGGAGTCGTTCCGTCCTGATGCCAAATCATTCTGTACAATACGTCCATAACTAATTCTTGAATTAGATGATCCACCTCTGGTAATATAGGTCATTCCTTATTTAAAATCGACATCATAATGCTCATATTACATAATAGGCGTAGAAAAAATATATTACATGAATAAATAAATGAATTTTATAATGTCAAATATAAAATTTTAAATTAATTAATAATATCGGCAAACAAAGACTAATTAATACTAAAAAAATCAATAACAAATTTATACCAGGATCCTAGATTCCGGGATTGAGTATTGTTGACGGTGAAGGGTTCTGGAACAGCAATTCAGGCCCACAATTGTCTCTTGCAAAAATGGAATCTAAGGGTTTTCTTGGCAATTTAGTCTACGTCTTTCAATGAAATGAAATTTGAAAATTGTGGAAAAATTGTTGAACTATATGGTTTTGAAAACTTAATGAACGCAAATGTAGATGCTAATTTACATAACAAATATAGTGAACATAAAAGGACTAGTTATAGATTTCAATCTATAGAAATAATATGCCTTTAATGTAGAATATAAATTTATAATTAATATAAATTCGTGAGAAGCTCAAATTTTCAATATAAAATATAAATCTTAAAGCATTATCATAAAGTATATAAACCTGAACCTCAAGTTTGAAGAATATATAGCTGAATTTCAATTTTCAAGAAGCTCAAATTTTCAATATGCAGATCAAATTTTCAATATGAAGAAAATTTTTAAAGAAACTGATTTACAAACTGGTTGTTAAGCACTTGTTAACGCGGATATAAAAATGTAATATTAATTACTGATGTCACACAGTTAAGTTTGTATAGGTCTGAATCAGTACAAAAGCTGCAGGCAGATGATTTCTTGGTGAATTTTACTAATAAGGTAAACTTTATTTATCCCACTTTCTGCAAAATAATCTTTGAAAATGTGGTGATGTTAATAAATTTAGCACGCAATCGCAAAAAAATATTTTTGTACCGCCCCATAGATTAGAGCAGACTAAAAGAGGGCCCTTTATTTCTTCAATAAAAATGTATAACCACCTCCCACAATTTATAAAAGATGCAAGTAGTTTTGTGATATTTAAGAAGATGGTAAAAAGATTCCTAGCGGAACATTGTTTCTACTCTTACGAGGAATACTACCTCTTTGTCTAATGTTCCTCATCTGATTCTACAATTTGTACCGTAGGTACCTACAAATTCTGTGATAATTAAATAAGTCATTTATTGATATACCTTCATTAGATCATAGTTGTACATCTCTTTGTTTGTTTGTCTATTTCTCATATGTTGTGTAATCTACGTCTAACTGTATATGCGTGCATATATATGTACATATATTTATTATTATTTTTTGTTTTATTTTGTATTTGACAATTCCAATACTGTAATAGTCTATGGAAATAAACGCATTATTATTATTATTATTATTATTATTATTATTATTATAATACCAATACACAAACTTGAAAAAGATAGTTTTACTAATAAAAGCCGTAAAGTGGTACAGGTATCGCCATCTGTTATTGGATGAGTTAAGTGCACAACCTGCAGGTCACTTTAGGTAGATTTCCTTTACTCACAACTAAAATAGAGGCATATAATTGATAAAAGGAATCTAAGCTATATTTTTGCGCATTAGACGCGATAAGCGGTGCCATTCGAGCGAATAAGTCGTGACGTCACGCTTAAAGCCACTTGCAGCGGTATCGCGTGGCTTCAGGAGTACGCTAGCAAATGACGTTACGCTTCAAGGCGCTTAAAGACATTAGTATAAGCCGCGAAATCGCAAAAATTTAACTCTATATTTCTATATTAGCTAGTATGGATGAATAATGACATTTATTGCAAATTTTTAACCTACTAACGAACTGTCGTAATAAATAGTAAAACGTATACAAACCGATTTGTAAGAATTCAGCAAATATATTACATCTTGTAGGATATACTATGTAACAGGTTAATGAGAAAGGTAAGAAAAATAACCATATGTACTTTCATAGTCAACAAGAATATAAAAATTGAAATATAGGTATATGAGTGTAAATAAATGTTTTGTAGAGTTGAAATCGACAATTGTTTCCTGAGGTGCTGTAATAGAAGAGAGATACATAATAGTGTAAAAATACATGACTGAGTTCCGAAGATATAAAAATATGTAGATAGAACAGTGTGAAATGATTTAGCAGATAAGGAAAAATTCTGATAGTTGAAAACAGTTTCACTTAAATATTTTCTTAAAATGTTTTCTTAACCGCCTCTCAAGTTACCGAAGTAACGCCCTGGAAGATCTCAAGGATCTTGTGCTAGGTAAAGAGAGATGAGGCCCTACAGTTTAATGTGGACTCCGAACCAATACAATACAACATAGAATTATTGAAAATTAGAATGATACAACATTTGTCCTTCCCGGACACTCATAGCCCATGTTAGCCAATCATACACGCGCGAAGCGCCGTAACGGTTGAAATGCTAGATGGAACGAAACCGGGTCGGCAACTCAGTTTGCTAGCCAGACGCTTTAACACACTGAGCTACCGTCCCCTCTTACAAAAATTGAATCAAAATGCTATACAGATCGTTCTAAATATCAAAAATAAAATATTGTTTATTGCATAAAATTGTTAAATGGACATAGGCCATGTAACACCAAACATGGATTGATTTAATATCCGATGTTTTTATTTGCTTGATCTTTCTCTGTCTTTGGTTTTGATTCTCCCAGGAACGTCAGTTTTTTCTATTAAAAACTCCCGCCGTGAAAAAACTTGACTAATCTTGTCTCTTTTAAAAATCAGGATTTTCATTAATTCATGGAGCATTATCTGACAAAACTCCAATCTTCTACGTTTTTGGTCTTCATTCAGTTCCTGGACGGGTAATGTTTTGTAAAGTTCCTTGAATGTTAGAATAACTTTATTTCATTTCACGCCAAGCATTTAATAAATTATTATTCGAATTTTCTAAAACAGATATTAAAATAAGGTATCGATCTGTTTTTATAATAAATTATTTTTTTACCTTTAAAATATAACAATATGTCTAGATCTTCTTCCTCGTTTACTGTAACGTTACGTCGTTTTCTTGAAAAACTATGAGTCCTATTTGCATGACGATAAACATTCAAAAACGTATTTACACTAGGAATCGCTCGATTCGGATACAACGTCATGTATTCTCTCCTTATTTTTATTTCACATAAAAGGAAAATATTTCGACTTTTTCAACCTCATTATAACTTATTCTGATTAAATAAATGTTAATAATGACCGTTTGAAATATCAAATAAACAATAAAATAATTATTTTCATGGCCTACTTTGTTATTTTCGTTTCACTTTTGTTTTGACACGCATGGCTCACTCTTCTTGCAATAAAGCAGCTCATTTGCGTTTTGAATGTCAAATATGCCAAAAAGTATTTAAGATAGACCTATACAATATTATATATTTAAAATCAGGGGAAAAAGGGCTTCTCGAAAATGCAATGATATATAGGGTGTTCCATTTAAAAAAAACTATATTTATTTCGTATCGCATGACCTTATACATGATATTGTTTTTTTAAGTACGTTTCAATAAAATATAGATCTTACAACTTTTATACGAAACTTTTTTTTCTATTTTCAATAATAACCGAAATAAAGGGGGGGGGTCAATATATATATATACCCTGTATCTACTACTTGGTATGCCATTTCTTGATAGGAAAATTCCTTATTAAACTAAAATCGCATCTGGATGTAACTAGTAATAAAATATAGCAAATATTGCTTCAATATTGAAGTTGCCTTCTAAATTTCCTTTATTATTTATACCTTATATATAGCTAACATCTATTCTGTTGGTGTAAATGGAAGTCAAAGGCTTGTGTTAGTGAGCAAACTTTTAGTTTATCGAAGTCGAGTTTGCAGCAGAGCCTTTTGCATGCATGTATTTAATATTCTAAAAGCTACAACAAAAACTGCTAGTGGGGAATATCAAATATGGTGTGCGAATTTTAGGAGATTTATATCTCCTCTTAACTACCTGAATGAATAATGAACTGTTTCATTTTCGTTTTTTAGGAAAGCACTCTTTTAATCTGAACACAAAACTTCTGGTTTCATTTCTAAAATCATTATATTAAACTGCTTGGAAATTGCAGTTATTGTTTTAGTACAAGAGACTGCGGTGGGAATTATTCAGTAGACGCTTGAAAAAATTTATACTTCTATAAAGGATATTATTAGAATGGGCTGTTAGTGTTAGTTTCAGCATTGGTCATTCGCTTCCATAAAAACAAAATTCGTAGTGCTATTATAATTATTTTTCCTAATGCGATACATATGCGATTGTCAGTCGAATAAAAATCATATATGACTGCTAATACTGGCGTGTATAGGATTCGCTTCATTTTCTTTAATTGGTTCCAGTCCATATGGGATATAAATGTCTTTCTTATTACTCAACCATTATTCAACAAAAATTGTTGTCATACTTCTTACATCATTGTAAGAACATGAAAATCCCATATTATACAGGGCGGACTATTAATAATAGGCCATAGCTCAGGGGTAGATTCTGTGGATATGAGGATATAACCAAATATGCTTTAGTAAAATGTTGCTGTGGAAAAGATACAGGGTGTTAATTATCAAATTATTTTTTCGTTTTTTTGCAATAACAGCCTCTTGACTAATCTTCTCCAAATTTGCTAGAGGAACTTTTTTTATTCTAAGAAACAATAATTTATGTATTATTTCATATTAGATCATAGAGGGCGCCGCAGCACCTGTATCCGATGATGAATTTTTTTCATATTTTTTTTGACGAAACAACACTTGGTAGAACTTGATAACTCCAACCCTTTTCGAGGAAAGTGCCATTAAACATTTCAATAGTTTTTTGAAAGACAAATTTACCCCATTTACCCCCGAACCCTTCAACGGAATTGGATCAAAATATAATCTAATTCTAGATCTCGTTACAATACGTAAGTGTACCAAATTTCAAGTCAATAACCCAAACGGTTCCAGAATAAACGTGCGCACAAAAAAGTTACAGACAGACAGACAGGAATTTTTTTCGCTCAAATTTAAAATTTCGACGTTTCATGACATTTTAAACATATTTCAACCAAAAAAAATAATTTTTTTTGCGTTACCGGACGTGGAAGTAAAAAATACATTTTTCAATATACTTCTTAAACATGAAAAAGTGGTTTTGCAAAATTCGGCCCTACTAAAAAAAGTTCAGAAATTCATTTCGGATAGCCATACTTAAGCCCTACAAAATGGTGCAGGTCCCATTTGGTTATACCTTAAAAAACCCACCAGAAATAAGCGAGATAGAAGAGCGATTTTACTCTAATATGTATATAGTTAGAAAAGTTTAACTGAAGTAACTGTATAATAGTTACTGTAAAAAATCCTAAAACACGTACTAGATATTTCTAAAATTATATCACAGAGTGGCATGCGCTAAAAGATATGTCGGGATATACCTAGAAATTTTGTATTTTGAATTTAGAAGAAAATTTACTTTTTGGCCCTCCCTGAAACCGGCCCTGGAACCTGACGGGAGTTGACTACGTGCTTTTTCTGTGCGATTTTCCACCCTAATTAAAGATTTTGACTGTTGAAGAAAATTTACTTTTTGGCCCTCCCTGAAACCGGCCCTGGAACCTGACGGGAGTTGACTACGTGCTTTTTCTGTGCGATTTTCCACCCTAATTAAAGATTTTGACTGTTGAAGAAAATTTACTTTTTGGCCCTCCCTGAAACCGGCCCTGGAGCCTGACGGGAATTGACTATGTGCTTTTCTATGCTGTTTTCCATACTAAATAAATACTTTGAATTTTGGAGAAAATTTACTTTTTGGCCCTCCCTGAAACCGGCCCTGGAACCTGACGGGAATTGACTACGTGCTTTTCTGTGCGATTTTCCATTCCAAATGAATATTTTGATTGTTGAAGAAAATTTACTTTTTGGCTCTCTCTGAACCCGGCCCTAGAGCATGAAGGGAATTGATATGTGCTTTTTCTGTGCGGTTTTCCGTCCTAAATAAGTTTGTTGAAATTCGAAGATAGTTTACTTTTTGGCCCACCCTGAAACCGGCCCTGGAGCCTGACGGGAATTGACTATGTGCTTTTCTATGCTTTTCTTTGCAATTTTACTCGATACCAATACTTTAAAACAGAAAATAAAAAAGAAACAGTAGGTAATAATTCCTTTGCATTCAGTTTCAAAAGTATTTCACATCCATTGTTTTAATATAATAATCTACTTAATATAATATAAAATGCCTAAAACTGTAATCCATGAAAATATAACTTAAGAAAAAAGATGTCATCAGCGTACCTAATTTATTACTTATAAGAACTCGTGCGAGTGGAAATTTTACTGTGCATATTCGTTAAATGAAAATCAAGTAGGTCTGAAAGACGTGCATATTTACAAATTGCCGCAAAGCTAGATCTGAAATGACACGATCCCTTATATTACACGTATCAAAGATAGCCATGCATGAGCCTTCAGCTCGCATAATAAGTTGTGAGATTGTCTTTTGTTTTCTCTGCCATATTTAGTTGTGATTCATAAGCGTCGTGTCGTGTCGTGTTAATAAGATTTTGGGATAATTTGTAACTTTTAGTGTGTTTTTTTCTTTAATAATATTCGAAAATCGTTAAAAAACTCGGTGACTGTGTGACTGTGCATCAATTCGTTAACATTTTGGCTAAAATTTTAGAGGTATGTACTTAATGAAATTATATTTATATGCTTCTTGTACCTACATGTGCCTACTTTGGTACTTTAACTCCTAATTTCAACGTTAAACTTATTACTTTAAGAAGTAGAATATAGAAAGGTACATTATTTAGGAGTTAGTCAAGCTATGCTGATAAGATATTACCTAGGTTTATATTTTTATATTTATATTGATGTGTTTACGAGAAGTAATTTGATTCTATAATATAATTCATAGCAGTATAAAGCGGAGACATATTGAAATTTGATTCGACTGATTTCTAATGAACGATTGAAGTCAGTGAATTCACGATGGAAATGATAGCCCGGAAGGCAGGGGTATTTTTACCTAGTCATCACATCAGCAGATACTTGTAGCTAATGACCTAAACGAACGTCAGCTACTCCAGTAATGGGTGGAGGCGCTTGTGGAAGGGTGTGAACCTTATCGAAAAAAATAATTTTTAAAATTATTTCAGGCAAGCTGACTTAAAAAAAAAAAAATTATTAATGTTAGGTAGTGTCCAAAAAAAAAATAGTCAG
This sequence comes from Leptura quadrifasciata, assembly GCA_963675555.1. Classification (NCBI taxonomy): domain Eukaryota; kingdom Metazoa; phylum Arthropoda; class Insecta; order Coleoptera; family Cerambycidae; genus Leptura; species Leptura quadrifasciata. The sequence continues at coordinate 153,077,761 of OY776677.1, read as the reverse complement.
CTGCATCGTGGAAGAGGATTGCACGTCAGCTGATCTTATGAACTTGAAAAAAAATAAAATAAAATCATTCAGACCAAAAAAAAATAATGGGGTGACGAGAAAACAGCAAAAGTTGGTTATAAAAAACACTAATCGGGTATGTAATGGTGAAATCATCGCCTTAAAATAGGCTACTCAATTTGCAGCGTTTAAACTGCAAATAAGGGTTTTATTAACTTTTTTGGGTTTGTTTTACAAAATGATTATTGCGTACTTATCTTGAGGAGGGTGATGCGATAACAATTAATTCTTCAAAAGTCCTCCTATCGCTCCTAGACACCTTGATTTTTTTATGATTAAGGGCCACGGATCTAGAATATCGCCCTTTAATGCAGAATCACGGCCTGTGCTGTTAAGTGTTCTTTCCTGTGATTTAAAACAAATAATATTTCACACCGGTCTCGCTCATAAATATGCAGTTGTCGTTTTCACATATGTATGAAGTAGGAAAATGCCGTGTTCACCTGGAACTACATATAACAGCTCTCAGAGACGGGCGCGAAACAGGCCTGTAACGTCCTCCTTTAACTACTTGCTTTATTTTAGCAGTTAAACACACATTTCATGTTTTAATTATGCTTTTAGAAGGCGCCTAAGCATTCTCTGTTAATGGGGTCACCGCGATCCACTCGCAGAAGAATAGTTTTATCTCATATTTGTTTGTTTGCGCTACTACTTCTCGCTAACTTCGTTCTTTTCGAATTGTTTATTTTACTCGGCAAGTTTTTGTTTTACGACAGACATTATGTTTTCTTAATGTTTATGTACTCCGCGTTTTTTTATATTCTCTGCCGGGTTTTGCGAAATGAAAGTTCGCTGAGTTGCTTATTCATTTTACATCCTCAATAGTCTAGGTCGTTCAATGTCAAAGTTTTTTCTTTTGATTGAGTTAGTACACATCAGAATTTACGGGTCATTTTTCTCAATAGCTTTAAGCCCTTTTATACTATATTGTCAATTAAGTCATATCAAAATTAAACTATCTAAATTAAACTTTATTGTACATATAGAGTCATTTTTGACCCTCCAGATGCAAATTTTAGCCCTTGATTGCATCCAAAAGTGCATTTTATGCGTGCATAAAAACAATGATTTTCCTAATGTTTTAATATTAAATATATCTCGGAAAAAATTAATACTCAGGGGCGGGGGGGGGGGGTGGTTTCATGGTCGTTAATTACGAATCTGACATGAAAATTGGAAAATTCAAAATGGCTGACCGGAAATGGCGTGAAATTTAAATAAAAAAGTGCTTTTTTCGCGTTTTTTCACTTAAAACGTAAAAAAAGATCTAAGAATTTCTTATTATAAATATTAGTTTTTTTGACCACTCCCCCCTCACCTCACTTTCCGCTCTCCCTCGTCTCCCTGTTACCATGTCTCTTCTTAGCCATGAAAACCCCCGAGTATAAATTTTTTCCGAGATATATTTAATATTACTTAAAGCATTAGGAAAATTACTGTTTTTTATACATGCATAAAATGCACTTTTGGATGAAATCAAGAGCTAAAATTTGCATTTGGAGGGTTAAATGACTATATGTATAATAAAGTTTATGTGATAATAAAATAAAAAGTTTCTAGTCAATATTAATTATTTTTTTAAAAATTATATTTGAAAAACTATCGAAGATATAGTAAAAAATGCACTTTTTTGCATAAAAATGCATTTAAATATGTCTTCCAGCCGAAACTGTGCGTACGCACTATGATTTTCTCGTTATTTTCACTTAAATCTAGCATTAGGGGGCGAGCGTAGATGCGTCTTTACTATGTACATACTTCGATAAGCGATGTAAAGCAACGTTAGGCGTGGTTAGTACTTGGATGGGCGACCGTTTCAAATGTTATAGGGTATTTCCCCTATAAGTCAAAAACAAAGAACAAAAAAATGCAAAATTAACAAAAAATTCATATTAATTCAGGCACCATGGCAAACCATGATAAAAAAGTCAACTAGACCCAGTTCACATCAAAAAACTACATTCAAGGTCACAAAAATCAGGAAAAATTCACAAACATTCTATAATTCTAAAGTAACATAAGATCACCGAAAATACACTTTCAACATTCATTCCACTAGTTCTATAAAGGAAATTTTACAAAAAACACCCCTTAAAAATACAGCCCCCTCCTAGTCATCAAATAGGTCAAAACCACTATCCGTACCTAAAGCCGCAATAGTTTATTTCGTTTCATTAACTTTTAGACCACTTTTACGTTTCGAATCTCATTATTTCTTGACGACCCCTCGTATACTTCAACTTACCTTGAAACTCACCATTCAACTTCACTTCATTCAATTCTTGCAACCGTTTCAATTTTTAATCTTATTACTTTTTGACAACCCCCTGTATACACCAAACCACGTTCCCTACCTCGAGTCTTAATATTTAATTTAGTTTCATCAAATTTCATTACTTTTCAATCACCCCTCGTAAAATTACATACAATATCTCGATTACCCTTTCAAACGATATCTCCGCTTAAACTCGATTCGTACCCGTTAGGAGCATTATCATATCTTATTTCCAGCCACCTCGCACCTATCAGGAACATTTTCATGTCATTTCAACTGTTAAACGTCTGACCTTCGTGACAAGTTTACGGAGTCCTTTCAGACCATTAAAATTTCTGTCAATCAAACTTCAATATTTCCAAAACCCGAATCGATTCGAACTTCTTTTTTATATCAAAAAATTCTCCTTTTCGTCGCCGATTTTTCCATATGACTTTCATTTCAAAATTTCAATTTTTAGTAAACTATTGCGCAATATTGTGAAATATTTCGCAATCGTGCCGATCCAGACTCGATAGTGTCAAATCCAGCTTTAAAAAGGGGGTAAAAACGTTCATGCTAGGTTCATGGGGCACGAAAAACGCAGTCAACTAACAGTATAAATACCGGTGTACAGCAAGCCCAAAACAAAGTTCAGTTTCGACATTGACTCCTGTGTTAAGTACTCGCGAAGTGGTCTAGTGGAAAATATAAGTTTCAAAAAGTGATTTTTTTGTGTAATAAGCTGATTATGCTATTACATGGGTCCCGTTACTATTTAACTAATGTTGTAGATACCTCCGTCTAGCTAGGCTTTCTTATTCCCAGTCCCTGCATACTTTTCGTGACAAGCTGTTCAAATCTAGCTTCGCAGACCGAAACCTGGTTAAACAGAGTTAGTTTTAAGTCCTCCCTTTAAGTGGCGCCATCTAGTTTTAAGAAACACTTCGCCTTAAGTGGCCCCCTTTTACTTTCAATTATAATAAAATACTTCGCCTTAAGTGGCCCCCTTTCTATTTTCCCTTCGCCTACGAGGCTCAACCGTCAAAGTGAAATTATTTTTTTACATTTATTTTTAAATATATTTTTAAAGCAACCTAAGACAGAATTTCTGTTGTCGATTAGTTTTCTAATTTCCAAAAGAAACTTGTAAAAAAACAAAATAAATTCTTTTTCAACTCTGTTCAATACATTTGAATAAATAATTTTGTATTGTCCTTTAAACAGTAGCGTTTAATTTCAAGAAAAATCATACACAGGGTGTAGCCGTTGACCCTGCACTAGCTGTAAAAGTCGAATCAGTGCTAATTAAAACAAGTGATAAAAATAGTGCAAAATCCAATATACAGGATGTAGCAATTGACCCTAACAAGCACTACCAGAAATCAAACCCTGAGACTGTACAAATCAAAAAATAAGTGCACTGAAGGCTCCTGGAGTCTCTACCAAGCTCAAGGGCTCTAGCTCTGCCGACCATTTTTTATTTCCCGAAAATTGGGAGACCGTTCGTGTTCACAAGGAAGACCGTGTCCTCGCTCCACATATCTTCCAGCGGCTTGTTTATCAGTGTATGCGCGGAAGCACTACCCTTCTTACGGGAAGAGGTTCGGCAAAATTCCTGGTTGGGGGTAGCTCGTGTACAGGCGTCGGTGATAGGCCTCAGTAGCGGAAATAGAACGACGTTAAATAAATGTAAAAAAAATCTATCATTCGAAAATCGACCTCAAATCATTATTTCTGATGGCCTACATGGATTTTTTCGGGGTTGCTTATTACGAATCCGAAGAAAATTAGAAAACTCAAAATGGTGTACCTAAAATGGCTGACTTTAAGAATTAATTCTTGATTTACGCCGTTTCTATTGATTTTACTGAAAAATATGTGGAGTAAAAAAGTGTTTATAATGCCATTTTGCATAAGAATACACCATTTTGGTAATCACATTATTTAATCCTTTCACTTCCACCCTTTCCTTTGCAAAAATTGCAATAAACTGATAATTTCATAAAAAAGACACTATTAGTAATATTTTCCCCCTGTCAGTTTGTAGTAAAAATTTAGGAAAAATTGTCACACTCACCCCCCCCCCCCCTCGGGGGTGCACTAATTATCAAAGGTATAAATAGTAATATCATTGTTGTATAATTAACTTTGTAAAATATAATATGCATCTGACTCCCCAGTTTACTGCAGCGCTATTCTTGACATCCTTCGCAGTTGCGCGTGTACGTGTTAATGCGAGTGGTGTATTTGCGAACACTTCCAACAAATGGTATTCTCGACGGCACTTCGCATATGTATACGAACGAAATCAATCGCACGTAAAATAACACTCGGCAACATCGCAGTTTCGAAAAATATTCAATTTCACGCTGTTTGGGATGACATTTTGTCGGCTGACAATTCTCGATTGTTAGTTTGTTGTAGGTTATATTTGTATTCACAAAGAAACATATTTTTTTGCGAATAATTTATTGTGTAATGGAGACTCCACGCAGAACTGTTAATGCTTCTACTGAACAAAAGCGGTTAATTTATAAAGAAAAATCCCAATCTGGTAAATTTTACTCAAATCAGTAGCTCTCCTTTGATTTACTTTTTGATTTATACCATATCACGAACGTAATAAATTTAAAGATTTTGAAATAAAAACTTAGGTTATGTCATCATTCGCATATTTACCGATTGTCAAAATCCATTCGCTGTTTAATGCGAATACTCGAATGTCTTGCGAATGATCAAGAATATCTAGTATGAGTTTTCGTTCGCATTTTAGTGGTATGCGAGTAACTTTTAAAAATGCGAACAGTCAAGAATAGCGCTGCAGAGCATTATCCTATAAACGCATGCGCTCTTCCCACTCTCCGTGCTATATATAGGAAGAGAGATACTTGCAAAAAACGATTCTTGTGACCTTATGTTGACTAGCGGACACTATCTAAAATATTACTCCGAGAGTCTAGTATTTTTTCCAGTTAGTTCCTTTACAAAATGTTACTTCTTACCAAAATAAAAGTATTTGTAATCCTAGAATGTCAGCCTTCGAGGATTCTTTCTTTTTTCGATGGAGAAAAAAATCACAAAATATTATTTTAAAAGAAATATATAAAACTAAAACAAATTTTCTAAATTTCCTCTGCTACTCCGCGTATATCTAATTTCTCTCCCTTTCTTTTATTTTTTGCCAATTTGCATCCTTGGGCAGTTCTTGTTTGTGCAATAAACTTCATGCTTCAAATTTCATTTTACGACTTAACCGGTTAAAATTTGAATTATTAATAGTTAAAACTTTTCTCTCATTTTTGATTACTAATTTAGCAGGTTTATGCACATTTTACTGTTTTTATATTTCACAGAGCAATTTCGTTGTGTTGTGTTTACGTTAAATTGTAGTTTTATGAGCGGTTTTATATTCCTTTCGGTATACTTCATCAGATGCTTTCGTAATTTAATATATTAATTGCTGAAATATGGAAAAGCTGGCTCAAAAGTGAAAAATTGACATGGAAGTAATCAGTTCTGGATATAAATGTAAATTATTTTATAATGTAATTATTTTCTGACGAATAGTTTTCAGTCTGTTTAGCACTTCCCCTTCAGCAAGTCCCCTTTTACCCCGTAACGTTGTTACATGGCCTATGTCCATTTAACAATTTTATATAATAACTAGTATTTTATTTATATTTACCACGATCTGTATAGCATTTTAATTCAGTTTTTGTAAGTGAGACTGTTTTCAACTATCAGAATTTTCCTTGTATAACTGCTAAATCATTTCACATTGTTTTATGTACATATTTTTATATCTTAAGAACTCAGTCATATTTTTTTAAACACTATTATGTATCTCAATTTTATATTTTTTTTTACTATGTAAGTACGTGTGGTTATTTTTCTTACCTTTCTCATTAACTTATTATACAGGATGTCTCACCGGGAACTGAATCGATCGATATAGAGAAAAGTATGCATCAGAAAATTTTGAAAATTTAGATAATTACCAATGTCGGTGTGGCCAATACAACTAAAATAATTACAAGCAGCTTGGCACTTCCGCTTATACCGGAAGTCGATACCAACTTGCTTATTTCAAATGGAACACCCTATATATTTTAGGGTTTTCGAAAAGAGTATAAAATTCTGAGTCGAAAATTGTAGCATATCCTATGCCTAAACCTAACCGTTTCAGAGATATTTGGCATTTTATAGAAAATTTGACAGGTGCAACGTTTTGCAAGAACCGTTATAACTTTCTTCGTGTAAAAGATCATCATTTGCTTCTTGTCACGTAAAAAGAACACCAGGAGAACTACGTTCTACAACTGAAATAAATTCAATAATATCATATCAAGTGTTCTGTTTTTCGCGTTACATTTTGTCAACTTCAAGCTGCGAAAACTTGTTTAGGTCCAATGGAACACCCTTTATTTTTTTACGTCAAGTTGTGTAAAATTGAATTCCCTTTTTTCTGATACTGTGGGAGTTAAAGTTACAACTTTTTGAAATATTTGCCATTTTATTAGAAATTCATGAATTGTTGTAATCATTTCATCAGTATAGCTGATTAGAAACAATCAGTCATTATCTTATGTCAAAAAATTCCAGCACGCTTAAATTATACCAACGAAAACTTTTTAAATTTGTTTATTATTTACGGAGAATGTGATAAAGTAATGTCAAGAACTTGCAGCACATTTGCTACTCGATATCCACAAAAACGCAAAATAACACTAACACTGTAACATGCGTATTAATCGAATTGAAGATATGGCATGAACTAAAATAGCAGAAATAAGATCGATTTAAAATATGATTTCATTTTAATTTAATAATTGCTCAAAATTTCGCCCTCGAACCTCGACACATTTTTCGCACCTTCGGATTAGTTCCTCATGGGTAGCTCTTCTAATTGAATCCTGTGATATGTTTTGAGATGCATTTCTTACTCTTTGCATACAATCTTCAATGGTTGTTAATGGGCTCTCATAAACTTTATTTTTAATAGTTCCCCAAATGAAATAATCCAGAACTGATAAATCGGGCGAGCGAGGAGGCCATAAGAAAGGTCCATTATTGGCAATTCATTGATCATAAAAAGTTTCTTGTAAATAATTATTAATTAAATATGCGTTATGTGGGGGAGCACCGTCGTGCTGATAAAAAATGTTTCTATGTTCGGCGAGAGGTAAATTTTCTAAATAGTTATTATTAAAATTTTGTAAGATGTTCAGATATCTTTCACCCAAAAAAAAAAAACCAAAAATTTACCTATACATATTAGCAGAAGAGAAAATTTAATTTACCGTTTAAATTTTCCTGATAAAATTGTATTGCCACCACTCTATCGTTTTTTATGGCACAGTAAACATTGAATTGCCAACTTTCCTGAAAGTTTCGCTCTCTGAACATATGAGGATTTAAATCACTCCAATAATGCGAATTGTGTCTATTAAAAAGTCCATTTTTAGTAAATTTTGCTTCATCTGTCCATATAATATTTCCCAAATAAGAATCGTGACCCTCAGACCTTATTAGAATAAATTCACAAAAATTCTGTCTTCTTAGGAAATCTGTTTCTTTTAATCCTTGAACCATATGGAATGAAAACGGGTGAAACTTATGTTTTAATAAGATTCTGTGAATTGAATCCTTGCATAGTCCCGATTCCAGAGCAGCTTGTCTTAATGACATCCTTGGGAATGCATGAAAATATCCCAGAATGACTATTTCAATGTATTCGTCATCAACAATAGGCTTTCTTCTTTGCATTTTTGCTTTGACAGAGCCATAATTTTTAAAAATTTCCAGTATGCGTTTTACAGTGCTTGGTGACGGTTTCCGTTTTTCTGGATATCGAGTAGCAAATGTTCTTGATAGTACTTTATCACATTCTCCATAAATAATAAACAAATTTAAAAAGCCTTCGTGGGTGTAATTTAAACGTGCTGGCATTTTTTGACATAAGATAATGACTGATGAATTTCTAATAAAATCGCAAATATTTCAAAAAGTTGTAACTTTAACCCCCACAATGCTAATATCAGAAAAAAGGGAATTCAATTTTACACAACTTGACGTAAAAAAATACAGGGTGTTAAGCTTGATATATTATGATTCCCTTTATCGATTCTGTAATTTGTTTGAGTAAGGGAATCTGCCTAAGGACGAGCTTGTGCGCTTAACTCATTAATTTACAGATGGCGATACCTGTACCATTATGGCAAGACATGGTAAAAGGGAGACGAGGGAGAGCGAAAAGAGTGGTGAGGGAAGGGGGTTAAACAAATAAGAATTTATAATAGGAAATTCTCAGACGCAATTTTTATGGTCTCGAACAAAGCACTTTTTAATTTGAATTTCGCGCTATTTCCGTTCAGCCATTTTGAATTTTCCAATTCTCATAATTTGTAATCAGCGATCATGAAAGCCCGCGAGTATAAATTTTTTCCGATATATACTTATTTAGTATTAAAGCATTAGTAAAATTATTGTTTTTTATGCATGCATAAAATGCACTTTTGGATGCAATCAAGGGCTAAAAATTGCATCTGGAGGGTCAAAATTACTTTATATGTACAATAAAGTTTATATGATAATAAAATAAAAAGTTTGTAGTCAATATTATTCTTAAACGATTATATTTGAGAAACTATCGAGAAATCCGAAATAATAGCAAAAAATGCACTTTTTTGCAAAGAAGTGCATTTAAATATGTCTTCGAGCCAAAACTGTGCGTACCCACTATGATTTTCTTGATATTTAAACCTAAATCTATCATTCTGTCCAATAAAATCTGATGGAGAAAAAACTTTTCGAAAATCGACCTCAAATCATTATTTTTGACGGCCTACAGTAAATTTTCGAGCAGTATCGCTACTACCAGTAATTTCGAAAATACTCGTAATTATTTTAAAAAACAAATCTGTGAAAACTTTGAAGTAAACACTTTAATGAAGTGGAATATCAGAAAACAATCTAGTATTAGTATGCTTATTCGTTGATGAAATTCTAAGCCGCAAAATTTAAATCCGGAAAAATTAGCTTTACATTCTGTGCCCGAATACCGAATACATTTTTCATTATCAGAAACAGAACTCAATTGTAAAAGTTCCGCGCACAGACAAATAGTTACACAACAATCCCGGGACATAAAAGTAACTTAAATTCTACAAGTTCGTGTATGGAGACAAGGAACAAAAAGCCGCGCGGATGTTATGCATCGCGGAGTCTTCGGCGTATTAGGGCAATGAATCAGGATTACATTTTCAGAGAGTGTGCCCGTGTTTATCTCCCTGTTACGAACAATATGCATTTTGCATATTATAAATTATGAACCGACATAGATAACACAGCAAATAATGGCCGCTGTCAATGCCCATTGTTACGCATGTACTACACTCACGTCGAATATATATGCTATTTCAATAAGTCATTACAAATATTTCAGTTGGTTTTACTAACAAACACGTGAAATACATAATGCAAACGAACATTTGCAGCGCCCAATGGCGGCCCTTCCGCTTTGTTTGCTCCGTGCAAACCCAATTTGATTTAAAACAACCCGCCAGAATATTACGCGGTGGCCGATAATTTATTGTAAAATTTGTCTGGGTCAGAATTAATTAATTATATATCGCTTTAACCTATTTAATTTGCATCGGAAACAATGCAAATGTACGTACGCACTGATAAAATTAATAATTCATATTTTCGGGACTCTATCCAGGGAATTTTAATGCAAGCAGGCTCGTGTACAAATGGGGATACATACTTCCCGAAGGAAATATGAACATTTCGTTTTCATATCTAAGTCAACGTTTCAAATCTAACAGCGATATGGTGCTTGTTTACATTACTTTCTTGTATTATAATCTGTTATTGAATCATTGAAATATTTAAATAATGAATGTGACTTTAACATGCCTTCTTATAAATAAAGTAAATTTGTTCAGCGTAGAAATTTTAGCAAAGATGATATTGTTCAGTTCTGTAATTTAATTAGAGAGCGTAAATTGGCAAGAAATGTATGCTCAAGATTGTGCAAATAAGGCTTGCAAAATTTTCAGTAATACCATAATGTATTATATTCAGCTGTGTTTTCCTCTAAAAGGGGTATCACTGTTTAAAAAAACACAGAAGGATAATTGGATGACTGACGAATTAAGAAAATTAAAACACAGAGTTACAATTTTTAGCGACCTTGCGAAAATGAATCAAGTTTATAGGAATATTAGTATAGTTTTGCAGAAACAATACTGGAAAGCACTTGTAATAGCTAAAAGAAACTATCATGAGGGGCAAATTCAAGAAGCTCATAACAAAACAAAGGCAATGTGGAACACAATAAATAAAATAAAAGGCAAATCAAACAAGTCAAATATTATATTTTAACTATAACAGAAAATGACAAAAAAATTCCTTATGCTATAGTGGCCAATAATTTTAATGAACATTTTACATTAGCAATAAGTAAAAATTCTGTTTTTGATCCAGTTTTCTTAAGCTCCAATGTGCCTTCTTTTGAACGATCATTTTTTTAAAACCAGTTTTGTCATCCGATATATTATCTTTAATAAATAAGCTGAAATCGTCTAACTCTTGTGGATACGATAAAATTTCCAAAAATTTAATTAAACATTCTAAATTGAGTATCTGTCAGCCATTGGCTTTTTTGATAAACATATCTTTTAACACCGGAAATTTTCCAGACTTTTCAAACTAGCTATTATCCAACCTTTATATAAAAAAGGGGTTCCTAATGATTTCGGAAATTACAGAGCCATCAGTTTGCTTTGCAGTTTTTCTAAACTATTTAAACTTGCTATCAAAGATCAGCTGTCTTCATTTTTATATCAGAATGATGTATTATCAGTTTGTCAACATGGTTTCTCTAAAAAAAAGAACACTGAATCAGCACTCTGCGAATTCCAAGATTAATTGTTAATGCCCTCGATAACAAGCAATATGCCTTAGGGCTATTTATTGATTTCTCCCGTACTTTTGATGTTGTTGACCATGAAATTTAGACAGGTATAGAGTCAGAGGAGTTGCCATAAACATTTTTTCCTCTTACCTAAACAATAGAACCACAAATCGTTAAATTAAACTATGAGATAATCAGTGCTGTATGCAACATAACGCATGGAGTATCTCAGGGATCTATTGTGGGGTCTCTGCTTTCTAATATCTTTGCTAATGATTTAATAACATTTAAATAAAATGCCAAATATTCACTGTGTCTGTTATGCTGGTGATACAAATATTTTAATGATTGACAATGACTTAAATGTTATTAAAACAAGCTTAATTCAAATAAAAATTAAACTAATATGCTGTTGTTTACTTTAGACAGGAATCTGGATATCGGTCAAAATGCTAGGCATAACATTTGATAGATACTTGGACTGGGAAAATCACATAGATATTTTGTGTAATAAATTGCGAAGCAACTGTTTTGGCATGAGGTTTATGTTATTACACTGTAGTCGTGATGTATCGATGAGCCTCTATTATACAAATTTTCACTCACATTTAAGATATGGTATAGCAAACTGAGGTAGCAGTGTATGTAGCGTATTTATCTGCGTAAATCGAGTATTCATTCTGCAGAAGTATGCTATAGGAATTTTTGGCTTAGGCTTTCGTGAGAGGTGTCATGCTACTTTAAAAAATTTGGAAATATTAACTGTAGCAGGAGTCTACATTCTGGAGGTCTGTACGTTTGTCTACAAGAATCAGCATAGGTTTTTGCCAATCAAGTCAGCCAAAACCACAATACAAGGTATAAAGGATTATTACAGCCACAATCTCACCGAACAGCTTTATACCAAAGAAGCACTATAATGGTTGCAAATTTTTTAATGCACTAAGCGAGGAGATAAAACTTTGTCCGAATTTACATGTTGTTAAATTAAAATTGAAAAAAATATTGGACAAAAATTGTTATGAGATTGATGATTTTTTCTTTAAATAAGTACCGGTTCGATTTGGTAGCTTTAATTTTATGTTTTTTATTAAGAATTCGCTGCACCCGCAGTTTTGGACCTTGTGCCCATATTTTACGAAGTTTTTTTATTGTATATATTTTTACTTTCACGTCCAGTGGAAGTATAGTAACGCAAAATTTTTTGTTGTTGTTGAAATAGGCTTAAAATCTCATGAAATGTCGAGATTTTAAATTTGAGCTAAAAAAAAATTCCTGATGTCGGTCTGTCGGTTTGTCGGTCTGTCTGTCTGTAACTTTTTGTGCGCACGTTTACTCTGCAACCGTTTATGATATTGACTTGAAATTTGGTACACTCATGTATTATAACGAGATCTGAAACTAGATTATATTTTGATCTAATTCCGTTGGCAGGTTCGGGCATAAATGGGGTAAATAGGCAGGTAAGAGTCTATAAAATTGCAATTTAAGGCATGTACGAAAAGTCAAGGTCACAAAATTTCTTTTGCCATCAGCCACCCTACCACTATCATCCCCAGTACCACCCCCACACTATTATGAAAGGATTTAAAAAAATAAAATATGATTTAGTGTGTATACAAGAACGAAATGTCCCAAAAAAATTTTTTGGCGTTAGCTACCCCCATTGCCACTCCCACCCTATTATTAAAGGGAGTAAAAAATTAAATTGGGATTTAGTGTGTGTACGAGAATTGAGGACCTTTAAAATATATTTTGGCATTGGCTATCCCTACCCTATTATTAAAGGGAATAAAATATTTTATTAGGATTTAGTGTGTATAAGACTTGGATTCAAAATCTGGATGTGGAAGTAATGATTCCTTGGGCAGCGGTTTTTTAATATACTATGGTCTCTCTCAATATAACTTTATCACAAATTCAAAAGACCGCTTACTAGATCTGGTAATCTGCAACGCTATATGCAAAATAGATAAACGTGACAACCACCTACTAAAAGAAGACGGTTATTTATCATCCCGCCCTTATATAATCTCTACCTTGATAATGTCTCATGAGTATCAGCATATTCCTAACAATTTTCAAAGTTCTTTCAACTTCTTAGAAATAAATAATATGTGTTCTCTTTGACGAGTTATTAAAAGAAATTTGATGCGTGATTTCTGTACAACCTGTATTTTTATACAGGTAATAATTCAAGCCACTGACATACAATGCTGATGAAGATATCACCGCAGCTTAATTAATTCAACTCATTTGATATTTAACGCTGTTTCTCATCATTTATAAATATTGTCCTAAATAAAAATGAAATATTGATATATAAACTTTTGTGTTTCAGATGACGATTTGATCACCATCTCAGGTAAGATTGCACCCAGATATATTTTAAGTGATACTATTTTTTCACATGTTTACCACCACCATTAAGTTAGTGGATAAATAATTACAAACTTTATTATTTAAGTAAAGACCTAGATTGTACGAGTCGTTTGGCTCTGAGTAGCCGTACTTCACTTAGAGCTAAAATATTTTTGTGGGTTACCCTACAAGTATTTATTGCCCAGGCTTGTGATTTTCTTGGGAGCTAGTCCCTATGTCTTCAGGCGTTAATTTCACCTCTTCCAGGCACTTTAGCCTAATCCGGATTATTACCTTGCATTCACAAAATATATGTTCCGCAGTCCCAGTTACAACTTCACAGTGTCTGCATTTGTCGTCTATTGCCTTGCCCATATTCTTGAGATGATATCTCAAGAGGCAGTGGCCAGTTAAAAGGCCTGTTATCAGTTAATTCAGACTTTACTTCGATTATTCCTCCAGTGGGGTTTCTTCCGTTCCTTTTCCTATTCCACTGCCTCCACTGTCCTCCGTTAAGTGCCCCACAAAACGATTCGGATCCACAAAATGGCACTTCAGCTCCTTTTTTTGCAAAGCTTGTCAGCTAATTTATTTCCTTCTATTCTCCACCCACTCCAAGGTAACCTTGTTACTAGCTAGTTGCTTCAGAGATTGTCTACATTTCCAGACAATTTTACACTCGAAAATATAGGATCTTAGAGCCTTTAATGCTTGGCTATCTGAAAGTATATAGATCCTTGCTCTTCTAATGTCTTTGTTTAGGCATTCCTGGACGCATAGGTCTATAGCGTGCATTTCTGTCTGGAAGATGGTTGGGGTGTAGCCAAGGGCTCTGGATATTCTGCTTTAGGCCCTGCTATGTCCACACCTGCCTCTTCAGCCGTCTTAGATTCATATGTATACCAGAGGTATAAGACCCTTTCTCCAATCTCAGTGTTTCAGTCCTGCTCGTTTGACGTCTTTCAATCAGCACGTCAAAGTCCTGCTTAATTGGAATTGAGTCAGTGGGTTTGGTTATGGACTCAAAATGGATAAGGTCCAGAATCTTTAAGTGACCAACCAGATTACCTGATTTGAATTTAAGTACCTGGTGCAGTCTTAGGGCATTAAATGCTGCCTCTCTCCTCACATGCTAATGCAGAGGATGTAGGTCGAGCATTGCCTCCATAGCTGCTGTGAAATAGGGGAGCATTGTTCCTGTAGTCCCTGGGCAGACAATATGAACATTATTTCAATGAATTTAACTCAAATGACATAAATATCTTTTTCGTAAATATAATTAACGAGATAACCGCAAGAATTCCTCAATCTAATGTTAATCCAATCAATTTGCTGGACTTGTTGGACTCCTGTAAACCAGGAAACAATAGAGAGTTTCTGTTTAATGAAATATCATATATTGAAAGAAGGGACACAATTAGGGAATTGAAAAACAGTAAAGATTACTAGGAAGTAAATGTCGAAATAATAAAATATGTTAAGGATATTCTTATTGATCCTCTTACCAAGCTTTTCAATTTATGTTTTAAAGGAAGGAATATTTGCTGACTGCCTGAAAACGTCCAAGGTTATTCCAGTCTTTAAGAATGGTGATAAAAATAATATTTCAAACTACCGCCCCATATCAATAGTATCCATCCTTGAAAAAAATCTTAAAAAATTATTAACTAAAAACCTGTTTTTTTCAGGGCAGTTTGGTTTCAGATTAAAAAAATTCACGACTGATGCAGTAAATCAGCTTTTAAATTATATCATAAAATCACCTTCATTGACTTGTCAAAAGCGTTTGACTGTGTTCCGCATAATATATTACTTGGAGAAATCGTTAAAACTACTATAATTCTATCTTGTAAACAGAAAGCAAATCACAGTGAATACCGGTCAAACTTCGGAGTTAACTGAAATTCAGTACAGGGTACCACAGGGGTCCGTACTTGGACCTGTGTTATTCCTGATTTACATCACTAATTTACCGTATTGTGCGTTATATACTAGCTTCATATTGTATGCCGATGATATAACCAAAGTAAATACAAAAATATTGATGAGTTAAATGTTTTTATGCTGCAAAAACACATGCAATTATTTGTGACTGGTTCCAAGCTAACCTATTATCTTTAAATGATAGTAAAATGGCTAATAAGATATTCGCCAATTGTGTTTTAGGAAATTATCAAAATACTGATAATGTAAAATTTCTTGAAGTAGTTATCGATCCTAAATTGTGCTGTGATAAACATGTTCATTATGTGGCTAAGAAATTGTCCAGATGTATTTATATGATGAGCAATCTGGTTGGGTTAGGTTGGGTTTCTGGCATTTTTTGACATAAGATAATGACTGATTGTTTCTAATCATGGCTATTTTGATGAAATGATTACAACAATTCATGAATTTCTAATAAAATCGCAAATATTTCAAAAAGTTGTAACTTTAACCCCCACAATGCTAATAACACAAAAAAGGGAATTCAATTTTACACAACTTGACGTAAAAGAATACAGGGTGTTCCATTTGACCTAAACAAGTTTTCGCGGTTTGAAGTTAACAAAATGTAGCGCGAAAAACGGAACACTTAGGATGATATTATTGAATTTAGTTCAGTTGTGTTCCATTTGAAATAAGCAAGTTAGTATCGACTTCCGGTATAAGCGGAAGTGCCAGCTGCTTGTAGTTGGATTGGCCATACCTACATTAGTAATTATCTAAATTTTCAAAATTTTTTGTTGCGTACTTTTCTCTACATCGATCGATTCAGTTCCTAGTGAGACACCCTGTATAGAGACAGTGTAAAACATACATTTGTCGATCTTGGATTGTTAACTGTTCCAGCATTTTAAATATACCGGGTGTAACAGGATCATGGTATACCCCCTTTTCTCCTTTAGTTTTGAAGATAATTGATTGAAATTTAGGATATACTACATACATAATAAGCGTCACTTTTGACATACAATTGATTTTCTTTTTACTTCCGGTTTCGCCGAAAGTGACGCTAACTTTCTATTTTTAAATGGAACATCTGTATATTATTGTAGTTTGTCTTACCTTACGTGCGTTTTGGACCTCAATATAATTAATATTGTTTTTACTTTTTTAAACAATTTAATGTAATTATTTAATTAATTACGAAAGTATAATAGTACCTGTATTGTAGTCATCACAATTCATTTGCTATATTTGACGTATGTAAAACTTTATAGTTGGTAACGTCAATAAATTAGTTCTATTTCTATTCTATTCTATTATATATTACCGATATACAATCAGCCTCAAACAATTTGTATCTGCCATTTTAGCGAACAGCCCAGGACCCGCATGTTACATCATTTCGTTAGTGTATCAGATAGCGTTTAAACCGAACCGTGCAGTAATAACTTTTAAACGACCTTATTAGTGAAGTACAAGACGTTCACTGGAGCCGAATAAAATTCCCTTATTATTGCTTTAATTTCCCATTGTAGACACATCTAGGGCAAAGGAAAATACGGTGCTAGTCTCATTAAAAAAGAAAAGTAATTAAAAGTTATACACAGGAATGTTCGCGGTATCGATTTTTAAAGAAATCCGTATCAAAGCTGGAAAAAGAGAGACGCGAGGTTATTAAATTAAATATACAACCGTCGGTACTATGATGAATACAAATTCGGGACGAATTTAACTTTCATTTCATATTCATAGAGAATTCTAAGCACCGACTCAAGTTATTTGAATATAAAGGGATGTTTTCATTTTGCAAGAGAGAATAAGTCAATAAATAAAAGGATAAGCCGTCGAAATTTAATTATCAAATCGCAGCTTCTTCGTTCGTTATGGCTAATTCGGGAATTTATATAGGTTAACTTACTTTGATTTCATTGCAACGGCAACCGGTTTTAATGCCTTTATATGCTAAATCGTAGTTAAATATAATGTACCGAAACTAGGTTATTATCCTCTTCCTCTTTCTATAATGCAATTGTACTTCCACCTCACTAGATCTACAAGCACACATCTTACAAAAGGACAGAAAATATATTTGCATCTGTCTTCCTACTGCGGTCTTCGCCTCGGTTGTTCTTAATTCCGTACAACCCATATTTGCAATCTGGAAACATGTTTTCAAATGCCAGCTAGCGTATTAATAACCATATTCTAAAATTTATTGTAACAAATCGAACATAAAATGCTTATTGTAACATATATGTATTGCGATTTAATACCGCAACGCCCTGTTATTTCGGAACGCGCTCCCTGATTTTTCTTTTTCTGGGACAGTACTCATTTTCATATTTTCAAGGCCTACTAAGGTCCCCTAAATTGATCGAAAGGACCCCCGCATTCCCGATTTGGGATCCTGATGAAAATAGTGTTACGGACCTCTAGCGTATGCGACCCACCATACGCTTTAGCGTTTTGTGGGCCGCATTATAACAACTGCTACACGTCCGAAACACATTTCGCTATTCTCCACGGGAGGGCGACACATTTGTGACACGTGATCAGCAAAGACAAAACGGGTAGGCAACGATTTTTGTTGGCGTGGTTGCTAGTAATTAGTTGTTATTCTGTGAACCTCGATTTTATCCGAGGCATCCGGGTGGATTTTAGAATAATCAACTCAAGAAAATTTCCTCAATCTGTTGTTGTTCCGTTTAGCGGAATATTTTGTGAGTAAATTTTATCTGCGGAAGCAGGATATTAAATTACACAAGGCTTTCCTTTGGAAATACCGTGTCAACCTGAAAGGCGGACTCGACCCCATTTATCCGACTGTGGTTTCCAGGAGTTTTGGTGGATTGTTCCCTCATCAGTGAGGGTTCTACGGACGGGGCTTCTACACACTTCAGTGAGAGTTCCACTGACGGGGCATCCACACACAGTGGATGGTTCCAGGTCTGGTGAGGCTACCATCAACCCCATCCTTGGGTCCATTTCTTGTGTCCCGAAGACATCTACGTAGGGCTACAGTTCCTCCACGTCCGGACTCGGTATCGTACCACCCTAAACAAGTGTGTTGTGTGTTGTATTTTTTTTTTACTTACCGGGAACCACCTTCAGTGGTTCCGCTGGAGATCAATTCATACTTTTGGCATTTTAACCTGTACATATTTAGAGATTTTATGCATATATGCACAAATCATTGGCTACCAATTTTTCATGATTTGTAAGGTGTAATTCAATGCAGGTCGGGGTATTTGCCCGCTGAGTAGTTGTTTCCTGCAAATCATGGATAATAACAGTACACATAAATATGTATATTAATGCAGTCAAAATAGGATTTGAAGTGGAACTTTTTCCATAAGCAATTTTATGGTTGGATCCTTTTGGGAGGTGCTAAGGAGTACCCAAAAAATGTTTGTACTTCAAAGACCCTGTGCTTCAATTCTTATTAACAGTTTAATTTTTTTAATCGCGTTTTTCAACTTAATAATGTGAATAACTCGAGATATATAGGTTCGATCGGGACAACATAAAAGAAACAAAATCCTTGTAATTAAATTTTGTACGAATCTACGTTTAGTGTAGGTCTTAGGAGCGCAATTATAACCTACAAAAGTGACAAAACTGGCAAAAAATCGTGTTTTCTTCATTTTGCTACCTGGAGCCGCTGGATGGACCGATCAACTTCAAATTTTCAGAAATTCTGCCGTTTGCTCTAACAAGAACACCCTGAAAATTCGGTGAAAAAATATTAAACCCCGTGTGCGCAATTGAATTTGTTATTTAAAATTTTAATAATTAAAAAATATATATCACGTTGTAGAGAAAGAAATTCTTCTACAATTTTGATACGGGAAATACCTCTCTACGATGCTCAATTTTTTTTAAATCGATTTTTAAGATTTTTTGCCAAGTTGTTTTCGTTTAGTCAGCTGACCTTTGTCGCCACGCCCCTTTGCGACATAGCGGAACGGCGCGTGTTGCGCGCGCACTCACGGACTTTTGAACGTTTGTACTTGAATTTCAATTATAACGAAATGTAAGAAAAATTCTATCGATATTTATTGTTTAATGCTATATTTTTTAATTGAAAAAAAGCCTTTCCGATAGCCATCACATATTTAATTGTGAATTTAACAAAGTAGTGTAATTATTTTTCAGAAACTATTTCCCTACAAATTTTTAGGTTAAAGATAAATCATGCGCATGAATTTAAAAGTTTCTGGATGCAATAAAAAAAATAAGCGTCATAGAGGGGTAGTTCCCGTATCACAATTGTAGAGAATTTCTTTCTCTACAAGGTGATATTTCTTTTTTAATCATTAGAAGCATTTTATGGCCGTTGTACCGTGTTAAAATCGAGTGAGGCCAATTTGTTGATAGTTTTTATTTACTTACAAAATTGCTACAGCACCCAAATCTTAAACATTCTAATATGTTATTTCTGACATTTTCCCCCATCGATTGATCATAAACCATATCCTCTAAGAGGTAAAATCCAAAAGATGTGAAAAATTGGTCTAGATTTGTTGTACTAAATGCCTAAATAGATGAATTATTTAATTTAAATGTAAACAGCAGTGTACATACTTTGCTTTATATATGAAATTAATTTATAGATTGATTCAGCTCAATTCAATAATAAATGAAAATGTGCCTATTAATTATTTTATTCTGCCTGTCAATCATTGTTAAAACAATAATTACAGAAGGTTTAATTAGCGAATTTTAGCCAAAGCACAAATAGGTCATCGTCGGTGTTGTATTTAATTGTTTTATATTAATATGAATGTATGTATGACATCGAGTTGCAATCGTATTATTTACTTATAACAATGTGATAATAAAAATAATCTACAGATTTTTTTGCATTTACTGCAAAATTTCTCTATTTACCACCTTATATATTGTCTGAAAGTTATTTGTGGCATTCTACGAATATTCTTTCCTATTATTTGGGTTTTCTACCACATGTATTGTTATCCTCTTCAAAACAAATCACCGAATCGACAAAATAATAGAATTATTGGAAAAAAGCCTCTGCGCCCGTGACGTTTACGCCAAAGGAAAAGTCAGAGGTTATGTTTTGCAAATAATATAAATCGGAATAAACACAGAAATAATGTATTTTGCTGACAAAATAAAATTTTAACAAAAGAAAGAGATACCAAGAAAAGAAAAATTAAAGATTCAGCAATAATCTTATTAAATGAAGATAAGTGCGTATCGAATTGTTCTGTAGATATTTGTACAACCTGGCTACCAATGTTAAAAGAAGAACTTAACAAACTCAAAATTATCTAAAAGAAAATATCATCAGGTCTATGTATCTTAAAACTGTGTATTTGACATACACAGCAAAATAAGAGTTCTTCCAAAAAAGCTTTGAAAACGGAAAGAGATTACTTTCCGAAACGTCAGCAAAATACATTATTTCTGTGTTTATTCCAATTTATATTATTTGCGAAACATAACCTCTAACTTTTCCTTTGGCGTAAACGTCACGGGCGCAGAGGCTTTTTTCCAATAATTCTATTATTTTGTAGATTCGGTGATTTGTTTTGAAGAGGATAACAGTACATGTGGTAGAAAACCCAAATAATGGGAAAGAATATGCCACTTTATATTTATTATATTATTATTTATTATATTCATTATATTATTTTATAAAAAACAATAATCTAATCAAAGAAAAAAATATCACACTCAGGCCCCGCCTTAGGCGCCAATTAGGTGTAACTGCTTTTATACCATCTAGTTATATAAAATGGTCCCCGTTGCGTACGGCAGCTGTTTTTTGTGTGAGAACATATATGAGCTCGGAGTGTGAATTAAGAGATGGCGCCACTTGGTTGCTGAAAAATCTCTTTAGAAGTTTTGCCCAGCCAAGAAGGCAACATTGCTTAACCAAATTTACTAAAGACTTGAAAGTAATAAGAAATTTATGATTACTTAGTAGTGGTGAGAGGTAAGTGAATCCTCTCGTATGGTCAATTGCTACTATACACCATAGATGTCTCCATGGGCGTATAGCGACTTCATGATTTGTAAGGTGTAATTCAATGCAGGTCGGGGTATTTGTCCACTAAGTAGTTGTTTCCTGCTAATTATATATTATAATAGTAGGTTAAGTCCACCTAAGACTGAAAGGTCGCCGCTCTCAGGTACTTGTAGAATCGCTGAATTGCATCGGATGGCCGGGGTTCCCATGATGAAGGATTTCATCGTGGAGGCCTCCGAAAAATTCTTCCAGAGCAGAATTCAGCGATCGGAACTGACTAAACACATAACAGACTTACGGGTACAGATAACCCTACTCACGTATATCGACTCATACACCAGAAACTACCGATCTTTCTGGAAAGACGGTAACGACTACATACCGACACATAACATCCTTTCCAGCCAAATTCCCTTTCTTCTCTTCTTTTTACTTTTTTTACATTATATAATTCAAAAAAAAAAAAGTAATGAAGTAACCATATGTTAAATTTGATCAAAATCGTTACAGCCGTTTTAGATAAAAAAATATTAAATTCTTTAAATCTCATCCCCCGTAGCACTCCTCGCTGTATTTTCTGGGAGCAACTGGTTGTGTCATCATATGCTGGTACTAAGGGAGTATTTATATGTCAAATTTAATCAAAATCGTTAGAGCCGTTTTAGAGAAAAACATTATTTTCTATTTTTTCCCTGTTTTTACGGGTTTACTCCCTCCACATTTGGGCTAGGATCGATTTTGCGATTTCGCCTCGAGGTATGTCAAGCCACTCGATGTAAAAATGTCTAATATCTTCTATATTATGCACGGTCACGTTATGCAAACCACGCAATTTCACGCACGATTTAACAATTTTTACCTCAGCATAATCATATCGCACTAATAAAACGTCTTTGGTATTGTTGTTTTCTGCTCGAAGTACCATTGAAACTAACGATGTAAATTAATGATTATAAAGGACGATAATGTAAACACTACTTGAAAACTACAAAATTGTAGTTGTTTGGTGGTATTACGTGATAACTTGCAGATTATCAACTTCGAGTTAGTTCTTGTGCAGCACGCATGATCCTCATTAAGTCCAATACTTGACTATACCTTTTATTCTTTTTCATCCGTGTCACAAACGCGATACATTTGTTAGAGCAATTTGTAGGATTCTGTCATATACTGACACTCAAGTGTCGAATTATGTTAGATGACAGCAAATGGTTTTATTGTTTGAAAAATATGCATCACATGACCTGCTCGTCGGGTTTCTTACATTGTTAAATATTAAATATTTTACAGTATTTTTGTATAGACTGGATGATTCCCTGTGCTATCACGGTCTATATAGAAATAATAATAAATAAGTAATTAAAATAGTCTTTATTGCAACAAAGTAAATACAAATTGTCACAAAATGTACATAGTTCTGCTAAGCATATTTTCATGTGTACCTATTTACGTGTATAGTAATATTAATTTTATTTAAAAAATTGCGCAGTTAAAATGCAGACAAATGTAAATATATATCAAAACACACATATTGCACACATTTTGTCACAAATGAAAGTAAAAATGACAAAACTATTGCTAAATCTAATATAAACTTTTTAGTTTCTCTTTAAAACTTTTTTTTTAACATTTATTTAACATCGGTCTATTTGCGCTACTGAGACCTATCACCGATGACGCCTATAGACGAGCTACCCCCTACCAAGAATTTTGGCGAACCTCTTCTCTTAAGAAGAGTAGGGATCTTTTACTTGCCTAACATTTAATAGACAAGGGACCGACGGCTTTACATCCCCTCCGAAGAATGGTATATGACCTACACAACCCTCGCCTAAAGTTGCATAGCTTCCGCGCATACACTGATATACAAGCCGCTGGAAGATATGTGAAGCGAGGACATGGACTTCCTTGTGAACACAAAAAGGTCCTCGGAGATTGAAAAAATAAAAACGTTTGGAGTGGAGAGTAAGAGCTGAGACCCTAGAGGGCGCTCGTGCACTTAATTTCGTTGTGAGAAGCCTTGGGGTTCCAATTCTGAAGTTGTGGATAGGGTCAATTGCTACACCCTGTATAATACTGTTTGGAACTGTTGTAACACTTTATTTTAAGATTTTATTTTATTTAGCACTGATTAGTCTTTTATAGTTCTGACAGGGTCAACGGCTACACCCTGTATATGTTTTTTCTAAATAACAACATTTATTCTAAAACAGAACGAACAAATTATTTATTTAAATTTTAATAACAGGGTTTAGAACGGTTTAGTAATTTATTTAACAAAGTTACTTTTAGAGTAAGTAACTATTCGGCGACAGAAATTCAATCTCAATTTGTTTTTCACTGAGATAATATTTTGAAAAGTTTATCTGAAAAAATTCACTTTTTTGTGGGGCCGCGAAAGCGAAATGAAATAAAATGTTGGGGCAAAGGTTTTCTTAAAATTAATTAGGGCCACTTAAGGCGAAGACTTAAAACTAACTCTTTTTAACCAGGTTTCGGCCTGGGAAGCTAGAGCTCGACAGCTAGTTACGATAATTATGCTGGGACCGAAAACAGGGAAGGCTAACTAGACGACAGGCAGCTACAACTTTAGTTAAATAGAACCGAACATATTGCACTAGTAAATAAGCTTATTCCACTTTAGAATCACTTTTAAAACAACTACTTTGGTTACCACTCGCGAATACTTAACATAGGAGTCACTGCCAAAATCTGAACTTGCCTAGGGTAGGCGATGTTTTGGTATTTATATTATCCGTGTGTTGCGTTTGTCGTGACCTGTGAGTGAGGCACGAACGTTTTTACCCCCTATTTAGATCTGGATTTGGTACCGTCAAGTCTTGATCGACACGATTGCGAAATATTGTATAATATTAAAGTTAAATTTCGAAAATAAAAATTATATGGAAAAATCGGTAATGAAAAGGGGAATTTTTTAATATAAAAACGAAGTTGATATCTAATCGAGTTTGGGAGTTTGATTTAATAATCTGAAATGACCCCGTAAAGTTATCCCGAAGGTCCGACGTTTAATAGTTGAAATGATACGAGCATGTTCCCGATAGATGCGAGGTGACTAGAAATGAGATATGAGAATGTTCCTAATAAGCACGAGTTGAATTTGAATCGAGATATTGTATATGATACGAGGGGTGATCAAAAAGTGATGAAATTTGAAATAGCAATTGGGTTGCAAGACATTGATGAAACTAAATGGAATGTTAAGACTTGAGGTACGGAACGTAGTTTGATGTATACGAGGGATGATCGAAAAGTAGTTAAATTTAGAATGTGAAATGGTTTATAGAAAGATAACGAAAATGAGTGTTATTTGTAATGAATCTTATGTAAAATGACTAGTATGAGTGTTGTAAGTTAGGTATCGGTGAATTGTTATTTTTGAATTATCGACTGTTCATGAATTTTTTCAGATTTTGCTGACGATTGTGGTTTTTTGGTATAAATGGTGTCTGGTTGACTTTCTTATTATGGTTCGCCATGATTCATGAATCCATATGTTTTTTTTGTTAATTTTAAATTTAAATTTTTTTTTATTTTTATTTTTTTATTTGTAGGGGAAATATCCTACAACACTTGAAACGATCGCCCATCCAAGTATTAACCGCGCCTAACGTTGCTTTGTATCGCATATCGAAGTATGTGCATAGTAAAGACGCATCTACGCTCACCCCTTCTTTAAAACTTCTCATGTTGGATGAGCGAATCTGTAATATGTTATATATCTGAGCTGCTTGGTAAGAGAAAGAGCTCTTAAAAGCTTCTGCTTTGTGCATAGGTATACTAAAATTATTTCTATGCCTATACAGGGTGTCCTGAAACTTCCGCCTTCCCCTTTAGGTACTAATTCTCCATGCAAAAATAGTAAGAAAAGTTCCTATAAATATGTGTCCGGAAATGCTTATTAAGGGAGCTACGGCCCTCTGAGGAAAGTGTTTCAGAAAGTTGTCCCAAATCATTTTCGAGATAATTAGCAAAAACACCTATTCTTGCGCCGTCCTTAGAGGGCCGTAGCTCCCTTAGGAAGCATTTCCGGACACATGTTTATAGGAACTTTTCTTACTATTTTTGCATGGAGAATTAGCACTTAAAGGGGAAGGCGGGAGTTTCGGGACACCCTGTATAGTATTTAAGTCGTGTATATCACCATGTCTACTTAATAGATCACTTAAGGTGGGCATATCCAAGAGGGAGAAATCCGATAAGGAAATATTTATGATTTTTGGCCATAACTTTTTTTTTAATTCATAAATTGGTAAAAAGTATAGGACTACTTAAGAGCGCTCCGGATATAAGCCGGAAAGACTGTGCAAATTACTCTCATATGAATCATTATTTTAAAAATAATTTTTATCTTCCCGCATAGGTATCATTAAAATAAACATTTTCCCTTTTGTAGAACTAAAATAAAATTAGCCCTAATGTCCTCAAATGCACAGAGAAATTTAAAGATTAGGTATAATAAATTTGTCCAATGTCATATTCTACTAGATCTCTATCTCTCGCCTTCCAAGCACACCGTACATTCAGCTGCATCATTTTATTGACGTGATGTCATTTACAATTAAAATTGGAAGCATGGATGACTAATACACTCCGACCAACTCTTAAGTAGTACTATGTCAGGTGTAGTGATTTTTCACTCAATAATTTCAGTTGTTTGCAAATTTTAATTTTAAAAACTATGTTGATCTTCGTCGTATCGTATACGTAACCATAACAACTCTTTGGACCCACGCTAACGGTA
Organism: Leptura quadrifasciata; assembly: GCA_963675555.1. NCBI lineage: Eukaryota > Metazoa > Arthropoda > Insecta > Coleoptera > Cerambycidae > Leptura > Leptura quadrifasciata. Next base: position 153,051,471 of record OY776677.1, on the reverse strand, counting down.
TGCCTATGGTTTTCCTTGAAATTTTTTATCTTGAACTTCACTTTAAAAGACATGATAGTCTGACTAAAATCGTACCAAAACGTATAGTTTACGAACAACTGGAGACTAATTTTTCCATAGGAAGAACCCAGGATGACTCTTTGATTCATATCACTTATTATCATGACAATTTACGTAGCATACTGACTAAAATCGCGGCCAAAAATCTGTCGCTAACCCCCGGTCTAGCTATATGTGTGTCAAACTGAGCTATATTCATATTTTTAAAATTCCTAACATACCTATACCATACCTGTGATTAAAAATGCATTATTATTATTAGTAAGTTTCTAGTTAATTTTTTCAAATTCACTATTAAATATTGTTATATACAATATTCTCCTTCATAGACTTTGTAACACATTGAGACCGGCTTTACGAGTTGTAGAACAAAACTTGGTCAATCATTGTTTTCGTCCAGCCTTTATATTTTTTAGCAACCACCCTGTCTAACCTCAAGCAGTTATCATTTTATTTTTGTCAGTTTCAAAGCTTCAAGTTTTTACGATTGCCTCTCCTAAAGTTAATATTTTCACAGGTCACATCGACGGAAAAAGTTCATCCTAAACGTAAGGCAATTATTTCTAATGAAATCTGGGACTAACGACCTGGCTATAAATTAAACCCATTGAAAACCACCCCAAATATTTCCGACCGACAATTCTTTTAAACGTAGAATGTTAGCTAATGTATATTTTTTTAATGCGAGCTTATAGCACGCATGCCTATCATTAAATCCATGTTAATGCTTTTATTTTTTTATTTTTTATACATCGATATCGCCGGGTGGCCATTAAATAGAAGAGAAAGGACATAAATTTCTAAATGACTACAATTAGCATTGAACGGTAGAAAACATAAATCGGCAGCACCCATAAATTTGATGGCCAAGTGTCGATCAAGTGGATTTGTTGGCGCACGTCCAGATACAATTATTCCGTTGACGTATGTTATGACTGACGGACAATCGTGTTATCAATTAAATAGTGCAGTCCTCTAGCGTGCGTTACACTAATTGCTCGAGGGGTCGGTTGGTTCTATTCCCAAGAGTTGTGAATGGCAAATAAGAATTTGTAGAAGTAAATACACACTATTTTCTTACCGTTGTAATATTTAAATATTTAAAAAAATTGTAACTATCTTTGTCCTAATTGTTGTTTTTTGTTCTCAATTCATTTGGCTGTATTAGAGGTAAATTTTATTCAATGTCAGTTTAAAAGGATATAAAAAACAAGAGCGCGGCATTCCTTTATAAACCGACCTCGAAAGCGTGCCAGCCAAAGGCGCGTGTAATTTAATTTTCAAGGCAATACATGCCCTACAATATTTTTAAAATCGATTATTATACACGTAACACTGTTTTGCAGACTTATTAACTAATAAATTGTGACTGAAAGTGGTGAAATGGTAGGTAGGTACAGGGTTATTCACTATACAGGGTGTCCCACGACGAACTGCGGCGATCGATATCTCAAAAAGTAGACATCGGAAAATTTTAAAAATTTGGTAGTAAACTAATGTCGATAGAGGCAACTCAGGTAAAATATTTTCAAGATGGTGTCACTTCCGGTTATACCGGAAGTCGATACCAACTTGCTTATTTTAAATGGAACACCCTATATATTATTACATTTTTGGATTGTACGCAAAATTATAGGCCGATTTCGTGTATCATGTCCTATACCTAGGTCTCTCCGTTTTTGAGATATTTCAATTTTTATGTGAAAAATGACGTTTGCGGGTCCTAAAAGAATTATCAATTTTTCCTATAAGGAAGCCTTTATTATCTAATTTGGGTTCGATTCTTTGTTGAAAAAGACCTACTTTAATAGAGTTTTTATAATATTTTGATAAGTATTAATACAGAGTGTTAAAAAAATAAGAATAAAGATGAAATTGAGAAAACTGTCAAAAATCATTTTTTTCAAATGGAAACCCCCAATTTTTATAATCTTATCTTATTCGCCATTAAAAATAAGGGTAAGTTTGTATATGGATGTCTATTCCGAAAATTTTTAGTTTTCGAGATATTCCCAATTCAATATTTCTATATGGGGATTTTGCTATGGATTTTAAGTTCAATTACTGTTAGTTGGCTATGACGGCGTTGAGTGCTAAACAAATGTATGTAGCTGTCACTTACCAATTGACAAGTATTAATTATCATGCTGGGGCGCTTAAATTATGCACACGAGGATTACTTAAATTTGTTTATAATCTATGGAGAATGTTACAAAGTTTTATCAAAAACATGTAAAATATTTGCTAATAGATATCCAGAGAAACAAAAACCGTCTCCGAACAATATTTAATGAATAATGAAGAATTTGAAAAAATTTAGCACTGCAACAGTTCATAAAATAATGAAACAAATGTAACTTAGATACAAAAGGTTTTTACATAAAATACTAACAATATAATTACTTATACCCAGGAAAATATTTTATTTTAATAAGTGTTCAAAGTGTCCACCCTGAACTTCCAAACATTTTTCGCACCTCTTGATTAGTTCGTCATGGGTGGCCGCTCTAATAGAACCTGGAGATAATCTTTCAAAAGCATTCCTTACTCTTATCTGACAATCTTCCATTGTGTAAAATAAACCATATCTTTTATTGTTCCCCATATAAAATAGTCTAAGACAGACAGATCAGGAGACCGGGGAGGCCACAGAAAAGGTCCATTGTTAGCAATCCACTTATCGTAAAAAGTTTCTTCCAAGAAGTTGTTAACTATGAAGCTGCTGTGTGGTGGCGCGCCATCGTGTTGGTAAAATATTTGCCTATGTTCAGCTAGCGGTAAATTGTTCAAATACTCATTATCTAAATCTTGTGATATATTCAAATATCTTTCACCTAAAAAAAAGTTGATACGTAATTTGAAAAACTGAAACTATTTAAGTATTAATTCATTACCATTTAAGTTTTCTTCATAAAAATTAAGTTTTACGATTCATTTCTCACAGCACAGTACACATTAAATTTGAAGCACACCAAAAGTGGGAATTATGTATGTTGAAAAGTCCATTTTTCGTAAATTTTGCCTCGTCAGTCCAAAAATCGAAAGTCGTCTTGTAACATTGTTAAAATAAATTCGCAAAAGTGAACTCTTCTGGTCAAATCGGTGTCCTTTAGGTGTTTAACCATAGAAATGGAATAGGGATGGAATTTGTGTTTCAAAAGAATTATATGAATAGAGTTCTTGGAGGTTCCTGTTTGTAAGGCCACTTGTCTTAAGGATGTCATAGGATATGCCGCAAAATATCCCAAAATAGCAATTTTGATATTTTCATCATCGACAATTGGTTTTATTTTGTGAACTGTTGCCTTAAGGTGCTAAAATTTTTGAAATTCTCCATTATTCGTTTAATACTGTTCGGAGACGGTTTTTGTTTATCTGGATATCTATTAGCAAATATTTCACACGTTCTTGATAAAACTTTGTTACATTCTCCATAGATTATAAACAATTTTAAGTAATCCTCGTGCGTATAATTTAAGCGCCCCGGCATGATAATTGATACTTGTCAAATGGTAAGTGACAGCTACATACATTTGTTTAGCACTCAACGCCGTCATAGTCAACTAAGAGTAATTTAACTTAATATCCATAATAAAATACCCGTATAGAAATATTGAATTGGGAATATCTCAAAAACTAAAAATTTTCGGAATAGACATCCATACAAACTTACCCTTATTTTTAATGGCGAATAAGATAAGATTATAAAAATTGGGGATTTCCATTTGAAAAAATTGATTTTTGACAGATTTCTCAATTTCATTTTTATTCTTATTTTTTGTACACTCTGTATTAATACTTATCAAAATATTATAAAAACTCTATTAAAGTAGATCTCTTTCAACAAAGAATCGAACCCAAATTAAATAATAAAGGCTTCCTTATAGGAAAAATTGATAATTCTTTTAGGGCCCGCAAGCGTCATTTTTGACATAAAAATTGAAATATCTCAAAAACGGAGAGATCTAGGTATAGGATATGATACACAAAATAAGCCTAGAATTTTGCGTACAATCCAAAAATGTAATAATATATAGGGTGTCCTATTTAAAATAAGCAAGTTGGTATCGACTTCCGGTATAACCGGAAGTGCCATCATCTTGAAAATTTGAGTTGCCCCCATCGACATTAGTTTACTACCAAATTTTCAAAATTTTCCGATGTCTACTTTTCGAGATATCGATTGCCGCAGTTCGTCGTGGGACACCCTGTATATTGACATCTCCTTTATTTCTGTTATTATTGAAAATAGAAAAAAAAGTTTCGTATAAAAGTTGTAGAATCTTACCTATATTTTATTGAAACGTGATAAAAAAAAATATATCATGTATAGGCCACATGATACGAAATAAATATATGTTTTTTAAATGGAACATCCTATATATTTTTGCATTTTCGAGATGCCCCTGATTTCAAATATATAATATTGTATAGGTCTATCTTATATACTTCTTGACATATTATTTGACATTCAAAATGCAAACGAGCTGTTTTATTGCAAGAAGAATGAGCCATGCTTGTCAAAACATAAGTGAAACAAAAATAACAAGGCAGGCCACCAATATAATTATTTTATTTATTCAATTTTGACATTTCAAACCGTCATTATTAACTCGATAGCAAAAACCGTAAATAGTTGTTTATTCACTAGTAAAATAAAAAGTTTTTACTACTACTGCTTTGAAAAGTGCCACTAACTGCGCACTACTAATTACGCTTGAAAATTGTTGATTTCACATAGAGTGTGAAGAATCTTTAACGCACGCTGACAGTATGTGAAAACGCTTTCACATATGAGAAGTGCTATTTTCAACATGTAAATTATATATGACCTAACTATAATCACGTGTAAATAATTAATATGATAGAATTATCTTCATATTTAATTAATTTAAAAAACAGATTTAACAAAGCGAGAGGAAACTCTTTATAATAAAATAATACTACATAAGTAATCAATTAAAGAAATTGTTCAAAGTGGCCACCATTATTTTCAATGCAAAGCTCATAGAGTCTTCTTAAGTTTAGGAAAATATTGCAAATGCAAATAGCGTTACTATGGTTTCTATTTAAGTTGTTAATTCCTTCTTGAATTTTTGCTTTAACGGCTTGAAAATTGTGGTTATTATTAAAATTTACTTTGTCTTTTAAAAACTCCTATAAAACAATTGGTGGCCATCGAATGGTCCCAGCATTGCCTGTCCAAATGGGAAATTCATTATTTAAATGTTCCTGTCAGAACCCCATTTTTATCATACTACTTATTAAAGAACGTTGTTTAATTGGGAATTGATAATTCTCAACAAGATCTTACCATTTGAGGAATGTTTACATTTTTGTGTAAATAGTTCAGTATGAATCAAGGCAGGAAGAAAGATAATGTCAGTGTCAATGTCAAGAAAATAATTAGGGAAGTTGTCTTTTGCAATTAATTTGATATAGAGTCTATTACACCATATATGTGTACCAAATCGACTAATAACTCCGCCTTTTAGTGAATAAAGGTTTATTCTGGATCTTGGGCCTTTATTATTAAAAACCGAACCATGTGCTTAGTGTAAAACGGGTAGTTTTATAGCGAGGCAGTTCCGACAGTTCCCTCTGGTAATATTATTTCGAGATATGCTTGTCGTGTCAAAGTAAAATAATAAAATATAGGCCCAACTACTTTGTTTTGAAAAATTTCGCACCAAATGCGGATTGATTTTCTATCCGATTTTTTTATTTGCTTGACCTATCTCTATCTTAGGTTTTTATTCTCCCAGGAACCTCTGTTTTTTCTATTAAAAACTCCCACCGTGGAAAAATTTGACTAATCTGTCCACATAATTTCTTTAAAAATATCAGGATTTTCATCTAATTCATGGAGCATGATCTGACAAAACTCCAATCTTCTAGGTTTTTGGTCTTCATTCAGTTCCTGGACGGGTACTTTTTTGTAAGGCCTATATGGATGCTTTTTCAAAGTTCTTTGAATGTTGGAAGAACTTTTTTCCATTTCACGACAAGCATTTAATAAACTGCATTTGGGGGCTTTAAAAAAAATCGTTTCAAACTTCAGCTACATTCTTATTCAATATGTATATTTGCATGATAGTTTCTGATTTATTTTTAAAATATTTTACAGGAGCTTTATTTTTTCACTAAATCGTCGCTTTTAAATTATGTGTAATATATGGCTGATAATCTTGTTTCGATTGTATAATACGTAGAGACGGATATACAACAAAACGAGATGGTATGGCGTTATGTAATTCTCCGGTTTTAACATTTAAGTCCTCATTAGAGTTGATATAATCCCACTGTATTCTGGTAGCATCAAGAGTAAAACTATTTATATCGAAATCTTTATAATTCCTAAAGCGTATGAGATTTGGCTTAGATCCTTCACATTTAATTTCACAAAATACAGGCAAATGATCTGTGCTCGGATTTGTGTTAATGTTTATTATAAGAAAGATGTTCTTTAATGCAAAATAAATTGCATTAGCTCTAACAATTTAAACAAAAATTATATTGGAGAGTATTTAAAAAGTTGATTTCTGGGATAAGAAAAGTAAAACATTTGGTAGGTGGTACAAGACGGTACGCTTTTATTTATTTTTAATTTTAATTGTTATACAATACAGTGCAATACAATACAATACAATACAATACAATACAATACAATACAATACAATACAATACAATACAATACAATACAATACAATACAATACAATAAAGAATATGGGTCAGTGGTTCCGATATCCATTGTAGTGCAAGTTGTAACATTTTTTCTGTTCTTTTCTTCTTCTTTTCTCACACTACCTCTTTATTTTAAGGATATGCACCACCTTGGAAACTGCTAGGCATATAGCAATAAAAGAAACGTTTCAAAGCATTTTTCTTTCTTATTTTACTTCCACGTCCAGTGGAAGGATTGGAAAGGAAAAAAAATTATTTTTTTTTGTTGAAATATGTTTAAAATGTCATGAAACGTCGAGGTTTTAAATTTGAGCGAAAAAAGATTCCTGTCGGTCTGTCTGTCTGTAACTTTTTTTGTGCGCACGTTTACTCTGGAACCGTTTATGATATTGACTTAAAATTTGGTACACTTATGTATTGTAACGAGATCTGGAACTAGATTATATTTTGATCTAATTTCGTTGAGAGGTTCGGGGGTAAATGGGGTAAATAAGGGTAAATAGGCAAAGCAAGCAGGTCAGAGTCCATAATATTACAATTTAGGGCATGTACTAAAAGTCAAAGTTTTAAAAAAATTTCTGGCTACTGCCACAGTCCTCCCCCTCCTACTATCGCCCCCATAACCATCCCCACACTTTTATGAAAAGGAGTAAAAAAAATAAAATGTGATTTAGTGTGTATACAAGAATGAAACGTCTCAAAAAAATTTGGTGTTACCTGCCCCCGCTACCACCCCTATTGCCACCCCCACCCTACTTTTAAAAGGAGTAAAAATTTAATTGGGATTTAGTGTGTCTACGAGAACCAAGGGACTCTAAAATGATTTTGGCATTAGCCACCTCCTCTACCACCCCCATTGCCACCCCCACCCTATTATTAAAGGGAGTAAAAAATTAAATTGGGATTTAGTGCGTGTATCCTCTCTACCACCCGCATTACCATCCCTCATCCTAATATTTAAGGGAATAAAAAATTAAATTGGGATTTAGTATGTATACGAGAACCAAGGGCTTCTAAAAAATTTTTTACATTAGCCACCCCCTGTACCACTCCACTCTATTATTAAAGGGAATTAAATTTTACATTAGAATCTAGTGTGTATAAGACTTTGTTAAAAAATTTGGATGTGGAAGTAGTAGTAACTTTCACCGATATCGCCAGACCTTAATCCTATCTAAGTGTTGCGTTATTTGTTGAAGAAGACCGTATCTAATATACCTAAATTAGGAGAAGAAAATACCAAACACTATTTAATTTTTTTTATGTTAAAAAAAGATATTTTTTATTTGCTTAATATATGCAAAAATATTTTTCTCTTAAATTTATTGAGCTGCGTTTACGGATATTGCCTCTGGTAAAACCGGTTCTAACAACTCATTTAAATATTGGACCATTACCCGACACCGTATCCCATAGTTGACTTTGTCGCGTAGTTTGTAGGTCAAAATGTTGATAATGCCAAGTTCGAGGCATGTACTTTGTGGTATAGTCCAGGCGTCCGAAGTTTCCTCAGGAACTACAGTTTATAATTACTTTCCCTTGGCCGAAAAGGGATATAATCATGTTGTCGTCCATCTGAAATATGCACTTGTGGTGTCGGTTAAATTTGTACAGAGTGGACTGGCCTGGAGACGATATTTTACAGTTACGACATAAAAACTTCAAGGTATACGCATATACAGATATACCCGGAGTGACAGCTACACCTTTAAAATGTTTAAATGGAGCGAGGGTGCGTGTGATAGCTCATTTGAAAGAGTTTTTAATTTTCTATCCAGCAACATAAGATTTTTTTAATTTCTCAAATTTTTTTATTAAAAAATATTAAATTTTTAATGTTACCAAGTAAACGAAAGAACATGACACAGTTTGAATCAAATGTTCAAGCTAAGTCCCCGTAGCTTCTCGACAATAATGGAGGTGTTGTTGAAATTGTCATAAAATATTTTGTATCGTTTCAAGGGTTATTTCATTAATTTCTTGCCTTATTCTGTATTTTAAATTATCGATGTTATTTGGTCTGTTGAAGTAGACTTTAAGTAACCCCATAAATAACAGTCAAGCGGGGTCAAATCGGGAGAACTGGCAGGCCACTCAATTTCACCGCATCTACCGATCCACCTATTGGGAAAAACTTGATTGAGATAGGCTCTTACTTCCAATGCAAAATGTGGTGTAGCTTCGTTCTGCTGATACCAAATATTTCTATCAATTTCATTAGAGTTGTTCATCATCTGGGAGAAGTATTCTTAACACTGGATCTAAGATATTTTGAAAGAAATCCAAGTAACGCGCGCCAGTTAATGTGCCATCAAAGAAATATGGTCCGATAATTTGAGAATTTATAATTCCAGCTCAAACGTTCACCTTCTCAGGATATTGAGTATTGACCTCCATCATCCAATGTGGATGACTCCAGTATCTACAGTTCTGTTTGTTGACTGTTTCATTTAAGACGAATGTTGCTTCATCAGAAACAATAATGGTTTTTTATAAATAACGGATTATCTTGGCATCTATTTGCCATGATTTCGCAAAATTGCAATCGGCGATCACGGACATCGTCGTTAAGTTCTTGAACCAAACGAATTTTATGTTATACTATTTTATTATTGTGTTTTTATTGTTTAGTTACCAACTACATAATAGTGTACTTTATACCCGTGTGGGCATAAAGTGCATTTTACAGCCCGCGCAGGTATAAAGACAAAAAAAACCATTTTTTGATTAACGTATTAATATACTTTATTAATTTCAAAATATGAAATGATCTATTTAAATTTATTCAGTCGAAATCATATTAAACTGGAAATTCTGAAAGGATCCGGTGATACTTAGATTACATGCATCAAATGTTGATTCATGTTTCATTTTCTGGATATCAAGTTTCTGTATAAAGGAGAAAGCTAGATCCAGAAGGTATACCTGCTAGCATCCTTTAAACCTCATTTTTTGAAGATATACTGCCCTCTAAATATCCTTCAGCAACCGACGTACTCTTCTATCCACCATGGCCATACTGGCTCCAGTCTCTGCCAGAAGAGTTACCGATGTTCGACGCAGACAGTGTCCTGTATTCTTGTCAGGATCGCACAAGCCCAGATATTTCGCAATGATGAACGGGATTTTTCTAAATGTGTTTTTTCCAACTGGCTGTACAACACAGCGACCTTGTCTATAGGTCAGAAAAAGTCTTTTTTCTGAACAACCACGTGGTCGTAAAGACATGTAGTCTCTTACCAACTTCAAACTGTTCATTTCGCCTTCGACAACAATGGTAAAAACGCGCTTATTATTGGTTTTTGTCTCTGGTACATTTACCACGAAAACTGATTTTCTATCTTCTTCGTGAGTAACTAGCATATTTACAAGTTCCTGTCGTCGACAACCACCAATTATGGGAGAGGTTTGTACCTTGGGCCATTTAAAAAAAAAATCAATAATATCTTAAGAAAATAAACTATATCATGTGAATTTTAATTAACATATGATAGTATGTATTGTTTGCCTAGAGTGGTTATGATAATTTATTTTTTTGAAATATTATTTAATATTATATGTGACCTTTTGAAAATATCAACAATTGGCCCAAGGTACAAGACTATTTTGTACCTTGGGCCCTAATATGGTTATTAGATTTTAAGGACTACGTCTGTTGCGGATCTCTAGTGTATACGACCCACCATACGTCTTAGCGTTTTGTGGGCCGCATAATAACAACCGCTACGTCCGTAGTAGAGTTTCGCTATTGTCCACGGGAGGTGCGATATACTTCCAGCTGGTGAAGAGGAGAGAGACATTTTTGATGGCGGTATACGGTTGATAATCCCACAAAACTCGTTTTATTCGAGGCATCCTGGTGGATTTTGGTATTGTCAACACAGGAAAATTTTCTCCATCTGTTGTTCCGTTTAGCGGAATATTTTGTTGTGAGTAAATTTTAACTGCGGAAGCAGGATATTTAAGTATACAAGGCTTTCCTTTGGAAGTATTGTGTCGACTTGAAAGACGGACTCGACCCCATTCATCCAACTGTGTCTTTCTAGGAACATTGGTGGATTGTTCCCTCATCAGTGAGGTAAATTATATTTCTTTTGTGGGTTATGTCAGATTTAAATTGCTCTCATTAGGCACGCTTCACGTGCATTTCCGACCATGCAAATTAAATCGGGATATCTTTAGGGTTCCACGAACGGGGCTTCCCCACACGAAGTGAAGCTCCACGGACGGGGCATCCACACACAGTAGAAAGTTCCAGGGTTGGAGAGGTTATAATCAACCCCGTCCTCGGGTCAGTTTCTTTCGTCCCGAAGACACCTCCATAGGGCTACAGTTTCTTCAACGTCGAAGTCGGTATCGTACCACCCTAGATAAGTGTGTTGTTTTTATTTACCGGGGACCACCTTCAGTGGTTCTGCGTAGTTATATTCCATTCATACTTAATTTTATATTGTAACTTGTACATATTTAAAGACTTTATGCATTTATATTTATTTAAGGAAGTTCTCTAAATCAGACCCATTGTGGCCGAATTTATTACCATTTATCCTCACATTGTAAACCGATGTGTAACTACACGAGGCATTTTATTAATGTTGTAACTTATTAATCAAGAAATTTGCCACACCTTTTGAACATCGCCAGGTTACATGCTAGAGAACCAATATTTGTAAATTCTGTAATATAGTGCATTTCATGTTTAAAGAAAGTGTCATTATTTCGTCTGCGACCAGTACGTATGGAACCCTCAGTGATTTGTGTAAGTAAGTAAACTAATAATTTGTCATAGTTTATATAAACTTGGGCTTAATGCCCTGAGATAGCCTGAGCTAGTGAAATTTTATCGTGGGCACGTTACATCACTTATCCGGGGTAAGTTGTGTCTGCGATATCTGCTACGCTACAGTAGCCTAAATGAGTTTCTTTATGTAATATCTTATAACCATCACTATCCAACGTATTTATTTATTTTTGTAAATCGTAGCACGTCACTTATATTATTGAAAATTACAAAGAAAACACCAAGAGACAAGTGAAGTAGGATAGTATTTTATGTCAGTAGTCATTTTTACAAAACATAAAATTTGTTAGAAAACATTCTAATATTAAACCAAAGTCTATTCAACATTATAAGAATTAAAATTTACAGAAAAAGGCAACTGCAAAAACGAAATCTATTATTTTAAGAGAAATTAGAATTAAAATGTGGCCCAAGGTACAAGATTTTGGTGTTGACATATTAAATTTATGGAAAACATACTAAATACCACAGGATATCTTTTAAATTACTACTATATGTTTCCCAAAATCCTAGGGAATATCCTGATATTAACAAAAATTTCATGCAATACTTACTTTTCTTAATAAAATCCGCAAAGTGAAGCGCAAAAGGTTTAGTAACATCAAAATCACAACAGACGCTAATAATGAGGAAGTTGCATGATTTTTTTTTATATCACAGATAGATAGACGACAGAAAAATATGCTTCCTTGTATGTTTTCTTTTCGTTTTTTGTTAAAATTGAGGGTGAAAAAAAATATTTACTTTGGCTGAGAATTTATAATCATTAAAACGCTCTATCCCTAACGAATAGCGTCATTCGTAACATGTAGCGTCACGTCGTTATTGTTAAAACATCTAAAAAGAATGCTGTAGTTATAGATTAACACGTTAGGGATGTTATGAAATGATTATCCGTCATATTAACCAATAATTAATAACAATATTAAGAATAACAACGTAAATTAACAAATTCAGGCCCAATTAGTGACGTCAAAATGACGTCAAAGCAATATTATAGCGTTTTCAGTCACGTGGTTTGGTTTACACAAAAGTTCAAATTTTAATGTGGCATATTTACAAAGCGAAATTTTTCTATGAGTTTCTTTTATTATATTATCAACTTATATAGTACATATCATAGAAAAATAATAAAATTAAGCATTTTTAAAATCCATGCATCTTCCTCATTGCGATAATATTAAGAAAGTTAGGATAAACGAACATGTGCAGGCTAAAGGCAATGTTACCAATATTATATATTTTTCCCTAACAGTTTAAACCATAGTTATGCTACGAGAGGGGGTGGCCATAGGAACAAGATGGCTCATGGTACAAGCCTCTCCTATACACCAAATATTAATGCAACTTTGTTCATTAAAAACGTCTCATTCGATGCCTCATGAATAAATTTTAAAACATCTTCTCTAGACAGAATTTTAGACTTTTTTGGCTGGTATCTCTTTTGCTTCAAATATGCGCTTAACTTATAGTAATTAGCGATGTTAATATTATTACTTACCATTAAAGTATTCTTTGTCATTGAATATTTGGACCGTAAGGAAGCCGAAGAAAATTTTTCAGTGAGATCACCGAAGTATGCAAGCAGCACGGTTTCATTAATATGTTCTACAGTTTTCTGCCATGCAGTTTAGTAACTCTCTGTTGTAGGCGTCCCTCGATTTATTCGGCAGCAAGTTTTGTGTCGCTTTATCCGCCTTTTTAGAAATTTCTTCAGGAATTTCAAAACGTTCCTGCATTTTGACTTTTTAAGTTTGACAGCTAGCAAAATTTGTTTATCCAACAAATAAATAAAGCATTTCCCTAGCAACGATATGACAAAATGGAAATGTTACAATCGAATTGAATTTTCGGATTTGTTTCAAATAATATTGTGGATGCAATAACGAACTAGTATGACATGAAAGTTTGTATGTATTAATAGATGTTTATGCCCTCGGCCGACTTCGTCGATCGTCGCCCTCAGGGCCTAAACATCGACTTAATTCCCTTGGTACATAAATAACTATTATATGGGTGATATTGTCACGACCCCCCTTTGAGAGAGCCGCAACTGACGGCCACTTGGCTTGTGAGAGAGGGAGATTGGGTAGTCAAAGTAGAAGACGAGTTTAAAACAGATATAATTTATTGACAAAATAATAACAAACAATGTCACAGTACAAACAGGCACAACAACAATAGTAACAAATGGGGCTCTTACCAACATCACTGATGTGGGGAAATGCGTCGGGATAAGGAGTCGCACTTCTTAACACATTAAGAGTAGGACTGTCTTAAGAATTCGACTGTCGCCCGCGTTAATAAAATTCGTATTTATAATTTTACTAGTTGCTTACTTAGCAGGTTACCTATTGAGTACAAGTTCGTATTTATTGTTTGTTTTTAATAATCCAGTGTCAGGTCTCGTTCTCAATATTTGTTTAATATTATTGCAAAGTATATCAACTTAGAATTTGGAAAAATAATTTGTATCAATATGTAACCTACTAAAGCTGATTTATAGTTTTCTCCTAAATTATGAATACTCCTTACGTAACAATATTTTTCATTTTTTCGAAGACGCAATATGGACGTTTTACTAACATCATTATCGGCGGCAACTTGTCTTGTAGGTTTATGTGGATTATCTTGAATATCTAACAATATATCCAATTCCTTCTCATCGTCTAAAATGCGTTTCCTACCAGATTTAGGAATATCTGTAACATTTTCAAATTACAGACATATGAACAAACAAAATAAATATAAAAGCAAACCTTAGCCTGAAATGACTTTCCGTCTTGTTCACATTATATCTGCGTTTAATAGAGACGTATTTATTTCTCGGATTTTTAAAAAATACATGCCCTTTATTCACTTGTGATGATGAAAATATGTGAACCACATTGAATTGTTTACGTTTGTATTAAATAGCACTCTTAGTCTTAAGTGTATGTCTGCTCGAAAATTTTAGTTTGCCAGATAGCCATTGAACTGGCCGTAAATTAGAAACAATTTCATTCAAAATACTGGATTTCGGCGCATTTAAATAGGGTAAAATATATTGTTTATGTGTAAAATTACAGTTATTGCAGTAAATAGTTGCCGTAAGATTTGAATGATGGTATATTTGTGATTGAATGGATAAAAAATACATGCTACACAATATTTCTAATTCAGGTCTCATATTAATTTACGATTAACAACTTGTATGTTTTATATAAAAGAAGAAAATAATGCTTTATATATTTCGGATGAAGTGGGGTTCACCCTAGCCAAAGAAGATAACTTTAAATGCCCTTCACCCGGCGCCTGTGCCATTTCCTCTAGGAGTACATTCTCTTACATATTTGACATTTTATTTTGATGGCCAATAAATTATTGATGGCTAGTCTTTGCTGCCTTGCCGAATAAAGTGAATACTCCTCGCCTTTCTGCGAGTCAAGTTGCCTGGGTCCGGTGTCAAAACCGTCCCGGATTCGGGATTCAGTACACGGAGCGCTGACGTCACACACTGTGTGCACGGCCTCCCTCGACCATTATGTTTAATTTATCGCGTGTCTGTGCGTCGGGTGGAGGGGTAGAAGTCTCCGATTACTATGAGTAGCATGCCATAGCAGGCTGTGCCCATGGGCGCGCAGGGAAATGTTGGGGACATGTCGCGTATCGGATCTTCTTAACGTTCTCTTTAATAAAAAACTTCTTGAAAGTAACGTCGACAGGTAAAGTATTCCTGTTTGTCTATATACTCGCAATAGATGGCTGTTGGTGCTTAGCCATTCGCGCAACACCATACAGCATATTCTGTCGGAACATTTAACTTTTTTAATTGGGTATATTTTATTCGAGGTAATATTGCATGTTGGTTTTTGAGTTTAAATCGAAAGAATGGCTTAATAATAAATGTTATTTATGATCATTCATTATATTACAATAATTTAATGATCTAACAATAGATGCAGAAATATAACTGCAACTTTGAGGTAAATGATAGTCGAATTCGTTTTGAAAATGTCCGTGTTGATTTAGTTTAAATGTTCGTTGAGAGCCTATGACTACGTTCTTTGAGAATATAATACCGCTCGATCCTAGGCAACCAACTGCACTCTATAAAGTATATAAAATCACCTAATATATAAAATCGCACATGCATCGCTCCATCCTAGAGGGCTCTGAAAGAACTTCCCCCTCGGCCATGATTCATTCATTATTCGTCTCGTAGAGCATGCGGCCGCCTTGTTGACGATTGTTAAGTTTAACTTCAGCCATCCTCGTGGGATTTGTAAATTTATGCAATCTTTTTCTTTTTTCTCTTATTTTGGTTGTTGTTTTATTTTGTGGAACTAGTTTAGAAACTCCCTAGAGGGAAAACTATCACTACTAAGTAGGATTTTAGTAGACAAATGGTAAGCATGTTCTTCATGGTCACTCTTTTACCTGTTGACACGTGATTTTATTATTTTAGACCGCTTCCGGCACGTCCAGAATACGTATTTATGGTTGCTTCCGGCAAGTTTATGCTACGCTGTTAGCACGTTATTGGGACCCCTTTCTTTTCCTGGTACGCCTCCCGGCACGCTGTTGGCTCCACGCTTCTGGGGGTGCGATTCGTAGAACACTTTCGCCGCCGATTGGAACCCCCCTCCCGGCCGTCAAACCAGCAAACCACGTAACCGAGGGATCTACTAAACGGCCAGAACTCTGGCCTATTCTGTTGGGGCTCGAAGACACAGTTTCAGTGGGTAAATACCTAAAATTTCATTTATGCTCTTTCATTCATTTTATACGTTGCATTCGTCATATTGAGCAACACCGTCTGGGGAATTAATTGCTGCTTATTTCTTACATCATACTTAAGTTGATATATATCATCCTTTTCTGTACACATGCGGTAGCTACCAAACGATATTGTAAATATATATTTTAATCTTTTGTCACATAGCAATCATAATCTATTAATTACATATCGAATGTCACATTGTTATATAGGGTACAGTTACGCCCTGATACTGAGCTAGTAATTTTTCTTTTGTCGTGAGCACTACATCACAATTCCGTGTTAACCGTGCCATGATATTATGCTACACTCTGTGCCCTTTTCGAACTTATAGCTTGCCCCTTTGGATCACTTACAAGAGGCTTCTCCCCCTGTAGCGGTTGATTTGTCTCTTTTTCCCTTAAAACCAGACTCCTATTAACGAGAATGAAATTTATGGTGAGGAAAAAAAATAATTATTAAGATGAATATATTATATAAATAACACATAATTGGGGATATACTATCAATTTTCTATGATTCCAAATTGAGGGTATTTAAAGCTGGAACGTCCTGGTATTGCACTACAGATTCCAACTGTCTCAGAACATCGAATATAAATATTTTTGACAATTTATTTTCGCTAGACAACATTCGATTTTAGAGGGGCTTGAATGGAGTGATTGTAGAGTAATTTGAAGTAAATGAAGGCTTAAGCGTCTTAGCAAAAGCCGAAAAAATAATAAGTTTCAAATAAAATTGAACAGTAAACTGACCAATTAACCAACGGTTGTTCAATAATTAAATCAAGTTGCTAACTCAAATACATACAGTTAAATAAAAAGTTGTTAATGCTTTTAATATGCTAATTAGAAAGAACTAAATTGCAAAAGATAATAGAAAAAAGTATTTTATTACTATGTGGTTACATGAAAAATTTAGTTACATAAAATTGAACAAATTGAATTTAATTTATTTAATAAAAGCCAAAATACATTAATAAAATGTGGACTTAATTGTAATAGCAATTACTGGAGGATTTCACAATCGAAAAGTTCTAAGGTGTTAATTAGATTTGTAAGGCAAATGGTATCTTCGGATGAGTAATTAAAGGTAAACTTTTTTATAGTACAATTTAAATTGCGGTACCAATATACGCTATAAAGCAAATTATTTTCAAACTGTATTGTGATGATCAGGTAAATACATTACATTATATAAGATACATTATATAACAGGTGTGCCTGTAAGAAGTTTTAGAGGTTAGAAAAAAACTATATGTTTTACAGAGTAAACAGTAAAAATGTGAAAAAGTGAAATGTTTTGCAGGCATGGTATCGACAATTGGAGACTGAAGTGCTGTAACGGATATACATATTACATAAATTACTGTTAAAAATACATGACCGAGTTCGTAAGATACAAAAATAACTATATATTAAATGTGAAGATATTTAGCAGTGATACAAAGATAATTCTGCTAGTTTTAGTAGTCTTACTTACAAAAACTAAATCAAAATGCTATACAGGTCGTGCTGAACATAAACAGACATCAGTTATTTTAACAAAGTTTTTAAATGGACATAGGCAATGTAACAACTTTTCCGTATTCGAGGAATTTCCTCCTGAACTATTGGCACGTACTGACGAAACACCTTCTATATCTCAACTTAAAGAAGATAAATTAACAGTTACTAAAGATTTGCAATTAACATGCACAGTAACTTTTCCAGGCATTCAAGAGAGTTTAAATTTGACCTCCTAGATGCGCTAATGTGTTCAAGCTCAACGGCTGACTGGTCGCAACCTGGCAATGGTACAACTAAACACAGTTTTGTTTCTTTTTCTTTAATTCCTGTCGAGAACCCGTTCCTTCACTTGATTAATTTTTGCAATTTATTGCATAACAGAAACGGAATTGTAATTTATTTTGTTATTTTTTTTCAGTTAAACAAAACGAAAGATGACTTCTCTCCAATATATAAGTGTATGTTATACGAAGTTTTATTTATAGCTATCTTATGGGTGGACGGAGTGGAATCAGAATTATTCAACCGAAAGGCAAAAAAGCTGATCTCGGTTTAGCTTCGAACAATACAGATTGTGATATACCGCGTCATCTTGTAAGAAATATGGGATATTAGTTTGAACATTTAATGTTAAATTAAATTATCATATTTTATTTATGTATTTGCCCAACCTTCCATTCACAGGACAAAAGTTATGAAATAAATACATTAAATTAAGTAGATTATGTCAAATGTGGCATTAACAGTAAGCAGCATTTATGTTTGATTTATTAAGATTTATAACTTTACTCTCTTTGGAAAAGACACAATAATGAAAGCTCATTGAATACCCATACTATGACAATTCTTGAGTAAAATTCTATTATTTGATTGGGGCATAATAATTTAATCCCTGAAAAATTGTCTTTGTCTTTACCGATTTGAACTGTATCTTCGATCTCGCCAGTGATCATAATTCAAAATCAACGTGGCATGACGAACAAAAAGCGAAAAGAAGCAGGGTTTAGGTAATAGTAATAATTTTATTTTCCATTTGAACTAATACAGAAAATAGTATAAGAGATATAAAACTATTTTTAAATAAGATATTTATATGGCCGGCTCAGTGACTTAAGGCTTACGTGTTGGGCTTGCAACCAAGGGTCCTGGGTTCGAATCCTGGCTAGGGTATGGATGTTTAGTGGCATTTTCCATGTGTCGAGTTGGTAGAAGTACTATAGACTAGGTTGTGTGAGAGATAACACGGCTAGTCGCTGTACCACTCCTGAATTCGAGTCTCAGCTGTGGCAGATGACAATGTCGTAGGGAATGGTCGTTGTATAATTGTCTGTAATTGGGAACATTGTTCCTGTAGAGTGGTGATTAATAAATAAATAAATAAAATTGTTAAAATTAATTATTATACAATATTACGACCTAAAGTTACGATAAATAAAGGAGGTCCCAGATCTTACGAATCCTTGTATGAGAGCGAACAATAAAAGAAACAAGTAAAAAAGAATACAATTTATTATAAAAATCAGCAAAGTACAGTACAAAAATTGAAAGGTAAAAATTTTACAATAAAATATATAACAGATATATTTTTCTCTCAGCTGACGCTAGGGAAAAGAATTATTAATTTAAACAATTTTACAAAAAAAAAATTATATTTATATATATAAAGTAATTACTTAGCTTTTACAAAATTTGCAGAGTTTCCAGGCGCTCCAGACTTGAAGATTGTTGATCGAGGTTCTTGCTGGTTGTAGAAATTGCCGCAATGATTAGATAGGGGTTTTTCTTAATCGTAAAGTGTAAGTCAGAGCAAATCCGTATACCAAAATGCGTGTACCAAAGAATAGCAAATGATTCAAAAGTCCAAAATACAAATAATCCAAAAATAGAACAGTTGGCAAGTTCTAACTCAAAATCTAGCTGTAGGTACCAAATCGAAATCTGGCCTTACCAAAATCATCTATAATTATGTTTACATCTCAAAAGTCTCAAAATTGACTGCTAACGTGAGCATGTGTAAATCAAAGAAATTTACACATACCCAGAATATACTTCTGAATGATACTCGCTAATTAAATCCGGATAAATCGATATTTATTAAAATAACCCAAAATATTAATTGAAAATATGAATGAAATCTAGTTTTTGATCCGGTACCAAACCGAGTAGCGACCACATGTTTTTTAACTAAATTAATCACATGGCAAAGTTTTCAGCTCAGTTTATTGATCCAAAGAAGGAAGTTTGACGGTATTTGGGTAATATTTATAACCATTTTAGCTCACAAAAAACAAGGGGAAATGACTTAAACTGACAGCTCGACAATTCGGCTGTCAGAATACCAACTTAAGAAATTTCAAAACTAAATCATTTGATCCATATCAAAAAAATGATCATTTTTTCGATCATTAACTATCTTAATTATAATTTGTAGAAAATTTCTATAGACTAATTGTAATAATAGTTTATATTTATATTTATGGTATACATATCTATTTAACAAATTAGTATATTTTGCCAGTGTGAGCCATCTGTTGGTGGAAAGCCAAATTTAGGTGGTAATTCAAGTGGCGTGACTATCGGTAAAAGTGCAATTTATTACTATAGATAGGTGAATTGATCTACTATTATTAACTTGCGGAAAACAGCGAAAGATGACACGTCACAACAAATGAAAGGTTAATAATAAATATGATAGAAATATGGTTTTTCTTAAAAAGTTAAAAGAAAATTTAAGTATCTATTAATGAAAATAATATAAATTTATCGATCATTAAAGTGTTTGCCAAAACTGTAAAAATATGTTTCCATAAGAAAATTTAAGACATTCTTTTTGAGTAACTTAATATTAGTGATGTGTTTGAGGCCATGAGGTAATTTATTAAGAATCTTTATACCCATAAAGTAGGGACTTTTTCATAAGTTGATAGAATGATAAATGGTGCAGAGGAACTAGCAAGTTACTACCATTGCGTATGGAATAGTTGTGGAAAAATTATTTGTTGAAAATTTGTCAATGTTTTGTTTTACATAAAGCAAAAATTCTTAAAATATATATCTTAAATTTTTATTTGTTGTTGATTTAAACGATTTTTTTTTAAATGATAGAACTTCAATAACTCTACCATGATGCGAAATTTCAGATCGAAATTCAAAATTTCAAGCATATTTCGCTTTTATTTCAAGGCCAAAAATCGAAGAAAAGTGTTGGCAATTTTTTTATCTCAAAATAGCCACTGGCTTTAGGATACCTTCAAATGGACGTGAGCGAAATTTTATTTATTCAATATTGGCAATATTTGTTTTCTTTAAACTTGCTCCATATTAAGGATAGTTATTTTTATTAGCAAGTCTAGCAATTATTTTTATTATCAAAGCTGGCGTTGGAGGAGTATGTAAATAATAATAAAACCCGTAAACCAAAAATTGTCAGATCTTGGAAAGAGGCGATATTGGGTTCCTTTTTTATTTTTGACCTTGAAAAAAAAATCGAAATAGGCCTTGAAATTTTGAATGTCGATCTGAAATTTTGCACCACGGTAGAGTTATTGAAGCTCTATCATTAAAAAAAAATCGTTTAAATCGGACAACAAATAAAAAGTTTAGAGAGGTGTCCCGCTTTTAAATAGGCCAAAAAGTTGGATGTTAAATAATTCATGTTCAGCATCTGTATCAGAAAGCTTGTCAATATCTAGATTACCACATAAAATAATTTAATTTTATTGTTTTCACATACTTTACATAACACAGAATGCAACTCCAAGAAAAATATTTCAAGTTTTATTGATAATGGAGACCTATATACATTGATTATTCTTATTTTTAAATTTCCTATGCTAACTTCTGTACCACATACTTCAACTTCTTTTTCTTTTAACATATTTCTTACAAATTCTAATTCTCAGAAATTATATTTAAGGTTTTTTTTCTATAAAATATGAGATCACTACCATTTTTGAATTGCTTTCTACAGGAAATACTAGTAATAGATACTTGTAATACAGAAACTATCGATTTCATTATCTACCAAAAAATGTTCTGATATATCTGCAATATCCACATCATTTTCTTTAAACACTATCTCTAGGTGCTCTAGCTTACTTGTATTTTCTTGTAAATTTTGATGAACAATATTTAGTTTCAGATTACTGCTTGATGTACTAGATTCAATGTATAATATTTTTAGTTGCAAACTTCTCTATAAAATCCTTATTTTGCTATAAGGAACGTAACCAGACTGCAACCAACAGCTACTCTCCGGGCTATGTGCCCCGCCGAGCGCTGAATTACAAGTTACAAGCCTGGCGCGTTAAGTGTAATAATTGCATATTACCATCAAAACGCTAATGCTTCGATTGCAACAAACACCAGCCGAAAGACTGATCCTACTTAAAGGAGCTCTCGTGCCAGTCGTCACACACCACTTACAGACTGCAGTCTCGTCAGTGCAAGGTAGACCGACACGAGGATCACTTGACTATTTAGTACATTTCGGTATCTTTGGGATAGCGACATGTAAAATAGTCAGCAGGCGCCATCTAGCGGTCCAGTGTCTGTTGCAATCGAAAAATAAATAGCCTGACTGGGCTTAGCATAGTTCAAATGGGCTTTTAAAGGGAATATTTTTAGTTGCAATCGAAGCATTAGCGTTTTGATGGTAATATGCAATTATTACACTTAACGCGCCAGGCTTGTAACTTGTAATTCAGCGCTCGGCGGGGCACATAGCCCGGAGAGTAGCTGTTGGTTGCAGTCGGGTTACGTTCCTTATAGATTTTATAGAGGAGTTTGCGACAAAAAA
Organism: Leptura quadrifasciata; assembly: GCA_963675555.1. Taxonomy (NCBI): domain Eukaryota; kingdom Metazoa; phylum Arthropoda; class Insecta; order Coleoptera; family Cerambycidae; genus Leptura; species Leptura quadrifasciata. Next base: position 153,028,860 of record OY776677.1, on the reverse strand, counting down.
TATGTTTTAATATTCCGCCCTCTAAAAGGACATTTGAACTAGATTTAATGTGTTCTAATTTTTTTTTATACATTTATTTAACGTCGGCCTATTTCCGCTACTGAGGCCTAACACCGACGCCTGTAGACGAGCTACCCCCAACCAGGAATTTTGCCGAACCTCTTCCCTTAAGAAGAGTAGGAATCTTTTACTTGTCTAACATTTAATAGACAAGGGACCGACGGCTTTACATCCTCTCCGAAGGATGGTATATCTCCTATACAACCCTCGCCCTAGGTTGTATAGCTTCCGCGCATACACTGATATACAAGCCGCTGGAAGATGTGTGAGGCGAGAACGCGGTTTCCGTTGGAATGGTCGCCCATCCAAGTACTAACTGCGCCTATCGTTGCTTTACATCGCATACCGAAGTATGTACATAGTAAAGACGCACTTACGCTTGCCCCAATGTGTTCTAATTGCTATTCAGAATTTGCATTATATTTAATTTTACATTCTTGCGTTTCTATTTTTTCAAATAGCAAGGACATGATACATCAAATATAAAATTATCAGTTTTAAGTTTAGTTTTTTACCATATGCAGCCGTACAATATGCGCAACGTACATAATCAACTCATTCATCTATTGTATGATCATTTTTACCTCATCTTAAGCATCTAATATATTTACAGTCACTACTTTTGTGATCAAAACATTGTAACACCTCTAAACATTGACATATTTAAACACTTGATCACCCAATGCGTAGCTGATTTTGTTCCATAATTTTCGTGAAGGATAGGAGGTCACGTCCTTCATTTTTCTCACAACTTTCACTTCTAAGAGGCTACTATCATATTGCAAGTACTGGTTTTGTTTTAAAATACTACTTTTTAAATAATTTTCATTGAACCCCTCTTCAATATCCATAATTTTTGGTCTGTAATTTTTATGTTGCATTTTGTGGTGTGCAGCTGCTTCAACTGTTCAACTTCAACACATTTATAAAAACTCCAGTCTTTAGAATCCTTCTGACGTATATGATGAGTGAGACGACAAGTCAAAAAATTTACTTCATTGGACAATGGCCGTGAAGGTTTTCATTAAAAAAAAAAATGGAAATAAATCGCCGTGTATTCCGTCCCACTAACGGCACATAAAGTCTCGTTGAACCCCGATGGTAGTCATCCTCGTGGTACATTCAAACTGGAGAAAGTGACGTAGATAGTGACTTTCATTTTTTCCTCTAATGGTTCTCTAAAAAAAGTCAGGTCAATTAATTTTAGAGCAGATCTTCCTACGCGACATTTTTATATTCACCGATCCCCTTTAATGAGTTTTTATTGTGAATGTTAACCAGGACTGTGTCTGGGGTGTTTATTGAGAAAGCCGATGCAATACACTGGATGTCACGATAACTAGACATAATCATCGCGACTGATTAATAGTGTTGCATTATGCGACCTCGCTTGGGGTACGGCTACATCTCTCTGTTAAATGATTAATTAATGTATTACAGCGCGCCTTAAACCGTCCCTTCAGATCTGCTGTCTGCCATCTTTAATGTGAGCAAGAAATACCTCATGTTTACACTAATCGCTCCTGCGAATAGGACGGACGTTTTGTGCAGGTCCCACATTTTAAATCGAGGCCTATTTTTGCGTGCTGGGTACGTCGCAATTAAGCCGTTTATGTCGCACCACAAGAGCACGTGAAAGAGGAATAAATATTTTTCTTTCTTTCTTTTTTATATTACACTATGCAGCAGGTAAACACCCAATTACAGAACAGGAAAGTGTAGAAAAAATAATACATATAACAAAGATACATATACAAAATGCTTATAACATATATCGTCTGCCTATTTTACGAGGGCCTAATATTTGCTACCATTATTGGTGTATTTAAAATACATTATGCAACAAAGACAACAATACTAACTCGGTTGCTGACGACTGCGCAATTTATGCAGATTGATATACGTTTAAAAACCGTATGTTATAAACTGCAATATTGCTGAACGAATATTTTCAGTTATCATCTACCTACTACAAATTTTGATTAATGTAAATATTTTACTCATATTACCAGATATTGTTATAATCTTTGTACTTTTAAATGCAATTGTTTATGATATACCTATAAAAAGCGTGGCCCAAATATGTATTATTATTTATGAACTAAACGCTTTTCATAGATGTTTATGGAATACGATAACGAAATTTAAACCATAACTTTATATATTAAACGTTTATTAAACCATCATGTGTTGCTTGGGATGTTTTATATCATTGGAAAGAAAATTATTTTATAATTTCCTTCCCTGAAACAGTTTTGCTGATAGTGATCCGAGCACAATCTGGATAAGGCATTTATTTTGTCAAAAGGTACATCAATCTTTGAAAGCCACTTCTCCAATTTTTCTGAATTTTTCAGTGGCCAACTAAAAATGCAAATTTTTATTAGCTAAATATATGTTAATTATCTTGTTTTGTGAAATTTACAGAGAACATAGAAATTATGTATGCAATTAAAGAAATATTGAGCATTAAAATGTAACTTTAATACGTTACAATATTCTGTGCATCAAGAACTCAACTTTGAAAAGTATTTGTATGTATATCTTGAAATAAATATGAGGCAATAAGTAATATCTATGCTGACTTTTTTCAAAACATGGATTCATTTCAATGTAAAAAAGTCACAACAAAACGTTTCAAGGTATTCGAAGAAGGCTTTTCAAAGTCAAATTTTTCGTGCAAGGAATTACTTCAAGTGACATTGATTTCACGTCATTATTCGTAATGCACAAACAAGTTTTAAGTTAATAAATAACTTGTTCAAAGTATGGATTTCTGTATTGTTGTCAGACTAACTGTACCAAAAGTATCGGGTAAGTGTTTTATTTATTTATTTATTTATAATAGTACACTGTTCTACAGGTAAATAGAACCCAATTACAGAACAGGAAGATAAGAAAAAAACAAAAACACTAATAAATAAGCTCTATACAATAAGAAAGATAAAAGATAAAATATTAAACATGTCAAAATATCAACTATGCATTAATAGAACAAGAACATAGATTAAGTACGATTATATACAACATAAAGACGGTTAAAATAAATACAAAAACTATACAGGACTCTACAAAATAGTAAGAAAAAACAAAGTAAAAGAACAAAGCTCATTTTAAATAATACATTCTAATATCATTGAGACTGCAACTAAATATATCAAGACGGCTACCATTAGCATTACAGATATTGCACACTGTATAAGAACATTAGTACGAGATGTTGACAGATAAAAAGTTAGGCTATTCCTTGAGTTTACCCTGGGTACCATAAAATTTAATTTAGCCAATAATTCTTGGCAATCAATAATATTATGTATTATTTTAAAAAGGAATGCCTGAGAAAAATATTTACGCCTACTCTCAAGACTTGTCATGCCATGTTTATGAAGCAGCTCCTCTTGCGGAACACCTAAGGGTGGGTAAACACCGTCCGATTTAAAACTAAGGAATTTTAAAAATCGACGTTGGACTGATTCCAAATTATTGATATAAGTGATGTAATATGGGGACCATACAAGAGAAGCGTACTCGAGCTGAGATCTAATAAAGGTAAAATAGACAGGTTTAATTGCGTCTAACCGAGTAAAATCACGACAATTTCGCACCAAAAACCCATACGTCTTACTGACTTCTAAGGTAATGGTGTCAACGTGAGCGGCAAAAGAAAGCTTGGTATCAAAAATTACGCCAAGATCGCGAAAGGTGGAGGGGCGGTTCAGATTGACATTATCCAGGTTGTAATCAAAACTTATATGCGTGGATTTTGTAGAAAAAGACATGACATTGCATTTGCTGACATCTGGAGTTCCACAGGGGGCCAAGGATGGACCCCTGTGGAACTCCAGATGTTACGGTATATTCAGCAGACTTACAACCATTGGATATAACATATTGAGTCCTGTCATATAGGTATGACCTAAAAAAGTTTAATAGGGAATCAGATAAGCCGAATAAATGCAGTTTGTGAAGTAGCATGCTAAAATCGAGTCTATCGAATGCTTTCGAAAAATCTGTGTAAATAACATCATTTTGTGTCTGCGAGTCTATAGATTCAGCTATAAATTGAGTAACACAGATCAGATTAGTTGCAGTAGATCGGCCCTTCATAAAGCCGTGTTGATAGACTGAGATTTTGTTGGACACATGATGGTATAGAAAATCATGTAGCAAGATTTCCAAAACTTTACAACAATTGCAGATAATGGATATAGGTCTAAAATTTGCTAATATCAAACTTATCATCTTTTTTATATATAGGACATACCTTCGACCGTTTCCATAATACAGGCAATTCACAATTACGAATGCACGTATTGAATATAACTTTTAGAGGGAACGCCAGAATGTGAGCACAGTCCTTCAGCAGAAAAGCAGGTATTCCGTCAGGACCAGTAGTCAATTTGGGTTTGAGTCTTTTTAAGGCAGCCGCAATTTCACTCTCATCAAATTCATGTAGGTGAATAGTCGAGTCTACGATTTGCTCATTCAGGGATTGGTTAGTAGACTTAGATGATGGTAAAAATGATTTACAGAAAAAATCGGCGAAAGCGTTTGAAACTTCGTTAGAATCCACAAGCTGTCTCCCGTTGTAAGACATTTGAGAAGGTATGCTAGGCGATCTCTTTCTACCATTAATAAAAGACCAAAATTTGCTGGGATCATTTTTAATATTTATTTCAGTTGTTCTTATATAATCCTTGTAAGATGCATCAATGTCTGATTTTATTTTAGATCTCATTGTTTTAAAATCATTTAAAGTCCTCAGATCACCATACTTATTATAATCACGCCAGTATTTGGCTTTTAGCTTGATATTCCTTATTATCTGAGAGTTAAACCAAGGAGGATATCTATTATTTTTTGCAGCGGGAAATCTGGGTACACAGAGGTCAAAAATGAAATAAAGTTTATCATAGAAGTGAGAAGTCATATCTTCAAGATTGGAACAAGTTACAAGAAATTGCCAGTCAATACCAGCAATTAATTCATATAGCAATGAAAAATTTGCTTTACGAAAATTATAACAGTAATCACTATTATATGTTGTTGCGGGTAACCAATAGAAGGATGCTAAACGCTATAAAATAAAAAAAACTTTATTAAAATACTAATTTGACTTTAGTATGCATATGTTATACTACCCATATTTAGACCAAACTGCAAATTGTCGTTTAACTGCCCTCGATACTGTTTTGAAGATTGGGAAAATCCCCCAAAGTAAACCACCAATAATTAGTTTGACCTTCGGGAAAATAAGCAGTAGTGAAACATGTAAAGTTTCATGTGTTGTTGGCATTACACCGTTCGTTCAGCATGTTAAAATAATTTAGAACTTTATTATATTTATCTGGCCTAGCGAAATCATAAATTTTTAGTTCAAGTACAATAGTGCAAGGAAATTTACGAGCTCGTCATATAAAATAAATTTATAATACAAAAAACCATCTGAGCCATTACTCTTCTCGACAAATAAAGTAAAAAGATATCAAAGAAAAAGTGAATATTTGTGAATATTGATTTATTTTTTCTCCAACATTTCTAGTATTAAATTTGTGATGGAGTGGTCCCCATAAATTCCGGATAACTTCGTGCTTATACATGAGATTCTGATATTTGGCATCAAGTCAGCCAATGGAAATGTAGACTAGAGGGAGAAACGATCGTCTTATGTTATGTTATATATGTAGTTCCATTTCATCCAGAGGGTGTCAGCCTGGTTCACTACATGTGACGATTTAACACCTACTTTAATATTAACACTGCCAGCCAGCTCTAATGGAATCATTGGTTAGATTTAGCGTTCCGCATTTGGCAAAGGATTAAAGGCCGAGCATCTTACGCTCCTTTGTTGATGGATAAATTATTTTACATTTATTGTAAGGAGACTACCGACGAGGCCAATCTCTCGGTAAGCATTTGTCAAAGATAAGAAATCAGTTATTCTTAAACATTGTATAATGAAATAGTCTCGTAGCAAACGAGGAGGAATTTATACTAGAAGAGTCCGATGGTAATTGAGAATTTTTATGAAATTGCATAACATGAACAATTATGTAATGTGAAAGTATGTAATGTGTTGTAGTAAACAAAAAAATAATATTATGGACAGATCCGTTCTTGCTTAATAATAATAAAAATACAGTCAACCCAGAAGAGTAGGAACTTCTTTTGCACATATTCTTTCGCAATTTGGACATAGATTTGCTCTTCCTGTTTAGCATTTCGAGTGTCCCGTTGAACTAGGATCGAATTCCTAGGTGTTTAAAGTTTATATCTCTTTCTCTGACTCAGGGTGCCCAGCAATCTGGAAAATATGGAAATCCTGGAAAGTCAGGGAATTAGAAATAGTCAGTAACTAAATCACAAGAAATCAACAAATGTCAGGGAATTTTTACTAAAATTCTGGTAAAGAAATGGTTTCAATACATTCTTTGAATGTTGATTTGTTTGATAATAGAAAATATAAGGGAAAAAAGTAAGAGACAAATAAAATTTTTCATTTTTATTTGACCTTTTTTCATCGCTTAAAATAAATCGATTTTTACTTTCTAAGTTCGCAACCTATCCAAAACCAATGAGTTCTACATCAAGGATATTCTATAAAGTTATATAGTACCTAAAATTTGAGCCCTGTTACATCCCTTTTCGATATAGATATGCCGAAGTATGGGTAAAAGCTTCCAAAAAAAAATGCATAGTCATAAAAATTCATTGTTAAGGTACTCGTTTTTAATGAATTAAGTAAAACAAAATTAATAGAATTATTCTTGGTGTTGCCTGCGGTATTCATTTATCTCAATATCAACTTTGGAAACAACCATTTGAACATGTGTGATTATTAAAAAAAAAATAACAATTTTGAAAAAAAAATTGTATTAGGATAAGGCATATTAGGCAAGATCCGGAAGAAACTACTTTCTTCCGGGTCTTGCCGTAGTCGTTGAACTTGACTTGACGTTTCGCTGATCATTCTGTCAGCTTCTTCAGAAGGATTCTAAAGGCTGAATCTAGAATCCTTCTGAAGAAGCTGACAGGATGATCAGCGAAAGGTCAAGTCAAGTTCGACGACCACGGCAAGACCCGGAAGAAACTGCTTCTTTAGACAACGACCGTGAAAACCTGCATTCTACTATTGCTTCTGACCTTCTTTGATAATTTTGACATCTGTTTTCGTTAATTATCTGCACACAAATTCTTTATCCATATTGACATTGACAATGAAAAAGAAATCGGAATGTACAAAGAACTGAACCTTTACACTTACGTAAATGTCGGGTGCAAACGTAAACTCTATCGAGGGTCCCCTAAAAATCTGTAAAACAATAGGTGTAATACTTAGAAAACATCTATTTCACAACCTATCCGATACGACACTTAATATGATCTTGCGATTAAACATTTCCATTTTTTACATCAGATAATTACAAATTTATTATTGTGGATAATTTTTTAGGTTAACACAATTCTTATTTTGGTGTTTGATTGAGCCAAAAATCCGAAATAAAAACTGCACAAACGTGATTAATACTTCGTATTATTTTTACAGATCTCAAAATTCAAACATCAATAGCAACGCCGTGATAAGATGACAAGTTACAGACAGGTATTTAATTGAAAGATGAAACGATAAATAACTCACTTCGCATATAATTACCAATGTTAAATGATTGTCTTTTTTTTATAAAAGAAAAGAAATATCTAGATGGCGCAGAAAGCAATATCTTGCTGTATATGAGGCCATGAGGCTGCGAAACCCGACCGGGTTTTTTGATATATTACACATTGTTTTGAGCATAAAAATTCGATTTCTTTAAAGTAGTGAAAAAAGTCGTAACTGCGAAATGCTATATTCAGTCATTTACTATCGAAAATGAATGCGAGAAGTCTAAAATTAATAGAAATTTTGGTAAACATAAAAAAAAATCTTGAAATTTTCACTATTTAGAATACTTGCAAAAATTTATAAAGGTTGATGACTTTCTAAAAATAAAATCTTGTTCTATTAGACTATAGTAAGGGATTTGATACTTTAGACCAGTTCTTGTGTAAAAAAATATCTTTTTTTGGCTTTGATAAATACTTCCGCTTCTCTAATACAAAGTTATCATCGAATCGTTCACATAGCGTTATCTTGGATTCTGAAGTGTCAGAAGTTTTGCCTGTTAATTTTGGCGTTCCCCAGGGGTCAATTCTTGGACCCCTGTTATTATCTTTATATATCTCGGATTTCCACCCGTTTTTAGAAAAGTGTAAAATTCATCATTATGCAGATGATACACAGCTTTACCTCGACTTTTGTCCAAGCGAATATATTCTAGCATCTGAGGCTATTAATAATGATTTGAAATCTTTATTAGATATTTCATTAGCACATAATTTAAAACGTAATGCTAACAAGTCGGCGATAATGTATTTGGGGTCAAAAGCAAAGAGAAACACCTTGGACCAACTAAACATTAATTTAAATGGTGAACAATTACCTGTTGTTGATCATTATAAAAATTTGGGTCTTTGGATAGATTCAGACTTAAGATTCGCTAAGCATATTAGTTATTTGTGTCAAGTTTCATACTGCACACTGAAGAAATTATTTTCCCAAAAAGATATTTTAGATCCTAAAATTAAACTTCAATTATGTGAGAGTCCAATTTTCTCTAAGATATCTTATGCAGACGCTATCTATGGCCCTGCATTGAGAAATTCTGATGCCAAACGACTTCAATTATTACAAAATGCCTGCCTACGGTTCTCTACAGGACTTCGTAGATTTGATCATGTTAGTTATAAATATTCTGAAGTCGGTTGGCTAAAATTAGGCAAGCTACGGTCTCTTCATGTTCTCTGCTTAACCCACGGGGTACTTGATAAGCAAATCCCGACATATTTGTTTGAGAAATTGTCACGCCTTAAATGTAATGAAGTGAATACACGCAAGCGGGATTTTCTGGCAATACCAAAACACTCCTCTGCCATCTTCAAACGTAGCTTTTCATATAATTCTAGCAAGTTATATAACAGTTTATCCTCTGACTTTAGGCACTACTCAATTTATAATTTTAAAAAGAAACTAATAGTTAAGGTGCCCGTCGGGAAAAATTTTGCTGATACATACTCTCTCCAAACTTCGTGTATGGCTTCATTGGACCTAGTCTGACAGCATTTTCCTCTATAATTTTTTTGTTTTTGGGGCGTTTTCCCGCTAGATTTTCCAAAACATGTCATTTTGACGGCATATAAAAAATGTATAGATTATTTTTCCAAGTAGAATAACGTGAAAAAATAATTGTCTGACGATAAATGTGGGTCATTGGGCGTGTCCGCTATCTCGAACATGTCGGAAAAACGACTATAAGAAAATTTATTAATAACCAGCTGATTTTCGCTGTATTAATTTATTAAAACATACAAAAACAAGTTTTCGTATTGTCTGACGAAAATTATTTTCCGATTTCCCAGTCATTTCACGCGTCAAAGTTGTCGGTTTCATGACAGCAAAAAATGTATTCATAACCTTCAGACATTGGAAAATTATATGCAGAAAATAGGTATTCAATTTGTGGTATAAGTGTCTGACAAATACAGTGGGGCATAACGAGAGTCTGACGAAAAAACATAATTTTCCAATAGCGGTCGTCGAAGTTAGGGCGATAAAAAAATGGAATTTCGTTTAGTCGAGAAGACGGTTAAAAAAGATACGGTATTCAACTTACTTATTTTATAATCTTTATTTTGAATTTTTTGAACTCTTTTAGACTATCTGAATTCGACTTACCCAAGTTTTAAGTTCGATAATATTGAAAAATACGTCAAACTTTTTGTAGAAAAGGTAGCGAAAAATTGTCTTTTAGTACGTTAAAAATTGCTATATCTCCGGTACTACTAGTCCGAAAATTTTCATCCAGGGCCCAAATTAAAGGTCTTGAAACAAGCTATAAGATAACACTTTACAATAGTATAATGTTAAAATTGTAATTTATTTACAATCTTATGATTGTCATATATAGAAACTGATCTGGATTCATTTGAAATAATCCTGGAAAAATCGGGGAATTTGACAATTGAAAATTGCTGGGTACACTATGATTGCAATGAGTGGTTAATTTTTATGCTGATATCACTTTCACAAGTATTTTAAGTACTAGTTGTTGATTTTACCATGAGGAGTTGATTCTTAATGGCAATACCAATTCCGCATAGCTTTTCTCAATAAAATATCCTTTCCAGAAGGAAGTGTAGCGTTCTTCTATAAAGTTACCTACATTTAAGAATCACATTTCACTTAAAACAGCAAATTAACGTTGAACTTGTCTGATTCGATGGCAGGGCTGGCCATCTTTTGGAGGGTTATGGTCACTGTACAGGCATTTCAGGCTACTACAATAAAATCCTTGGACTTGGAAGTTTATTATTTATTTGAGCTGGGTTGTCCAGATGGACATCCTTTTACAAGGATCCAATCAGAAGGATACTTTACCTCCGGAAAAACAAACAATGTTTATACTTTATAACTTTGTCAATAAAGTATATCCGTTATCTATCTATAACATAACCCAGGCAACATATAATGACTTTTATCATCGATTTATTATATATTTATTTTGTCGGTGGCCTCCTTTATTTTCCACATTCTGTAAACGAATGAATCCCTTAAGATTTTATTATTTATCTCAGCTCACACCAATCTCCTGTGACGACGTCGACTTTCAGTTGAATCTCCGACCCCAAAATCCGGCGAGCTATTTACGCAAACTCTAAAACTAAATTGTCCTTTCCGTACACGCTGTTGAGCAATGAGGGAACAATTGCCAGTCAAATGTAATTATTTCAATATTTCAATTTCAAATATAATTTGTTACAAGCCATTGCTTGCTTCAGTTATTCGGGATTCGTATAATGAAAAATGTCTATATAAATCAATGCGATGTTCCGGGCTCTAGATCGTATTAAGCGTTTAGGGACTACTTGGTTTATTTTTTAATTTCAGACAAGAAGTTCGTCGAACTAGCTGCAAACTTTTAGATAAGGAAATCTCTGCTCGCAGCGTTGTACCTTAATGGGAATATTGAAGGATTTTTTAAATAATTTCTGCTCTATATAATAAATGGGCCGGAGTGCTTCTATCGCGCGGGGTAATTATTTGTTAATGTGTCACACTTTTCCGATCGCTTGTAATAAACTTGGAGCTTTTGATGCCACTTTAGTCTATTTAACGAGACCCCGAACATCGAAGGTTTGTAGGATCTTTCAGTACATACTCCCCCCCCCCCCCCCTGTTTTCGAGAATAAGAAAAACTATGGTAATTGTTTCGAGTTCTGAAAGCCTTGCTTACTACCCCAATCAAGGAGAAACCACTTCAATTTCCTTCTTCTCGGCCTTGGGCTTGCGAGGGCTTGTTGGATGTTTTGTTTGGGAGGGGAATAATAATAAATTCAGTTAATTTACACTAGAATACCCCAGGGGGTTAAACCCCATAAAATAAAACTCAACCGACTCAACAAGGCTCTTTATGAGTTTTCGAGGGCATTGTTATTGATTGTATTGGGGTTTTTACGGGAATATCAGGGAAACTAACTATTACTAAATCATACTTGACCTAGGCAACCCCAGGGTGTTGAAACTACCCTGCTCACAACACCGAAGTTACTCGAAAAATGGGAAAACGGGCTCGAAACGGGCTTTTAGAGAGCGGAAATCACGATGGTGGTGTTTCCCTTAAAACCACTCTCCTATAGATAAGACTGAAATTTGTGGTAAGGAAAAGAAATGAATGAATAATAAAATATATAATAATAATAATAAATAAAACACCACATAAATTAGACAACTCTCAATTCCAGAACCCAGGGGCTTATGCGGAAGGGGGTTACACATTGAAAAAACGCGGACATACAACCATTAACTCCGACAGTGCCGGAGCCAGGATTCGAACCCCGTGTTGCGATGTCTGTGTGATTAATCGCGATTGCCACCTCGCGTCTTAACCCACTCGGTATCAACCTCAACCAGATATTATATAAATAATTAAATTTTACAACATGAATTTAAAAAAGCTAATTTGTAAAATTGAAATTTAACAGTGAATCTATCTTAAAGAGAATATACGGGGTGACAACGGATACGTTTTATAAGGCGCCATTTAATTGTTTTTTAACGTAGAAGCTTGAAATTAGGTCTGTAGATATTGCTAATTAGGGCTCATATTTTACATGAAAAAAACAATTGAATACCACTTCCGGTTTTTCCGGAAGTTGGTCTAAGTCAAGAATTTTAAATGGAACCCTGTATATATTTTTATATAGTTCGATAGAGATTAGAATTCCCTTTTCAATGACATATCACATGTTGCCATTTTTTTTCAAAATGGCGGCGTAGGAGCCATTTTTTCTAAATGTAATATGTAATGAAGCTGATGCCCAATGACTTCTTAAGATAACAAACAAAATGTGTTTTCTTATTGGTTTTTCATTGAATTTGCCAAATTTTTGAATTTTTCACGAAATGGGATACATTTTAGATATTGTTTAAAATGTCAATATTTTTCATAAATTTTCTCGAAAATTTTGAATGGGATTGACTACCTATTAAATAATAACATTAAAGTGTGTCTTATTACCTACAGGAAAATACAAAATACAAATGCACTTTGGTTTTTGGTTTTAGAAAAAAAAAAAATGAAAAATCTGGTGAGGTACATGTTTCATTATAAAATAACTTAAAACGCAGTATGCATGAGATATTATTGTGTCTCATTAATTGTTGATATTGATTTTTATTGATAAGTAAACTTCGCTATTTTTAAATTTTACATTTCTCTTCTTTAGTTTAAAAAAAATAAGAAATAAAAACTAGGGATTGTTTATTGCAATGGTTAATACGGGGAAGTAAAATACTTAACATAAGAAGGCGTTGGAAACAAATGTTTGTACAAGGAAAACGTCAAAAGTTTCTTGCATTTTCATTGTTAGTAACTTTGTATTGTCATTGTCGACAAATTTCATTAATTATTAACAGTAAGTACTAGTAATAACAGTTAGCTGAAAAAATTATAATGGTTTATTCAAGAGAGCATCAAATTGACATGCTTCTTATTTATGGGGACTGTCCGAGTTTATTCTATGTCCGTTTTTCCAAGCATGTCACAAATATTTGATTTCTGAATTTCATTCTTTCTAATGTAATTCTTGTGCTCATCCAACCTCACACTGAAAGGTCTGGACGACTCACCCACATAACATTTATCACATTCGCATGGGATATTGTAAATACAATCCAGACCTTTCAGTGTGAAGTTGGATGAGCACAAGAATTACATTAGAAAGAATGAAATTCAGAAATCAAAGATGAATAAACTGGGACTCGGCAAAAATTTTAAAAAAGCAGCAGATACTAAAAAAAGAAAAATTAAAGGATCAGCAATAATCTTATTAAATAAAGATAAGTGCGTATCGAATTGTTTTGTAGATATTTGTACAACCTGGCTACCAATATTAAAAGAAGAACTTAACAAACTCAACATTATCTAAAAGAAAATATCATCAGTTCTATGTTCTGTGTAAGTAGTAAGTATCTATGGAAATAACATAAACAGAATCTTAAAGCTGTGTATTTGACATACACAGCAAAATAAGAGTTCTTCCAAAAAAAGCTTTGAAAACGGAAAGAGACTACTTTCCGAAACGTCAGCAAAATACATTATTTCTGTGTTTATTCAGATTTATATTATTTGCAAAACATAACCTCTGACTATTCCTTTGATGTAAACGTCACGGGCGCAGAGGCTTTTTTCCAATAATTCTATTATTTTGTAGATTCGGTGATTTGTTTTTGAAGAGAATAATAGTACATGTGGTAGAAAACCCAAATAATAGGAAAGAACATATTATCCTTGGTTGGTGCAGCATATAAAAAATGAAAATAATGGCGATAATAATATTAACAATAATGAACATTTCATTGTAAGCAAAGAAGTTGAAATAAACGTATATCGAATATGACCGTACTGCTTCCATTCGCGAATTACGTGTGCAATGCAATACCTCCCGCGAAAGTGCCAGGAAAATTCTAAAGAAGCACGGATGTAAATTATTTAAGTATCAAATTCACCATCACCTATATGAAAATGACTTCCAAAGAAGACCTAATTACTGCAACTTTTTTTTAGGTAATTTAAACATAAATCCAGTATTCCATCATAATATTATTTTTACGGATGAATCTAGGTTTACCAATCTAGGAATATTTAACAGAAACAATATGCGTTATTGGGCTGTGAAAAATCAGAGATTAGTAAGAGAAGGTGCTTTTCAGGAACGTTTTGGAATAAACGTTTGGTTGGGCATAATAGGACTTAATATCATTGGTCCAATATTTTTCTATCGGCCTTTAAGTGGAGAAATGTATTTGGAATTTCTCCAAAATCAAATAGAACACTTTATAAATAACTTGCAGGAAAACAAAAATCTAATTTTCCAACAAGATGGCGCACCAGCTCACAATTCAAGAATTGTTGCAAATTATTTGAACGAACGGTTTGGTGAAAACTGGTTGGGAACCAATGGACCAGTCCGGTGGCCAGCAAGATCGCCTGATTTGACCCCGCTGGATTTTTCAATATGGGGCTATTTAAAAGAAAAAGTATATAGCACTCCTCCACTAACCTTAGAAATCTTGGAGAACAGGATCAGATTGAGTACTGAAGACATCTCTCAAATGCATTTACAAAACCTGCTCAGAGAAAATATCAGGATGATCAGACTGTGTCGGGAACAAGGCGACCAACGCATAGAACATTTAGTTGAATAACTTTTTACCAATTTAATGCTTATTTTATTTATTTACTTGCGTAATTAGTACATTAAGCCAATATTATTGTTTGAAATTAAAAAAATCACACGAACAAATACCAGTTATTTATATAAAGTTGTTAAATGGTCATAGGCCATGTAACAAGTGGACTACTGTGAAAGATATAATAATATATTTAATGGTAATTTTTTTATGAAAAAAACTACACTATCCCAAGTATGTACGTAAATTGAGGAATATCTCATTATCTCACCAATTTGCAACTTGCAAATGAATTATTTGTTAGACGATTACTATTTTATTATCCTAGAAAGTAATACAAGGTAATTATTGGTATCTAATCATCTAAAATAAGTGAAGGTTTTCATATTAATTGAAACGCTAGCCAGACGTGCCTCTCACTCGACAATTTTCTCCGATCGTTTAAATAAACAAGTTCACCTTTTCGGCTTTCTCCAGAGAGGCAATATCTCAGAGTTAGGGAAATAAACAAAATACATTTCATTTAATTATTTCCCTCCACAAACCACAGAGTTAATTATTCGATTAATTTATTTTTCGAGGCGCCCTTATATCAACGCAC
Source organism: Leptura quadrifasciata (assembly GCA_963675555.1). NCBI lineage: Eukaryota > Metazoa > Arthropoda > Insecta > Coleoptera > Cerambycidae > Leptura > Leptura quadrifasciata. Next base: position 153,013,411 of record OY776677.1, on the reverse strand, counting down.
TCTATATTTAAGTCAGTTTCGGGTTATATTTAAACCATTTACTACCCTTTTCAGCAGCCATCCATCATCGTACAATGCATGTATCAGGTCGTATCTGGGTAATCAGTATTAATAGCTTCTTCCCTGGTATACAACCTTATCTCTCCCCACACCTACATCTAACACGTGTATTTATCATCCCCTTTAATATTGCTTTACAGAGCTATTCGCTAGAGACCCTCGAAACATAGGTATAATCCGTATATTTACTACAACGTGCGCTAGGAAAAAAAGCTTAGACATGTTAATTAGGGGGCGAGGAGGGTAAAATTTAATATTTGCCATATTACATACATCAAATGTGCTTTTAGAGGGCGGAATATTAAACATAATATTTTTAGTCGCAAACTCCTCTATAAAATCCTTATTTTACTATAAGGAACGTAACCAGACTGCAACCAACAGCCACTCTCCGGGCTATGTGCCCCGCCGAGCGCTGAATTACAAGTTACAAGTCTGGCGCGTTAAGTGTAATAATTGCATATTTCCATCAAAACGCTAATGCTTCGATTGCAACAAACACCAGCCGAAAGACTGATCCTACTTAAAGGAGCTCTCTTGCCTGGCCAGACTTGTAACTTGTAATTCAGCGCCCGGAGAGTAGCTGTTGGTTGCAGCCTGGTTACGTTCCTTATAGTAAAATAAGGATTTTATAGAGGAGTTTGCGACTAAAAATATGATGTTTAATATTACATACTGTTCGTACAGGACTCAGAAGTCAAATGATGTTTCAAAATTATATCAATTTAATTTAATCAAATACAACAGGACAAACACGGTTAATAGTAATTCTAAGGAAAAAATTGTACAGTAATCAGTTTTATAAAATGCTAAACACAAATTCTAAAATATCTACGTGTATACGGGGTGACCCAGAAAGTACCTTTTTCTACAGTTTTACAAATAAAATTCTGAAATTTGGAAAATCAAGTATAGGTATCAATGGCCACATTTTGACCATTCGGTTGCAAAAGAATCACTTCCGGTATTGCCGGAAATTGCCACAACTGTCTTATATTAAATAGCACCCTGTATATTTAAGTCACTTTTCTCATAACGCTGTAATTTATCTTTCCAACGCTTTTTTTAGATTTAAAATCGGATGAAAAATTGCACACAGCACCTGACAAACCTTTAAGTATATACACAAAATGAACAGGACTCTTCTAGAACTTTAAAATACTGCCGGCATGGCTAACGACGATTGGGATATCTTTCATAATATAGACGTGCGGCCACATGGGCATTTTTCTGACATTCGCCGTAAATTAAAAGTAAATATACTTTTTCATTTCGTGTATATTGCATCGTAAATCGTATCTTATTTTGAATTTACAGATAATAAATACGCCTCTATTTCACTCAACAATAACGTTTTGACAGATGCTGTTTACAATTTTTCATTTGTTTTTCATGGCTTACTGCAAGATATGGATATAATTCGAAACGCTTCTACAGAAAGCTTAATATTTATTATAATTTATATAAAATTTTTAATCGGGAAAAGCCCGTCTAAAGCAGATTTACCACTCTAACTGATAAAAAAATAAAACATACGGGTACTATTTGAAAATAGTTATGACAAATTGAATTTCCATGAAATGGAAAAATGGGAAAAGCATTTCTAAATCCAAGCAAATGAACAAAATAGGCCAATTTTACATTTAAATTGTTGAGAAATACCTAAAAAGTCTACTTCGAATTTTTTTAGAATTTGTTCCTGAACTCCAAAGCCAATCAGAAATAGCAAATAAATGCAATGGCCCTTGAAAATGTTCAAGGTTATTTTTCATCCGATTTTAAACCTGAGAAAAGAGTTGGGAAAGAGGAATTACAGCTTTATGAGAAAAGTGATTTAAATATACAGGGTGCTATTTAAAATTTGGCAATTTCCGGCCATACCGGATGTGATTTTTTTTTTACCACCGAATGGTCAAAATGTGGCCATTAGATTTCCCAAATTTCGGAATTTTATTTTTAAAACTGTAGAAAAAAGTGAGGGTGGGTGTTATTATTAGCCGTTACTCGAGTCCGAGTATAAAAATGTTACAGTCGATAAATTGTGTACAATAAAAAACAAGTAAAAGGTGTAGTCCATTGTAATTCCCATTCATCTACGGTGCACATGACTATGGCTATAGAGGCCAATTCGGGAGAGCACATGTCGACCGCAGTCAGGACAAACATAGACCTGGTTAGGTCTTGGATTCGGCCTTCTTGCAGCAACATTTCCTTGATAGCTGGCCACAACCCCTCGCCAATCGGTTCTATCCGCTGCAAGTTGTTCCCATTGCTCGTCTGCAATACCGCAGGATTTTAGATTTTCATGGAGAGTGTCTTTGAACCTCTTTCGTTGACCGCCACGCCTTCTTCTACCGCTTAGCAATTCACCATAAAGTGTACATTTAGGAAGGCGGTTATCATGCATACGATGAACGTGACCTGCCCATCTTAGGCGTGCTCTTGAAATAAGCACCTCAATTGGAAGGCTGTTTGCTCTCCTGAGTACTTCCACGTTTGATATGTGATGGAACCAACGGATTTTCATCATACTTCTGAGGTGTCTTTGCTGAAAACGTTCTAATTCTTTCACATGACGACGGTAAGTAACCCAGCTTTCACATCCATATAGCAGTGTTGGAATGATAACTGCTCTGTAGACAGCCATTTTTGTTGACAAAGCAAGGTCGTGGTTGTCAAATAGTCTCTCTCTAAGTCCCCAGAGTGCTCTAGATGCAGCGTTAATTCTATTGCGAATCTCGCTGTCCATGTTTGCTTTGTCATTAACAACGTTGCCTAAGTAATTGAACTGATCCACCACTTCAAGAGAATTTCCGTTAAGTGTAATGTCTATTTGGTTCACTTGATGAGGAGTTGACATAATCTTAGTCTTTGCAATGTTGATTTTAAGTCCTAAGGAATCGTAGCTCTGGGCATACACATCTAAAAGTTCTTGAAGCTCTTCCGGCGTAGAGGCTAAAAGTGCACAGTCATCCGCATACTGGAGATCACAAATGAATCGTGTGCGTGTCTTCGTGAAAGCTCTGAAGCGCCCTATGTTAAAAAGACCGCCATCAAAACGGTATCTGAGACCTATTCCTCTGACTGTCAGTTTGTTGTCAACAATAATTGTTAGAGCAGTGGTAAACAAATTAAAGAGTAGGGGTGCCAGGACACATCCCTGCCTAACTCCAGTGAGGGTTTGGAAAGGTTCGGTTGCCTCATTATTATACATAACCTGGGCGTTGTTGTTTGTATGTAGACTGCGACATACTTCCACAAATTTTCTGGGGATACCTAAGCGGAGCATAATTTTCCAGAGCACTTCCCTGTCCACCGAGTCAAACGCCTTGGTTAAATCAATGAAGGCCATGTGAATTTCTCCTTGATGTTCGAGTGCTTTTTCTTGAAGCTGTTTAAGTGTGAAGATTAGGTCCGATGTGCCTCGGTTTGGTCTAAAGCCACTCTGTGTTTCAGGAAGTAACTTTTCCATAACAGGTGTTAGCCTATTTGCCATCGCTTTAGTGAGTATCTTCCCTCCAACAGCCAGGAGAGCTATACCCCTGTAATTTCCACAGTCCGCAGCGCTCCCTTTGTTTTTGAAGAGGTTGATTAAAAGTGTATCACGAAACTCCTGCGGAGCTTGACCACTTTCCCACACGACATCAAACAGTTTTTTGAGGTAGGGTATGAGCTCTGACGACACAGCTTTAAAGATCTCAGCTGGGAGTGAGTCGGCGCCGGGAGATTTGTTATTTTTTAGCTGCCCAATGGCGGTTAAGATCTCTTCCGTTGTTAGTGGTTTATCTAAGTCTTCGAAGGTGTCATATTGAGGGATAAGATTTATAATATCGTGATCGGCTTGACTTTGCTGGTTAAGAATGTTAGAGTAGTGTTCTTTCCATCGGGCTCTTATTTCCTGGTCTTCTTTGAGGAGATTTCCATTTAAATCTTTAATAGGGCACATATTTTTCCGACTGGGGCCGTACACTGCTTTTACTCCTTGAAAAAAATTCCTGTAGTCGTGTGAATCGGCGTACCTTTGAATTTCTCTGGCCTTGCTTGCCCACCACTCGTTCTTTATTCTTCTGATTTCGCGTTGCGTTTCATACTTAGATTGGGTAAAAGCTTCTGCTTTTGATGAGTCGTTGGGGTGGTTGATAGCGTTTTGGAAGGCAATATGTTTGCGGTCAAGAAGTTCTTGTATAAAAGCTTCATTATCATTGAACCAGTCCTCCTGTTTTTTACTTGCTGCAGTGCCAAGAATTTCCTCACTCGCACTTTTTAAACTGTCTTTAATTTGTGTCCAGGTAGCAGCGACATCTACAGAATTGGTTTCTTCTAGTGCACTCAAATTCTCTTGAACTTTTTGCTTTAGCTGTTCGACGGTTTGTTGGTCACGCAATTTACTAATACAGAGACGGAGTCTACGTTTTACTTGAGTTCTTCGGTGTTTGGGTCTCATAACAATTTTCATTTTAGAGACAACAGGACGATGATCGGTCCAACATTCGCTATCAATGCGCGCCTTTGTAATTTGGACGTCCTTGAGATGCTTCCTACGTACGATAACATAGTCCAGTAGATGCCAGTGACCTGATCTGGGGTGACGCCAGGTGCCTTTAAATTTATCCTTTTGTCGGAAAATGGTGTTTGTTATAACTAGATCATGTTCGGCGCATTTAGTTAGGAGTAGTTGACCGTTAGCGTTCATGTTGCCCAAACCGTTCTTGCCTATGATGCCTGGCCAGGTGTCTGCATCTCTCCCTACTCTAGCGTTAAAATCGCCAAGAATAACGAGTCGTTCCGTTTTAGGTATTCTACAGAGGGTTTCTTCCAGCTGTTGATAGAAGCTTTCCTTGGTTTCGTGACTTGCATCCAGAGTGGGAGCGTAGGCGCTTATTAGATTTACCGCGTTGCCATCTGATAGCTCATAGCGTAGCAGCATTAGACGCTCGGATAAGCCTTGTGGTACTTGTGTTAAGTTGGATACAAGTTGATTCCGAACGGCAAATCCTACTCCATGTTGTCTTCTTGAATTGGTGGGAAGACCTTTCCAATAGAAGGTGTAGTACTTTTCTGTGAGAGAGCCTTCCTCCAAAAATCGAGTTTCGCTGAGAGCTGCAACGTCAACATTGAGTCGGTGAAGTTCTCTATCTATTAGAGCAGTTCTTCTTTCAGGCCGATCGGTGCGAGTGCTGTCGTTCAAAGTACGAACATTCCAAGCGCCGTAGATGAAAGAATTAGTTTTGTTGGATTTAACTTGTCGGTGTTTTTTCGACATTCGATGAGGTGTCCCTGTGGGCACCCTCCCCCGGAGATCCGATCGGGAGGGTATTTTACCTCCGGATGATTTTGTCCCACTTGAACGCTCCATCATTTTTTAAAAGCCTTAATCGACTGAAAACGAAGCTGCATTTGAAGTTTTAGCTGGAGCAGGTATGCAACTGACCAGCTCGGTTGCGGAAGGCGAGTGGTGTGGTCCCATGGCACAGAAGGAGACTGCGACGATGGGGTAACCAAACGATTCCAAAAGCAACCTTTGTGTGCGGTGGGTTATTTTTACCGCACGCTTCGTGAGAAGGTGGATGTGCTCACGGCAAAAGGTAAGGGTTATTCCGCCCTTACTCGGTCGTTAGAGCCTCGTTAGTGAAAACAGGGTGCACCAAGTTCAAATTGAACTCATCGCGAAGGTGAGGTTAACAATTGAGTAGGAGAGGCTATAACTTGCGCTTCACTACTTTCTGGGTCATCCGGTATAGGATGTCATAGAACTTGGAATATGTAGAACACAACAATATAATATAAAAATAACAAATTGGATTTTGAAAAGTAAATTCATTCCTGCGACCCGCTTTACAAGCACGTCATCGAGTTATAAAAATGCCCTGAATAAAAAATTGATCACTGCAGTTGTTTTTTTTTTAAATGCTACATATACAATTATTACTATTAAAGTTAAAAAAATTACAGATTTGGATATAGCATTGAAAAATATATGATTAGTTACATAAAAAACACGTATACGATGAAATATAAAAATGATACATCTTCACTCGCATCTTCATCAAAAGACGCAATATTAGGTGGGTTGCAAGAAACTGTTATAGGGCCTAGTTTGGTTATTCTAAAGTAACGTTATGAAATATGTTTAAACATGCAGCGTACAACTATTTTTCAATGATACCTTGATATTTATAGGTGCAGATAAACAGACTCAACTTTGTAGTGCACCTCCTTTTCAATATTTTCATTTTTAATTAGTATAAATTTTTCTGTACGTTCATTCTTCAGACCAGTACTTTTCGACCTGACCTTGAGGTATTATACGTTTTTGATGTGTTTTTCTAACCCTTAACAAAATACTAAAAAACGGTCTAGGTCTTTTTGATATTTTTTATAGGTTTTTTGTTCTCTCACCCTACCACTTGAGTTACACATGTACATTACACAAAATTTTAATTTTCACCAAAATACAAGCTTGACAGCAGTGCAGTGTAGATATACATTATTTTAACCTGCATGTGGAAACCAACTTAAATTTGTCATTTCGTGACTAATCACTTGCTGTAAATTATGTTAAACTTGCAACAATTTGTAATATAGCATTATATCATAGCTAATTATTTGCCAAATTACAATGTAACTCCATCACGTCACACAGATGATAGATTATTTCAATTTATAACAATTAGATATTGGATGTCACTAATTTTAGATTAAATTTTAAATATGAGAGAGTAACACCTCCAAATTGACTTATTAAAATATAAAAGGTATCGAAATCAAAATTGTTTGATAAGTAAGTATACTGAAGAGTTGTCATTATTATACTTTTAATCCTCTTTTTCATGTTAATTTATATAGATCGCCAGGTGACATTATAATAGCGAAGTGTGGCGCTATAGAAAAGGCCGTGGAAAATCTAAATAACAAACGTGCAGAAAATGTATATTGTTTTATATGGAGTAAAAGTGACAATTTTTCACGTCATCCTCAAAGCAATGGTATGGTTAAGAGATTCCATAGAACGTTGATGACTACCAGTGATGAATGAATTGCCAATTATTTTATTGGGCCCAAAGAAGACTTGGTTTATTCATCTGCGGAGCTTATTTACAGACAAACCTTGCGTCTCCCTTGCGATAATTTTATCAAGTCACATATCGATACTCAGGTCTCGTTTTTCATTACTAAATTACAAACCTATTTCGATAAGTTACATCTTAGATCCCCTAAACCAAGGGACCCCGCACATTTCTAATGGGAAATGGCCCCGGTGAAACTCACTGGAATTGATATATGTTATTCCTCTTGAGCTCCTGATCAAAAGTTCTCATGACCACAAGGTCGGAAAATGTACAGTTTTCCAGATATGGAGTGGAAGTCGATTTTTCGGGATTTTTTCACTAATAGTATGGAGCCATTGTCCTCTCAATGCGGCTTCGCTGGTGTTCTACGGGAGTTTTTCGGGTCGCTGATCTGATGTCAAAAGTAGGATTTGACAGTTGACAGCTGTCAGTGGCACTGTCAACTCGCCTCATTTCCGGAAAAGATTTACCAGAATATATACAAGGGGTTCTTTGGGTGTCTGATTTCAAATCTGATGTCAAAAGTGGTATTTGACAGTTGACAGCTGTCAGTGGCATTGTCAACTCGCCTTATTTTCTGGAAAAGATTTATCAGAGTATACAGGGTGTTGCATCATGAGAGGGACATAGCTTAATAGGAGGTAGCGAACATCAGTGGTAACCGGAACCTCCCATAGAAATGTCTCATTGGGCCTTCATTACGAAGTTACAGGGTGTTAAATAATTTTTGGCCAAACCTGTTTTTTGTCATAGCTTTGACAGGGAATGAAATAACGGATTCATATTTGGTACGGCTAATGTACTAACGAGCCCCAAGAGGTACATGTATAAAAAAAAATATATCCAGGTCCGGACTCACTATAATTTATGTTCCTTCTTTGCATCAATAAAACATCGCCCTGTATATATTTTTTGAAATTTCGATACGATATTCGAAAAGAGCAAGAAAAAACAAACAAAATGGCTTATTTAATTTTTTTGTTACACCTTCGTGGTTATTTAAATACGTTGTTAAATGTGCAAGAAAATGGATTACAGAACCCTATTAAATGCACGTGAAATAAATAGTTTTATAACTAAAATTTGCAAAAATTCTATTAAGCCTAGGTGGTCTGGGTGAATCCTAATTCCGGCACGTTTTAAAGGTCCATTTTGGTAAAAAACTGTGGTCCTAATAAGTAATCGGGTATGAAATAACAAAATTTTTAATCAATCACAGTAGGCTTGTTCAAAGAATAAAAGTGACAGATAATTTAAACCATTTAGGCCTAAGCAACCAGTTACTTTGATCAAGAAAATCATCAACATTTTATACTTAATAAAAATTGGAAAAGAGAACAAACTAAAATCTAAATAAATAAAATATTTTCCATTCAATTAACAATAAATAACAAAACAATAACTAAATGTGTTTAAAAATAAACGTAATTGACACTAAAGTAAATTTTCAAAATGTCCTCCCCCACATTCTGTGCATTTTCTTGCGCGTTTAGAAAGGTCACCAATTGCTCGACGTATCATTTCTGGATTATTCCGTATTTCGTCACAGGTTGTAACGATGAGCTGGATTAAATGTTGTCTACTTTCAATTTCAATGCTATAAACCTCGTTTTTTAAGTGGCCCCATAAAAAGTAATCACAAAGGTTACAATCAGGAGATCTTGGTGGCCATTCATGTGGACCCCCGCGTCCAATCCATCTATTAGGATACACATTGTTTAAGTGTTCTCTTACTTGAAGGTTAAAATGTGGTGGGGCCCCATCATGCTGAAACAACATGCCTCTTATACCGATATTTTCTAACATATTCGGTAAAATGTTTTGAAGAAAATCAAAGTAAATTTCATCATTCAATCTTTCTTCAAAAAAATGTGGCCCTATCAAATGTCTATTCACAAGTCCGACCCAAACATTTACAGAAAACCTGTGTTGCGAACGGCGTTGGCGTACCGCATGTGAGTTTTCCTGTGCCCATTTATGATTATTTCGTGAATTGTTTACTCCATCCCTTGTAAATTGTGCCTCATCCGTAAATAAGGTTCTGTAAATGACTGGGCGATGGTTAGACAACCAATGACAAAATGCCAGGCGGGGGATATCGTCGCCTTGTTGAAGACGCTGTACCCGCTGGATATGATATGGATGGTAACGTTCTCTTTTTAGGGTTCTCCATACTCGCCAATGAGGAATACCAGTTGCCAAACTGATTCGTCTAGTGCTCATATTTGGGTTTTCTTGAACTACGTTTATAATATTGTTTTGTTCCTGCACACCTTGTTGTAAAGTACGCTCCACAACTGCAGAAGTAGGAAACTTTCCGTGTTGTCTTGCATACTGGAACACCGTACTAAAGGTTTTATGATTAGGGCATCGACGACCAGGAAAACGCAGCCGATATTCTCTTTCCGCCGACCTACCATTTCCATTACAGAAACCATAGATGAATATTATGTCAGCATATTCCACGTTTGTAAATTTTACTGGCATAGTTAAAATATTTTCACAAGTTTTCACTAACTAAATGCGGATTATTGACACATTAAATTACTAAAAACAATTATTCAACTGTTTAGGAGATTTCTTTTTATTATCTGTCACTTTGAACAAGCCAACTGTGATTGATTAAAAATTTTGTTATTTCATACCCGATTACTTATTAGGACCACAGTTTTTTACCAAAATGGACCTTTAAAACGTGCCGGAATTAGGATTCACCCATTCCACCTAGGCTCAATAGAATTTTTGCAAATTTTAGTTATTAAACTATTTATTTCACGTGCCTCTCATTTAATAGGGTTCTGTAATCCATTTTCTTGCACATTTAACAACGTATTTAAATAACCACGAAGGTGTAACAAAAAAATGAAATAGGCCATTTTGTTTGTTTTTTCTTGCTCTTTTCGAATATCGTATCGAAATTTCAAAAAAATATATACAGGGTGATGTTTTATTGATGAAAAGAAGAAACGGAAATTATAGTGAGTCCGGACCTGGATATATTTTTTTTATACATGTACCTCTTGGGGCTCGTTAGTACATTAGCCGTACCAAATATGAATCCGTTATTTCATTCCCTGTCAAAGTTATGACAAAAAACAGGTTTGGCCAAAAATTATTTAACACCCTGTAACTTCGTAATGAAGGCCCAATGAGACATTTCTATGGGAGGTTCCGGTTACCACTGATGTTCTCTACCTCCTATTAAGCTATGTCCCTCTCATGATGCAACACCCTGTATACAAGGAGTTTTTTGGATCGCTGATTTCAAATCCAATATCGAAGGTGGCATTTGAAGTTTATTTAGAACTTGTACGAGAAAAACGCCGCCGGTGATCATTGTTTCCAAGTCACCGATCTCATTATTTGATTATGTTCTAAAAGTGAATTTATTGTCCAACTTTTTATAAACTATTTGATTAATATGATGTTACAAAAATTAAAGAAATAAGCAACAAACGAAATAAAGAAAAAAATGAAAAAAGGAAATACCACTCTCTTTCGACCTCCCCCCCCCCCTCTCTATCTCACACACAATAATTGCATATTACCATCAAAACGCTAATGCTTCGATTGCAACAATCGATGGTAATATGCAATTATTACACTTAACGCACCAGGCTTGTAACTTGTAATTCAGCGCTCGGCGGGGCACATAGCCCGGAGAGTAGCTGTTGGTTGCAGTCTGGTTACATTCCTTATAGTAAAATAAGGATTTTAGAGAGGAGTTTGCGACTAAAATATTATATATTAATATTCCGCCCTCTAAAAGCACATTTGAACTATTTTTATTTAGTAGCTGATTGATGATAAGGTGGTTATTATAAAACGGATGGATTTTCTTAAGCAATTCAATATTAGTCAAGAAGCTATTAAAGAATATATCCATTTTACTAAACTTTGCATAAAACAAAATGACTTCTTCGAGTAACTTAAAGAAACTGCAGTGGAAAAACAGACCCAAAACAGTGATCAACAAAAAATTTCGTAGGATTTGATTGAGATATGCGGATGATATATTCGCGGTGTGGATACAAAAGTTGGAGATGCCTTTTTTGCCGATCATAGAACAGCTAAAAATAACTGAAGATTAATAAAAAATGTTACAAGTAATAGATCAATGCTTTGGGAGCCTACAAATTGCAAAATGTAAAAATAATGTAAATAGTAACAAAGGATCTATCCCAAAGAGTTTGTTTTATTTAGTTGATTATGGTTCATTGAGCTCAGCTAAAGTATAGCTGGGATAGAAGTAACCAGAATTTCTGAGCTTTATTTTACTTGTAACCGTTTTCAGATGATGTCAACATGGTTGATGAAACGCTCATCGTCAGTATTCAGATGTTTCGAAGTTTGTGAACACATTTCTTGTGAATGTATAAAAGATTTTTGATACTTTTAACAATGCAGATCAATTAATAAACGTGAGAGGATTCACCCTATATAAATACATAAACAAAATCGAGTCACGCTACATTCAGCAAAAAGCGCAAGTAGTACGTCCACCCACTCTAACAGTGCCTATTGTGTGCTGCTCTATATGGGGCAACATAAACCAAACCGATTTCACTGACATGGTGTTGATGGCTTAAACACATAATAACAGATGTCCGTGTCTATCAGGAAAGGCACACAATGGCTAAACGTATCCATTACACTAATAACATTTTTATAAGCCGGATCGATGGCCTAGATTTATCCCATTGAGGGTGGATAGTTGCAAAGAGTACTCGAGTCGACTGATCGACAGAGTGGCTGAAGTATAAAAAAGGACCTTGGGGTCAGGCGTCGCGTAGGAGCGAGGGGAATTTTAACGATATGTAACGCGATTCCTTCCAAAGATAGACCTAATAATAAAGTCTTGCTATTATAAAATAAAAAAAAAATATTTTTATTGTTTTGATTTATTTCATGCAGAAGCCTAATAATTACAGGATGCATAGGCAAATTGAATTGAAATTGGTATATACGCCGTTCTCCACATTGCAGCAATTAAAGCTCCATCATATATGAGATGCTTTAAGAAAGTTGGTGTTAGCTGTTTCCACATTTACCTGGAGACAGAAGTTAGAAAGTAATCGCCAGCCAGTATCGGAATAAGGTTTAGTTCAAATAGTTGCGAACTGCGAATTTTTCGTGCAGGATTCCGATAAATTTGTGAATCTGAAAACTAGTTTTGAGGATATACTCGCTACTTTGGTAGATGTTCAGATTTATTAGGAGTTGCAAAATATCCACAGAAGCATCGCATTCATAAAGTTATAAGTTTCCCGCCTCAAATTATTTTAAATCAAATTTACCGGAATTGCATACGAAAAATCCGCATTTCGCATAAGCCTGAAAGAGGTCTAAGACCGGCTCGCAAAAGACAGAGTTGTTGGTTTACGGACGGCTTGGAATCTACTGGAATATGACTTCTTAATTCAACACTCTTTATATAGGTACAGTGTGACCCATTTCAAATGGAAACCTTTCTGTAGAAAATGTATTTATAATTCTATGTTAACGCTTTTTTTTGTAATGATAAACCATCGAAAACTCCACTTAATGACAAAAATTTAGAGATAAATTTCAATTTTCAAAGCCTTCTATGATCTATTTTCGAAAATGGACAAATTTGATTAGCGATTTTTTTATTGAAATTTTACGCCACTGGATTCAATGGGTAAATCCCAAGTTTCATGAAAAAATATTGAAAAATGACAGATTTATGACAAAATTAATTTAGGCTCATAGTAACTTTTACTTGAATTTTTCTAAAAATCGAAGTAGCCCATGAAAAATAAACAAAAGAAAGATAAATTAAGTGAATAGTTTTAATAAATATTGTCATTTAAACAAACTTAATCATACTTAAAAACATAAGTATGAACAATTAAAAGTAATAATAATTAGATACCTATTAAATAAAAAAAATAACACATTGTACAACATTATACTAAAACTTCTTAAATTTTTGTAGCTTCTACAAGGCCGCCGTTTATTTCGATGCACTTGTCGAATCGTTTTTTAAATATTTTTTACGACATTCTGTAATTGTTGCCGGGTAACTTCTGCACAAGCTTGTCTTATTCTTGCACACAAATCTTCTCTATTACTCGGGCGTGACCTGTAAACTTTAGATTTTATTAAACCCCATAAAAAGAAGTCCATCGGTGTTAAGTCCGGGGATCGGGGTGGCCATTCAATTAACGGGCTACCACGACCTATCCATCGATTAGGAAAGTTAGCATTCAGCCATCTGGTAACCACTTTGGCATTATGGACAGGGCTTTCATATAATTGAAAATGTAGATTTACTCTTTCTTGTATTGGAAGTTCATGTAGAATATTCCAAAATTCATGTCTTAGGAACTGTAAAAACTGCATGCTATTCATATTACCTTAAAAAAAGAAAGGGCCAATGATTGTTTCATTGAGCAACCCACACCAAACATTAACTTTTTGGGAATATTGCCTTTTACAATTAATGACAAACTGTGGATTTTCTATAGCCCAAAACCTAGAATTTTGTGACGATACTACCCCGTTTGTTGTAAAAGTTGCTTCATCGCTGAATAAAATATTTTTATTAAAATTTCTGTTATTAAGATACTCTCTTTGAACCACAAGGAAAACTCCATCCGTCTGTTATCATCACCAGGTGCCAACGTGTGTAAAAATGTGGGTTTGAATGGTTTTACCAAATTCTTCTTAAAAGGCATCGGAGAATATTTTCTCTAGGTAAATTCAAATCTAAGCTAGCTACTCTTACATTGGCGTTTGGATTGTTGTTAAAATAATTTAAAACTGTCTGCTCGTACCTGGTTCTTCTTTGTATATTATCTGTTCTTATAATACGCCGCGCCAATATCCATTGGCAGGATGTCGGTCTCGATAACTAGGGCCGAGTAGGACTACTACTCTTTGCTCCTAGATTATCTCTGTAGACCTGGACCGGCCTTCGTGATAGGTGGGCCCGCTTACTTCTACCAGACCCAGCTCGCAAATGCGAGATGTGTCGTGATATTTTCTGCGGGCCTCCCCTGGTCCTGGCTGTTGAACTTCGCTGGCTGAGGTCTCTTCTGGCGCTCTTCTTGTCTTGATATTTTCTTTCTTCGCCAGCTTGTCACCCCCGGGGGTAGTCATCGGTCGAGTTGGGTTTAGGAAGTTTTGGCTGGGACTGACTGCCGGTACGTAGGACATCAATTGATATCCTACCCCGGATCATCGGAAAGGTAAGGATATGAGCTGTGTAGCTCGGGAGTGTGGAGACCCTAAGTGCTTATTTTAGCACTTTCGGACTCCACGGAGCAGGTGGGACAACGGGCGTTGGACGGTATGTTGTCCGACGCCCGCAAGGAGGTTGGGTTAGGGTAGAAAAACGTCATGTCTCTGGTAGTAGTGGTCCGTCCTGGGGTATCTGAAACAGATCGGTTAGCGGGAAATATAAGTTATACTCACCCGTTGTCCAGTAGCTGTACCCTCGGCCGTTTATGCCTCGGGGCGTCGGCAGGGTCATAATCAGTGGCCTGTCTGATCAGCGGGTTCCTATGCTCCTCGGCTTGGGCGTACAGCTTCTTCGCTCGTTCCCGGATGACTTCAGTGACCGTGGTGTACTCCAGGTCTCTACGATATCTGCGGTTCTCACGTACCATGGGGCGTCGACTGCCGTCCTGAGAGCGATGTTTTCCACTGCCTGGATTTTCTTCATGTAAGACTGGTAGCCCCACGCTACCGAGGCGTACGTCAGCTGCGGCCTGATGAGGGTCTTGATAAGCGTGAGCTTATTCCTCAAGTTGAGACGGCTCCCGTTTCCCATCATCGGGTAGATGAGGGCTCTCGTGCGCCGGGCCTTGGCTGTGATAGCGTCCGTGTTCTGTCTCCACGTTAGGCTTCTGTCCATGACCACGCCAAGGTACTTGACGGTGTCGTGCCATTGGATGTCCTCGCCGTTCATGGAGACGTGTCCTGTGGGAATTTCTTTCCGCACTCGTCTGAAGAGAATGGCTTGGCTTTTGTCGGCGTTGACGGCGACTTTTCACTTCGTGCACCATTCTTCCAGGAGTGTGGCCGTTTCCTGGAGTTTTATGGTTGCGTTCCTGGCTTTCCAGGATCTGGCAATTATTGTTGTGTCGTCTGCATACAGGGCCAGGGCTGTGTGGTCGGTCCTGGGGAGGTCTGAGGTGTAGATAGCGAACGTGTCAAAATTTTGTTTATTTTTTAAACAGTACTTTTAGTAATGTTGGGCCTATTCGGATGCCTGTTGTTGAATATCTCGCATACCTCTTTCAAAGTTCTGTCATTATCTCCTCTAAGGCGCACAATTTCAATTTTTTCTTGTACATTTAGATTATCCATAATTAACTACAAACTAATAAACTAATACTTGATAATAACTATCGATTAATTTTATAATTCAATAACAATGAATACGAGAATATGCGAATTTTAAAGATTTGGCGTTTGACTATAAAATTTATTTTCCATTAAAACTATTTACTTAATTTATCTTTCTTTTGTTTATTTTTCATGGACTACTTCGATTTTTATAAAAAATCAAGGAAAAGTTACTATGAGCCTACATTGATTTTGTCATAAATCTGTCATTTTTCAATATTTTTTCATGGAACTTGGGATTTACCCATTTGAAAGGTTACTGAATCAAATGGTGTAGTTAAAACTTCTAAAAAAAATCGCTAATCAAATTTGTCCATTTTCGACATTGAAAATAAATCATAGAAAGCCTTGAAGATTTAAATTTATCTCTAAATTTTTGTCATAAAGTGGAGTTTTTGATGGTGTATCTTTTAAAAAAAGTTCCGTCAAAATCAGATAATAGACACATTTTTTTCAGGGGCGTGCACAACTGCCTACATTAATTTTGTCATAGCTCTGTCATTTTTCAATATCTTTTCATGAAGCTTGGGATTTACCCATTTGAGAGGTTACTGAATCCAGTGGTGTAGTTAAAATTTCAATAAAAAAATCGCTAATCAAATTTGTTCATTTTCGACATTAAAAATAAATCATAGAAGGCTGTGAAAATTTATCTCTAAATTTTTGTCATAAAGTGGAGTGAGTTTTCGATGGTTTATCATTTAAAAAAAAAGCGTTAACATAGGATTATAGATACATTTTTTACAGAGAGGTTTCCATTTGAAATGGGTCACACTGTATATATGAATTTTTAAAATATTTTGAAGTAGAGTCTAATTTTGGTACTATTTACTTTGTAATTTTGGTACTATTTACTTGTAATTTTGTTGTGTATGTCTATTTGACTAGTCTTACACCACAGTACTTTTTCACTGGTGTTTTTTTTTTTAATTTGGATTAATTCCTTGGTAGAATTTCTAGGTATCTATCAAGATTTAGGTTATTGCAAGCCATATTCAACAATATCGTATATTTTATTTTTGCTTTATATCACAAGTTATCATAATCTATCTGTATGTTAGTTTCCGGCCCTGTATATGAAATGTAAATACTGCTGGGTTTGTGCATGTAAATAGTTAAATAACTTTTAATTCAACGACCGAAATACAAATGTTAACTTATTAGTTTCATAAACAACTATTTTATATTTCATTCGCGGTTTCTCCTCTTTTCATTTTTCGTCGATTTTAAATAGCACGCTGCACACATATTTTTATAATACAGTCTTCGCTAAGAGGTCTGAATTGACCTAGATAGTCTCACTTTGCCAATGAATGGGTCGGCTCCTTCTGTCGCCGTCCTTTGTGCTTTCTTGCTCCTATCTCCCGCGGGCCAGACTGATCGACGGAGTGGTTTAACGTTTAAAAAGGACCTTGAGGACATGAAGGATGCCATGTATCTTTCACCGACATCCTCAAGACGTCACCGACGCTTCTATAAAAGTGTCTCCGGAGTACAATAGATGGGCCGCTGGGAAGTCCAGCTGTCTACATTAAATGATGCTTTACTATGTATGGGAGTCAGACATCAGCAAAAGGCCGGCTGAAAAACAATGGAAAATAATTGTATCTAGATTTAAAGGCTAAGTCGATGTTAAAGAGATTGTGACACTGCTCCTTAAGGACGACTATACCCTATTTGCTATTTGGAAAAGGGATAGAATCATTTCGATTTGAAACATGGCATAACGATTTTAGTCCATCAGAAGTGCATTTTTCTAAAGTTTGGTTAAAAAACAACGTTACTTAAATTATCGTCAACTGTCTAAAAATGTTAATTGTTTTCATTTCTTACAACTTAAATAGTTGGGGAAAAAAGTTCGTCGTAAAGTCCTCGCAGATTCATAACGAACATTCTGTTTGTCTATTGTGATAGGAGCTCCCTTTAAGTAGGATCAGTCTTTCGGCTGGTGTTTGTTGCAATCGAAGCATTAGCGTTTTGATGATAATATGCAATTATTACACTTAACGCACCAGATTTGTAACTTTGGTTGCAGTCTGGTTACTTTCCTTGCCTGCTGGCTGTTTTACATGTCGCTATTGTAAAAATACCGGGATGTACTATAGTCAAAGGATTCTCATGTCGGTCGTTGCATACCTACCTTGCACTGACGAGAGCCAACAGCTCGAAACTGCAGTCTGCAAGTGGTGTGTGACGACTGGCAAGGGAGCTCCTTTAAGTAGGATCAGTCTTTCGGCTGGTGTTTGTTGCAATCGAAGCATTAGCGTTTTGATGGTAATATGTAATTATTACACTTAACGCGCCAGATTTGTAACTTTGGTTGCAGTCTGGTTACTTTCCTTATAGTAAAATAAGGATTTATAGAGGAGTTTGCGACTAAAAATATTATGTTTAATATTCCGCCCTCTAAAAGCACATTTGAACTAATTACTTCTTGTTTCATGTCAGAAGTAATATAATACCTGAGCAGCATGGTTTCATTGAAGGATAATCAGCATTTACGAATCTGGTTTGTACGTCTCAATTATTTTGTGAAGGCCTTGATGAAAGAAGTCAGATAGACGTCATCTACACTAACTTCTCCAAGTTTTATGGGGGAATACAAACTTTATTTTCAATGTGTCTTAAATCTCTGGTATGAATATCAGTTCGTCTTTGTGTTTTATGAAATAAATAACTAGGTTTGCCTGTTCGGAAAATATTTAAAATGAATTCTACTACGTGTGTGAATCTCCTTATTATATTTAATAGTTTGAAACATCGTAAATAATATGGAGCCATATGACCATATTGGGGCCCAGTTATAAAGAATCTTGTACAGCAGTTTTCAATTTTTTGTAAACGGTATTTGTCTTCTTGAGTAAGACTTTGAGCTTAGTAAAGGATCAAAGTTAATACCAAGATATTTTACGCTATTAGTTGATGATGGATGTTCTCACGATTGATTTGAACATTCAGTTCTGTAAAATTGTGTTGTTGAAAAGTTCCAAAAACAATATTTTGACTGTTTCCAGCACTAAGTACAAGAATATATTGGAGTGTCCATTGGTATACCGAGTGTAACAGGATCATGGTATACTCCCCTTTTCTCCTTACATTTTAAGCGGCACTTTTGACATACAATTGATTTTTCTTTCATTTCCGGTTTCGCCGGGAGTCACACTAACTTTCGTTTTTTAAATGGAATAGCCTATATATTATTGCATTTTTGAATTCCTGCATAATTTTCTGAATCCAACGATGTCAAATAAGTGACATTTCAAACATCAATTTTTTATAATATAATTTTTAGTTTTCCATTTAAGTGTGCCATGACGGTTCCGATTTATTCTAAACGACCCGTGTAATGCTAGAAAAATCGAAATCCCGTTAAAAACACTAAATTCCGTGATTTATGAGCAAATAAAATTCACCAAAATTGTTTTTGGGGCAAAACTCAATTGTTTCAAATGGAACCATATCGGTACCGTGGTACCATTTATTAGTACAATTAGTAAGGAATTTATTCATATGTCGTATTAAAATGTGCGATAGATACAAACAAAAGCTAAAAGAAAATAAGGTGGCTTTGAAAACAATGAAATATTTAGCTTGTCAAACATTTGTTGGTTTAACGGTGTTTTTATTGTGTCTTTAAAAATTGTTTAAAATTCTTGTTAATTGTGTTCAAAATGCCGCAAATTATTTATAGGGAATGTAAAAGAAATGCAGTTGCGGCTACTGACCTTTATGACCAACGATATCCTGATAGACAATGTCCAGCGAGAAATTATTTTAAACGTGTTAAAAACCAATTTCGAAGAGAGCCCCACAATGATCCAGAAGAAAACTTCATTATTGACGAAGGAACGGAAATTAATGTTTTGGCTCTAATAGAAGTTGGTAAGACTGTTTCTTTAAGGCAAGTTGAGTTTGAATTGGACATCAGTCACCAAACAGTAAGCCGAATTTTACATAAATACATATATACTATAAATCTTTTAAATACTAATTGCACCAGCATTTGTACGAAAGTGATTACGTACGTAGGATGGAATATTGCAATTGGATTTTGTATAATAACGTGCAGCCAAACAATGATTTTTTGGGATTGATTTTATTCTCGGACGAGTCTAGGTTCGGATTATTTAACCGACAAAATACAAAATATTGGTCATAAGAAAATAAAAATTTATTACGGGAGGTAACTTTCAAGTGCGGTTCGGTTTCAATATTTGGCTTGGAATAATCGGTCCAATAATATTTGAAGAAAATCTGACTGGTGCCAGATACTTAAAATTCCTGAAAAATGAGATTGAGGACATTTTAGATGAATTACCTTTAGATTTAGGACAGGGAATGTATTTCCAACAAGATGGCGCTCCTCTCCATAATTCAGGGATCGTAATTGATTACCTTCAACGGAGATTCGGAGAAAACGTAATTACGACGAATGGTCATGTGCGGTGACCTCCAAGGTCACCTGATTTAACGCCCCTTGATTTCTTTGTTTGGGGTCATTTAAAAAATATTGTCTATGCAACCGCCGTTACAACCCGTGAAGACCTGGAGCTACGAGTAAGATGAGCAATTAATAGCATAACGGTCCAGCAATTGGCGAACGTTCTTCGAGAAACAGCTATTCGAGTTCAGAAGTGCATTGACGTTAATGTACATCATTTTGAACAACAGTTGTAATGTTCTGTGTTAATTTTTTGTATTCCAAAACCACCTTATGTGTAACAAAGTAATTAGAATAAAATCGTATTTTCTTATTTTCATTTAGCTGTAATTTTATTTGTATTTATCGCACATTTTAATACGACATATGAATAAAATCCGTATTAATAGTACTAATAAATGGTACCACGGTACCGATATGGTTCCATTTGAGAAAATTGAATTTTGCCCCAAAAACAATTTTGGTGAATTTTATTTGCTCATAAATCACGTAATTTAGTATTTTTAACGAGATTTCGATTTTTGTAGCATTACGCGGGTCATTTAGAATAAATGGGAACCGTCATGGCACACTTAAATGGAAAATTAAAAATTATATTATAAAAAAAATTGATGTTTGAAACGTCACTTATTTGACACCGTTAGATTCAGGAAACTATGCAGAATTCAAAAATGCAATAATATACAGGGTGTTCCATTTAAAAACTGAAAGTTAGTGTCACTCCCGGAGAAACCGGAAGTGAAAAAAAAATCAATTGTATGTCAAAAAGTGCCGGTTATTATGTATGTAGTATATCCTAAATTTCAATCAATTATCTTCAAAACTAAAGGAGAAAAGGGGGTATACCGTGATCCTGTTACACGCGGTATAAGACTTGAATCATTACTGATGTAAAACTTTGAAGGAGAAAAACTATATGTTAGCTGAACATCGTCAGCGCACGCGTATAGTTTTAAATATAGTGGAAGTTTCAATAAATATATTAAAAAGAAGTGGTCCAAGAATAGATCCTTGCGGAACACCGGATAATACTGATCTATTTTGTGATATAAGTATCGAGTTTCTTGTATTAAGCTAGTATACTGTTGTCTGTCGTTCAGATAATTTTGAAACAAGAAAAAAGTATTTCCAGATATGCCATAATAACTTAATTTTGCAATTAATATCTTTAGTCGTATTGTACTAAGGTAGAACATAATACAATATCATAAAACTATGACACTGACACTGTAATCCATCGCCATTCAAATACTGCTGAAGATTTAGTTATAATTTTTTATACCAAGTTTACTTTTACCACTCACACTGATACAACGGATTTAACTTCGCTCGGTATTTTCCTGTGGGAACTGGAATTTTTGGAATGATTGCGATGTTGTTTTCTTGAAAAATGCCATTAAACAACAACACAAATGCTTAAAAAAAAGCTTTGTCTGGTCGATAGCCGGTAGGTTAAGGCGCGAGGTGGCAATCGCGATTAATCACACGGAGATCGCACCACCGGGTTCGAATCCTAGCTCCAGCACCGGCACTGTCGGAGGAAATTGTTGTATGTCCGCGTTTTTTCAATGTGTGACCCCCTTCCGCACAAGCCCTGGCTTCTGGAATTGGGGGTTGTCTAATTTATGTAGTGTTTATTTATTATTATTGATTTAAAATATAAAAAACTTATACTTTTATGTATGTACTTATATTATTACCATACTGTATATTGATTGTCTGGAAATTATACGTTTTTTGGGAAGCGAACACATCGTCCTATTTTCAAATGACAGGTTGTAGAAACAATGGTATTTGCTGGGTTATCCGCTGCGGCTCCTCCAGAAAATCGAGCGCAATATAATCCGAATCTACCATTTAATATTTTATTTGAATGTGGCAACGACATGAGCCGTAAAAAGTCGGCAGCGACTTGTCATGCGCATCTGCATGATGTATGACTTTCCTCCGGAGTATAATAAACAATATAAAAAAATGCCATCCATCACCGCACTATTATTCACTGAAATGTGACAACTATAACCAAGTTTTCGGTGAATTATGAATGTTTATGGAAAAATCTACATTAGGAAAACATTTCGTCAGCCGCGCCTTCGGTTTTTAATAAAATTGTATCGAGAAACTTTGGTACATAAATAAATAATAAATTTAAAATACTTCGTTATGTAGGTACACGGGAAGTGGAGCTGTTTCTTCCGACGAAATACCTCCAACTTAGTTCAAAACTTAACGTATTCTTAGCTAGTTAAAGCAGCAGCAGAAAAAAATAAAAACAAAATACCACGGATGGGGCACCGCAGTCTAGTAAACTTTCGTATTTTTGATTTGCCCAGAAAAAGTTATTCTTTAAAAAAGTTTTGCCTTGTCTAAGAAGTCATAAGCAATTGTCAAACTTAAGATAAATACAGGGCTTCTAAAAATTGGAAAATGTGAATAAACTTTAGGCAAACTATATCACTTTTTACATTTTAATGAAAGTTTTATTTAACAAAGTTTTTTAATTATGGTTAAAAGAGTTTAGTTGCAAAATAGGGAAAACCCTCTTTAAAAAAAAATTACGGTTACGATAAAGAACAATTTTTACAAAGAAAAATCCAGTCGGCTGAAAATAATTACAGAAAAGTTTGGGATTATACTAACGAAGCCACAAATCGAAACGGAAATTGCAAAGCCGACATAGACTACTTTTAATTATTTTTTTATTTAGATAGGTGAAAAAATTTCTAATGAAATTCCGAAACGCACACAAAACTTAGAAAAAATCAATACAAACCAAAATCTGAGTTCCCCATGTTCTTGGAAGATGTAAATGAAACGGAAATACAAAATATTATATATAGCTTGAAAAATAACTCCTCCCCAGAAAAAGATGGAATAACAGTAAAACTATCTCTAAAACTCGTGGGAGGCGGTGAACCGATTTTCACGAAATTGTTTCTTGAACATCTACAATAAAAGGGTACCATTCTCGTTTCTTAACTAGCATTTTAAAGGGTCTAAAATAAATTAAAACTGAAAAACCATCCTTAAAAATGACCAATTTACCCATTTTTCACGAAAAAAAAAGGTTCCCCCACCTACTCGAAGCGGAAAACTCAGGGCATTCTTAGTTACACCAAAACAAACTTATTTTTCTATAATTTAATAGAAAATTTATAGACCACTTATAATAGATTGTGAAAATCTTTTGGGGTTAGGTCCAACTATATTAAAGAAAACTACTTTATTAATTTGCCGACGTTTCGATAGAATAGAATAGAATAGAATAGAATAGAATAGAATAGAATAAATTTTATTAACCATAAATCATTGTTACAAGAACAATATCGGTTTTGTCACATCATATATAAAAAATAAACAGTAAACTGATATAAATGAGTGTATAAAACGACACAAAAATAAGTAAACACGACAAATAAGAAGGTATATAACAAACATAATATAGATAAGTGCTTAAAGATAACATACTAATAATATAACCAACAAAATATTTATAACACGCAAATTCAGAAATACATAGGATAGTACTAATAGTGATTGTTTCTTTATGGATTAAGAAACTCTGTCATATTATAAAAGCAATGCTCAGTCAAAAATATTTTAAGTTCATTTCTAAACAGTCTGAAAGAATCAGCTAATTTTATTTGTGAAGGGAGTTTATTAAATATATAACTGCCGGCGTAATATGGAGATTTTTTGAACTTACTTAAATTACAACTTTTAATATGTAAATCTTGCGCTCTCCTAGTAGGGTAATTATGAATGCTGTTATTCGCATTTAATTTATCAATATTTTTATATATGAAACACGAGACTTTAAATATGTAAATACATGTTACCGTCATTAACTTTTTTGTTTTGAAAATATCTCTACAAGACTCTCTATAGCTTAAGTTGTATAATATGCGAATGATTCTTTTTTGCATTATAAAAACTCTGTTTGCCTCCACTGATTGTCCCCATATGCTGATGTTATAGCTGATAACTGAGTATGCTAAAGAATAATAGCATGTAAACAGTCCACTAACATCTAGTTCCTTTTTTAAATTTAAAATGGCAAATGTCGTTTTTGCTAATCTAGAACATATACTATCTACTTGGGGAGTAAAACTTAAAGTTGCATCAATGACAGAGCCTAAGAATGTTGCTTCTTTACTTGTCTGAACATGTTCTATTTTGGGAATAACTTTAGTGGTTGTTATATTTGTAAAATACAGGAAAACAGTTTTTTTCGTGTTAATTATTAACGAGTTTCTGTTACACCACACTTCAAACTGTCGCATTACTTTCCTCGTTTTTTCTTCCAGTTCACTAATGGTATCACTGTGAATTATAACAGATGTGTCGTCTGCATACATAAAGACGTCCCCATCTGTTATATAGTCAGATAAATCATTGACAAAAATAAGGAACAGAAGTGGACCAATAATCGAACCTTGGGCAACACCGATTTCCATGTCATATACATTAGATGTCTCCGAGTTCATTGAGACCATAATTTTCCTATTTTCGAGATATGACATTACCCAATTTAAAATATTGCCAGATATGCCTAATGCCAATAATTTACTTTTTAAAAACCTCGGATTGACCGAGTCGAAGGCAGCAGTCAAATCAAAAAAGAGGCTAGCTATCTTTTTGCCTTTATCCATGTAGTCATAATTTTTTTGGACAAATTCTATAGTGGCTATGTCTGTAGATTTGTTAGCTCTATAATCAAATTGGCTTTTTGTAAATAAGTTAAAGGATTCTAAGTATAAATATATTCTATTAGTAATAGCTTTTTCGGGGATTTTAGATAAATAACTCAGTAACGTTATAGGCCTATGATTTTGAATCAATTGCGGATCTCCCTTTTTATACAATGGGATTATTTTACCTAGTTTCAGTATGTCCGGAAATTGCCCAAGATTTATTGAGATATTGGTAAGATATGCAAGGGAGTCTGCAAGAACGCTTTTGCAAAATTTTAAAAGCTTTATAGGAATCTCGTCAACCCCTGTTGAGTTTTTATTCTTCATATCTTCAATAATAGAAATTATTTCATCCCCTGTGACTGGTTCAAATGAAATAGTTGTATTAATCGGTCCAGTGGTTGTGCAGCTATTAGATATTTTATTTCCAAAAGGCATGTCCATTTTATTCTTGACACAAGTAGAGAAATATTTAGCCAATATTTCACATATATTTTTTTCATCATTTACAACTACATCATCAACTTTTATAGCGATTTTCTTATTTTGTTTTTCTCGACCCAATCTGCTATTAACGATTTGCCATAAGGTTTTATTTTTGTTCTGAGAATTTTTAATTTTATTTGTATTAATTTCAGTTCTTATATTAGCTATTTTATTATTAATATTTTTCTTATGATTTCTGAAAGATCTCATCAGGACGGGACAACCAGAGTTTTTGGCAATATAATAAAGGTACCTTAAGTTACCCAGTTCTTGTTTGATTCTTACATCAGTTTGGGGGTTGTTATTTTTGACTGACATTACTTTCTTTTGACAACTTACATCTAGACACCATTGAATGTGCGTCAAATATTCACTATAATAATCATTAATATTATTATAATCCTTAGTAAATAAGTTGAAGTTATTATAAAATAAACGAGCAAAATAGAACATGTTCTGCTCAGAAAAAAATTTTTAATATCATCCTCAGGGCACTGAAAGATATAAAATCATCTAATAGTACATATGCAACCATCCAATATAACAAACAAACATAAATATATATTAAGAAAAATAAAAAAATAACATGTATTAAAATTTTAAAAAATTATTACTTGTTTTAGGGTCACTATCTAAAAATAATCACAAAATATAGTTATTAAATAAATAAAATATATATTATAAAATTGTTTGTGTAGGTATATATAAAAAAATAATTAATTAAAATTGTATAAGCATAAAATTCAATATAATAAACATTAAGATACTACTTACATTAATATTTAGTTTTCCGTGTGTAGTATAAAAATAAATAAATAATGTACTGCAAGAGCACAGATACACAGGGTTTAATTTATTTATTTATTTTATTTTATTTATTTATTAGATACAACCACCCAACAGGTAACCAGTTACAGGGTGGGAACAATTACAATAATAATGTATATAAGGTACAAATATTACAGATCAGTAGAATATAATAAATACAACAAACAGAATGTAGAGTTATAGAAAACAGAATAGGTGAAAAAGACAGAGAAAAGATACAATTATCATACAAATAGTATTAAGCTTATTATACACTAATATTCATGTTACACATATAATAGATTTTTTATCGAGGCAAGGCTACAATTAAATATATCAAGCTCATTTTGCAGCGAATTATAATTTTTACACATAAAATATATGGGTGAAGTTTTTAATAGATTAGTCCGAGGGGTAACGAGATAAAAAGTTTCACGATTTCTACTTTCTATACGAGGTATCCGAAAACATAGTTGTTCCAAAATAGATGAGCAATCAAAGATATTGTGAATAATTTTATATAATAATACCACGGAGTGTGCTATTCTTCTGTTTTGTAGACTCGATATGTGAAACCTTTCTAACATAATGCTTTGTGGGTAACCGATTGTAGGATAGTTGCCATCTTCAACAAAACATAAATACTTAACCAGACGACGCTGGATGTTCTCTATATTGTTTATGTATGTAGCATATCCCGGAGACCATACCAGTGAACAATATTCCAGTTTCGACCGCACAAAGGAAAAATATAACAGTTTCGTAATGTCCGTATTATTAAAACCCTTACAATTCCTAATTACGAACCCTAAGTTTTTTAACGCTGACGATACAGTTAAGTTCATATGCTCATTGAAACTTAGATTTCTGTCAAAAGTAACACCAAGATCTTTAATGATATCAGGTCTTTGTAACTCTTGGTTATTTAAATGGTAATTGTAGGTGACATGAGTGCGGGCTCTACAAAATGTAAACGCGTTGCATTTAGATACATTAAGAGGCAATTGATTTAATATACACCAATGATTTATCTTATCCAAGTTATTCTGCAGCTTATCACAATCTGCCTCAGTTTCAATTACATGATAGATTTTCAAGTCATCTGCGTATAATAGACTTGAAACATCCAGGTCTATAACAATATCGTTAATAAAAATATTAAACAGTAGTGGTCCCAGTACCGATCCCTGAGGAACACCTGAGCTAGCTATAATATCAAAAGACCTGAAACCACGGTATTCTACATACTGTCGCCTGTTTGTTAAATATGAAGTGATTAAATCTAATAATGCTAACGATAATCCGAAATTATTTAGTTTCTGTATCAGAATACCGTGGTCTAAGCGATCAAAAGCTTTGGAAAAATCAGTATAGATAATGTCAACCTGTTTGTTGTCATCCAGTTTTTCGGAAAGATATTGTGTAACACAGGTTAGATTAGTTTCAGTGGATCTACCTGGTACAAATCCATGTTGATTTGTTACGATCTGATTTTGTACGTGCCTGGATAATGACGCATTCAAGGTAAACTCAAAGGCTTTTGCAAAGTTGCAAATTATTGTTATTGGCCTATAATTCTCAGCATTATATTTGTTATCTTTCTTATAAACAGGACATAAACGAGAGTATTTCCATACATCAGGGAATACCTGTAACTTCAGGGACAGATTAAAAATTATTTTAAGGGGCAGGGCGAAGACATGTGCACAGTCCTTAACTATAAATGCAGGTATATTGTCTGGACCTTTAGTAAATTTGGGTTTTATCTTCTTAAGCGATTTTAGCACGTCCGATTCCGAAAACGTCGTTATGCATAAATTATTACTGTTTACATCACCACAGGGGGCATATTTATTGCTGTTATTATTAGGATTAAGATAAGCCGATTGAAAAACGATTCCAAAAGCATCAACAATATTTTGAGGATTTGTGTGTCGAATGTTATTATATGTAATATTATCAGGAATGGCGCTACTATTCCTTTTACTGTTTACATATGACCAAAATTTTTTTGGATCATTTTTTATATTATTTTGAATATTCAATAAATAATTTTCATATGATTGTTTTACGTCCTGCTTTATTTTCTCTCTCATGTTCCTGAATTTATTATAATCATCTTCACTTTTTGTTTGTTTATAAACAGTAAAATTACTATCTTCTTGCGTGGATAGCAGTGACACGAATATTATTATTACTTTAAACAGTAAGTATAAAAATAGGTTAGGTACGAAAAACACTGTATGATAAACAGGAATAGTGATAAAAAACGCAAACAAATACAGTACTTAAAAAACTGAAAAATGCATTTATGGCTATATCGTCCTAGACAATTATATATCACAGATTGTTTATTCTATTAATTAGATAGAAATAACAAGAGAATTTACAGACTTTGATTTTTTTATATTGACCATTTCTTGAAATTTTCTTTTTTCTAAATTATTTTGTCTACCTATTGGTTAGTATCCTCGAAATTAAATTCATGGTCAAAATATTTGCAGTGTTCCACTAGAGACGTGATATTCATTTTGTTTTTATTCTTAACATCCCTAATGTGTTCTTATTTTCTAGTATTTAAGTATCTATCAGTTTGACCTACATACTTTTTATCACAATTCTTACATGGTATTTGATAGATTACGTTAGACTGCAGATTTATCGGTGTTTTTGATTTTAATTTTGTGAAATTTTTTTTTTTAAATCGTGTTTTCACTTTTAAAAGCAACATTAATGTGTTCTCAGATGTTAGTGTTTTTTTAATTTCCTCGGAAAGGTGTCTCACATACGGAATTTTATAATAATAAGTTTGCTCAGATCTTAGTGGTCTAACTGGTAGGCTATTATTATTATTATTAATAGGTAGTACTCTATTAAATTATATATATTAATAGGGTACTACACATTAATAATAATAATAATAGCCTACCAGTTAGACCACTAAGATCTGAACAAACTTATTATTATAAAATTCCGTATGTGAGACACCTTTCCGAGGAATCTAATAAGAAATTATACCACATGTCTCCAACTTTTGGTCTAATGAAAGAAGTTGTTTGCTCTAAAACCATCGTAGTCAATAATGTGTATATATAGCAGCCCAAAATCTATATAAGCTACTTGTTACATGGCCTATGTCCATTTAACAATTTTATATAATAACTGGTATTTACTTATATTTAGCACGATCTGTATAGCATTTTGATTCAGTTCTTGTAAGTGAAACTGTTTTCAACTCAGAATTTTCTTTGTATAACTGCTAAATCGTTTCACATTGTTCTATGTTCATATTTTAATATCTTAGGAATTCAGTCATATTTTTGTTTAACATTAACTTATGTATTTGTTCTATTTTGTGACAGCATCTCAGGAAACAATTGTCTACAAAACATTTATTTACATTCATATACCTACCTATATTTCAATTTCTATATTTTGTTTACTGTGAGTACATGTGGTTACCTTCCTTACCTTTAACTTTCTAATTAACCTGTTATATAGTATATCTTATAATATGTAGTATATTTACTGATTTCTCACAATACGTTTTACTATTTATTAAAGCTACTTTACAGTTTGAAATTTATTGCAGGCAATTTCTTGCCAGCAATAAATACTCTTGCGAGTTTGTACACTACTACGTGTTTTGATCAGATGTGGCAATGTTCCTTGCACTGCACAAATTAGAATCCCTCCTAATTTTATTGTAGTGCAGTTGCAATTCTGGTGATATTTTTGGTGATTTTTATGATGCCAACGTTATAGAAATTAGAAAATTGGCAGAGAAGTTTTTGACACATTTAGATCATTGCTACGTATAAATTCTTCGGGTAAATTAATGTTGCCCCTTTTGCGATTTAACCAAGGTTTTACCCACCACCTTGTTTCTCTCCATTTTTTTAAATAATAGTGCAGAACAGACTATTAATATACTTGCTGCTGCTGCTACTTTTGCTGTTTTATTCAAGATCAACATTGCAAAATCACAACACCAGATAACCTATAAATATTCTTCCTAACAGCTGTCAAAAGACTCATACCTAACATCAGTTTCTGTCTCTTAATATGGTGTACCTGTTTATTTTAAAGATATATTTTAAAACAATTGCCACTTTATTCCGTGGAATTGCTAAGTGTACAGTCAAGTCATAAGAAACATTGCCGGCAATAAAAATTCATGTAATATATTTTATCATTCATTTTAAACTATCTTTTTATTTCTCTGACCAACAATTTCAGTCTAATCTATAGGAAACTGGTTATTCGACAAAGAGAGACAACTCTTCTTATTTTAACTATAGATGGTGCCCAATTTAACATCAATTTTTCTTTGTCTCCTTTTCTCGAAATAAAGAGAAATCTGTCATTTATGCTGTACATTTCAAAAAGGGTAAGTTTCTCCACTCTTACGAATACTCCGGATCCACGGCTCTTTGCTCCGACTTAAACCAGCTAGTCGTCCGCATATGTTGCCTCAATTCTTTCCCAAAAAGAAATAATAAGGGAAAGGAGGTAACATACTATCCGGGGTTAGATCTGGCGACCGAGCTAGCCATGATATTTGTCCATAGCTGCCAATCCACCTGGAAAACAATAATAAATGTATTGGAATCTTCATAGATAAGGCTTTTAGACCATGCGTCAACGAGTAAGTTTTTCTTAAAAATAACGCATCCTACACCGAAACTAAATTATATAAAGTTGAAACTATTCAGTTACCTTCAATTTTAGTCCTGTCATTTTATTTTGGGATGGAAATTAAACTGTCAGTTCTTTTTATCAAGATACAGATAAAGTATAGCTAAAGTTTTCTCTATAACAATTTCTAAACAAATTTACACACACTGCAGTTAATATCTGACTAAAGCCTCATGAAGCGGGTGTTTTGTGTACCTTTCATTATTACAGCTTTATCTTCAATAATGTCGGTAATAAATTTAGTAATTTTCGTATGGATAATTACGCGACATTAACCGAAATCTCAAAAAAAGAACAATGCCAGAGTCCATTTAAAATTTCAAACTTTAAACTACCCAACATTAAACTAAACGACGATAATAAATTACAGGGGTATCCAGCCTTTAATATGGAACACGAAATGCAAAATACGACATTATAGTCCGCCGCGGTAGGCATTTTTTGCGGTGCGGTTACTGCCTCTGCTGGCGTCGTAAAAAATTTGAGAGTGGCAACAGCACAAAGTCAAAGCACCTCTTGCTTTCTGTTTATGCCTCTTTCAGCTACACACATCGCAGAATTAATGTTACCAAAGGAAAAAATACTGTGCGGATAGAAACGCGATTTAATGCCCGTCGCTTTATGTAATTGGACGGCAACGACCGACGGTGTGAAATGGAAGATATATTTTTTTTCTGACAGGCAGCTCCGATTTCATATCGGATTTCACAGTTTAGTCGCAAAAAACTGTCAACGATTCGTTTCACAGCTACTATACAAGGTGTTAAGGAGAGAATTTTCGTCCACTCAGGAGCTGATTCTCTATACTCAAATATAAGACAAAAATAGTTTTGTATGTAAAGGTATGGCGAAGGTATCCTACAGGAACACACATTCTAAGTAAGGACGGGCTCAAAAATTTTTGAAAACATGTAGAAAAAACAAATATTCTCACTTCACTCCATCACCACAGCCCCTACATGTATACAAACAGTAAAGAAACTAGGCATTGACGTACAAGAAATTTCCTACAGCTGATTTTTTTTAAAGTTTAAGTTTATTGAACCAAAAAGAATCCAATATTGTTACATAGGCCCATCCTATGCTATCCTATTCATGGAATTCATGAATTGTTATAATCATTTCATCAAAATAGCCATGATTCGAAACAATCAGTCATTATCTTATGTCAAAAAATGCCAGCACGTTTAAATTACACCCACGAAGACTTTTTAAATTTGTTTATTATTTATGGAGAATGTGATAAAGTAATATCAAAAACTTGCAGCACATTTGCTACTCGATATCCAGAAAAACGGAAACCGTCACCAAACACTGTAAAACGCATACTGGAAAATTTTAAAAATTATGGCTCTGTCAAGGCAAAAATGCTAAGAAGAAAGCCTATTGTTGATGACGAAAACATTGAAATAGTAATTCTGGGATATTTTCATGCATTTTCATGGATGTCATTAAGACAAGCTTGTCTGGAATCGGGACTATTCAAGGATTCAATTCACAGAATCTTATTAAAGCGTAAGTTTCACCCGTTTTCATTCCATATGGTTCAAGGATTAAGAGAAACAGATTTCCTAAGAAGACAGAATTTTTGTGAATTTATTCTAATAAGGTCTAAGGGTCACGATTCTTATTTGGGAAATATTATATGGACAGATGAAGCAAAATTTACTAAAAATGGACTTTTTAATAGACACAATTCGCATTATTGGAGTGACTCAAATCCTCATATATTCAGAAAGCGAAACTTTCAGGAAAGTTTGCAGTTCATTGTTTACTGTGCCATAAGAAACGATAGAGTGGTGGCATTACAATTTATCAGGAAAATTTAAACGGTAAATTAAATTTTCTCTTCTGCTAATATGTATAGGTAAATTTTTGTCTTTTTTAGGTGAAAGATATCTGAATATCTTACAAAATTTGAATAATAACTATTTAGAAAATTTACCTCTCGCCGAACATAGAAACATTTTTTATCAGCACGACGGTGCTCCCCCACATAACGCATATTTAATTAATAATTATTTACAAGAAACTTTTTATGATCAATGGATTGCCAATAATGGTCCTTTCCTATGGCCTCCTCGCTCGCCCGATTTATCAGTTCTGGATTATTTGATTTGGGGAACTATAAAAATAAAGTTTATGAGAGCCCATTAACAACCATTGAAGATTGTATGCAAAGAGTAAGAAATGCATTTCAAAACATATCACAGGATTCAATTAGAAGAGCTACCCATGAGGAACTAATCCGAAGGTGCGAAAAATGTGTCGAGGTTCGAGGGCGGAATTTTGAGCAATTATTAAATTAAAATGAAATCATATTTTACATTGATCTTATCTCTGCTATTTTAGTTCATGCCATATCTTCAATTCGATTAATACGCATGTTACAGTGTTAGTGTTATTTTGCGTTTTTGTGGATATCGAGTAGCAAATGTGCTGCAAGTTCTTGATATTACTTTATCACATTCTCCATAAATAATAAACAAATTTAAAAAGTTTTCGTTGGTATAACTTAAACTGGCATTAAGCTGGCATTTTGTGATAATGACTGATTGTGTCTAATCATGGCTACTTTGATGGAATGATTACAACAATTCATGAATTTCTAATAAAATCGCAAATATTTCAAAAAGTTGTAACTTTAACCCCAACAATGCTAATATCAGAAAAATCGGAATTCAATTTTACACAACTTGACGTAAAAAAATACAGGGTGTTCCATTTAACCTAAACAAGTTTTCGCGGTTTGAAGTTGACAAAATATAACGCAAGAAACGGAACACTTGGTATGATATTATTGAATTGATTTCAGTTGCAAAACGTAGTCCACCTTGTGTTCTTATTACGTGACAAGAAGCAAATGAGGATCTTTTACACGAAGAAAGTTATAACGGTTCTTGCAAACCGTTGCACTTGTCAAATTTTCTATAAAATGTCAAATATCTCAAACGGCTAGGTTTAGGTATAGGATATGCTACATATTTTCGACTCAGAATTTTAACCCTTTTCGAAAACCCTAAAATATATAGGGTGTTCCATTTGAAATAAACAAGTTGGTATCGACTTCCGGCATAAGCGGAAGTGCTAGCTGCTTGTAATTTTCGTTGGATTGGCCATACCGACATTAGTAATTATCTAAATTTTCAAAATTTTCTGATGCGTACTTTTCTCTATATCAATCGATTCAGTTCCCGGTGAGACACCCTGTATATAAAGTGTTATTGTACTCCCGCGTCGATGGTCGACTCCTCCAGGAGTCACGGTTGTCTAACTGAAGTTCAGAGCAACGAAGAGCAGCAGTAGGCAGCTTTCAGTGAGAACCTGAAGATGACAGATGTGATTCTGCCGAAACGTCGTTTAGACAACCGTGATCATCGACGCGGGAGAGCACCCGGAAGTACAATAACACTTCATATATATATTTCAAAATTCATTAATTAAGGATCTAGTTGTATTATTAATTGAGAATATTATTTATACAATATTGATTTTTATAAATTTTCTTATTTTTTTTATGCGAAGTGGTAAAATGTTATAAAAGTTTATGCCACAATAAAAGACAGATCTTTGTATATAGCTTTTACTAACCAATGTTAAAGCAACAGACATATTTTCAGTAAATCTAGTTATAGTTAGGATATAATTAGGAGTTGGTGAATTCTTTTCGCCAAGCACGTATTAAACACTGGTAGACAAAAAGATTTTTTATATTAAACACCTCTGCCTCTATGCATAACAGTGTGGAGGAATACAGTTTTTTTTTCTTTAAAGTTATCTTTAGAATAGAATATTGAGTTGTTTGTAGATTTTTTAGTACTTACATTATTGTAAAGTCCTTCCCAGATAATAATACAGTACCGTATTCTAGACTCAATTAGGGATTTATAAATAGTCATTAAATTTTTTTCTATTTATTATGTCCCTTAAAATATAGAATTTATGCGTAAGTTGTCTAATTTTTTTTGTAATATAAAATACATGCTCATTCTACCTTGGTGATGGCCAAGCATAACTCCTAAGTACTTTATTTTATTGGCTTTTTCGATAATAGGACACCAACAATTTGTTTGTTGTGAACATACATTTTTATGTATATATAGTGGCTTTTTTAGCTAATAATGTAAACGTTAAAAATTTGTTTTTTTTGTATGTTTAAGCTTAATGAACCAAAGTTTAACCACTTGAAAATTAATGCTAAATTTTCTTCTGCATTTCTATGTACCAAGTCAATCGTCTACAAACACCATGGCAATGTCATCAGCGTAAGATACTAAATGGCCTTTAAATTGTTTTAAATTTGTAATACTAGTAATATAGACAAGGAACAAAATTGGACCCAATACTGTCCCTTGAGATACGCCCATGGTGACAGCGAGAGGGTTACTATATATTTCATCAATTCTTATGCCTTCTTTTCTATTAGCGAGATAATTTTATATGAAACCTAATGCAGGGCCACGTATACCAATGTTTTGAAGTCGATTTAATAAGATTTGGTGTGATATGGTATCGAAAGCTTTTGCTAAATCAAGAAATACAGCCATACACTTTTCGATTTATCTAAACTTTGTACAACTTCTTTAATTAAGCCCAAAACTGCATGTTTTGTACTTGTATTTTTTTTAAAGCCAAACTGCCGATCACATTATGTTTATCGAAAAATTCCACCAGCCTGTTTCAAATATTTTTGCAAAATTACTGATAACTGAGATAGGTTCAAATTTTTTTAATCGCAAGATTTATATACTGGGGTTGCACTTGATTCTTCCCATCAGGATACAGTATTATATTTGTTTTAAGTGTTAAGTTTATGATATGCAGTAACGGTTTAATGATACATGGATGTATGAATTTTGCTAGTTTGACTGGTATTTCGTCAGGGCCAGCAGATGACCTGTTTTTTAAACTGCTTATTATTCCAATAATTTCATTTTTGGTTATAGGTTTAAGAAATATTGACGGTAGTATTGAATGATTTTCTAGGACGTTATTAGATACTATTTCAATTTTATTTATTTTTTGAGACATTTTTGTGCCAATATTTATAAAGTAATCATTAAAAACGTTAGCTTTTTCTATGCTATCTGTCACTTCTCGTCCTTCGTTATTTATTATATTAATATTTTTAATTTGTTAATTTGTGTTGTTGAATTTGAAGCATTATTTACTAGTTCCCAGATATTTTCAACGTTACCCTGTACTTCTGCGAGTTGTAGTACTGATTTTTGACATATTTTATTAGTTTATTAAGCATGTTTCTATATTCTGTGAATTGTTTTTTTATCATCAATCGGTGATCCATGGTTATAATTTATATAATTCGTTTTTAATATTCATCCATGTTGATGATTTCTTTATTAATGTGTGAATATTATTGATAATAATGTTGTAACTATCTTGAACTTGAGTATAATTTATTACTTTTGCCCAAGTTTCTTGCTCTAATAAATTATTCAAATTTTTAAAATCAATTATCTTAACATTTTTCCTCGGTCCATTTTAGTATATATCCTTTTTTCTCAATTCTAAAATAATTCAAGTAATCTAATGATCGGTAAAATCCGTTTCAATAATCATAGATTTGATTTTTGTGCAGGAATTTGGATGTTTATTTTGTCTACTTAATATGTGGTCTATAATACTTTGTGAAGTTTCAGTTACTCTCGTGCAAGACTTTATAAATGATTCTCTGCTAACATATTTACGTAATTGCTCACCTCTATTGAGTTTGTGTCTAGCAAATTAATATTTATGTCCTCTAGAAATTATTCAATTTAATTTTTATGTAAATCAGTAATAAATTGTCCTAATTCAGTTATATAATTGCACATATTTATAGATGGATGTATGTAGGAAGCAACAAATCCTATGCTAACTTTATTTATTTCTATAGAGAATTTTAGTTCGTTTCAGTCAAAGCAATATTAACAACGCTTGCAGAAATATTGTTCTTAATATATAAAATAACTCCATCATTTTGGTTGCATTTAGATTCGTTATAAGTAGTAAAATTTGGGATATTAAAATCACTTATTGTCTTTACTTTCCATGTTTCTGAACGGACAATAATAATATCTATATTATCTTTTATTGTTTCTGTAAATATTAAAAACTCATCATGTTTTTTAATACTCCTTATATTTAAATGTTATACTCCCAAGTTACACCCATTTACCATATCAGTAAACTCATCTTTTATACTACCGTAGACTACTGTTTCAACCTAATCTTGTTCATTTATTAACGTAAATAAATCAATCATAATTTATATAACATTCACTGTGTAGGATACACTAATCAATGAAATTTAGTTAAAATTACTTGCGTGTGGATTTGTTTTGTAATCCTCCTTAAAGAACATACTAAAACTCCCAAAAAATACAATTTTGGAAAAGCCATTCCCATGACTAAGTTACTCCATACTTAATTAGGATTATATGCCCATGTGAGTTTCTTTAAATTGTATGTATTTCTATAACTACTCGTTCCTTCTAATACTAAAGAAATAACAGATAATGCAGAAAGTAACGTTTTAAGAACCGCGTAGAACCATGACTAGAATTTATTGATATAGATGCGTAGATTTTCTTATTATAAGTAATGTTTTTTGTTAATCATGTTGTATACCGCTTACGCTAATACCAACTTAGTATTCTGAAGACTTGCTCACTATGAGATTGTTAACAGGTATGATAATATAACTTCGAAAAATATTAGCTTATATACATCTAACAAACAATAACAATAACTCTTAGGTCTCTTAGAGGTTGTAGGTGTGGTAGATTGTTACGTAAGATTCTCACCAACGTATCCCACCTGCGTTCGATGAGTCTAAGTTGTGGTGCTCTCCGTGGTATGTAGTCACGTAGTAGTAGTGAAATTTGTAACAAAAACTCCGAGAAACATTAAATCGTCCAGTTATCATGTCCTAAGAAATTATCTGCAAATGATACAAATTTTTCCCCAAATATATTTACCGAATACATGTTTGAATAACTATAAATAAAATTGGGCAAGATCGCGCCCTGTGGACAACTACCCTTTCGTTACCTCGCTAGTACCTATAATTTCTTATTTTTGCAACTTGCACCCTTTTCCCTGAATAACTTTTTAATAAATCGTGATAATTGGAACTCCTATTGATTTTCGAAAATACATTAAATTAAGTGAGGTATTGCAGTCTTTGAACTCGCTGTCAAATGTTTTTACAATATTGGATGTCACAGATATAAGCCAGTAATTCCCCTACGTGATTTATGTTTAAAAAAAAATTCTCGATATAAGATTTATCTTTTATTGTCATTTATTTGAATTTTTAAAATGATTTATCAATTTTTTGTCATCCCTTTACGCATTAATACTGTGGGATATGAGTTACGCCGATCGTCGCGGATCGAGTTATTTTTGATAAATTTCATTCGGTTTTCACGTAGAACAATACAGATGATCTTCTTCCACGGAGTTGTCTCATATAGAGCAGCGATGTCGATAGGCCAGCCGGGGCCCATATTTCCGGCCAGGCTGACAATTCACCTCTACATGATCAGCGACCGGCTAAGGGCGGCGCTGCTGGGTCCATTTGTCACCGCCAACTTGACTTAGCATATCACACCGCCTCTCAATTTGCCTTCGGCAGCCGCCGTGCCGAATTTCAATTTTCAATTTCCCGACCTTTTAACTGCTACCGCCCCGTCAAACCATAAAACTCACTTGGATGACCCAGTTCATCTGTTTCGTAATTTCGTTTTTCTGGCTGCTTCTACCAGTGGCGTGGCGATTCGGGTATGAAAAAGTTGCCTCATGTTTGCAGTTGAAATTCTTTGTCTAAGGGAAAAATAGAAGCCGGTGTATTGGAGATATAAAATGTCTTATCTATACATCACACCAGTCCTCATATCAAGGAGCAAGCCCTGCTGCTAAATTTTCCCGTAGGCCTAAAGGTGATCCATTTTTCTGACTTCTACAATTTTTTCCTTAAGAGAAATATAAATTATAGCCTAGGATGCATTATCTGAAAAAACATTTATCGTCGTTGAATATCAACGCACAGTATAAAATTTAAAATGCAATAACTTGAAGTTAAAGTACGACCAAGGTCTCTAGACCATTGGGCGAGAAGCCGCAAGAAATATGTAAGTTTTGCAAATGCAATATTCCAAGATGGTGGCCAGACTGATGAATCCTTCGATAAATCTGGAAGCTATGTTGTATCCCATGAAATGTTGTTATATATCCTGTTGTTTTCCCAATTGATAGGCACTTGAAGAAAAATGTGTTATGTGCTGCCCTCTAACGGAGAGAGATGTAATTAGTCCCTAACACAGAGTGAAGGGAGACCTGTTTAGTTGGTTGCCGATAAAACAGCGTCATCTGTGTGCCAACTGACGAACCGCCATTTTGCACCTAAAAACTATAGAAATTCCCAACATATTCGAGAGGGGTTCTGGAAGGAGATTCGAGTACGTTCGACGCGTATATATAAGGAATGTAGTCGATCAGAGATTTGAGTTTTATATTAGACGAACAAGTGATCAGATGAAATAAAGAACAGTAACAAGTTGTGATTTGGAGTAGTGAATTTATGTTATTAAAGTTATTATTAGTTGTGTTATTTTTAATGATTAATTATTGTAATTTAATGATTAATAAATCAGTGGTTTGTAAAGATTCTTGTTGCAATTTATTCAACCTACGTACAGAGGGTTTATTGGAGATTGTAAACACGCAACACATGATTGCCTAAGCGATGCTTCGAAAAACGTATCTGCCCTCTTCATATTTTTGCCGATAGTAACTTACGGCTGCTTCTTGTCGCTCAAACTGAACTGATGTTTTTTCTGTTGTGCTGCAGTAACAAAAAATCAGTCAGACAGAACTCGGACCAATTTTCCCATTTAGTAATTTGTCGGACCGCCTGAATAATTACGCTACGCTCGGCTAGGAATTATCAGCCGCGACAGTCAATCTTAGTACGGGGGCCATGAACCTTCCCGTGGCCCTTTGAGGTCGCGACGCGTAAATAGGTGTTTTCGACGTATTTTTTCATGCTGAATCCAAATATGCAACTCAATTTTACGGAATCATGCAAGAAAAATTGTTATTATCATTTTAATTGTTTATAAGGCTATAACTTCAAAGTTAACAATGGAAGGGAGAGTTTTCAAATTTTTTATGATTTCTGATACAAAAACAAAGAAAACTCTTTTTGAAAAATTAAAGTCGGCTGATTTGAACCGGAGACATCGCACATTTATTATTAACAAATTGCATAATTACGATTTTTTCGCACTATTTCACTCATAACTCGGCCCCTATTCAACGTAGAAAGTTCTACCAGGTCTCATTTTAAAGTTAAAGCTTCAAGCTTCACAATCTTTTGTAGTGAAATATCCCACCATGCTCTTGAAAAATTTTACAAGTGATGAAAGCCTGAAATTTTTGGGGAAAAAAGATAAGTAATTTGTTTATACGCATTTTGAGGAAAGTTAATCTATAAATATCAGCAATTGAGTTATACATTATTATTGTACATCTCAAAACGAACATTTTTTGACTTGCTGAATGTATTTTGATTGATTTTTCGCCGAGTAATATTAATTTGCAGTTGAAGCGCTTTCGCGCGCAATGCGCGCACTGAGTACGCGTTACATGTAGCGACTACCGTTTTATTCCTGGCTTTACTTAATAAATAATTTTTGAAATATTTACATTAATAAATAATTTGTAAATAATAATAAACAAATACATAATTTTTTCCAAAGTGTAATAATTAAAAAAAAGTTAATTCATTTTCTACTAATACTAACTGTTTATTGATTGTTTTTGCATGTATTGTCTTTTTGCATGTGCAAAACATGCAGCAGGATAAATTAACTTTTTTACAGCGACACCATTTAGTTGTGCACATCTTACATGTACAATTTGGTACAAGTTCACTCATCGGGGGCAACAAATCATGCATTTTTTGGGGCAAAAGTAAATCTTGTTCCTTGATCCATCCAAATTTTTCTGGATTTACAAGGCTAATATTAACCGATCAAATGTTAGTCTGTACAAAAGTTATATATAAACATCTTAAAATATGTAATTTAATGGTAGCAGATGTGGGTGGTAACTGCTCGATGTGCAATATCTCCGGTTCTAATCAGTCGATTTTAATTTTTCAAAAAGATTTTTCTTTTTTTTTATATCAGAAATCATAAAAAAATTGAAAACTCCCCCTTCCATTGTTAACTTTGAAGTTACAGCCTTATAAACAATTAAAATGTTGATAACAATTTTTCCTGCATGATTCCGTAAAATTGAGTTGCATATTTGGATTCAGCATGAAAAAATACGTCGAAAATCGCAGTTTACTATATTTTTCCATATTCACGTTGTGCTATAATATTAAAACACTTTTCAACATTGAATAATGTGACTACAATGAGGAAGATTTATTATATTTTTCTCCTAATTTGACAAAATAGGCCAGTAATAGGAAGAGGAAGGGGGACAGTAGAGGAAGAAAGTGTTTTATTTTTACTTAATCCATTTACAAATAAATGCGTATAAAATCTAGGACATATGCATAGAAAATAAAGATTTATTTGCGGTCTTTTGTAAATTCGAACAGTAAATCTTCAATAAATAAAACACGAATTATTATATTTTAGTGAGGGACGTTTTATTTTATTTTAATAATTCGCTACATTCCCAACTCCAATACAATCATATCAAGTCACCTCAAAGCTCGTCTAACAGAAATCAAATAACAGCAGCTTTCATTCGCAAAAGCTTCAAAACCCAGTAGGCTTATGCTTGTCAACACTGCTCACCTTATCGGAAACAAAAAACGATCTGTTTACTAGTGTGAGCAACTTTATAATCGGTAGTGCAGTTCGCAGTTATTTTTTCGTAAACAATTTACAACTTAAAGCGGTTGGTGTATAATTATTTGTGTTATTTGGTGTATTTATTCTAATGTGGTCCTATTGAAAGTGTTTTGAAGTTGTCACAGACCATGTAAGTTCTTATAGTTCGTTGTTTCATACTTGTCTTGTTTCCGTTTTGTGCTTGTAGTTTTACAACGTTCATTCTTCGTAAATATTTATTTATATAATGTATTTTTACATTATATCAGGTGTGTTTTTATATTATTTATATTTATTTCACCCATTTTGTGTCGGCTTTTGGGTGCCCGTTGATCTAAGTTTTCAGTTTTTCTTTTGTATATTTTGTATATGTACTAATAAGAGAACCAACCAGTAACTGGGCGGAATTATTGTAATTATTGAATGTGC
This sequence comes from Leptura quadrifasciata, assembly GCA_963675555.1. Lineage (NCBI taxonomy): Eukaryota > Metazoa > Arthropoda > Insecta > Coleoptera > Cerambycidae > Leptura > Leptura quadrifasciata. The sequence goes on along the minus strand of OY776677.1, from coordinate 152,971,494 downwards.
TCTTATTTGAGTCCGAAGTTTCCATAATTTGTGCATGTGACGTCATAAGTTTTGCTTGAAGAAAAATAATGTTTCTGTGGGTATTTTTTGTTTATTCGGTCAATGAACCATGCAAAAGGTAAAAACAATTAATTATTTACTTTTGTAAAAATGAAATGAAGCTGTTAATCTAGTTGATAAATAAGCGATGAAGATCAAAACCCTCTATATTGGAACAACCATGTAATAATATTATCGATTTATGAAATATTAGATATAATTGACTGTTAAGAAATTATTATTTGCCTCGTGGTTTCTATGAGGAGTGTAGCACAGTGGTTAATGCAGCGCGTCTTTCTGAGTATACCTAGCGAAGTGGGTTTGAGCCCTATCTGCTGCAAAGTGATTTTTAATTGTAAATTACGCCCCAAGAAGTGGTTCGGATCCCACTGTAAACTGTAGGGTACCCGTCTCCTTTACTCAGCAAATTTAGATTTCCTAAACTTAAGAGACTCCTAGACTCAAAAATTATCACATTTAAATGAAACAATCTAAAGATTTGAATAAAATTGTCTGGAGAAGTGAGCTTTATTAAAAAAGGAATAGTTCGGGTAGGTAGAAGTTATGGAAGGATATCTAGTAGAACGCCGACCCTACGGAATATATTTTTTAAGCAAATTATTTTTTGAACTTCACTTTTTCCCTTTCTTTGCCGAATATCTTTTATTATATTTGTCATATCGAAAAAATTAAAATAGTGGCTTCCTCACGATTAAATTTTTAATAAAACTAGAACAGTAATAGTTATTTCTTTTGATTCTTTAGGTTGCAAAATGCAATAGCTAAAAACTTGTAAATTTTTTCGTATAAAAACTTAAATATACCTTTTATGTTATTAATTAAGGAAAAATAAAATGCTCAAGTGCCCGAGTTCTCCTCTTAGTACGTGTAAATGAGAATTCAAAGGGCCAGAATTTTATTTTATTTATAAACAATTAAAATGTAAGAAGTTATATACTTTCGATCCAAGGTATGTTTTCATTTTTCATTTTAGCTACTAAGAGTAATGCTAAATTGTTTATAACAAAATAATTTGAAATGGGGAAAAATATTTTTATTGAAAATACTTTTATTTTACTATTATCGAAAAATATACATTACTGAGTGGGTTCAGTAGCTCAATGCGTACGCGTTATTGAGATCAAGGGCTGCCGGACTCGAATCCTGATAGGGTACGGATACAGATGTCTAGTGGCGTTTTTAATGTGTTACGGAATTGGTGGCAGAGGACTAGATGATGTTGTGTGCGAGACAACACGGCTAGTCGCTTTACCACTCCTGAGTTCGAGTCTCAGCTGCGGCAGATGGCAATATCGTAAAGAATAGTCGTTGTGTAATTGTCTGTGAGAGTGTGTGGCCTGGTAGAGTAGTAGAATAACTGATGCTAAAGTCCGCCAGGAACTTAGTTCAAATGTGCTTTTAGAGGGCGGAATATTAAAACATAATATATTTAGTCGCAGACTCCTCTATAAAATCTTTATTTTACTATAAGGAACGTAACCAGACTGCAACCAACAGCTACTCTCCGGGCTATATGCCCCGCCGAGCGCTGAATTACGAGTTACAGGCCTGGCGCGTTAAGTGTAATAATTGCATATTACCATCAAAACGCTAATACTTCGATTGTAACAAACACCAGCCGAAAGACTGATCCTACTTAAAGGAGCTCTCGTCAGTGCAGGTTTTTCTTATTTTAAAAAAATATGTCTAAGCAACCAACAATATCATAAAAACCAAGATAGGAATCCCAGTTTTTCGTTTGACCTACTTAAGAAATACTCATTTTTCTTTTATTTTTGTCCATTACAATTGCTGTACCTATCCTGTTTTTCTTTCTTCATTAAAATTAGTAACTTACTATGTAATAATTTTCGATAATTAAAGAAAAGAAAGTAAAAAAATCAAGTATTTAAGTTCAGAAAAGTTTTTTACTACCAGAAAATATCGTATTTTCAAAATTATATTCTTATATAAGGCTTTTAAGTAAATCATCTTTTAACTTCAAATTTCGCGCCATATTTTGCATTAACGAATATCACATTTTTGCTAAATATGATAAAAATTAGCAATTTTTTTTCAGTCCTTATTTCTTTAAATCTTAAATTAACAGAAACCTCTTTACTGCTCTAGTTCTAGTGACATTATTTGTGTCGAGAATGTACTTGACAGAGACAGCCAAAACATAAAATATGCCTTACTTCATATAGAACATGTTATTTTCCTTCAAATATTTTTAGTACCGCTCGTGAGCGGCAGTAGAAGATTTTACTGCCGTTTAGATGGAGTGACAGTACTCTCCTCTTTCTAATAAAGAAATAACAGTTTGAATTCGCAAAACTTGTTATTAAAATCATGTTCTATTGACGTTTCAAGAAAAAAAAAAATCATTTTAACGTCAACAAAAACATGAACATTTCGTGAACTTAAACTGTTATTTCCCTGAAACTTTATCTGAGTGGAAGTAATAGTATACTGTTTTATTAGTAGGAAAAGTGATACTTTTGTGACGACTCTGTAGGTTTGCCAGACGAATGAAGTGAATCCGGTAATTACAGGCGAGTCACAAAAGTTGCTTTTACTCCGAATAAGACATGTTATTTTTTCTTCAAACGTCGATTAGCTATAAAAAAATAAAGATAAAAAGTTAGCTGTGCGTTGCCATTAGCAACGGAACTGAAAGTCCGCTCGAGCGGAAGAAAAAGTACTTTTACTTCCGTTGCCAATGGCAACGCATAGCCATCTGAAATGTTAAACTTTAATGGCTTGAAATGAGTAAGAAATGCCATCATTTTCTGACGTTTGAAGAAAAAAACTTTTTTAGCCACAAAAGTATCCCTTTAATTCCTAATAAAACAATATAGCTCTAGGCGGCAGTAAAAGTCTTTTGCTGTTGCTCACGAGCAGCAGTAAAAGTATTTGAAGGAAAAAGTTTTTATTTTAAATTATTTAATTTAATTCATATTCGACGTTTGAAGAAAAAATAGAAAATGATTTTTCTGTCTCGCCTGTTCTTGCCAAATTCGTTTTGTTCATCCGTCAAGTACTTCCTCAACACAAAAAATGTCAGTTTTACTCCATATAAAACAATATACTTACTATTTCTGGTCAGAATTCTTTTCAACTATGAATTTTTATTTTCTTGAAATGCCACTCCGTGTGAGCGGAACTAAAAGTCTTTTGCTGTCGCTCACGAGCGACATTAAAAGTATTTGAAGAAATGATTATTATTTATCTAATGCATGTTCTACATTTGAAGAAATAAATAGCATGTTATATGTGGGGTGAAGTCATCGACACAAAAAATGTCACTTTTACTCCATGTCGCCATGTTGTCGAAACTGAATAAGACATTTTATTTTTTCTTCAAACGCCGATTGGCTTAAAAAAATAAAGATACAAAATTTAGCTGTGCGTCACCAACGGAAGAAAAAGTACTTTCACTTCCGTTGCCAATGGCAATGCACAGCCATCTGAAAAAATAACTTTTGTTGCAGTATTCGAATTTTTGAAAAAATTTACAATATTTTCTCAATTTGGGCAACCGTTCAGGTTCCAATGTGCCTGCACTGGCCAATTCCACCTAGTTATCGCTCTGATTCGGTTAAAATGAAAAAAACGATGGATCCGTCATTAGAATCATCTGCCGTGATTGAAAACATCATTACGAATTAATATTTCCAACCCGTGTTCGGCGTGTAACGCTCGAGCTGATTTCATCCCGTCAGAAAATGTAATATAAAAGTAGAGTTGCGATGAAATTCTTCAAGATTTAAAGTGCGTTGTTTATTGGTAGATAGACTTTTTTGCGATTACTATTCGTATTTTATTATTTCATAGGAAGGGGTTACCAATCAAAGTTATTTTTTATACAAATTCTCTGATGTACTCTCCTTAAATATCACGACACTTCAACACTACACTCGAATACATTATTAGGCGCACGTTTCTCTAGCCATGTTAGCATCATTAGGCGACGGCTGAAACTAAAGTAGACCCAATGACTCCAGAATAGGATAGACAAAGCATGTCCTATACATTAACACATGAGTTGTTGTGTTTCCCTACTATCTCATAATATATTCTATTATTAAAAAAAGGATGGAGATAGTTTTGTTTATGTTTTGGAACTCGTTGCCAGTGGCGTATATGTTAAAGATGATGATTATTTCGTATAATTAATTTATTAATTTCTCTTCTAGTTTGACTTCAAGTAATATGAATAACATTGCTTTTTTATTAAATGATTTATTTAAATATTAAATTTACACTTATAAATTGGTATAGATATATGTCGCATAAACAAAATGATTAATACAGTTTTCGTTTTACTGCATTACTAACTCAAAAAATAAAAACATGTTATAATTATTCCCATCATGTACTACTTTTTTTAAATGATAACTTACCCAACTTGTACATTTTCCTTAGATGAACTTGGTAAGTCAGGTACTGCAAATTCTTTAAGAACAACTCGGCCACTAGGACTTGTGAAATCATCTGATGAGAAGTGATCTGAGCACATAGCACTATCTTCAGGGATATTTTCATTTCCCAAATGTTTCAAAATGCGACAGACCCATATTTTTCAGCGTTTAATATTCCTTGGAATTCTACAAATAATATAATATTGCACTTTTAAATAATATCTTTTCATTTTGCCCTTCAACTTTATTTTCGTTTAACTATATTTATTACTCAATTTTAAAACATTACATTTTCTATTCTTCCAATATTATTGCATTGAACATTTACAATTTTGCTTACTTGTCGTTCCAACTCGAGGTTACGCTTATGAGATAATTTCACCTACCTGTGAAAAGATCGATTAACTCCAATTTTTAAGAGATATCTACATGCAACACAATGTTTTCCCATTGTTTATTCACAATAACAAATTCTGTGTTTAAAAACACTACAACTACACTACACTAATTACAACGTTTAACTTCGGTTTATCACAAACACTTTAATGGCGGCCAATGTTGCAACTGGATTGTAAACAAAACGTGTTGAGAGGGACTGCGTACGCATATACCCACGTGCCTTTAGCCAATAGACTGCTGAGTACCGGTATTTATTTTTAAAGCAATGTAAACAAATAAATGATGCACAACAAACCAAGAGAATTCTTTGTCTATCCTATTCTGAAGTCATTGAGTAGACCTAAGAAACTACACTATATTTAGGAGGAAATAATTAGAAACCGCACAGTAACTATTTCAGATGATGAGTACTTTTAGAGTAATTTTAGAATGATAAAAATGTAATAATTTGATCTGTCTTAATTTTCTAATGACTAAGAAGAACTTCAATAAAAAGTGTCTATAAGGTAACCTGCGGGATATGTCATGATAAAGTGAATATCAAAAGCAGACACACGGTATAAAAAGTTCCATATCTCCTAGGTAGTTTGACTTATTATAGAGGGGTATTCTGACAGGCCAGAACAAACAAAAGAAACAGATACCAAAAAAAGAAAAATTAAAGAATCAGCAATAATCTTATTAAATGAAGATAAGTGCGTATCGAATTGTTCTGTAGATATTTGTACAATCTGGCTACCAATGTTAAAAGAAGAACTTAACAAACTCAACATTATCTAAAAGAAAATATCATCAGTTCTATGTTCTGTGTAATAACAAATAGAATCTTAAAGCTGTGTATTTGACATACACAGCAAAATAAGAGTTCTTCAAAAAATAGCTTTGAAAACGGAAAGAGATTACTTTCCGAAACGTCAGCAAAATATATTATTTTTGTGTTTATTCCGATTGATATTATTTGCAAAACATAACCTCTGACTTTTCCTTTGGCGTAAACGTCACGGGCGCAGAGGCCTTTTTTCCAATAATTCTATTATTTTGTAGATTCGGTGATTTGTTTTGAAGAGGATAATAGTACATGTGGTAGAAGACCCAAATAATAGGAAAGAATAAACACAACACATCACCGGTTGAAGGAAACGTGTGTCCGTTTGGCACATTTCGACAGATTGTAAAACAGACACCAATGCGTACAGTGGCCTGGCAGGCAAAATCGTGAACAGACACCGGTGTCTGCTTTGCCGCTGAATATGTTAAGATAATTTTTTCCCTAAACTAGTGCGATGATTGGTTTCGGAGATATGGCCGGCGTCCATTCTTAGTTGCCCACCCTGTACAGTCATGCTCTTCAGAACTCTGTAGCAAATTTAATATTCATATGAGCAACTTTTCTCTCACTCCAGTCAATGAATACAATTGATCTTGCGAAAGGTCGGGAAGTTTTGAAATATGGCACATACCTAGATCTTGAGTTCCTTAATGATCAACTGATTTTGCGAACACAGCATCGCGCCGCTCGGGACGCCATATTGGAAAAATGGCGCAAATGGCGCATGAAATTAGAATATTAGCCATATCTTTCTTACCGTACGTTTTATTGGAAAAATACTTCTATTCAAAATTATTCCTTATAAAATTATCTACAATTTAGCTCTTTACTATTTTTTTGTACGAACAATATTTACAGAGATATAGCTTCTCAAAGTTTTGTCTTAACGAACAACAATAGCAAGAATACCTTCATTACGAACTGGCACCATTTCTTTTATCATTATTCACGGAACAAGGCATGCGGAAGGGAATAAAATCCTCATTGTACGCTGTCTTTGAGCCCATTAAACACACTCTGTCCAAATCAAATATTCATGTCGTCGATGACGAACATCGCCTCCATAAAGTCCGTTGGCATTGTTACATGGCCTATGCCCATTTAACAGTTTTATATAAAAACTAGTGTTTTGTTTATATTTAGCACAATCTGTGTAACATTTTGATTCAGTTTTTGTAAGTGGAAACTGTTTTCAACTAACAGAATTTTACTTGTATAACTGCTAAACCATTTCAGACTGTTTTATGTACATATTTTTATATCTTAGGAACTCAGTCATGTTCTATTAACTATTATGTATCTCTGATAGCATCCCAGGAAACAATTGTCTACAAAACATTTATTTACATCAGATACCTATATTTCAATTTATATATTTTTATTTACTATGTAAGTACATATGGTTATTTTCCTTACCTTTTCTCATTACTAGGTATATATAGTATATCCTATAAGATGTAATATATTTACTGAGTTCTCACAATAGTCACAATACGTTTTACTATTTATTTACAGCTGTTCATATTATTGGTTATGTACAAAATAGAAATTACAAACTGAGGCAAGGGCAAATCAGCTGTGGTATGGAAGTAATAAAAACTTTTATTATAGATTTCTTTTATCGATCATATGCCACTATTTTAGTTGTGAGTAAAGGAAATTGTAGAATTTGCGACCTGCAAGTCGTTGCGCTTAACTCAACCATTGACAGATGGCCATACTTGTACTATTTCAGTATTTTATAGCTTTCAATTTAATTAGGGAATTAGATTTCTGAAGTTTATTTGGTAGCATTATTCTGTAGTAAATAGGACAAAAAATGTTTACCTTATCAGTAAAACTCAACAGGAAATCATTTGCTTGCAGCCTTTGTACTGATTCGAACGTATATAAATTTTAACTGTGGACGTCAGTAATTGATATTACATTTTTATATCCGCGTTAACAATAACATCCAGGTAAATTTCATTTATTACTCATTTAAAATTTAAGTAATCTTCAATTTTTGTCTTTGATGTAATTTCATTTATTTTTAAAATAAATTTAAATTCAAGGTCAATTCTTTTAATTTAATAAGTAGTTAAAATACTATATGTACCACATGGTTTTAAAATATTTCTTTCTTTTTCATTTTTTGGCAATTTATAGTTATGAAATCAGCTTAGATATTTAGATACTTATATACTTATATTCTTATATGCTTATATGCTTATATATGCTTTTATATACTTATATATTTCTATATATTTATATGTACTCATGTACTTATATGTTTATGCACATATCTACTTATACATTTCTGTATACGTTACTGCATAGCTTCTTCATTCCTGCATAGCTTTTGCACAGCTTATCTTTCTTATAGATAAAATTTCGTTAACGAACTAAACAGAAATCTGTCATTTATGCTGTACATTTCAGAAAGGGTAAGTTTCTCCACTCTTACGAATACTCTGGATCCACGGCTGTCTGCTCCGACTTAAACCAGCTAGTCGTCCGCATATGTTGCCTCAATAAATAATAAGGGAAAGGAGGTAACAGCATATCAATGACCATGTCGCATCCATCTGTAGCAAGTACCTCCAGTATGTTGAAAACCATTACTACTCAAATACAATCATAGTTTTTTATGGATATCCGGCTGCAGAGATGGTTAAATAGCACCAAAACCACCGAGCGATTACGGCGTTCACGGGTCCACAATTTCCTTGAAATAATTTTTGATGAAGCCATGAAGGTGCCTTCATCTCAAGAGCATTTCTTATCGAATGAGGCAAATAAAGCTCGTTTAATCGCCGTGCTTAAGATAAAATTTGAGGAGGCTCATTTTCAGGTAAAGCGAGCCACAGAAGATGCAGACACCCTTATTGTCATTACAATGTTGGAATTGTCCTCTTTGTGTAATTCTGTTTATATTGTAGGAGAAGATATAGATCTGCTTGTGCTCCTAACAGCTCTCGGGCGCGATTATGGCAACATTTACTTCCGAAAACCAGGAAATGAAAAGTCTCCGAGAAAATATGCACCTCACGCAGCATACAGTACGATGAAACTGTAGTTGAATAGAGTAGAATATTCTGCTTCTTCAAGCATTCAGTGGTTGCGATACCACATCGTCTATCTACAATCAGGGAAAAGTGAAATTTCTTAAAACACTCGGAAACTCTCGGTCTCTCGTTGACATTATTGAAATTTTTAAAAATCGTGATGCTGAACCCGCCAGCACATCTACGGCTGGTGAATTTTTTTTTTTATATAACGACCTTTGTTAGAGGTAGAGAAGCAAGATGGAATGTACGTTTTGAGCATACTTGGCAAAAAGGTTATACCAAAGTGAGTTGAGGGTGGAATTGATTTCAAAATTTTTCGAGTTTAATTCAACAAAAAAAAATTTCACCAGCCTTAGCTATACTGGCGGGTTCAGCATCACGATTTTTGAAAATTCCAATAATGTCACTGATAGATGATGTGGTATCGCAACCACTGAATGCGTGAAGAAACAGAATATTGTCTACTAGAGTTTCATCGTATTGTAAGCTGCGTGAGGTGTGTATTTTCTCGGAGACTTTTCCTTTTCCTGGTTTTCGGAAGTAAATGTTGCCATAATCGCGTCCGAGAGCTGTTAGGTGGACAAGCAGATCTATATCTTCTCCTACAATATAAACAGAGTTACACAAAGAGGACATTTCTAACGCTGTAGTGACAATAAGGATGTCTGCATCTTTTGTGGCCTGCTTTACCTGAAAATAAGCCTCCTCGAATTTTATCTTAAGCATGGCGATTAAACGAGCTTTATTTGACTCATTCGATAAGAAACGCTCTTGAGATGAAGGCACCTTCATGGTTTCATCAAAAACTATTTCAAGGGACTCGTGGACCCGTGAACGCCGTAATCGCTCGGTGGTTTTGGTGCTATTAACCATCTCTGCAGCCGGATATTCATCAAAAACTATAATTGTATTTAAGCCGTAATAGTTTTCAATATACTGGAGGTATTTGCTCCAAATGGACGCGATATAGTCACTGATATGCCAACGGACTTTATGGAGGAGATGTCCTCCATCGACGACATGAATATTTGATTTGGACAGAGTGTGCTTAGTAGAGCTAAACTGTAGATAATTTTATAAGGAATAATTTTGAATAGAAGTATTTTTCCAATAAATCGTACGGTAAGGAAAATATGGCTAATATGGCCGCGAGCGACGCGACGCCGTGTTCGGAAAATCAGGTGGTCATTAAGGACCTCAAGATCTAGGTATGTGCCAAGTTTCAAAACTTCCCGACCTTTTGCAAACAAACCCTGTTTTTACGTATTCATTGACTGAATTATCTGTCAAATTTTGTTTTGGCAGGGTTTTAAGCAAAAAATCATAAATACGACACGAAATTGGAATTTACAAATTGAGCCTAATCACACGTGTAATGTAATGTACCAAATAATGAAAGTTTCATCCTTTCAACTAAAATTTTGGCCGGTTTTCTAATTTACCTTTGTTCTAAGTTACCTGATGTATTTGGTAAGAATGGTTCACTCTGTTTCAATCGACAATGGATAAATTATAAAAATAATCTCCTTCGGTATATACCTGTAATACCTAATAATAATTAAAATAGATAACGTAGTATTTTATTATAGGTATAGGTGACGTAAGAAAAAACATCGATTGGATTTATAACAATGTACTTACATGTTTTAAATGCTTATGTAGGGATTTTTAAACGAATTTGCTGATGAATTTTTGGAATTTCGAGATTGTTAGATTAGGCTAAACTTTTTAGTCTGCTTCCACTTTTGATTTATTTAATGCTTTTTAAAATAATTTGTAGGATAGTTACTAAATTGCAAGGGAAGTGGCAATAAAATGTTAGAAATTACTTACAAAATAAAATATACCTACATTGCTTTACTAATATTTACTTTCACAAACATAAATAAAGTATGTTTTAATAATTTAAGATTTGTGTTGTCGTAAGAGCAAATCAGTGTACCCAGTGGCAAGCCTGGCATTTTAATAGTTGGAATAATTAATGAATTACGAATTTGCATTCCAAGTTTGTTTTATGGTAGGAATGTAAAATTAGAGAATTTAAAATCAAGTTTCTAGGATCCATTATAAAGCAAATAAGAGTCAAGGTTAATAGAAGTATAATAGTCGAACTGGAATGGACTATGATAATACGAAACGAATAAAAGTTTGTAGCCACTTTCTCTGGCATCACATGTGTAATTATCGCCGTTTCTTGTATGGCTCGTTGGTCTAGGGGTATGATTTCCGCTTAGGGTGCGGGAGGTCCCGGGTTCAAATCCCGGACGAGCCCACTTTTTTTTTACCGAATACTGTTGTAACTGTGCTAAATACTTTGTTCATTAGTATTTCCATGTTTATTGTATTCATTTATAAAACAGATTCAACAAATACTGTTCAAGGTCGTACACATTGTCTATGCGTGTCACTGAAGTGGCGCCAAAAAAAGTGCATAGTAGAGCAAAAATCAGCGGCATTATTGTCGAAGGATTTTCTTGTTATTTATGACTGAAGGGGCACCTCGTTCTACCATAGAAATATATTAAATTTTATCCGTTTTTGCCTCCTACTAGAAATGAAAACCACGACTAGGACATTCTGTGTAATTGCCATAGTCGACCAGATGAGTTGAATATGTGAACGTGCCGCATTTATACCTAATAATTTGTTGACTGCAGTCAAATATTCGGAGCATTTGTAGACGAAGATCAAATATTCGGGTAGCTCGTCATGCAGTGGCGCCACATATATATTTATATAGGTATATATAAAATAATAATATTATTAATATTTTATGAAATAAAACAAAACATAAATATAATTAAATTTGTTTTTACACTCAACTAAGCCAAAAAGAAAAACTGGAGTTCTTTTAAGTACATTTTTAATGGCGGGCATAATTTTGTTTAGGAGTGGAATATCTATTAAATCTGACATCAAAACTGTAGAATGTTTGATGTTTATCAAAATTTACACGAACTTCAACCATGTCAGTTGTTCATATTGAAAATAAATAAATAAACTTGCAAATTCAAAATAAATAACTGTTCTAATAACATAAATAAACTTTCCTGTTGAAATAACTAACAAACAACAAAACTTATCAACAATAATGGGCTCATTTAATGAGTTTTATATAGTAGTTGTTACTTCTTGTGGATAAAGTATTATTTAAAATTATGCGATATCGAAAATTTCAGATGAATCCGATAAGTGGTTCTTGAAATATATGACTTTCAAAGGGCGTATTTGAAGTGCGGTGCAACTAACATCATGACGTCACATAATAGTAAACGAAACGGTCGCGTAACACATCAACGGTCATGCATTCCGCTTAAGAACGTCGAGTCTTTCTCAGTGTTCTGCGCATTAAATTGGATAATATATCTTTTATTGTAGACCAGTTGCCAGAGACTAATTTTGATGAAAAGTTAGAAGTAACTGTTACCTCGCTAATTTTTTCACGAAAGGCTAGTTTTTTGCTAGTAGAAAGAGACTCAAAAAAGTTTACCAAAATCTACCCCCGCGAACCCTTATAAATAACCCTCTAAAATGGAAAAATTCAGTTTTGCTAATATCTCGAAGAATAATGAAAAAAGAATGGATAGCACCACGTGAAAGAGACGGAAATTTTACAAGGAAATAGTAAAAGAAAATAATAGAAAAAAGGTAGCATTTTAAAGAGGATGAATTCAGCTTTCCAATGGTATACCTACTTACTTTTAATTTTTATTTCTTATAAATAGCACGTGAAAGGTAAACTTTATCATTTTTTTCCACTCTATGTTAAAACATAAATATTAAATAAAATACTATTTAAAAAAAATCCTTGTAGGTGTAGCTTGTTTATACCTTAAACTTCAATCGAAGATTAATTTTTATGCTATATAGTATCCAGGGTAAAAAAAAATAAACTTTTAAATTACTGGTATTTTTTCAATTTGTTAGGGTCAAAAAAGGCTTGTAAGCAAAAAAATTTTTTACCTGCAAGTCTTTTTTGAACATTCTCAGAATATTAAGATCTTTACGATAATGAAATAAAAAAAAGTGCTAAATGAGCCCATTTCCCAGAATAAATAATTCATCTTACACAATCACTACATAACACTATCACAGGTCACCACTCACTCATCACTGTCACTATCGCTGTTGGTTCCTACGTTTATAATTATTGGCTTAATTACTGCGCCAATCCGAATATCCGTACCCACATTCTTTTTTCAGCTTCTTTAACATGCTCTATGCATTTTTGCCAATAATCAGCTGTAACTCTTTTGAATGCGCTAGATAGAAGACTTTTTACGTGTACTAATGTAAAGGTTCTATTCTCTCGTGCAACATTCCCCTTTACTTCAACCCACATAAGCACAATAGGGTTGGGTTCACAGTGGTAAGGCGGCAGTCGTAATACCTCAGTATCTCCAGCTTTAGCCATTTCATTCACAATATATTTCTTATTTGGCGAATGCTGTTTCGCTAGGGTGAGCAGTTCGGCTTTAACCGAAGCACGATCAAATGTGATGCCTTTACCATCTAACCATTCTTGAATTTGTACTTGCACTGTTTGGTAATTTTTTTCAATAATCGGCTGTGGCACGGGGCATTATCCATAATAACGACAGATCCGGGTTCTATCTTTGCGAGCATTTTTGCACACCATTTCTCGAAAACATCCACATTCATGTCCTCATGATAATTGTCACTTTTTTCGACAGGAACGATCCATCCTCCGCGAATACTAAATCACGAACACTTTTTACATTTCTATCTTGCCAAAAGAGCGTTACACTATGTTCTTCATTCAACCACGTCTCATTTAAATAATAGTATTTTCTTCCTCTTTCACGAGCAGCTCTAATTGACCGAATGTAATTTCTTCGCCAACAAATAATAAAAATTTTCTCAAGTAGGAGGCTCCTCTTTACTTTTGCAAATACAAAGTTCATATCATGTGAACATTTTTTAAGCTTCGATTTGCCTATTTTGGGTAAATCTTTATCTTCACTCAAGGACTGTAAAATTATCTTTACAGTAGGGATTTCATTGTCACAGAAAAAATTATGAACTTTACGTCGAATTCCATTTTATCGAAATCGTTTAATATTATTTTTTCCTTCCAGACTTCGCCTTAGGTTTCTGTACATTCCCTTCATTGTTTTTTCTCACTCACGCACGCCGGTATACCTTGAAGTCATATTAACTAAACCTGTCGATTCAGACTGTAGTATCGGATAATCTTTCTTCAATGCATCGCATCGGGTAAGTCTGAATCTATTGTTCTTTGTGACGACTTTAACATTGACTTTAATCAGCCTAGTAGTATGAGCACAAAGCTACTAACAGATAAATTAAATTCGTTTGGGTAAAATATGTGCTCCACTGGCAGTACCAGAATTTTTACTAATAGAAATGGTCATACTAGTCCCTCTTGTATCGACTACATGGTCACCGATATAGATAATTCCAGGTTTGAGTGCAATTTATTAAATCCAAACAGTGCGGACCACTTTTCGCATATCCTGAAACTGAACTTTCCTAGCATCATTAATTCAAATAAACAGGATGCTCCTGTCTTCTCTAGACAACTTGGTGCAGATAATATTAATAAACTTAGATCTAGACTGGCCAACATAAATTGGATCTTTTTGTTTTATTTCGGGATAAATATTAATTTTAAGTTATTTGTGGATTGCTTATGCTGTGGTTTCAATGTGTCTTGTCCTTTTAAAAAAACACGCAGAAAGCTCTCTAATTCCAAAGGCTGGGTTACATACCAGATTATTGAAGAGGCTGTTCTGGCTTATGACTAATACAGGACTTCCTGAAATTAAAGATCTGTACAAAACTAAAAAAAAGGAACATAAATTCAGTATCAAATTAGCCAAGTCAAATTATTATAACAAAAAAATCACTAATTCATGCAATAAGACCAAAGAAACCTGGCGCATAATTAATTCTAGATTAGGCAAGACTAACAGTAACATGAAAACTGTTGTTCTTAATTACAATGGGGTTTGTATAGATAGCCCAAATGAAGTTGCTAATCTTTTCGCCAGCCACTTCTCTAATGTAGCTGAGCAAAATGCCCTTAATCATTTTGGGCAGAATTTGGCACTACCTTGTACATCAATGCCAAACATGAACATCACAAACCTACATGTTGGTCCTTTCACTGAACAAGATGTTCTCGACGCCCTTGATCAGATTAAAAATAAAAAATCCATAGGGACTGACTAATTATCCTTGGTTACAATTTCTGGTATTCTAGATCTAATTATGTAACCACTGCTTTATTTATTTAATCAGTCTCTGCACCAAGGTTGTTTTCCTGACACGTTTAAAACAGCCTTAGTTTTACCAGCTCACAAGAAAGGCGACTTAAATTATATTGATAATTACAGACAGATTTCCATACTCAATTCGTTATCTAAATTATTTGAAAAAATTGTCTGTAATTGCCTCTCTGCTCATTTGGAGAATAATGCATTACTGACCATGTTTCAGCATGGTTTTAGGAAAAATAAATCTGTCGAAACAGTCACCTGTGAATTGCTAAATTTTGTTTACCTTGAACTGGACAGAGGCAAATATGTGGCCTCACTGCTATTTGACCCCTCCAAGGCATTTGATTCTGTATGCCCTAATTTTTTAATAATGAAACTTAGCAGATATAACTTGTCAGGCAATATAATTAGTTGGATCCAATCGTATCTTGAGGGACGAAATATGGTCATTGATATTAATGGTGTCAAGTCAGCTGTGCGTGATGTTAAACTTGGTGTGCCACAAGGATCTGTGCTAGGTCCATTACTATTTTTACTATTTATTAATGACTTGCCGAATCATATAACTGGGGGCCTTGTTACAATGTTCGCTGATGATACTACCATAACCCTGTCAGCTGAAACACCCCAGCAGCTGGTAAATGTGATTCATGATGCCACCTGTGATTTAAGTACTTGGTGCGAAAGAAATAGACTCGTTTTGAATAAAAGTAAAACAAAATGTATACACTTTTTTAAGAGAAGAGACATTCCTAATAAAAACCTGATTAGCGATATCCAATTCTCGCAGTCGGTAACGTTTCTAGGTACCTGCATAGATGACAGACTTACCTGAGATGCTCATGTGGATGGTGTCTGTGACAAACTGAATAAAGCCTTTTATGCCGTTTTGCAGATGAAAGATATCTTAACTGTTCTAGGACTTCTAAACATATATTACGCTATGGCATACTCACATATTTCTCTGAATATAGTTAGCTGGGGTGGTGGGAGAGACTTCAAAAGAATATTTGTAGCTCAAAAGAAACTTCTAAGACTAATTTTTAATATGAAGTACAATGAAAGTTGTAGACAGATCCTCAATTTATATCTTTAAGTGTGTAACGTTTGTCAAAAGTCACTACAATTTATTCATCAGCAATTCATGTCTACACGACCACAGTACTAGACACGGTAAATTATTGCGTATTCCTCACCATAGAACCTCTACATATAATTATTCACCTAACTTCAAATGTATCAAACTGTATAATAAATTGCCCACTAACCTCAAAAACGTGGTAAGTTTTGATACCTTCAAAAAATCTGTAAGAACCTTGTTAGTCAATGGATGTTTTTACAGTGTTGACGAATTTTTATCAGCCTCCTTTGATCATAATATGTGATATAAGATTTAATTAATTAACCAATACATATATATCTCAAACTTTGCTTGCCTCACGATGCACGATTTCTCTCTATATTTTTATCACATACACTAATTGTTGTAAACGTCTGTATTCTCTTTTACTTATATTTTATTTTTGTATGCTTGTTTGTTTGTTACTCTTTTCTATTTATTGTATCTTGTGACTTTTACATATAGGTATATGTTTTATATTGACGTTTCATATCTGTAAAATGTACAGCTCTATATGAATGAATAAAATTATTATTATTAAAAAAAAAAAAATGAATGACACATTCAAAATAATTTTCTTCTCCTTGTAGCTCAATGCAGAATTTTTAGGGATGAACTTTTACCACAAACAGCACACTATACGTAAAGACCACTGATTGTAAACTGAAATTATTAACGGCTACAACACCAAAGGACAAATATTTGCAGCTGCTCTATTATAACACGTGGAGAGAAATATCAAGTAACATGTAATTCAGCGCTCGGTGGAGCACATAGCCTGGAGAGTAGCTGTTGGTTGTAGTCTGATTACATTCCTTATAGTAAAATAAGGATTTTATAGAGGAGTTTGCGACTGAAATATTATGTTTTAATATTCTGCCGTCTATAAGCACATTTGAATTAACATGTTAGATTTAAGCAAAATGGGTAAAAATTTTTTTTTACTATATAGGGAATCCATAATATTTTAATTTAAGACGTGGTAGCTCATGCATAATTAACGCAATCCGAAGGCTTTAATTTTTTCGAAATGTTATGGAATTTACGAAATTCGTAAATCCGCACGCCCCTGACTACTATTTATTGATACCAGACTATAGTACGATTTTCATGGCTGAATTCAATATTGATATATTTTTGAATAATTTTTTTGTTGCACCACTGGAACTGAAATGTCTCTCGTTCGTTAAGTTTTGTCAAATTGATAATAGCTTGGTTCAGTTAAAGTTTTATCTGCTGACATTATTTATCGCTGGCATGGAACGGCAAAAACCTGAGGAAAATCTGTTGAAAGGGACCGGGATTTTCATAAATGAACGATGTCAACCGCTCGCGTTTTTATTAAAAACGTGTACACCTCCTCGCTACCGAAAAGTTTAAGATCCATGTTGATACGAACTTTATCATTCCGAGCTTGCGTAATTTTAATATGCCCTGCAACTTTTTCAAATCCCTTATCTTGTTCTCTATTAACTTTGCTCGCACAGGGGCATGTAAGGGCGAACTTTATCCGCCGCACACAATTTTTATACATACAAGATATTAGGAATAAGTAAAGGTGCAGGCAGTATCTGCTGTCGTTGATCTGGAATCATGTAAAAATTATTTATTATTTATTATAGGACTGTACAGTCTGTCTATTTTGCGAGGGCCACGTCAAATACCGCAACAATCATTGTTGTTATAACCCACAAACGAAAATGTTTACAATGCTATCAATTCTTAGAAACAATTGAACTATAAAAAGGAGAAGGTTATTTATTTATTTATTACAGACTGTATATACTTAACCTCACTTAAACTAGACTACTAAATTTAACTAAATTAAAGTAAAGCATTCAGAAATAAGAGAGATAAGGAGATAAGGAGATAAGGGAGATGAGAGAGATAAGAGAGATGAGAGAGAGAGAGAGAGAGAGAGAGAGAGAGAGAGAGAGAGAGAATGTATCTCCGAATATATCTAGATATCGTTGCAATGAATTATAACTTTTTGCAATTCTAACAAGAGATGACTTTAGTTCATATAGTTTCTTATTGGTGTAATATATAACAAAAAGTTCAATGAAAATGTATTCTTTTATCTGAAATATTGACAATTATTTTATTTAAGCTAGTTACATCATATGAATTATTGTGTATAAGTTGATGCAAATAAACAATGTCAAAGTAAATTCTTCTGTTATTTAATGCCATTAAATTGTACATAGAAGGATAATCTATATAAGAGGAGTTACTAGTATACCGCATCTGTAATATGAAATTAATATGCTTTATAAACGTTTTCTGTACATTTTCCAACATATGTATAGAAAGGATCCAAATCAAGGAACAGTAATCTAATTTGGATCTTACAAAAGAGAAGTATAACATCATAATAGTTTTCTCACTTTTAAATGATCTGCAATTATGTAGAATAAACCCTAAATTTTTATAGGACTTATTTGAAATACTAATTACATGATCATTAAATGTTAATTTGGAATCGAATACTACACCCAAATCCGTTCTTGTATTGAGACGTTTGTAGCCCACCCTGTATAATTACTAAAGAAATCCTGGTCACGACACCAGTGAAAGTTTATATCCCTCCCCAATTATTTAATATCAAAATCCTGGTCACTACCACCAGTGAGACGTTTGTGGGGTATGTGGTTTTGTTACACCTAAAATACTGGTCATTTGTCACCAGTAAATTAATTATTATTTATTTATCTGAAGGGTAAATAAATAAAATTGGCCATTTACGTGACCGTCTAGTTTCATTAACTTAGGACCCAATTTTCGTCGTGTGTGTAGTAACTATTTTAATTTACCCCAGGTTTTTTTATATAAAGTTTGCTATTGTTTCTGTCTGATAGTATATACCTGAGAAAATTAATTACTCTGTTATTTTAAATACCCTCCTGTAAGTTTGACCACACTGTTTATTGTTTGAGAAACCTAGCTATTCAGTTATGTTATTTAGTTCAGAACTTATTGCTCAAGCTTGTACCTTATAGTTGAACTTTGGTTGCTATTTTATTTGATAGAAATGAAACCATTTATGTAGTTTATTATTTGTATGGCAAGGAAGGTATAATTGAAAGAAACACAGTAATTGATGGGAAAAAAATAGTCAATAAAAACCCATTTTATTTTATAATAATTGATGCGGGAAATAGCCGGACATGAAATCAAAAATAATCCAAATATTTGAGACAATTGTCTAAATATTATAATACGTTGCTATAGTAATGACCATACTATACATGTTTCAAGGTTGCTATGCAATAACAACAACCAGGTAGTACAATCGTATACCGTGTTATTTTGTAGTTGTAATTAAAGTTGCGGCAAATAGGCCGATTAAAATGTGATTGAAATTGTGGTGTTAGCAAGAGATATTGATGCAATTAAACTTAATGCAAAACAGAGGACAAGAATCATGTCATGTTCGTGCATTATAAAATTTGAGTGATAAATGAGAATTAGTTACTCATGTATAATATCAGAGAATGTTGAGGAAATATTCTTTAATAACTACAAAATGGTAACTACCAAATTGAGTATGACTGTTCAACAACGTAAAACGGGGCGGGTAGAAATATTCAAACAGACGAGCCGTTCCAGTTCAGTACTCGACAAAAAAAAGTAAACATCTCAGAATTAGAGAAAGTTTACGGGCCAATTGACCCAATACTGACCGATGGTCTGTACAGTTTGTAGTGCGCAAGGTAATTAAGTGGATGGATGTTGTTAAACAATTATAGAAAACCAAGTAGCCACCGGTGAGAAATCTCCCATAGTAATTTGAAAGGAAACATTCCTGCGATATTTTACATGTCAAAATAGGCACACGGTAGCTCTTGATAGTACACCACTGAAGAATAATTGAAGTGAAAGTTTCTTGTCATTACATAAACGCTGAAAATATATAGTTCTTGAATATAAACTTGTTATTTTGCAAACATAATTCTCCCTAGTAAAACATTCAGCATGTGAACCTTTTAACTAAACTCATTGATGAAATAATAACTGAGTAAATTATAATATAACCTTATCATGTTTTCTTGTTAAGAATCAAAACTAATGTTTCATAAAAAAATCTAATGTTGTTTTAATACCACAAATGCGCCAATTTGCCCTATTCCACCCCCTCTAAACAAGAATGTGAATGCAATTGTAAATGGCAAAGCAGGGCCTCGAAATAACCAAGCTATAACTTTAGATATTTATGTTATTTATGCAGAATTACCTGGTGCTCGGTATAGCGTTAGGTCGCCGGCGCCTCTCTCCCAGTTTCCGCATGGTTAGCTTCCTCATAGGGCAGAAGTAGAGCCGCTAAAAATTGCACTTCATCAAGAATTCACCAAAACAGGTGATATCTGCGGCTGTGATGAATTGGTTAGAAATGAGATGTAGTTCGTAACGTCGTTTGGCTCGTAGTTTAGACGGCTGATTTAGTGGAAATAATCACAAAATAATTTATTAAGCTCGGCGAACTATAAAAAGTCATTGGTTTTGTCATATCACACAATTATGCAGATGTGGTGTATAGGCCTCTTCTAAATCATTATGAGCATACACGTTTGCAGTGGATACAGAACACCTGTATACGATGACCATATTTTGACAAAATTTCATGAATTAAAGTGGTTAACAGTTAAACAAAGAAGATATTTGCATATTTGCTCTCTAATTCATAAAATTATTAAAAATGGTGATCCGCGGTATTTGTTAAGTAAAATCAGGTTTAGGGCAGATGCACATAATGTTAATGTTAGACATAAACGTATATTGACATCAGCACAGAAAACCTCACTCTTTCAGTACTCCTTTTCCTACTAGTTGCAAAATATTATAACATGATAACTTTTTTGTAACTCTGCTATATCATGTACGGTTTGCTGTATAAACAGCAACTTTTTTATAAGGGGGAAGTTGTTATATGAAAATATACCCTGTATCTCTGAGACATAAGCCTCACCACTCTCAGCGGTATTATATTACATAGGTATCAGATAACGACTCCTCTCAGCATCCGCTCTCCCAAGAATTAGATAAGATTGTATTCCTGCAAAACTGCACAATTGCAGTTCCTTTGTTTCAAGATGTTATAAATGGGAGTAGTGTACATACTCGCTTTCGGCCTTTACATCAAAAATTGTATTAATAATATTTACAGAGTCATCGATCACTCTACTTTGTTAATAAAGGTTGTTTTTAATGCATCGTTTAAATCAAGATATAACAGATATACTCCACTAATATTTGGTTATAATTACGTACAACAATTTGTGTCTTTTTGAAAATGGCTTTTATTATACCATTATTAAAACCCAGTTCTTACCGTACATAATAACCCAAAAATTACTCTAGGTTTATGGATAGTTATGTGACTTAAATTTGAAAACAAAATATTTACCGGGTCCTCCTAATTTCACATTCATAAATCCGAACGGACAAAAACGAAAACCTATTGATGTACAAGTTATGTCCAGAGTTTTAATTAATTTTCCAAGTGCTGTTAGCGTAGACCCGGTATTAAATGGCGTGAAAGCAAAGCCCTTTCATTGTGAATGGGCTGACGGGTAGAAAGTGTAGTCCGAAATTTAGGACTAATGTTCCCCATTGGTGCGTTCAATCTAATACTCCTTGACAAGCTGTTCCGGGTTAGGGACCGTGCGGTTTGCGGTAGGTCTCCAGAAACAGAATGTCACCCTCTGATCAAAGCTGCTGGAGCAGATAATGCAAAAACAAAGCGAAACCCAATACTAATGCCGGGGCGGAATTTTATATTCATTGGCTTCGGGACGGGGCAATTATTTTACATATTGAAAAAAAATATTCCGCGGCGTAATCTTCTTGAATACTAATGAACTTGGCCCGCGCCCACCGAAAGTTTTCATAGTAGGGGCGAACTTGAAGGGACTGAATGGTAATGCAATAAAAAGTGTATAATGTTTTTATTAAAACTAACAAATAAAAATATACAGGGTGTCCCAATAATGCATCAAAGTCCAATATTGGCCTTATTAGAAGACGTTGAAAAATAATTTCTATATGGAAGTGGTAGTGTCAGAAGGCGCACATTTTAAAAGTATATTAAAATATACAGGGTGACTCGATCGCTGTGTGCGTATTACTATTAATTAGGAAGATTTATTTTGCAATTATGTAGCCAAGGGATGTGCTTCAACGACACAACAACCAAATATTGATTATAATTCTACAGAGTGTATTTTATACGAGCGCTAATTCAGTGAATTTTCTCAATTTGTTCAAATGGAACTCTGCATATTATTGTACTTTTGTATTGGTACGTTAATTCTTTACGATTTTTGTGAATAATATGCTATACCTAAAAAATTAACTTTTACTACTATGCTATTACTTTTTCATTAAAAACCGTTAAACTATACTTAATACTTTTCATTTCGAACTGATCTAGTAGCCATGATCTTAACAAAGTGAGAATAGTTGAAAGTAGTATTAATTTTTTTCTGAGTGCGTCTTGGTTGCCTTAGTAGCATTTTTTCATAATTTAATTAATTCACATTTGAGTCTATCATAAAAATTGCTACGATTTACACGTACATAAACAAATAAATACGTTGGATAGTGATGGTTATAAGATATTACATAAAGAAACTCACTTGGGTTACTGTAGCGTAGCAGATATCGCAGACACAACTTACCTCGGATAAGTGATCTAACGTGCCCACGATAAAATTTTACTAGCTCAAACTATCTCAGGGCGTTAAGCCCAAGTTTACATAAACTATGACAAATTATTAGTTTACTTACTTACACAAATCACTGAGGGTTCCATACGTAGTGGTCGCAGACGAAATAATGACACTTTCTTTAAACATGAAATGCACTATATTACAGAATTTACAAATATTAGTTCTCTAGATGTAACCTGGCGATGTTCAAAAGGCGTGGCAAATTTCTTGATTAAAAAGTTACAACATTAATAAAATGCCTCGTGTAGCTACACATCGGTTTACAACGTGAGGATAAATGGTAATAAATTCGGCCACAACGGGTCTGATTTAGAGAACCTCCTTAAATAAATATAAATGCATAAAATCTTTAAATATGTACAAGTTACAATACAAAAGTAAGTATGAATGGAATATAACCACGCAGAACCACTGAAGGTGGTCCCCGGTAAATAAAAACAACACACTTATCTAGGGTGGTACGATACCAACTTCGACGTTGAAGAAACTGTAGCCCTACGGAGGTGTCTTCGGGACGAAAGAAATTGAACCGAGGATGGGGTTGATTTTAGCCTCTCCAGCCCTGGAACTTTCTCCTGTGTGTGGATGCCCCGTCCGTGGAACTTCACTACTGTGTGTGGAAGCCCCGTTCGTGGAACCTTAAAGATATCCCGATTTAATTTGCATGGTCGGAAATGCACGTGAATCGTGCCTAATGAGAGCAATTTAAATCTGACATAACCCACAAAAGGAATATAATTTACCTCACTGATGAGGGAACAATCCACCAATGTTCCTAGAAAGCCACAGTTGGATGAATGGGGTCGAGTCCGTCTTTCAAATCGACACGATACTTCCAAAGGAAAGCCTGTAAATTTGTGAAACACGTGGGTAGAGAACAGGTAAGATGGCGTGAAGAGGTTATCTTACCTTGTATACTTAAATATCCTGCTTCCGCAGTTAAAATTTACTCACAACAACAAAATATTCCGCTAAACGGAACAACAACAGATGGAGAAAATGTTTCTGTGTTGACAATCCCAAAATCCACCAGGATGCCTCGGATAAAACGAGTTTTGTGGGATTATCGTATACCGCCATCAAAAATGTCTCTCTCCTTTTCACCAGCTGGAAGTATATCGCGCCTCCCGTGAACAATAGCGAAGCTCAGCTACGGACGTAGCGGTCGTTATTATGCGGCTCACAAAACGCTAAGGCGTATGGTGGGTCTCATACGCTAGAGGTCCGCAACAAAATGTATAAAATAATCATTTAATATTACAAAAAACTTAACATAAATAGTAGGAACAGAAAATACGGTATTAGGTAATACAGAAATGGCCCTATTTCAAAAATTCAAAGTTATTTTGAACCTAATTTAAAGTGGCCTCCCAGTACGTCAATACATTTCTATAGACAATTTTCATTTCATTTCTTAAAATTTCCTGAAAAACTTCCCTTATTGTTTTTTTCTTATATTTTTTGTAGTTATAGGAGCTTTGTACACTTGCTACTTAACATAGCCTCACAAAAAGAAGCCTATTTTGGTCAAATCAGGGCTTCTGGCAGGCCAACTATGGGGTCCTCCTCTTCGTATCCAACCATTTGGAAAAGCGTCGTTTAAATGTTCGTGATTAGCTGCAGTGTGGTGCACATGTGCTCCATCATAGAGGTACCACTTTCTCTCCCTAATATCTCTGGGGACATCCTCCAATAATTCTTCCAAGCTGTCTTGCAAAAATTCTAAATAAATTTTACCATTTACATGTCCACCAAAAAAATTTTGTCCTATCACATAATCCCCAACAATTTCTCCACAAACATTCAACGATCATCTTGTTTGGCTATTTGTTCGTGAGATGTAAGGATTGGTTGTGTCGTAATAATGAAAATTATGACGATTAACATGTCCATTTTTATCAAACGCTGCTTCATCGGCAAACAAAACAAAGTTAAAACAATTTCTTTGTTCTATTTTTTGTTTTGGCCATTAACAAAATTGTATCCGGTTTTCATAGTCCCTATCAATCAGTTTTTGCATTAGTTGTACGTGATAGGGATGAAATTTGTTTTTTTTTTGTAGGATTCGATGGACTGAAGATCGGCTTATATACCGTCGCACTCAGAACATAAACCATATCGACCATTTCTTCTCTCTAAAATTCATTATTGGAAAGTGCGAATTTTAAACTAATTTGTAACTTAAAATAAGTGTGAATACTTTGTCACAATAGTTAAATTTTTCAAAGTTCACCCTATTTAAAGGGGGGCGAGCGTAGGTGCGTCTTTACTATGTACATACTTCGGTATGCGATGTAAAGCAACGACAGGCGCAGTTAGTAGTTGGATGGGTGGCCATTCCAACGGAAACCGCGTCCTCGCCTCACACATCTTCCAGCGGCTTGTATATCAGTGTATGCGCGGAAGCTATGCAACCTTAGGCGAGGGTTATATAGGAGATATACCATCCTTCAGAGGGGATGTAAAGCCGTCGGTCCCTTGTCTATTAAATGTTAGGCAAGTACAAGATCTTTACTCTTCTTAAGGGAAGAGATTCGGCAAAATTCCTGGTTGGGGGTAGCTCGTCTACAGGCGTCGGTGTTAGGCCTCAGTAGCGAAAATAGGCCGACGTTAAATAAATGTATATAAGAAAAATCGGCAGCTACTGGAAGCGACTGGAACCTCCCCACTCGATGGATCTTTGAAGCCGAAAAGAGCATTAAATTGTGTGACAAAACGGCACTAAACGTAATCCGATCTCATCCAAAACCTTTTCAGATCTTTTGGGGCACTAAAAAAACCCTCAACTTAATGAATTTACAATCATCTATGCGAGTTATTACCTACATTATCGCTCATTGAATACTATACTATTAGGATATTAACAACTTTAACATCACTTGAAGGACTAAGAAAGTCTAGTTATTCTAAATACTACAGATTTGTAAAGCAACAAACTGAAAATTGGTAAAGTGATAATCTATAATAAATTCACCAACGAAGGTACAGAGAAAGCATATGATATTGATATTGTTACATCTACCTTTAAAGTTTGTGACAATCCACTAAAAGTTACAAATATGTCGAAATCTTATTAACATGACATGACACCAACGTTATCGGGTGACAAACGATGACAATGACAATCGTCAAAATTTGCTCATTGCAATCCGATCGCTCGCGGCTGTCTTTGTTAAATGAAATATTAGCATTTCAGTAATTTTACTAGATTTTAGAGGAATATTTGTAGTTTAATTCTTCGATTTGTCTGTATATATATTTAAAAACGGCACTAAACGTAATCCGCTCTACTTCTAGAGCAGTGAAGAAACCCTCACGCGTAAATTGACACGTGATGTGATGAGTTTCACGACGTAACGGCTACGCGCATCGATCATGTCATGTGAAATGCGATCTATGCTTCATATTTGCTTTGTTTTTAATTTTTTTCACGGAAACCAAATCGAAAGGGTGGAAGTGTGATATATCGCTGAAATCAGAATTTTAACTGCTTTTCAATGGTTCCATTGCAAATTGAAAGTAATTATAAAATAAACAACTTGTTGCGTCAAAATGGCACTAAACGTAATCCGATCTCAACCAAAACCTTTTCAGATCTTCTGGAGCACTAAAGAAACGCACATGCAAAGTTCCATTCAAATCCGTTTAGTAGTTTCGGCGCTATCGTGCTAACACACATACACACACACAGACATTTTTCAAAAACCACTTTTTTGGGTTCCTAGGACCTCAAAACGTAAAGATTTGATGTTATCTCAATTTTCGTTTTTGAACCAATTTTAGTAACCTCTGACGATTTTATTGTGGAGAGGTTAAAAAACCCTATTTAAATTTAAAGATAATAGTCTGTGTATATACCTATGAAATGGTGACATGTTTATCTTTCAAGATTGATTACAATTTTATGTTAAGAGTGTCAGTAAAAGTTGGCTGTCTGTACATATCAAGTTCAAGCCCATGTTCTTTACGCATCAGCGTAATAGGGTTAACTTTGAAAAATAAGTTAGAATTCTTAAAACACTAGCAGAAAACAATGGCTATGATGAGTTACTTATTAACAAATTAATAAAAAATAAACAGAGAAAATTATTACAAAAACTTTTTTATAACGTATCAAATATAGAAAGCAATAAGTGGCATAGTATAAATTATTTAAATAAGGTTAGCAACTCAGTATGTAATAGATTAAATAAATTAGGTATTAATACAATATCACCGATCAACATCTTCACAGACGGATCAAAAAAGAAGGATGGGGCAGGATGTGGAATATACTCCAGAGGTCTGCAAATCCAATATAAATGGGCTATGGATGTGCGAGCTAGCGTAGTACAAGCGGAACTGGCAGGCATAACCATAGCTGCAAAAGAGCTTGTCCGTAGACAAATTACGGGCAAGACAATCAGGATCTACACAGATTATAGACAATCATTACTAGCCCTGAGAAGTTACAGAATTACCACACGAGCAGTATGGGAATGTCACCAAACACTTGTGGGTGCCTCCAGCATGAATAACATGCTGGTATGCTGGGTGAAAGGACACGCACAGTGTAATCGTAATGTAGCCGACAGAGTGGCTAAGAAGGCAGCAGGCCTAAATATCTTTGGACCAGACCCGGTCAGTCTGTTATCGATCACGGCGATAATACAAATAATTAAGGAGAACACCCACAATAAATTTAAGAAACTGTGGGATGAGACAAACAGTTGTCAGCTTGCTAGGGAACTACTAAAATATCAAAACAAGAGTACAGCAATGGAAATGTCCAGAAGGAACCTACGTTTTATAATGGGAATCCAGACTGGACACTGTCTGTTGAGGAAACATCTCCATAATATGAGATTAAGCGAAACACCTCTCTGTAGAGGTTGTGAACAAAAATATGAGACAGTTCAACATGTACTCTGTGACTTCTCTGCTGTCTCATCAATCAGGGAATCCATTTTGGGAGAACGTTGGCCTACTTTGGTCGATGTAAGGGAGATGCCCCTAGGCAGCATCACCACCTATTTCGCAAGATTAGGTTGGTTCGAAGCCTAGGCGAGGGTCTGCCTACAGGGAGGATATACAAGGGGCCCAATGGGGCCTAAGTGCTGTGGTTCAATAATTTTTATTGACCGCCCTCCCAACCAATTCCAATTCCAGAATATCAACGAATAGAAATAATTTAGGCCGCTTGTTGGTTAATAATAAAGAAAATACAGAAGAGGGTATATGAAATAAAGTGTTACGACTGTGATGCCGTATATATAGGTCAGAATGGCCGTTGCATAGATGTGAGGTGAAGAGAACACAAAAAGCCTATTTTATACATTAAAAAATCAACTGGTTTCGCCGAACGTTGCATTGAGCAAAATCACACTTTTTTAACGGTAGTTGTGTTAAACTTTTACATAATGCAAACAAAGGAAAAATCCTGAAAATTTAAAAATTAAGAAGGCCCTAAGGAACCATGAAAACGTTCCAAATACACAAACAGAATTTATGAATAACTCTGTACTAGACACAGTAATAAAATTAAAATTAAGTTCGTAGTTCCGGCCTGTATTGTTAAATTTAAAGAAATAGCAAATCAAGTTATTATCCCCCTCTAAGTAGGTAAAATATTTCAAAGATATATACTGTGAACCACCACTTTCAGGTCAGTTTTTAAGAGTCTTTGATAATGGTCGCAAGGCCGAAACATATGTCAGACAAAACTGAACAAAAATCATGAAACAATAAACCAAGTGCGTATTGTAACTATTCTTTTGAATATTTATAATTATTCTATTGAATATGTTTCAAGAACCTACCGCAGATTCAATCCAATTAAAATTAACGATTTAGGCTTTCCAACGACTCGCCTATTATTCCGAGATTTATTCTTTTTCTAGCATTAGAATTAAATTTCGAATTAAATATGGTGAAAAAATGACGACATTTTAAATGCTACCCTTAATAATTTAACTTTGCATGTCAATTTTCTTTCACTACTTAGCCTAAAAAGGTAACACTGATGTAGTTAGTAGTCTACACACACACACACACACACACACACACACACACACAATCACACACACCAAAACGCCGAAACACACTTTTGTTTAATATTTAAAATATTATTTTCAAGTCTAGGCTTAGAGTCTAGTATGTATTTTTTTGTTCTAATTGTCAATTTTTCATAAAACTTGCCCCGATTCTATTTTTATTTGAGCAAATTTTATTTTATGATTTTGTTTTCTTTCAGGGCGTTACAAAATTAAACATGTACACGTGACATTGATATGATATGGCTTCCCCTGCAGTTTATCGCGTCAACCTTCAGCCACGTAAGTTTTTATGATTAACGATGCCGATCAATATTGCTACTTGTTGCATCCCATATGAAAGGGGTGTATGTACCTGATCTAATTTTATACATACTGAAAATTTTACACTTACGGTAACTGACACCGTTAAATTTCAATTTCAAGAGATCGAATTAATAAAACAACTTTGGCACTAGAAGAAGAGTTATTAAGTGTTGATTTTGCTTAAGAGTTGCTTTGATAAGTGAAATGTTTCAAAAGGTTTAACCTAAACATCAACTTCATATACAGTGTGTCTCCGGTTGGAGTACCGCACTCTTGTATACTTTATTATTTTTGATTTGAAAAAGTTTTTCATGTCATAGGAAGTTATAAACAGTTGTCAAACTTACGATAAATTATACAGGGTATTCTAAGAATTAGAAAATATTACCTTTTTTACATTTTTAATGAATATTTGGTTTAATAAAGTTTTTTCGATTATGAAGAAAAGCTTAAATATGGAGTTTACTTGCAAACTTAAGGAAAGCGTCTTTAAAACAAAATGATATTTTATTCAAAGAGGGAAAATCCACTAATAACGCGGTATATACGTTAACAAAAGGAAATATACAAAACAATGGATGAAAGTAAACCGATACTGTGTATATACCTGGATCTTGCCAAGGCTTTCGACACTGTGAGTCATCCTCAGTTGTTGAGGGCCTTGGAGGATGCTGGAATAAGAGGAACTGTTAATATGTTACTAGCAAGTCACTTAAGCGAAAGAAAACAGGTAGTTAAGATCAGAACAAGTATAAGTACGCAGAAGATTGTAAATTATGTGTATCCCAGGGTACGGCATTAGGGTCGTTATTGTTTACTATATATAAAAACAATTTACTTTCGTTAAACACCTGCGGCAAAATAAATAGTTTTGCTGATGATACGGTTATATCCTACACAGCAGACACATGGACGGACCTAAAAAATAAAGCAGAAAACGATTCTAGCAACATAGTAGATTGGTTTAATCATGTATTACTTATGATCAGTGTTGAGAAAACATATTTTGTAGCATACGCTTCATATATAAACGGACTACCAAAATACCAATATTTATCCATAACTAATAATAACAACATAATTAGAATAAAAGCAATGAATCAGATTGAGTAATAATTGACTCACATCTAAGATGGGATAGTCACATCAAAAGTACCACTCAGACTTTAAGAGGTTTATTATATAAATTTAAGTAACTAAAAACAATATTAGATACCTCATACATGAGAATGGTATACTTTGCTCTAGTCGTGTCACGTATAAAGTACTCTATCATTAGTTGGGGTGGAGAAACCTATAGTCATCTAAAAAAATTATGATATTTTGCAAAAAAAATTCTTAAAAATAATGTATGATAAAAGGTTTACTTACCCATTAAGCAGTTTTTTTGTCGAAGCTCGTATACTAGATATTAGGCAAATATTTATGTACAACATAATCACATATCTATATAGAGACAAAAAAAAATTACAAAAAATTGTCCACACGTACAAGAAACAAGGAAAAAGAATATGTTCAGTTTACTAATTCAAAAAAGTCACTCGGCCAACGGTGCTATGCATGTCTTTCTTGTAGGATTTTTAATTTTCTGCCTGAAATGTACAAAATATATTTACGTACAATAAACTCTGCAGATCTTATCAAAAAAATATTGAAAGCTTATGTTTTAAATTTAGATAGAGATGCTGTCCTTATTCTCATTGTAAATTAATAGTAATTATTATGAGTTATATTCCTTTAATAATAATAGAAATTATTATTATAAAATTATAAAATTCCTTTTCTCTTTTTTTTAAGTCATCTATTAATTAAGGTAATTTTTAAGCATTATTAATTAAAAGAAAATATATAATTCAAAAATACAATATTATTATTTTTTTGTATACATTTATTTAACGTCGGCCTATTTCCAGTGAGGCCTAACACCGACGCCTGTAGACGAGCTACCCCCAACCAGGAATTTTGCCCAACCTCTTCCCTTAAGAAGAGTAGGGATTTTTGCTTGCCTAACATTTAATAGACAAGGCACCGACGGCTTTACATCCCCTCCGAAGGATGGTATGTCCCCTATACAACCCTCGCCTAGGGTTGTATAGCTTCCGCGCATACAAGCCGCCGAAGATTTGTGAGGCGAGGACGCGGTCTTCTTTGGAATGGTCACCCATCCAACTACTAACCACGCCTAACGTTGCTTTACATCGTATATCGAAGTATGTACATAGTAAAGACGCACCTACGCTCGCCCCCTGCAAACATCTTACTACACTCCGTTTATTGAATAGAAATAGTTAAGCCATTCCTCATTAATTTTGACCAATGTATGCAATGATCAGTTTTATACGCGGCAAATTAATAAAAGAATTTCTAACCTCAAAGAGACAAAGTGGTTTTGACATTTAATCAATATTAATTATTTTCATTACGTACCTTAATATACACAAATGTACATTAAAGTATTTGAAAATACTGTTTTATTAGATGGATGGGGATACCAGCAAATAAAGTTAACGAATAACTTAACAGTAATTTTTAACAAACGCCAAAACTAAACAACATCCAAAACATAAAATGGTTGGTTTTATTACGGGATTTAAAAAATCAACCAATAGAATAATTCTATTTAAATATGGCGCACTTTTTGGCGAGTTGTTTAGCTATTTCTATTCAGCAAATAGATAATAGAGTACAGTGAACATACTCAAATCAATCAAGTGGACCAAAACGATAAGAGAAAAATGTATTGGTACTACGTTAGTAATTATAAAAACATTTTTTTTAAATCAATAATTTTTTTTTAACAAGCATTATACTTGCCGTGGAGAAGTATGATTAAATAAAACGATAAAATAATTCAATAAGTTGTTCAAATCCTTGCTGTAATAAAACATTAACACAATTAAGAAGAATAAAGTAAATTCAGGTAACAAAAACAAATTAATTATAAAAAGAATATAGCACACAGAACATTAATATTTATCTAATCCTCAAAATAATTTTTAAGATATCATATCAAGTGTTCAAAGTGTCCACCGCGATTTCTTATGTACAATCGAGCGCGGCGAAGCACTGCATTTAAAACATTACTCAGCATTTCGGGGGTAAATGTAATACATGCCTGTTGAATTCGAGCTTATAGGCCCTCCACATTTTGCGGTGTCGTCGAAAACACCTTATCTTTAATATACCCCCATAGAAAAAAATCCATTGGGGTTATATCTGGAGAACGAGGGGGCCATCGAATAAATCCATTGGTACCTATCCAATGTTGAGGCAAAATTTCGTCTAAATAATCTAGGCAAATCTGGGAATTATGGGGAGGAACTCCATCTTGTTGAAAATATTGAAAGTTGTGTCGATTCTCTAAAGGTAGGTCATCTATGAATTCATTAAATTCATTTCTCAAAAAGTTACCAAAGGTACCTTGGACCACTGAGGTGACCATCATAGAAATAAGGACCTATTAAATTGGTGCCTAAAATACCTATCCACACATTTTGAAACCCAGTCGGTCTATGACAGTGTGTATTTTGAGAAGTCCATTTGTAATGAATATTGCGATTAAAAAATCCATTATTGGAAAAATTTGCCTCGCCGGACCAAGTATTTTACTACATATTAATGCCTCGGCACGCTTCTTTTCCAACAGCCACCTACAAAGTCGTCCTCCTTGGTTTGTCCCCCGCTTGTAAATTGTGAACTTTTTTGGCTTTATAACACCGGTAACCATTTTCCTTTAAAATTTTTGTAGCATTTGTTTTATTTATATGACAAGCGATTTGAATTTCTCTTAATGATGTTTCCAAATTTTCTGTATTTTCATTTCTTACTAATTAATAACTCGGTTTACCTTATTTACATTATCAGTAACACTGTTCAACCTTGTCTTCTTCTTTAAAAATGAACCATTATTTTTCAGCTAATTTTCTGAACAGAGTTGTATTCGGCTTTCATATTTTTCGTGGACATGCAAATTACAAAAATTGATAAAATACTTTCAAAGAGATTTACTACTACATTTGGAATTAACGCTATAGGCATGTAATTGTTAATTAAATATATATTTTCACTACATCTTCCAGATTGCTCAGAAGTGACATGAAACTAGGCACAGGCATACATTTTATAACATTTGCAGTAATTAAGATAAGGGCAAATGTTGATAACATCGTATATCATATAATGTGCAATAAAATTTAATTTTATTGTACCTGTGGTAAAAAGTCAAATAAGCATGCATCTTTTTATTACTCGATTATTGTAATTCGTTCAACATTCGAAATAGGTTAAATTATAAAATAACAATAAATTAAACTAATGTGTTTACATTTAGAAAAACGATAATATCTATTGAATATTTCATGGGATGCTACCACTCGCCTGGTAAGGGTCAAGCAACGTTATATTATATTCTAGTGTTTGTTTATAAATATATTTTTATACTTTTATTGCCCACAAAACACCATTAATATTAAGAAAATAGATCGTTCGTCTGATACGGCAATATTTATTTTATTAATTCATGAACAACCATAAAGGATATTTTTATTACTGCACCACGTTTATATAACAAAGGTTTTTATGCTTAAAATCCCTTATTTAAGTTTCCACAAAATTTTAATTAAGTAATTTCAATTTTACTAGTTCTCTTTACGACGGCTAGGCGTACCTGCCCATACCAATGATGCAAATAGGTTTATTTTATTTTATTATGTGGGTTTATTTTATGTTTTTACGGCACGTTGGTATGTTTATACGAACACAGTTATTATTGTTTTTTTATGTTAGTGAATTTACGACCTTCTAAGAGTCGGCATTGATCTGTGGCTGGTGTCTAAACTGCACTTAAAGAAATTATCCGTCATTAAATAACCCTTCTTCGAGCTAGTCCTTGGATTTGGTCTGTGGATATCGTTAAGTATCATTTTAAGATATTGGTTGGTCACTTAAGGATTCTGGAGTTATCCACTGACCCTATGCCAATCAAGCAAGACTTTGGCTGTCCGTTTGACGTGCTGATCGAAAGCCGTCAGGCGAGCAAGATGGAGGCATTGTGATTGGAACAAGGATCATTCATCTGGTATACAGATGGATATAAGATGGCTGAAGAGATAGGAGTTGGCGTAGAAGGGCCTAAATGTAGGCGATTCAAAACCCTCGGTAACATCCCAACCATCTTCCAGGCAGAAATTCATGCTATAGATCTGTGTGCTCAGGAATGCCTAAATAAAGGCATTCGAAGGATAAGAATCTATATACTATCAGATAGCCAGGCAACATTAAAAGCTCTAAGGTCCTATACCTTCAAGTCTAAAATTACCCGGGAATGTAGACAATCCCTGAAGCAATTGGCAAACAACAACAAGGTTACCTTGATGTGGGTGCCAGAGCATGAGGCACAAATTATTAATTTATTAATCACTTAAGTTACAGTAATTAATTCTTAACAATAACACAACTAATAATAATAATCTAACATAAATTCACTACTTTAAATCACAACTTGTTACTTTTCTTTATTTCATCTGATCACTTGTTCATCAAATATAAAACTCTCCATATCAGAACTGTACTGACATGAACCGAACTGTACTCTATACCTCTTATATACCGTATCAAAGGTACTTGAATTCTCTAGAATCATCCAGCGTTATATATATTCTGTTCTGTAGTTCGCCCGTTGGCTCAGAGATGGCTCCACCCTACCGGCCTTCAACTAAACAGGTCTTACTTCACTCTGTAACAGGGACTAATTAAATCTCTCTCCGCCAGAAGGCAGCACATGACAGTATATTATTCTAAACTTATAATATTCTATTTTTACTTGATGAGAATGGGTCGCAAGAATCGCAAAAAAATGTGTATACGAATTGGAGGCATCAAAATAATCTTGCTTGTGTTTCGCTGGAAGGCAATTGAGTGTATACTGATCTCCTAGGGGGCGAGCGTAGGTGCGTCTTTACTATACACATATTTCAGTATGTAATGTAAGGCAACATTAGGTGCACTTGGTACTTAGCTGGTTGACTGTTCCAAGGAAATACGTGCCCTCGGCCCACATCTAGCAGCTTGCATATCAGCGCATGCGCAGAAGCTATGCAATCTTAGGCGAGGATTGCGTAGTGAATATACCATCCTTTGAAGGGAATGTAAATTTGTCGGTCCCTTGTCTATTGAATGTTAGGCGAGTAAAAGATTCCTACTCATCGAAAGAGAAGAGGTTCGGCAAAATTCCTGGTTGGGGGTAAGTCTCAGTAGCAGAAATAGACCGACGTTAAATAATTGTATTCAAAGACACTAATCTTTGATAAAGGTCACCAATTCTTGATTATATAGGGAAAATAAAATCATAAACCCCTGTTTGTGCACCTGTTACATGCGATTTACATGATTTTCCAACTAATTTCTGCTAACTAAGTCAATATTCTCAATGACTAAACTGCATTTGCCTACTTTTTCAACTGAGCTGTAATCGCAAACGCATGGATTTGCATGTTAGCACAATGGATGTGTTTTATCGTGCGAAGTAATATTTTTCTTCGCCTGGTCAAACTCGCACATATTCCTTAATCAGATGCGTCGTCACATCCATAAAATTCACTTTTAAAGTTGAAAATAACGAAACTACCATTTTTAGAGAGATAGCAATTTGGAATAGTGAAAATAGAGTAGAAATTGCAAAAATAATATGAATAATGATCTGCTGATGAAGTTAACATGATTAGCGAAATGCAGTGGAGTAGTGTATTCCAGTGTGGTGTTCAAGTGTTTTGGTGGAAACTATCCAGGGTTAGTGTCACACCAAATATTCCAACTCTTTCCAGGACTAAGAAATTCAGGACCTCAGGACTGTAACCTGCATCTGTAAATTTGTATTTTCAGTAATTATTTGAAATTAAATTTTGTATTGTATTTCTACGTAATAATAATATTATGCCTTTATTTATCAGGTGTAAATTATAATAAGAGATAATGTGGATGGCGGTATCCAACAGAGTTGGCTGCTCATACAATCACCCCATTATGAGTATTAACTCATAATGGGGTGGATGTATGGTGAGTTTCCATATATTAATATGGAACATCTATCGTAACAATAACAAATTCGTCTACTACAATTAATACATAAACAGGTGAATATCCCATTACGTCAGATCTCGATTATTTAAGGTAAACGTTCGAAATTAATTCTGAAAGGCAAAAAAGTTGGAGGCTACCTTGATGTCATCAAGTACAGAATTAAAAATTTTTGCGGCGTTGTAAGTAAAACTGCCTTGGAAAATAGCTGAACTATGTTTAGGAACAGTGTAAAGCTCTCGACTCGTGTAAGACGCTCATACCTTTGATCAGTTTATTATACAGATAATTTGAGGTTATCTATTTTGTAGACCAAACAGTCTATGTTTATTATGAACTATTCATTAAACTTGAGCCACCTAGAATCCCTAAATGCACCAGATATATGATCAAATTTCCTAATATTGTAACTGAACCTAATGCACATATTTTGTTTTACCTCTCTGTAGTAAAGCTGGCCAGTATACAACATTGCAATACTCAAGATGTGACGGTATTAAGGAATTAGTTAACCTTAACTCGACCTCTGTGCTAGAAATATCCATATACAAAACTTTTAGTTTACTGAATGAAGTTCAGATTATGTTAGAAACATGCGAGGTAAATCTAAGGTCAACATCCATGCAAAGTCCAAGATTCAACAGTTACTTACAAGTTTAAGTTCGACATTATTTAACACAATTTTAAATAGCGGATGATTGACGATAGAGTCACGATCTCGACCAAACACTTGCGTCTTCCCCTCATTTAGGATTAATCCATATGCCCCAGAATACCTACCAATCATGTCTAGATCTGACTTGATATGGTGAATGGCGGGATTGAGCTGATCGTAGGTAAAAGAGTGATATACTTGCGTGTCATCCGCATATTGATGCGATTGGCAGAATTTTAGGTGCTTGCAGAAAAAATAGTAGGGGTCCTAGTATACTACCCTGAGGAACTCCCTTATTTAAAGCAATAAACTCGGAAGCCACATTATTTAAAACAGACCTTTGATTTATATTATTTAAATAATTTACAAAAAACTGAAGCGCCAAGTCGCCGACACCAAAATATTTCAGTTTAATTTTCATTGTGGTATGATCTAAGATTATGATACCGTAGATGCCTTACTCTAGTCCAACAAAATTAAACATGAATTGTTATTATTGTTACTTACACGAAACAGATCATCAGTTACTTTAAATAAACCAGTAGCTGTACTATGAACCAAATTGAGTCGATGATAAATCTTTATTTTTGTTTAAGAAGTGACTTAACGGGCTCTGTACAATTTTCTATAGTAACTTAGACATGACTGGTAGAATAGTTATAGGCCTAAAGTGTGAAAGACGGGAAGAATTGGTGTTCTTAGGCACCTGGATAAGATTCGCGTTTTTCCAAGACTTGGGAAATCTCCCTGTAAGCAAACATTTTATGATTGCTCAAATATGGAATTAAAAACAATAACAATCCATGCATGGAAATATAACCCTTAACTTTTGTGCCCAGTGTATCGTGCAATTTATCGAACAACTCGCTTTTTAAATGTATTTATTATATGATTGATTGTTCGCAAACTTTTCATAATATGACAGAGAACGATGTGGTTTTAAACTAATCCCCGTCGTTTTATATTTAAATCAAATTCCGACCACGTGCAAAAAATGTAAAACTAATTTTTAACAGTTTAAATTTGACAGGCCCGAAAGTAATACGGTAACGCCGTGTGTGGCTTCCTTGTGTAACACACAAATTGGGTTTCATCAAAATGTAGGATGCATGTACGCCGACTGAAACAAGATAGCAAACAAATTTAAAAGTTTGCGCATATTTCTCAACTCAAATAATGTGAACGCCTGCCTCCTCCCACACATCCAACTAAATTGTCTGAGTTGAGCGAATCCGAGAGCCAACTTTGATGCCTTGTACGTACAAGGTCACCAGGCAGGAACGAGTCAGAACTTAACACCAGTTGAAAGGATTCCGTTATCCTTAAATCTAGTAAACATTGGAAAAGTAAAGTTTTGTTTTTCCGCTTCGAGATTTTATGCTGGTGTTTTACTAACGACGTGGGTATAAATAAAAAATTCAGTGCACCGCATACTCTCTATTTTTCGTTCATAAATAATTATAATTGTATTAAAGCTAATAATTGATCATTTGCAATAACATGTTCAAGTGGCAGCTCAATATTTTCGTGAAAGCTCGCAGCTTTGTGTACACAACTTTTGTCTGGCATTCCATTGGAATTCAGGAACAAAACATTACATCGAGTAGGCTAATATATCTTATTAATGTGCGGCGACGACAAAAAATCAAACTCCCTTGTTTGTTGACGTCCGGCCAACTTGTTATGGTCCAACTTGTATGGCATCACGTCCGTTGTAATGGCACTTTGCTGACACTTTAGTGCTTGCATTGTGCGATGTACGACCACTATTTTCATATTGTGTTATTGTCAATTTAAAACTCCTGTGCGGAGTGAAACGTAATTACACTTAGGTTCCAGTTAAACGTGAATCGCGTATTGTTTATCGACTGCAAAGAAATGAACTATTGAAATCGATGGAAAAAATATCGCGTTTGAATGATTGTTGGGATAATGAATGCGCTTATTACAATGGAAAGATCGGGGATGGCATGTAAACTAATGTACAGGGTGATTCCCAGACGGATTACTGGGAAACTAATAGCGTTGCCTTTGTATTAACAGTGGTACAAACATCCAATTTGTTTTGTGATGTTAATGAAGTATTTTCATCTAATATTTTAATTGCGGTTTTCTTTTTATTTTCTTCGGAGGTTTCAATGCATCCCTCTGCAATTGCATTACTTTTCCATCCACCATGCCTTTTTACCGTTAAAAAGTCGGCTCCAGCATTCGCTAGTATTGACGTTGAGGAACGTCGGAAACAGTGTCTAGTATACTGTCACTTTCACGTCCAGTGGAAGTATAGTAACGCAAAAAAAAGTATTTTTTTTTATTGAAATAGGCTTAAAATGTCATGAAACGTCAAGATTTTAAATTTGAGCAAAAAAAATTTTTTTCCTGTCTGTCGATCTGTCTGTAACTCTGGAACCGTTTATGATATTGACTTGAAATTTGGTACACTTGTGTATTGTAACGATATCTGGAACTATCTTTTGATCTAATTTCGTTGAAGG
Source organism: Leptura quadrifasciata (assembly GCA_963675555.1). Taxonomy (NCBI): domain Eukaryota; kingdom Metazoa; phylum Arthropoda; class Insecta; order Coleoptera; family Cerambycidae; genus Leptura; species Leptura quadrifasciata. The sequence goes on along the minus strand of OY776677.1, from coordinate 152,932,080 downwards.
GTTCGGGGGTAAATGGGATATATATACAGTCTGTCCATTTTATCAGGGCCCTCGAGAATATCTCAATATCGGTCGTACAAAAAAAAAAAATATTTTTACGGAAATTGTGCCGATTTATATAACCTACAAAATGGTTTAAAGACATTTGAAATCCATGGCCTACTTTAAGAGTTATGGCGGAAAATATCGAAAATGCGGAAAACGCCTAGGCCAAATATTTCCGTTATTTGAAGAGATACGAGAAAAATTCTAAGGCGAAATTTTTTTGCAAAATAGAGTGTTTCAACGAGGTTTTATCTAATTTTTTTCAAAACTTTTTGAGATTTACTCTTCAGGCTGTTAAAAAAATTATTTTGAAGCGGCCGGGAAATGGCGCCATTAAATAGAGTATTTTCCTCCTTTTTCAAAGATATATGACATGCCATATTTATTCATTAGTACTACGTTAGTAATTATAGAAACATTTTTTTTAAACCAATAATTTTTTTTAACAAGCATTATACTTGCCGTGGAAAAGTATGATTAAATAAAACGATAAAATAATTCAATAAGTTGTTCAAATCTTTTCTATAATAAAACATTCAGGTAACAGAAACAAATTAATAGTAAAAAGAATATAGCATACAGAACATTAATATTTATCTAATCCTCAAAATAATTTTTAAGATATCATATCAAGTGTTCAAAGTGCCCACCACGATTTCTTATGCACAATGGAGCGCGGCGGGGCACTGCATTTAAAACATTACTCAGCATTTCTGGGGTAACTGTAATACATGCCTGTTGAATTAGGGCTTTTAGGTCCTCTACATTTTGCGGTGTCGTCGAAAACACCTTATCTTTAATATATCCCCATAGAAAAAAAACCATTGGGGTTATATCTGAAGAACAAGGGGGCCATCGAATAAATCCATTGGTACCCATCCAATGTTGAGGCAAAATTTCGTCTAAATAATCTAGGCAAATCTGGGAATTGTGGGGAGGAGCTCCATCTTGTTGAAAATATTGAAAGTTGTGTCGATTCTCTAAAGGTAGGACATTTAAGAATTCATTAAATTAATTTCTCAAAAAGTTTAGGTACCTTTGACCACTTAGGTGACTATCATAAAAATAAGGACCTATTAAATTGGTGCCTAAAATACCTATCCACACATTTATTGAAAAACGATTTTGAAACCCAGTCTGTCTATGCCAGTGTGTATTTTCAGAAATCCATTTGTAATGAATATTCCGATTAAAAAACCCATTATTGGAAAAATTTGCCTCGTCGGACCAAAGTATTTTACTACATATTAATGGTCGGCATGCTTCTTTTCCAACAGCCACCTACAAAAAGTCGTCCTCCTTGGTTTGTCCCCCGCTTGTAAATTGTGAACTTTTTTGGCTTTATAACACCGGTAACCATTTTTCTTTAAAATTTTTCTAGCACTTGTTTTATTTATATGACAAGCAATTTGAATTTCCCTTAATCATGTTTCCAAATTTTATTTTCTGTATTTTTATTTCTTACATAATTAATAACTCGGTTTACCTTATTTACATTATCAGTAACACTGTTCAACCTTGTCTTCTTTAAAAATTAACCATTATTTTTCAGTTTCGTAGCTAATTTTCTGAACAGAGTTTTATTCGGCTGTAGTGCTTGTGGAAATATGTTTCTATATTTTACTTGAGCTAATCCAGAGTTAAAATTCCATTGGCAATATGTAACAAACATATTATAACGATCAATTCATCGTCATTGTTATTTAAACGATTCTTTTCTTGACATTTTATTTACTCAATACTTGCCCGCTAGACTTTATGGTTAGTGCTAATAGCAGGTAAATACTTCCACGTCGATATGAATAAACTATACTCTAAGGAGTTCTTATTATTATTATTTGTTCCATTCCAGTTCCAGTGCGCTCACGGCACTACCAACTACGATATTATCTCTGAACGAAGACATCCTTTGAACGAGATGCGCTCAAATAATAAGTTCGAGTGCCTAGCATACAGAAATCCTGCAAAAAAGGATTCCTACTGGCGAGCAGATGTTGTGTAGAAGTGTAGAAACTCGAAGTTGAGGCTAATGTTGGAACAATTAGCCTGATATATCCCGTTATGGTGCGGTTTCTCGCTTCTCAGCTTGCAAACCCTGTCTGGTCAATCCGCTTCAACTGTTCAGCACCATCGCGTCTAATTAATTAACAACTCTCACAACATTCCGGCCGCAAACTAATGCGATTTCCAATACGCCAGAAAATTCGGTCTATTGAACATATTCGTGTGAAAAAGTGGTGCTATACGAGGGTTGTTCATCATTTATTGCTGTCATTCCGCGGGATTGACGAAAGAACATCAATAACATTTAAATGGGCGAAATTTATGTGACAAAGCGAGGGCAATCGTAAATCAAACACGTTTACACAATATAATCCACTGCTATTGAACATGCACGAAACTATAGGAAATACTGAATATGGTGGTCCGTAGAAATGATTAAATACATTTTATACACGAAGTGAAGTGCTTCATTAAATATAATGCTATAATGTTTACAGAATCTCAGCTGAAACAGTTTATTTCTAGAAGTGTCATTTAATTTAGATACTAGACCGTTTACTTGCTTTTAAATTAAAATATTTCGACGTTAGTACGCAATAGTCAACTCATTAGTTTGTTATTTAACAAATAGAAAATAATAAACACCACGTCATAGAAATTAGACAAAAATAAGAAATGATTGTCAAAATAAATGGTTCTTATTGAAACACATTGGACCAACTTTAGGAGTACCGCAGGGATATAACTTGGGGCTTCTACTTATTTTACCCTTTGCTAATGATCGACCGGACATTATTAAACATACAACAACTGCTTCTGTTCTTCTAATATTGGTAACTACATTTTTACTTTTGCATCTGCAGTACAGTGAATGTACTCAAATCAATCAAATGGATCAAAACGATAAGAAAAAACGTAGAAAATAGGTAAAAAAATTGGTTTCGAAAAGTATCAATTTTACTGTAAAATATGTACACATGAAAATTATAGCTAATAAAAATCTGCACAATTTTATTTAGTTTAACTTCATACGCTATTGGAGCTGAGATAGATTTTTTTGAAACTTTGACAGTTTTTTCGATGCAACGAACACGCGGCTGATAATTTCACCTGGGTTATATAGGGACGGAAACGGACTACAAGATAAATCTCTGTATAGTATACTTTAGACGAGGATAATTGAAACTGGTCAGTGTTAAAGCACAGGTCCGTGCGCACTGAACTTGATATTTTGTCCTATATATTTAGCAATGGTATCGAGATTCAAATGGTAGTTGAAACTTTGCAGGCGAGTCCGAGACTGGTAATGTAATCAGCCTGAATGAACCATCTACGACTACACTGGTTTAAAGATAATAAAACGGACAGGCCTACTAGCATAAAAAAACTCGTAAATCGTTTCAACGGCGGACTTAGAGATGTGCTGTCTGTGCCAGTGCAGTGCGTAAATACCTGTTATAATATCAAGCGTAGGAGTTTAGTTAGTTATTGTTCATGTTTATAAATATTTACTACTATATAAAAGGTAAAATATTTTAATTATTTACCAATTTATCATGGCTTTCTGGAGGCCATTTGAAACAGAGGAAATATAATAACGCCCGAAAATCTTATCATTTTCTTATGACAAGCATTTCTATTTACCTCCGCCCATGTACAATAAAGAGATGCCAACTGTTTTTCCCGGCTTTTAGTTTTTATACGGTTTCAATTAAGTTCGTTTATACTTTACCCAACAACTCTTAAATACTTTACTCGGAGCAGATTTCGTCAACCATTTTGGCATTATCAGGAGATGAAAGTAGTTCTATAAGTCATTGTTCGCTATTATAGGTGAGTATACCGGATATCCTATAATTTTCATGTGTACATATTTTATAGTAAAATTGACGCTTTCCGAGTTTTTTGCGAAAAACCGATTTTTTTTAACCTATTTTCTGTGTTTTTAAAACTATGTAATCATACTCAAAATCATCTCCGGAATCCAAAAATATAAAATTATACTTATATTAAAATTTCAACGTTGGAGTCAATTCTGGGGAAACCAGAAGTGATGGAAAAGTGTCAAGTAATGAAAAATTGGCCGTTTTTGGTGTATTATTACCCCTGCCAAGTTTAAGAGTTATATTTTGGAAACTATGGCTTATTTAATGATTTCGTTGACATTCGGTATACTCACCTATAGCGTACAATGACTTAGCACTCGAACATCAAGGAGAAATTCACATGGCCTTCATTGATTTAACCAAGGCGTTTGACTCGGTGGACAGGGAAGTGCTCTGGAAAATTATGCTCCGCTTAGGTATCCCTAGAAAATTTGTACAAGTATGTCGCAGTCTACATACAAATAACAACGCCCAGGTTATGTATAATAATGAGGCAACCGAACCTTTCCAAACCCTCACTGGAGTTAGGCAGGGATGTGTCCTGGCACCCCTACTTTTTAATTTGTTTACCACTGCTCTAACAATTATTGTTGACAACAAACTGACAGTCAGAGGAATAGGTCTCAGATACCGTTCTGATGGCGGTCTCTTTAACATAGGGCGCTTTAGAGCTTTCACGAAGACACGCACACGACTCATTTGTGATCTCCAGTATGCGGATGACTGTGCACTTTTAGCCTCTACGCCGGAACAGCCTCATGAACTTTTAGATGTGTATGCCCAGAGCTATGATTCCTTGGGACTTAAAATCAACATTGGAAAGACTAAGATTATGTCAACTCCTCATCAAGTGAACCAAATAGACATTACACTTAACGGAAATTCTCTTGAAGTGGTGGATCAGTTCAATTACTTAGGCGACGTTGTTAATGACAAAGCAAACATGGACAGCGAGATTCGCAATAGAATTAGCGCTGCATCTAGAGCACTCTGGGACTTAGAGAGAGAGTATTTGACAACCACGACCTTGCTTTGTCAACGAAAATGGCTGTCTACAGAGCAGTTGTCATTCCAACACTGCTATATGGATGTGAAAGCTGGGTCACTTACCGTCGTCATGTGAAAGAATTAGAACGTTTTCAGCAAAGACACCTCAGAAGTATGATGAAAATCCGTTGGTTCCATCACATATCAAACGTGGAAGTACTCAGGAGAGCAAACAGCCTTCCAATTGAGGTGCTTATTTCAAGAGCACGCCTAAGATTGGCAGGTCACGTTCATCGTATGCATGATAACCGCCTTCCTAAATGTACACTTTATGGTGAATTGCTAAGCGGTAGAAGAAGGCGTGGCGGTCAACGAAAGAGGTTCAAAGATGTTCTCCATGAAAATCTAAAATTCTGCGGTATTCCAGACGAGCAATGGGAACAACTTGCAGCGGACAGAACCGAATGGCGAGGGGTTGTGGCCAGCTATCAAGGAAATGTTGCTGCAAGAAGGCCGAATCCAAGACCTAACCAGGTCTATATTTGTCCTGACTGCGGTCGACATGTGCTCTCCCGAATTGGCCTCTATAGCCATAGTTGTGTGCACCGTAGATGAATGGGAAATACAATAGACTACACCTTTTACTTGTTTTTTATTACACACAATCTATCGATTGTAACATTTTTTTTATACTCGGACTCGAGTAAAGGCTAATAATAATAACAATGACTTATAGAACTACTTTCATCTCCCGATAATGCCAAAATGGTTGACGAAACGTGCTTCGAATAAAGGATTTAAGAGTAGTGTTCATGTGGATGCTATACGGAGATTTATTTTGTAGTCCGTTTCCGTCCCTGTTTAACCCAGGTGAAAATATCAGCCGGTTTACATTCCCTTAAAATGGAATATTTAATGTTGCAACATCCATTATACATTTTGCCATATAGATAGATACCTAGACAGAAGATGGTTATATATACATCGGTAAGTTATAGGGAGCTTTTGTAGTTCGTAAAGTTTAAAAGCCATTTTACAAGATGAATCTAAAGCGCCAAGCCGTAAACATTTCATGTATCCAATATTGGAGTCTGACCGTGAGGCCGAGTTAAAAGTCAGCCCTTTCAGGTCGGGTTCTGAAAAGGAGAACCTTTACCCAATTTCAGCTCTCTTTCATGCCAGCCGTCCTACAAGCCGTTTGTGATGAAATCTCTCGGTGTCTGTCTATATAACTTGGATTTCTCAATAAGTCAGCCGACTCATTCGTTTTACTTGTAAGGAATTTAATTCTCTACTTTTATTCCGGGGCCCTTGAGGTGTTTATTTTACAATGGTGTTTTCTTCGCTGGAAATATATGGTTTAATTACTGAGATCTTTCAGAATTCGCCACCGTGGCTCTTCTATACGGTAGGGCGTTAAAATAAAAACAAGCTGGATAGTCTTTTCTTAAATATGACTTATTTATTAATTTATCATTTTTTATAACCACCCATTTAGTTTTGTAAACATATTAGAATTTTAAATAATTGTAAGCGGAAGAATTCTAAAAGTACGATTACGGTACGGGAGGTGGCGCTGTATTTTTTCGAGGAATTTTACACTGCATTAATTTCGTTTTTAGCAGTTGATTAATATTCAATAATCAGCAAAATGGGCATCGGTTGCCGCACCCGCGGTGGAGCTAAAGGTGACAGCATGTTGAAGTTATAAAAAAAAAAATTATGCCGAAATTTATGAGATGATTTTTTAGATCATTTTCAACAAAAAAAAAAAAATAGTCAGCTGTATTGAAGAGAGGGGATTATACATCAGTCAAGTATATGAACCATATTGAAAATGTTCAAGTATACAATAATTTTTTATACTTTTATGAACATTATGCAGCTGAAGTTTTATACTTTTAAAATAATAGAGAAAATCGTCAGCTGTATTTATAATGGGGGGTCAGTCAGCGTCACAAAGATGCTAGTGCATCTGAGCGTTACATAGTCACTTTGACAAATGAACTGATGATCTTTCCACCCACGAATATTCAGCTGGCAGTGATTTTTATTTTTTTCAACACTAAAATTACTCTATCTTTCAATTTCAATCAGTATTATATCAATTTAACATAAGTTATGCCACTTTATGCTGTGAATAACGAGTTTTTGATAGATTTTTCATACTAATCAAGTTTGTGTCAGTTTTAAATTATATTATTCTGTATTGTAGAACCAAGAAATCTTAAATGGCGAACGTCCCACTACTCCAATTTCCACCTCCCAAAATTTTTTTTTCAATGTTTCCAGGACCTCTATTCTGTAAAAGCGTGAAAGCCCATTCCCGTGAGAAGTGGGCGGAGTTCACTTGAAAATGTATAAAAGTCTATTCTGTAACTACGCGAGAGATCACATCGTGCGAAAAGTGCGTGAACTTACTTCTACTGGTAAATCTTGAGGGAATCCGCCACTTCCCCGGGAGAACGGCGATCCTAACCGTACTTTTATGACAATTTCGTCGGCCAAAAATTATTGTTGTCAAATCCGTGAATCAGAATGGACATTGCGGATTTGCTCACCGCCAACGAGGTAATAATAATATAATTCTTAGTAAATATGGCAATTACTCTTTTAGTTTATTATAGTCATATTTAAAAACATGTATCATAACGAGGGTATATCCTTACGAAATTTTTTATCAATAAAAATTCATTCTGTCACCTTTTACCTTATTTAATTAATGATATGTCACGTGACAATGACAACAACTGAGCACTGAACAGCTGATGGTTTTGCGCCAACCTAATTGGTTATAAATTCGGCTATTCTCGTTGAATCCCTTCACGTTCACCACCTATTCACTGCACTTACAGAATACAATCTAGGACAGTCGGGTGAGATGCGTGTAATGTCAGCTCTCGCTTCACACGGTAAAAGCTCACTCTCCCCTAAATTACAGAATAGACGTCCAGGTAGAATTGACTCTAGTAAGTTTACCTTAATCGAGTGAGACAAACTTATACAAACGAAAGGCAAACGTTACCATCCCCTGCTTAAATTTCGACTAGTTTATTTAGTTTCTGTTTGATGTACTGAGTAGCTGACGTTCAGATCGTTTATGTATTAGGGGAAAACTATTACTCTGTTTTCAATCGGTATGAAATGACTCGGCCAAATGCAGCGCTACCTCACGGACTATCTAAATATGGCCATATAAAGTACATTTGGGGGCGAGCGTAAGTGCGTCTTTACTATGTACATACTTCGGTATGCGATGTAAAGCAACGACAACGACAGGCGCAGTTAGTACTTGGATGGGTGACCATTCCAACGGAAACCGCATCCTCGCCTCACACATCTTCCAGCGGCTTGTATATCAGTGTATGCGCGGAAGCTATACAACCTTAGGCGAGGGTTGTATAGGAGATATACCATCCTTCGGAGGGGATGTAAAGCCGTCGGTCCCTTGTCTATTAAATGTTAGGCAAGTAAAAGATCCCTACTCTTCTTAAGGGAAGAGGTTCGGCAAAATTCCTGGTTGGGGATAGCTCGTCTACAGGCGTCGGCGTTAGGCCTCAGTAGCGGAAATAGGCCGACGTTAAATAAATGTATAAAAAAAAGTACATTTGAATAGATATTTCATTGTTTATCATTTTTAACCGATAATTCAGTCATTATGGTCAAAAATTCGATATCTAGTTCTGAAGAAGGTTGAGTCCCGTAAACGTACATATGTTAAAAATGCATTTTAATGTCCAAGCAATGGTTGAAAGAAACCTGTCGTTCTTAGATACAATTTATCTAAAATTTTCAAATATTAAAAATATAAATGTTTAATATCAGTAAATGTGAAACGAATATTTTCAGTGCTTATATTTTTACGGTTCGAAATAACGTTTAAATAAGGTTTTAGCTAAATTATATCTGAAAAGAAAGGTTGAGGAAACGTGTTTCTCCAACCTTTCTCTTTTGCTTTTTCATGTTATAATTTTAACGCTCAATAGACGTTTTGTCCAACGATTCAACCTGTCTGTGTTCCAGCGTCACCATTGGGGTCTCGATTTTTACTGTCAATGATTCGATATTAAGTGCACTAGTACTTACTTGTGGATGCTTACATGTACTTTTACGAATACATTTAATTTTCAGATTAGAAATAAAGTACTTAAATAAACACTACATGCACATCTGAATATTCGAGGCAACCCCATCTTGTTATAGAGAGGCAGTTGTTATTGAAATCGAACAGTATTAGTTTTCCAGCAGCATTTCGCGGCACATACATATTTCAATTTCAGTAGCTGAATATTTGATTTTATGTATAAGAATTGCGAAGTTTATCGGAGAAAGCATCCGTTTGCCTGAGAGGGTTTCCATTCGCCGGGACCGTTTTATACAACGGATAGTCGCTTGTTGCAAGCCTTACTTATCAACTTTAAGAAACTGCATCTATTATAGGAAAATCCGATACATTGATATATTTACCGACTTTATTTTATCATACTTTGTTAAAGCGTAAGTACGTTTACTTGTAAATGAATACGTCAGATGATGTATTCAAATTGCATATACAGGATGGAGATAAATGTAAACCTTATTTAGAAAAGGTTGTGTGAATACAAGGACTCGTGTTTGAGATACTTTTGAAAGTTTCTAGAACTTTCATTTATTTAACAATACACTGCCCAAAGGAACATTAATTCACATAATAAATAATTTATTTTTAACGAGGATTATACCTAAACAATGGAAGAAATCTATTACTACACCAATCTAATACACCAGGAAATATACAAATAGTTACAAATGATAGACCAATAGCAATAATATTGCCAAGATATTTGAACAATGCTTAAAAAATAGATTAATATATTTCATTGAAGAAAATTAAGCAGATTAAACGAAAATCAGTTTGGTTTTAGAAAAAAAAATAAGTGCAGAACATGATATTCTAGAATTAATTAATAAAATTGTCTAAAGAAGAACAGTAAATGTTCATGTAGATTTTTAGATTTGGCCGAGGCGTTCGACACTGTGGCCCATGACATTTTATTTGAAAGAGTCGGGAATATCGGAGTCATGGTTTCTTCATTACAACTTTTGAGGAATTACCTAGAAGACAGATATCAGGCGGTAAAAATCACCTACCTTGCACTGACGAGAGCCAACAGCTCGAAACTGCAGTCTGCAAGTGGAGCTCCTTTAAGTACGATCGGTCTTTCGGCTGGTGTTTGTTGCAATCGAAACATTAGCGTTCTGATGGTAATATGCAATTATTACACTTAACGCGCCAGGCTTGTAACTTGTAATTCAGCGTTCGGCGGGGCATATAGCCCGGAGAGTAGCTGTTGGTTGCAGTCTGGTTACGGTCCTTATAGTAAAATAATGATTTTATAGAGGAGTTTGCGACTAAAAATATTATGTTTTAATTATCATATTGACAGGTAATTGAAGTGGTGTGAGTAATGGTGTAATTGTAGTGGCGGGCAATTGTAGTGATGTTAGGTATTTAGAGAGATGGGGGATATCAAAAGATAATTACACGTAATTTATGTAGAAATAATGGTAATTACTGATAATTTGGGTCAAAATAAGAGTAATTAAGTTAGAAATAAGAATAATTTAAAGGTGCAATTAGCGTAGTGGGGACAGAAGTCACGAGATCAAGGTTAGAGGGTCAAGTGGTAGAGGGCAATTAGAGAGTAATTTAGGTGCAAATAAGGGTAATTACTGATAATTTAGGTCAAAATAAGGGTAATTAAGTTAAAAATAGGGATAATTAAGTTAAAAATAGGGATAATTAAGAGTAACTAAGGCAACTATTGTATTGTTCTATTTGTATTTTTATATTGTTAGAATATGATCCGTCTAACTGTTCGTCTATCCGCCTGCTCATATGCCCATTCGTCGGTCTGTCTATCAGTCCGTATGTCTACCTGCCCATTCGTATACAGGCAGTTATTGCATTGTCCTATTGTCCACAATTATGATATCTTTCTATTTTAATTTTTTTTTCTTTCTTTTCTTATCCTACTTAATTCGAGGCTTATATTAATTAGATTAGTTTCTTTTTGTATTTCATTACCTTTTTATACTTATTATTATCTCGTTTCTCTCTCTTTCTCTTCATTCTACCTTTTGTTCGCTATATTTATATAAAAAATTGTGTTTTGTGTTTTGTTAGTGTAAAATGGTTAAACCTAAGAACAAGCATTTTCTGTTTAGGTGGCTAATCAATATGGATGTTATATTTTTATGTAATTTTTATTATATGTGAATAATTGTTATTATTATTAGCCGTTACTCGAGTCCGAGTATAAAAGTTTTACAGTCGATAGATTGTGTACAATAAAAAACAAGTAAAAGGTGTAGTCTATTGTAATTCCCATTCATCTACGGTGCACACGACTATGGCTATAGAGGCCAATTCGGGAGAGCACATGTCGACCGCAGTCAGGACAAACATAGACCTGGTTAGGTCTTGGATTCGGCCTTCTTGCAGCAACATTTCCTTAATAGCTGACCACAACCCCTCGCCATTCGGTTCTGTCCGCTGCAAGTTGTTCCCATTGCTCGTCTGCAATACCGCAGGATTTTAGATTCTCATGGAGAGCGTCTTTGAACCTCTTGTATACTACGATCAGAAAATAAATTAGAATTGAAAAAAATTGTTTCTCATTATTATCTGAAAATGCACATATTTTGCTTTCTCGATGTGACCAATACAACTGGAGAAAAACGTGATTCAAAAAACAACTTGTTTAAAAACGATATCCCGTAGGACCAGCATTGGACAAAATATTTTCCCACAACTTCTGATTACCCGAACTATTCAATTCATTAATGAAATTCGCCTTTCCAGATAATTCTACTGAAAATCTAGATAGACTTCACTAAAATGTAAACCTGTCAAATTTATCAAAAGTTTTCCGCTTAGTGTTAAACTACTTAAATCGTTTAATAAACGTATATTTGTTTGTTTATTCGCAAATTCCCTATTCAATAACCCCGTTGGTGATTGTTATTTGTTTATAAATCCCTCGAGAAATTGAATTCGTTTAAAGAGAAGATTAAGTTTCGGTATAATGCGTATTTTATTTTTATTCCAAATCCATGAGGAGATAAGCGATCTCAAAGCAAGAAGAGAACATTTATCCTAAATCCTCGATCGAAAACGTATAAAATTCCATTGGAATTACTAATTTTACGTTAGGGATGGGGCGCTTGTAGCACGGTTTTTCTTCGACTTAATTATAAAACAGGCATTACACTGGAGCTAAGTCTAAATAATCCTGGAAGGACTAGTTCAATTTACGTAAATAGCCAATTTCCAAACGATAAGTACTTGTGGATGTTATTTAGTGCGAGATTAATACGACCAAAGACACTGTAGGAACTAATATAATGTGCTTGCGTTGTTATCGGAAGAACACATCTCAAATCCAAATATACAGATAGTTAGAGTTTATCATCTCAGTTTAAAGCAATATGAGAACAAGAGCGCGGCATTCATTTATATACCGACCTCGAACGTGTGCCATTCAACAAACTCACTTAGTCAATGTCACCTTCTACAGAATGTAAAAATTTCATTGACTCCTAACGTAGGGAACTAGAAAAACTTGATATTAGAGAGACGTCACCGTCCGGCAAAAACCAACGGGGAGGTGTGAGTAGTTTTTGCCAGGATGGGAAGGAGAAAGATATAAAATGGTAGGACATTAGAATAAGCTTAACAAACCTGATAATATTAATTACGTAATTATAATATTTAAGTCTTAAAAACGATAAAAATAAAACATAATTCTCATTAAAACGCCGTCGTATCTCAAATAAAACAGAATTAGTTATGTTATTTTACCTCAATTAAAATAAAACTTCTATTAACGTAAGAAAGTTTAAATAATACAAAAGAAATTATCATAGTTTCAAGGAAAAAAATGGTCACATGGTAACGGAGTCATCAGTAAGCTCACTACTAGAATTCATTCCCTACCTGAATAACGATACGCTCTACGGGCGGCAAAATGGGGTACTCTTTTTCTTTGTTGGGGGGGTGACAAAGATCCGAAACATATGATATAATTGTGTAGGCAATGGGACATGGAACAGTTCCCTGATGAGTGGAATGATGGGCTTATAATAAAGTTGCCAAAGAAGGGCGATCTGAGCCAGTGCCACAACTGGCGTGGAATCACGCTCTTAAATACGATCAACAAGCTCATTGCCACCATCATTCATATGCGCCTCTCACATGCAGTAGAACCCACCCTAAGGCAAGAGCAGGATGGATTTAGGCCTAACAGGTCATGCGTTGACCAGATCAACATACTGCGAATTATCATTGAGCAGTCACAAGAGTACAGATCAACGCTGTACCTAACCTTCGTTGACTTCGAAAGAGTTTTCGATACCCTGCTACACTGAGCTTCGTGGGAAGGGTGTACCAGACAAAATTATAAACATTATAAAAGCTCTCTATAAACAGTCAAGCTGCCGTGTTATGCGCAAAGGAAAACTGGGAGAGAAAATAGCAATCACGAATGGAGTTAAACAGGGATGCGTGTTATCTCCATTACTGTTCAACATCGTGCTAGACTCCGTTCTAGCGAAAACGAGCATGGCTGAAAGGGGAATACGGTGGACGTTCACAATACGCCTGAAGGACCTGGACTACGCAGATGATATCTGCCTTCTATCTAACACCTTTCGCGACATGAGAGAAAAACTAAAATTGCTGGCTCGCGAGGCAGAAAAAGTATGTTTGAAAATCAATATTGGGGAATGCGGGTAAACACAGACATAGAAACAAACCTACACATCAGCGACCAATCCATAGAAAGTGTGGACGAGTTTGTGTACCTCGGCAGCGTAATAGATTACATGGGTGGCACAGAGAAAAATGTGACAGAGAGAATCCTAAAAGCACGCAGAGCTTTTGGAATATTAAATCCAATATGGAGCTCGAGAACATACAGAGATTCTACTAAACTCCGGATATTTAATACGAACGTGAAATCTGTGCCGTTGTATATATGCGAAACATGGAAAGTCACCAAGTCGATAACTAAAAAACTCCAAGTATTTATAAACAAATGCTTACGCAAAGTGCTGCGTATTTTGTGGCTAAATACAATTACAAATGAAGAGATATGGAGACAAGCTAAGCAGGTTAAAATCGACTTGGAGATCAGGCACAGAAAGTGGAGTTGGCTGGGTCACACAATCCGCAGGCAAAACGGCATTGCGGCAAAGGCATGGAACCCGCAAGGCATTCGAGGAAGAGGAAGACCGAAGAGAACGTGGAAAAGGTCATTATTGGAGGAAGCTAAGATGATGAGCAAGACATGGAGGGAAATAAAGCAACTGGCTCATAATCGGGTTAGATGGAGAAATTTCGTGAAGGCCCTAGTTCCACCTGAGGAATAACGGGAACATATATATATATATATATATATATATATATATATAATTCCGGAGAGTTCGGTTTCCAATTTCAAAAACTGACCATAAGAACATATCTTATTTCCAGGTAGATGAATTTGTCTTTTTGGAAAGCAAAAAGATTGATGGTTAAATTTAAAACCTAAGTGTTAAGTAATAACTGTAATTATGATGTTTGACAATCAGACTATGTCAGTTCATTTCCAGTTTAAAATTGTTGTTTTCTTTATTAGAATAGTAATACTGGGAATATGTTGAATTTTAGGGTTTTGTCATATCGTTCCTCAAATTGGTGACCGTTCAGATGTGGCCTTTTGTTAATAAGACGTCATGTTTGTGAAGCGTTATCGAAAAATTTCGAATATCGAAAAAGTTGTGGTCTTCGAACAGACAATACTGTAATTACTGCGCAATTAGTCGTTATAAATGAAAAATGATGAAACCCAGGTATAATGAATGGATTTGAATTATTTATTTATTTTTTTTGGATCTCTAATGCCATAAACTAAAAAGTATATCGATTGAAAATTACCGCAATTTAGAAAATCCGTAAATTTAAAAAATTTATAAAATTTTCAGAAATCTCAATGAAAAATACAATTATCGGAATTTTTAAATATTTGTTTTAAGAAAATAATGGTCGTTATAATTTTCAAGATTGTTTATAAAGAATTTTTTTAAAAATTAAGATTTTTAAAATTAATCTGAAGATGGCAAAAGCTCCAAAAAGCGAAATAAATTAAAGAAACGTAGAAAAGTATATGTTCCGCAGTTTCAGTTGCAGTATCGCAATATCTGCATTTGTTGTCTACCGCCTTGTCCATATTCTTGAGATGATGTCTCAAGGGGCAGTGGCCAGTTAGAAGGCCTGTGATTAGCCTTAATTCGGACTTTTCAAGTTCGAGAAGCCTTGTGGCATTCTTTGTCGGAAAAGTTATAAACTTTTTCGCTTGTATTTGGCCTGGAGTATTCCTCCAGTAGGACTTTTTCTGGTCCTTTTCCCATTCTTGGATCTCCTCCGCTATGTGTCCCTTGGCCAGGCCACAGAACGGTTCGGGTTCAATGAATGGTGCTGTAGATCCTTTTTTTGCAAGGCTGTCAGCATGTTCATTTCCTTGTACTCCCTCATGCCCTGGCACCCACATCAAGGTAACCTTGTTGTTGTTGGCCAGTTGCTTCAGGGATTGTCTACATTCCCAGGCAGTCTTAGACTCAAAGGTATAAGACCTTAGAGCTTTTAGTGCTGCCTGGCTATCAGATAATATATAGATCTTTGCCCTTCGGATGCCTTTATTTAGGCATTTTTGGGCACACAGATTTATAGCGTAAATTTCTGCCTGGAAGATGGTTGGGGTGTTACCGAGGGCGTTGGATAGCCTACATTTAGGCCCTGCTATGCCCACTCCTACCCCTTCAGCCATCTTAGATCCATCTGCATACCAGATGAGTGACCCTTGTTCCATTCGCAGTGCCTCTATCTTGCTCGTCTAACGGCTTTTAATTAGCACGTCAAACGGGCAGTCAAAGTCTTGTTTGATTGGCATTAAGTCAGTGGGTTTGGTCATGGACTTCAAATGGATTAACTCCAGAATCCTTCAGTGACCAACCAGATCGCCTGGTTTAAATTTATGTGTCTGGTGCAGTCGTAAGGCATTGAGTGCTGCCTCCTTCCTTACATGCAGGTGTAAGGGAAGTAGGTCAAGCATAGCCTCCATTGCTGCTGTGGGACACGAGTGCATTGCTCCTGTAGTCCCTATACAAGCAAGGCATTGCAGTTTCTGCAACTTTCCCTATGCTATTTTTTCTTCTGTTTTTGGCCACCATACGCATGATGCGTATGTTACCATAGGTCTGACAACCGAAAGATAAGACCAATGTGTCATTTTCGGTCTTAGACCCCAAGTCTTACTAAACAGCCTATGGCACGTCCATATTGCCGCTGTTACTTTAGTAATAGTTCTTTAAGCAGTTAACTCCTTTTCATAGTAAACATGCTTTAGAACAATTTGAGCCACTTTTTCTACATCCACAAGCAGAGCCACACCCGGTTTTACATGAACAAAAAATCATTTTCAATACATGCTGATGGTTGCTTCATTATAACTGGTACTAGTGGATTATCTTTTTTCCATTCCCATTCTTTTGGCAACTTATCATGTCCCATCCACAACTGGACTTGTAAATACACTCTTTTTATGTGTTCTGAACTAACAAAGAGTGTAGAGTGTAGGTATCAATGAAGCCAAGTTGACACAGATATTTTAATTTTTTTAAGAAATGATTGGTATCGAAAATTATTTATATTTTCTTGATTTTTAGGAGCACGATGTAATGCTAAAATGCATAAAATACCCGTCAGCATTTTCATCAGTAAAGATAATAGCAGCATCTTGTAAATCTGTACGATTTTCGAATAATTTAGCAAATTTATTTTTATCCTTTTTGTAAAACGCTGAGGTTGGTAATGTTTATTCAAGGCTTTTATTAGAAAAAATTTCTGTGCATACCGTGCCTTTTGCTGGTTTGAGAAAATATATATCTGTATGAGGAGGTGTTAAATCTGTTAATAAAACTAACACATTAATATCTTCAGCAACAACATTTTCTGATTCTTCAGTGTTAATTGCCGTTTGTATGATTAATGTATCAGCATCACCTTCTGTTTGGCACGAGAACGTATTATTATCAGCTAGTTTTTTCCTTAGCATTTCAATGGATCTGCTTTTGTTGTTGCTGTTTGCAAGCAACTTTTCTTGGCGAATTTTTAAAGGCAAATTTTAATCAAAAATTAAATCTGTTGAGGCATTTTTGAATGATCGACGATATTTTTCAGTTGATTTAGTGCAGCTGATATTGCGATATCAATGTTGACGTTGCAGCTCTCAGCGAAACTCGATTTTTGGAGGAAGGCTCTCTCACAGAAAAGTACTACACCTTCTATTGGAAAGGTCTTCCCACCAATTCAAGAAGACAACATGGAGTAGGATTTGCCGTTCGGAATCAACTTGTATCCAACTTAACACAAGTACCACAAGGCCTATCCGAGCGTCTAATGCTGCTACGCTATGAGCTTTTACCCAATCTAAGTATGAAACGCAACGCGAAATCAGAAGAATAAAGAACGAGTGGTGGGCAAGCAAGGCCAGAGAAATTCAAAAGTACGCTGATTCACACGACTACAGGAATTTCTTTCAAGGAGTAAAAGCAGTGTACGGCCCCAGTCGGAAAAATATGTGCCCTATTAAAGATTTAAATGGAAATCTCCTCAAAGAAGACCAGGAAATAAGAGCCCGATGGAAGGAACACTACTCTAACATTCTTAACCAGCAAAGTCAAGCCGATCACGATATTATAAATCTCATCCCTCAATATGACACCTTCGAAGACTTAGATAAACCACTAACAACAGAAGAGATCTTAACCGCCATTGGGCAGCTAAAAAATAACAAATCTCCCGGCGCCGACTCCTCTCAGCTGAGATCTTTAAAGCTGTGTCGTCAGAGCTCATACCCTACCTCAAAAAACTGTTTGATGTCGTGTGGGAAAGTGGTCAAGCTCCGCAGGAGTTTCGTGATACACTTTTAATCAACCTCTTCAAAAACAAAGGGAGCGCTGCGGACTGTGGAAATTACAGGGGTATAGCTCTCCTGGCTGTTGGAGGGAAGATACTCACTAAAGCGATGGCAAATAGGCTAACACCTGTTATGGAAAAGTTACTTCCTGAAACACAGAGTGGCTTTAGACCAAACCGAGGCACATCGGATTTAATCTTCACACTTAAACAGCTTCAAGAAAAAGCACTCGAACATCAAGGAGAAATTCACATGGCCTTCATTGATTTAACCAAGGCGTTTGACTCGGTGGATAGGGAAGTGCTCTGGAAAATTATGTTCCGCTTAGGTATCCCTAGAAAATTTGTGGAAGTATGTCGCAGTCTACATACAAACAACAACGCCCAGGTTATGTATAATAATGAGGCAACCGAACCTTTCCAAACTCTCACTGGAGTTAGGCAGGGATGTGTCCTGGCACCCCTACTCTTTAATTTGTTTACTACTGCTCTAACAATTATTGTTGACAACAAACTGACAGTCAGAGGAATAGGTCTCAGATACCGTTTTGATGGCGGTCTCTTTAACATAGGGCGCTTTAGAGCTTTCACGAAGACACGCACACGATTCATTTGTGATCTCCAGTATGCGGATGACTGTGCACTTTTAGCCTCTACGCCGGAAGAGCTTCAAGAACTTTTAGATGTGTATGTCCAGAGCTATGATTCCTTGGGACTTAAAATCAACATTGGAAAGACTAAGATTATGTCAACTCCTCATCAAGTGAACCAAATAGACATTACACTTAACGGAAATTCTCTTGAAGTGGTGGATCAGTTCAATTACTTAGGCAACGTTGTTAATGACAAAGCAAACATGGACAGCGAGATTCGCAATAGAATTAACGCTGCATCTAGAGCACTCTGGGGACTTAGAGAGAGGGTATTTGACAACCACGACCTTGCTTTATCAACGAAAATGGCTGTCTACAGAGCAGTTGTCATTCCAACACTGCTATATGGATGTGAAAGCTGGGTCACTTACCGTCGTCATGTGAAAGAATTAGAACGTTTTCAGCAAAGACACCTCAGAAGTATGATGAAAATCCGTTGGTTCCATCACATATCAAACGTGGAAGTACTCAGGAGAGCAAAGAGCCTTCCAATTGAGGTGCTTATTTCAAGAGCACGCCTAAGATGGGCAGGTCACGTTCATCGTATGCATGATAGCCGCCTTCCTAAATGTACACTTTATGGTGAATTGCTAAGCGGTAGAAGAAGGCGTGGCGGTCAACGAAAGAGGTTCAAAGACGCTCTCCATGAAAATCTAAAATCCTGCGGTATTGCAGACGAGCAATGGGAACAACTTGCTGCGGACAGAACCGAATGGCGAGGGGTTGTGGCCAGCTATCAAGGAAATGTTGCTGCAAGAAGGCCGAATCCAAGACCTAACCAGGTCTATGTTTGTCCTGACTGCGGTCGACTTTTGCTCTCCCGAATTGGCCTCTATAGCTATAGTCGTGTGCACCGTAGATGAATGGGAATTACAATAGACTACACCTTTTACTTGTTTTTTATTGTACACAATCTATCGACTGTAACATTTTTATACTCGGACTCGAGTAACAGCTAATAATAATAATAATAATATTGCGATATCCGTCAAAAGTGACAAAAACATTGTTTCCAGAATTATTTCTTAAATATCGGCATATTGTGTCGAAATTTTCATCTAATTGCCATTTGCAACGATGTAATAATATTCCTTCATCAATAACATACGAAAATGGATTGTTATTATTTACACTAATATTGAGCTGTGTAAATAAATCATATGTCTTTCTCATTGAGAGTTGCAGGATGTGGAGTTAAGTCAAAATTCATGTATGTTGGAAGTTCTTCTTTTGATTTTTTTAAAACGCAAATACGTTGGAAGAGCTACAATTCATTCACATTAGAATAATTTCATCATAAACTTTGATTTTGTTGTTAACAGCCAGCAATGAACGACTTTATCTTATTTTATTAATTTTAAATCTTTAAAGCTTTGCCCATTCATTTTCTTCATGGCTTTTACACCTATAATAAAAGCATCGTAGTAGTTTACATTTTATCAGATAATTTTCGAGAGAAAAAATGAATATAGCTGTAAAAGAGATAATACTAGAAGTAACGTCATTTTCAGTTCAAAATCATTAGCGGAAAGCTTCAAAGGGTAAACTTTTTACTATAGGAAATTCAAAAAACCCGGAAACATCCAAATCCATTCATTATAGCTGGGTTCCGAGGTATAAACCTAATAGCACTGGACTAAATAAGTTATTTTGAGAATGAAAATCATTCAATAGGTAAAATGTAGTTTAATGCTTCTTCTGAGACCAAATAAAAACTTCTTCAACCATATACATGTACAAGGAATTTCAAACAACGCACCGACGATAATAATTACATTCCAGCTTTGCTTTTTTGCTTTCATTCGTCATCACACATTTCCACATTTGCTGACATTAACATAATTTAAACACGTCTTAAGTGCATGGTCGCAGTTTAACGATTGCCTCGATGTTCTCGAATTTGTCTTATTCTATTCTTATATGCGCTGAGTACACTTGCCAAAATAGTAATGAAATCTCTGGGCTTAGAGGAGAAACACTGCCACAAAATGTAAATTAACCGAATACATTTCAACCAGAATTTAATATTATACTTGCTGTTTAACATAACAACCACTCCTATCGAGCATTTTGTTATTCACTTATGAATAACATTATTTATGTATGTTTTTGTTTATTCATTCAGGCCCTATTATAAACAAGAGACTCCTTAAACGATATCATACACTACACTTTTTTATTTGCTCGTCTAGAATTTCAGATATTGTATTTTTGAGAACGAACAAAGAGGATAGTTTAATAATTCATAGTACTTCTAAAGGCAAGTACCTTAAATAACCCAGATGCTCTTATATGCCGCGACTGAATGTTACGAGCTTTAGTCTAGTTCTGTAGTTCCTATATACAGGCTCTAGCTAAAAGCACCGACTGTTTTAAGTAGTATTTTATAAAGGAAAATAATGTGTTGATCGATTTTATAAGAGATTTTAATATTCCAGAATACATTAATGTTAATATTGTCTCAAGCACCCGTGTTATATTTGATCCAGTATTAAGAAGTAAAATTGTCATCTTACAAGATCCATATATTGCCTGCTGAGTGAAGAACAATAAATAGCTCCCATTCTGAAAATTTCCCGTGCAATTCAATAGAAATTTACAATTAAAAAAAAAACAGATAATCCTCAACTATACGACATTTTATTTAAAACAGGAAAACATAAAAAATTATCGTAAAAATTCTTATCTTTTATAAACGGGAAAAGAAGTGGTTCCATTCTGGTCTGGTCGATAGCCGAGTAGGTTAAGGCGCGAGGTGGCAATCGCGATAAATCACACGGACATCGCACCACCGGGTTCGAACCCTGGCTTCGGCACTAGCACTGTCGGAGGAAATGGTTGCATGTCCGCGTTTTTTCAATGTGTAACTCCATTCTGCACAAGCCCTGGCTTCTGGAATTGGAGGTTGTCTAATTTCTGTGGCGTTTATTTATTTATTTATTTATTCCCGATAATATTACATAATATAGGAGAGTGTGTTAGAAACAATACCTAAAATGAACTGCACCATGTCTTCTTTTGATTTGATTTCATTGACAAATCTAAATAAAATAGTAAATAACCAAGCAAGAAAATACAGTACAGATGAGTAGGGAAGGAATTAATAAAAAACACTGTTCATGTAATTGTTTATCCCCTACTAAATATTACCAGCCTAAGTCTTGGAAAAGGTATTTTTCTGGAATGTTTTAAGACATCCACAGTAGTACCAATACCTAAAGTTCCAAACACTAAGTTAGCAGAGTATTTGAGACCCATAAATATGCTTCCCTTTTTTGAAGAATTACTTGAGTTAGTAGTGTTCAATCAAGTAATCCAATATATAAATTCAAATGATATATTTAGTCCAGGGCATTTAGATCAAAATCGCCCGAATAGCGGAAATTTTTAGGCACAGCAGATATCGAGATGCGGTTTTCTGCATTGTGTTCAGAAAGGTCCCAGGAAACGACTCTACTTAGTCTGGTTTAGCCATTTTTTGAAAAATGCCTTCTGGGCCGGAAAATGCATTTTCCAATTGCATCATTACTTGCACCATTATAGGAACGACTGGAAACTCGGAAAAATCGCTCGGAAATCGTTACTCGGGGGTTTTCGGGGCTGCCGAACTCGATTCTGGAATTGGAATTACCCGGAGGCGCTCGGGGGCGGCTCTGTGGGGTATCCGGGGGCCATTCTGGGGGGGGGAAATTGCATAGTCTATGAAAATCGCTCCAAACTCGTTACTCGGAGGTTTTCGGGGATGCCGAATTCAATTCTGGCACTGGAATTACCCGGGGGCGCTCGGGGGTCCCTCTATGGGGTTGTCTGGGGGTCATTCTGGGGGGAAATGGCATAGTCCATGGGAAGCGCTCCAAACTCGTTACTCGGGGGTTTTCGGTGATGCCAAATTCAATTCTAGCATTAGATTTCCCCGGGGGCACTCGGGGGTCCCTCTGTGGGGTTGTCTGGAGATGATTGGAGGGAAATGGCAGCGTCCATGAAAATCTCTCCAAAATCAATACTAGGGGGTTTTCGGGGATGCCGATTTCAAGTCCGGCATTAGACTTCCCCGGGGGTGCTCGGGGGTGGCTCTGTGGGAAATGGTAAAGGAGAAAGTGAAAAATCACAAATTATGAAAATAATACTTTATTCAAATAACAAATAGAAGTTTTTATTAATGTTGAATTATTCATTATAAACTTCAATTTTTAATTTAAATACTAAACATCTTGTTCAAACTCTTCTTCTTCCCCTTCTTCATCCCCACATAGGGACCCCCGAGCGCCCCCGGGGAAATCTAATGCTGGAAATGAATTCGGCATCCCCGAAAACCCCCAAGTAACGAGTTTGGAGCGATTTTCATGGGCTATGCAATTTCCCCCCCAGAATGGCCCCCCGGATACCCCCGGGTAATTCCAATGCCCGAATTGAATTCGGCATCCCCGAAAACCCCCCGAGTAACGAGTTTGTAGCGATTTTCATGCACGCTGCCATTTCTCCCCCAATTCACCCCCCGCGCACCCCCACAGAGCCACCCCCGAGCGCCCTCGGGTAATTCCAATGCCAGAATCGAGTTCGGCAGTCCCGAAAACCCCCGAGTAACGATTTCCGAGCGATTTTTCCGAGTTTCCAGTCGTTCCTATAATGGTGCAAGTAATGATGCAATTGGAAAATGCATTTTCCGGCCCAGAAGGCATTTTTCAAAAAATGGCTAAACCAGCCTATGTAGAATCGTTTCCTGGGACCTTCCTTAACACAATTCAGAAAACCGCATCTCTATATTCCGCTATTTTTCCTAACTTCCCTGGACTAATTGTATACTTATCAATCGGGTTTTCGAGGTAAACATTACTGTGAAACTGCTTTACAGTTCATAATACCTGAATGGAAACAACAATTAAATAAACCGGGATCAGGAATATGTGCATTATTCATAGATCTTAAAAGGGCTTTCGAAACGATTGATAGGCAAATACTATTATTCAAATTAAAAGCATATGGTTTTTCAAATACGGTGCTGCATTGGTTTGACAGTTATCTTTCAAATCGTAAACAAATAATTAAACTAAATAATAATAAATCCGGACCTATTGTAAATAACTTTGAGGTGCCCCAAGGAAGCGTCCTTGGGCCTCTGCTGTTTATGCTGCATATCAATGACCTCGGGAATGTCTTGGAAAAATGTAACATGTAAAAAAATATGAAATACTTAGGCGTTGTTATAGATATAGAGAACTAAAACTAAATGATCACGTGCGCAAGAAAATAGGTAAAAAATGGTTTATTTAGAAGAGTTAGTCAGTGTATATCAGTTGGAAGTAAAATGACCGTATATAACTCTTTAATCCTACCACGCATTACATACCTCAAACAGTAACACGGAAAAACTACAAAAACCTCAAAATAAAGCAATGCGAATTATTTTAGAATATAACATGTTTACAAACATTAATTTGATGCTAAATATCTTAAACTTACCTTTACATGCATTCAATAAACACCACACCACCACCATAGAAATTAGACAACCAATCCCTCCCCCGCCCCGTTCCAGAAGCCAGAGGCTTGTGCGGAAGGGGCTTACACATTGAATTAACGCAGACATACAACCATATTCTGCGACAGTGCTAGTGCCGGAGGCGGTTTTCGAACCCGGTGGCGCGATACCCGTGTGATTAATCGCGATTGCCACCTCGCGCTTTAACTCAACGCAGCTATCGGCAAGACAATGATTTTTATATATAAGATTGTTAATAATTTACTACCAAATTACTTAAAAGACCAAATAAAATTTATACGTGATGTCCATCAATATAGCACTGGGCAAGAACATGATATTTATATTAATATAACTTCTGGTCTCATCCAATATAATATATTAAATAATTCTAGCGCATACATATCAGGATATGGAACACAGCAAGTGGGATTGTGCATTAATGTCAGGAAGACCAAGTCAATGAGAATCATGACACCCAACATCAGAACATTCAGCCACATCCACAACACTCCTGTTGAGGATGTCCAATAATTTAATTACCTGAGCAGCATTATAACAACATCAGTAGGAACGAATATTGATATCTAAAATCGCATATGTGCTTCTTTAACTCACTAGTAAAAACAATACTGCTCTATGGTTGCCAGACCTGGTGATAAATCAACAAATAATCCACCGTCTACAAGCATTTATTAATAAATGCCTTCGAATAATACTACGTATCTTCTGGCCAGACACAATATCAAACCAAGACCTCTGGAATCTGGCCGATCAAAGACCAATCTATACCGAATTGAAGCCGAGGAAATGGAAACGGATAGGTTATATCTTGCCACGAAACTACGAAAATATTGCAAGACCGGCTTTAGAATGGAATCCTGAAGGATCCCGTAGACCTGGTAGACCAGCGAATACCTTTTGCAGGACCGTAGACAATGAAGCCCATTCAATGGGAAAAACATGGAGATAAGTAAAGGCCATGGCTGAAAACACTACACGATGAAGTCTTTAAGTCCCTAGGATATTGTCAATGCCCTTGCTATCATCTTTCAAACTGCCTGATAATAACGGAGATTATATATTACAAAAAATATTTCTTACAAGTAATAGCTGCAGTAGAACGTCATTAACGCCATTTTCTGAAATAAAATTACTTAAATCGTTAAAGAAAACCAAACCCAAATTTACCAAACATTCCTGCATTTATCATTAAAGATTGCGCAGCCATCTTCGCCGGTCCTCTTGCAACAATATTTAATTTGTCACTAAAGACGGCTACATTTTCTGACGTGTGAAAATACTCTCGCCTATGTCCTGTTTTTTCGAAAAAGACCGAAAATTATAGGCCCATCACAATTATCTGTATTTTCATTGAAGTGTTCGAGATCGCCTTGCGTATAGTGGTCTCGAATTTTACTGGGCAGATAAGAAATTAAACAAAAGCTTTACGAGCTCATTATTAACGAGGGTGAACCATTCGGTATGTTGTCATCAAACAAGGTGATGTATATTAAAAACCGATAAAGGTAAGTGATTCGATTTGCGGACGAAATAGTACAGAGAGTAACGATATTTTAATGAAGTCGTAAAGTTATTGTTGCCTTTTTTATCTAGAATTGGAGACTATAAGTCAATATCTGGTCAATTACAGAATCAGATTGTATACGTACACCAACACGTCTTTGTTCCTAATAAGATCTACTGAGACTAACTTTGCATATCACACAATTCATTTCAGGAATTGGATGAAAGTTGTCAAATTGATA
The DNA here is from genome assembly GCA_963675555.1 of Leptura quadrifasciata. Lineage (NCBI taxonomy): Eukaryota > Metazoa > Arthropoda > Insecta > Coleoptera > Cerambycidae > Leptura > Leptura quadrifasciata. The sequence continues at coordinate 152,906,260 of OY776677.1, read as the reverse complement.
ACATTTAAACAGATTTTTTCAAAACATTTGACCACCCGAATCATGGCATTCTATTGGAAAAATTAAGGAGCAAATTTGGTTGTCAGTGACGCAATTAGATTTGTTCTCTTAATGTCTAGAAAATAGGTGCCAGTATATGGAATACTAATAATAATTATTTCTTATACCTTGGAGCAATCAAAATATGCATCTTTTTCAATCGTACAACTCCAACCCAGAAATCAATATATTTTTTTACGAGAAATTTATAGGTTGTTTGTGTTTCAGTTAAACTTAATTATTCTCATGTCAAGCTGGCGACACTCAAATATTCAAAATTATCCACTCGGTATCAGAGTGTTATCTAAGATTATAAACTAGAGATACATGTATTGTATAATGTATATTATTGTATATGTTGCAATTTAAAGATGCCTAATGTCTTTATATTCTATATTAACCAGTTTGTCGCTTTCGAATTGTGAATATATTATACAGCATCAGAGCTTATATGGTTTGGTTAAAAAAAAAGTCAAAATTATTGGGCTCGTCCGGGATTTGAACCCGGGACCTCCCGCACCCTAAGCGGAAATCATACCCCTAGACCAACGAGCCGATGTATAAACTGAAACTGGTTCAGAATTTCGAGCCAAACCAAGGCGTAAGTAAAGTGAAAGTTGTTGATTAAATTTAAATATATAAATATTAGCACACGTTTAACATCTTACGCTAACTTATTCACTTTAATGAATACGAGATGAGTTATAAGACGCTGTATATACATTAGCGGAGATCTTTTGCATAAAATCGAATTAATATTTAAATGTGACTAAGTGTATCAGACGACAGAGTACCCGAAATATCCGAATGATGTTAAGGATAACGTTAAACGAAGATTTGGGGTAATTGCACGAACTGAGATTTAATAGTAATAATTTTACATTTTGAGTTAGAAATTGGCAAATTCATTATAATAATTCTTTTATTGCTCTAGCTCTACCTAGTTAAAATTGATTTTTTATTTTGTAAGCAAACGTCAAATTTGAAATCAAGACTAGAAATCAAAAACGCATATGCTGCGTTTGTCGGAGCCTGTCCTAAATTTTTATATTAAAAGTAATTTACAGGTAGTAGACGTATTTGAATAATTTTTTTCTTTGTCTGTATATATGTACAAGTACATATCATAATAAGTGGCCCTAAGGACAATAATTCTTCGTTGAAACTTCAGAAATAAAATCAATACCTAATGTAACTGCTGTTTGTTTCTAAGCCAGTGGTTGTAAAGACTTTCTCATTTCCTTTCTAGTCGTGCAAAAAAAAATTAATGTATTGGATGGGGAATTCTATCACAGCAGTTCGAAGTTTTGTCGATCCAGTCCCTTAGCTGTATTAACTTCCTGCCAGGATTAAAAGGATCTGAGTTGTGAAACTCGTCTTGACCCAAACATATCTCTTGTTGATGAACATATTTACTGAGTTTTAAAGCTCTTGTATAAATAATTTTATAATTTTGAAAGAGAACTGATGCGAAAGAAAATAATACTTACGATTTAACAAGAATGCAGAGGTAATTTAAGGGCTATTTACACTAATTTTATGGTTATACTTACTGAATAAAACGGTAAATTAAAAACATGTTATGGAAATAAATATAATTAAAAATATTGGACTCAGTTCAATCAACGAAAAGCAGAAGAAGGCAGCTATTAGCGAGAATCTGAAGATGTCAGTGTGATTGTGGCTGTAATAAAGCTTAGTATTGTGATTATGGTTAACTTGATTAGAAAGAAATCTATGCTGATTCTTATAAACAAATATACAGAGCTCTAGAATGTATACACCTGCTACAATAGAGAAAACAGACTGCAAAAAAATAAAAACTATTGCACAGTGTTCAGTGTCTTAAGTTTATCTATACTTCAATTAAATATGTCAACTCTGTCTTGCAGGTTGTTGTGTGAAGCGGTGAATGTTCGGTTCTTTGTACATGAAAGCATATTTGTTCTAATACCTGAGGGCAGTCTATTTTATTATTTAGTATTTTATATAGAAGTGGCAATGACTTGATGATCTTTCAGGCTAGGTAATAAGAATCTATCAAGTAGAAAGCTTTGTGGTATTCCAATTGGTGGATATAACCTATCTTCCTTAAAGGATAAATACTTAAGGAAACCGTTTTTGCACTGCCTCTAAGCTGTCGATATAGGTCAAATAGCTGGGATTCCATATTAGTGAGGCATATTCAAGTTATGATCTGACCAAAGAATTAAAGAGCTGTGTTCACGCCAGTAAAGCAGTTTGAATTTTTTTTAAAAAGAAGATTGCATTACGTTATTGGCATATATATTAAAAGTTAATTCACTGTCATTGACCCTAAGATCTCTTGTATCTCTCTCGTTATTTTCGAGACACTCTGTATAATAATGAAATAGGTATTATAAATGTCATGCTGCTAATAAACCGTGGCGTCGTCTATGAATTGTGCTGATCAATACTTTATCATTTCGATTCGCCTAATCTTAATTCTGATATATCTTTATAGCTTTAATTTAAATCTATCAGTTATGATTTACAACTTCAATACCTTTCATTGTAATGAATTTTATCATTATAATTCCAACCTACAAAGGCATCATCATTCCAACATTAATCGAGTGAAATGGACGCACTATAACTTGCAATAATAATGTCTTTTCTTACGGCAGTGTGGTGTGTACAAAAACCGATCACGGCCCCTAATTCAACTACATCGATTCATCCATCGGTAAGCGTTTAGCAAAAAGCAAATCCACAAGGAACGGTGCTAATAGGCCTTCGAATCGTTAGACGGTGTTTAAGGATCACCGCTGGAGTTGGCCGCCCACTCAGCATATCTGAAGTGGCTGCCCCCGAGGGGAGCAGGGGTCGTGGGGGCGCTTTCCCCAACACAAACCCGTGTTCAGACTCTTAAAGAGGTGCTGAACTTGTTCAAATTCCAAGACAGGATGCGCGAGTCCGCTTTTCCGACTTGCCGATAATGTTGATTGTCTGGACAAAAGCTCGAGCTGTCTGACGTTGGCGGGTCAAAAAGGGACGAATTGACTCGCTTACACTCACATAAAGTCTTGATTTATTAGTTTTGCGAGTGATCTCTTATATCTCCCATTATGCCATTATTTTTTTTACGCTCGAAAAATTTCATTGATACCCTTTTGATGTTTTTATTTGTGGCTCTTTATTTAAAGACATTACACGTATTTACACATATCGGTTAACGTTGATAGAAAGAAAATAAGCAGACTTTATTTATTTATTTAGGTACACCACTCCACAGTAAAAACCAATTACGGAGTGGGAAGAATACAAGATAAGATCAAAACAATACAAGACCATACGATACAATACAATGCAATACAATACAATGAGTTCAATACGATAGTGACTTAAATGTTATTAAAAACTCCGCTGAGTTAGCGTACTCACAGGTAGTTCATTGGTTTGAGAAAAACGAGCTTAATTTAAATAAAAATAAAACTAATATGCTGTTGTTTACGTTACACAGAAATCTGGATATGTTAATTTTTAATGGAAGTGATATAACTTTCTGTGAATCGGTCAAAATGCTAGGCCAGATACTTGGATTGGGGAAACCATATAGATATTTTGTGTAATAAATTGCGAAGCAACTGTTATGGTTTGAGGTTTATGTCATTACACTGTAGTCGTGATGTACTAATGAGCCTCTATTATGCAAATTTCCACTCACATTTGAGATATGGTATAACGAACTGGGACAACAGTGTGCATATAAGTCGAGTATTCATTTTGCAGAAGTATGCTATACGAATTATTGCTGGCTTAGGCTTTCGTGAGAGCTGTCGTACTACTTCAAAAACTTGAAAATATTAACTGCAGCAGGTGTCTATATTCTGGAGGTCTGTACATTTGTTTACAAGAATCAGCATAGGTTTTTTGCCAATCAAGTCAGCCATAACCACAGTACAAGGTTTAAAGGATTATTACAGCCACAATCTCACCGAACAGCTTTGTACCAAAGAAGTTTTTACTACAATGGTTGCAAATTTTTTAATGTGAGGAGATAAAACTTTGTCCGAATTTGTATGTTTTTTAATTAAAATTGAAAAAAATAATACTGGAAAAAATTTGTTATGAGATTGATGATTTCTTTCTTTAAATAATTACTGGTTCGATTAGGTACCCTTAATTTTATGTGTTTTCTATTAAGACTTCGCTACACCCGCAGTTTTGAACCTTTCGTCTATAATTTACCCAATTTTTTTAGTGTGTATATTTTTTATGCATGTATTTCCTGTTTTATTGACTTAGTATATGTTATAATTCAATGTTTTGTTTTTTTTTACAAAATATTTCTCTTTTGTTTTTCTATATATATTTACACATTTTATGTAATATGTTTGATATTTGTATGTTTAACTTGTGTCAAACAATTTCTGTTTTACACACCAATAAATATTATTATTATTATTATCCTTGACTTCATCTGATCTGTTCAGGATAGTACTGTCCAGTTCATAATCGAATATTAATGGCTGTTTTTCCTGCTGAAAAATACGACAGCACCAATCATTTACATCATTTAGATTTCTTTGGAGAATCATGCAATCCTCGACGGTATCAGCAGTACAGAACAATTTCATGTCATCTGCATAAAGCAGACAGTTGACATCGACACTTTAACTATATCGTTAATAAACAAATAAACAATAAAGGTCCAAGTATTGAGACTTGGGGAACTCCAGTTGTAGCCAGGAATTTCTCAGACTTAAAACCACGGTACTCTGCATATTGATTCCTGCCAGTTAAAAAAGAGGAAAGCAAGGAGAGTAACAAATTCGAAAAACCATGCTTATGAAGAAGGATTCATGGTTAAGTCTGTCAGAGGCTTTGAAAAAATCGGTGTATATAGTGTCAACTTGTTTAACCGCGTTAGTAGCCTTGGATATGAATTAGGTGACAGTAAATAAATTTGAAACGGTTGATCTACCCGTGACAAATCCGTGCTGGGAAATACTGATCTGCCCTCGTATATTATTATAAATTGCGTCATGTAAAGAAATTTCTAACACCTTAGCGAAATTGCAGATTATAATAATAGGACGGTAATTTTCAACGTTAAATTTATTCCTTTTTTTAAAAATTCGACACGCCTTGGATAACTTCCATCGGTCTGGAAATACTCCCGATTTTAGACATAAATTAAAAATTGTCGTTAGAGGGCAAACAAAAGTAAGGTGGGTAAACACAATCTCTAATAATGAAAGCAGATATATCATCAGGACCCTTAATGAACTTATGCTTCAGCTTTAGCAAGGCATGTATAGTCCAAGTAAGGACTTCCTGAGACAACAAAAACGGAACAAAAACTTTACGACATCATTATTATCGCCGCGGGCCACCGATGGTATGCCTAACATCAAACGATCAAACGACTCGCCGCACATTAAAAGCGAGCGAGATGCTTTGCGGTCGAGGGTCGGTCGAGGTAGCACAAAGAATAATGGTATTTTAATGAGGTCGTAAAGTTTTTGTTACGTCTCAGTTTATTCCTACTTGAACTATAACATATTTACTTCACTGAACATATTTATATTCAGGAAATTTGTTGCGCCAAGTATATTATCGGGGTGGGCATTAGAATTGTTAGTAGACCAGGGCCAATCCTGTTTAAGGCAATAAAAATTCTTAGCAGTATACGAATGGTCGGAAAATGTAGTTAATGGTGTAAATAATTAAGGAAAAATCGTCCAGACTGAGTAAAAGTTCGGGAAGGGGGGTTGGGGTGGTAATATATACGTTTTTAGGGGTTGGTACTCGTTTTTTGCGATTTGGGGCTAAACTATGCATCCTATCGAAAAATGTTGAATGGAAAAGTGGTAGATAATGAAAAAATCTAAAACTTTCTAATTAATCATTATTGACCATAACCTGAAAATTATCGAGAAAAATGCAAAAAACCGTTTTTTCGGTTTTTAATTTATAACTATCGCAAAAATGTTTATATTTTCATGAAAATTGGTCAAAATGTTCTCTTTTGTGTTTCAAACAAGCCCAATTTTTTTCAAAGCGAAATATTTAGTTTTCGATGTATTATGAAGAAAATAAAAAAAGAAGACTTAATTTTCAATCGGAAAATTTGGTTAGCAAATTTTCGATTATTGAACTTTACTAGTGCTCATTTTTTTTTCGTTGAAATCTCAACTTTAATAAAGGATTAAAATATAATATTGTTTATATACAAAAATATCGTTAAAAAAGCGAAAAACCGAAAAAACTACTTTTTAAAAATCGAGTTTTCGGTGAAAATCATGAATTTCTCTTTCTTTATTGTAAATAAACGTTTGCATTCATAAAAAGCGTTAATTCTCATACAATACTATGTTATACAAATAACGTACATGTACCTAACTATTTTCGGCTTTCAAAGTCCCGAAAACATTACTTAAACTGCAATTAAATAGGTAAAAATTCAAAAAACACTAAGGCTGTGAACTGAGAAAATTTGTTAATTATTTCTTGTGATTCGTAAGTATTTACAAATTATCACGTCAAAGTCTTATATTTGATTATAAAATTCAAAAATTAAAAGTAAAATAATTATTTTTTTCTTACTGGGCAATTCTTCATCGCCAGAATCGATCAAACTTTCGATTTCTTCACGTTCATTTTCTATATCTTCAATTTCTTGGAGTTCTTCTGGATTGTCCAGTTCAGTATCATTATTTTTATTATTATTTATTAGACAGTGGGTACTGTCTTCGTCTTCGATGTCCTCGAGATTACAATTTTATTCGTACAACGATTTTTCGGCATTAGAACATTTATCAGAACCGTGACAATTTGAGCACAAGTTTGTGCACTTTGAGCCATGCTTGCGACACCCACATTTGTTATTACCGCATCCTGTTTCGCAGCTGCAGCAGATAATTTTCAATAAATTTTCAGGAATTAATTCTTGTTCTGTAAATATAGGTACGATGCCATTAACATGATGTTTCCATCCCCAATCTGTAGCTGTTAATTGATTACCAAGCCAACTTTATATTTGAAAATACACCCTGTAACAATGTTGCTTAGCTGCCCCTTCAGTTGAAGGTAATTTTTTCAAATGAAATGAGGATTTAACAGTAGCCCTTCGGTAGAGTTCAAATCTTTTGTAACTAGAAGCTATTATTTTTAATCCATTTTCGGTAATCGTTCGTTTGTTTGCATTTGTATTGTAAAAAATTTCTGCAAGATTAGGTAAATGTTTATCGACCAATAATGATTTTATAATTGTTTTTTTTCCTTTCCCAGCAAAACTGGAAGTGGTATCGCAGCCAGAAAAACAATGCAAAAATGCTACAATATGTTTATGTGATTTATGTTTAAAACTATTAGAGGTGTAATAAGTATCATTAATATTTCCTGCATCAGGTTTGTGGAAATAGATATTCAATTCATGTGAACTGAATTGATTTAAAAAAACTAAAAGATCTATGTCTTGACCAACAACTACCGGACTTTTTTGCTACTTCAAGGGATGTATTGATAATTAGGGAATCTGCATCTTCTTCATATAACTATTTTTTGCGTAGTTGTTTTGTACATAATGTAAATATTTTTGTGTTATTTCATTAATTGTATCGTTTTTTTGCCAGATTACTTTGTGTAAGAGAAACCCGCCATCAACAACGTGTACAATATTGCTCGCAGTTGGTAACGAATCGATGCTCGCAGATTCTGTGTATAAATGTGACTTAACATTTTTTCTGAAGCCACTTTCTGTAAACAACGACACAGGAAATGGAGCAAGCACTTACTGTAAATAATTTTTCATATCATCTGTGCTGCTGATATTTCGCGAAATTCTCTGAAATAATAGTAATGGATCAATTGTAACAGTCTCGCCTCAGTTAGGTACATGTACATTACTTGTATAACATAGTATTGTATGAGGATTAACGCTTTTTAATAATGTAAACGTTTATTTACAATAAAGAAAAAGAAATTCATGATTTTCACCGAAAACTCGATTTTTAAAAAGTAGTTTTTCAGTTTTTCGCTTTTTTAACGATATTTTTGTATATAAACAATATTATATTTTAATTCTATATTAAAGTTGAGATTTCAACGAAAAAAATGAGCACTAGTAAAGTTCATTAGTCAAAAATTTGCTAACCAAATTTTTCGATTGAAAATTAGGTCTTCTTTTTTTATTTTCTTCATAAAACATCGTAAATTAAATATTTCGCTTTGAAAAAATTTGGGTTTGTTTGAAACACAAAAAAGAACATTTTCACCAATTTTCATGAACATATAAACATTTTTGCGATAGTTATAAATTAAAAACCGAAAAAATGGTTTTTTGCATTTTTCTCGATAATTTTGAGGTTATGGTCAATAATGATCGATCAGAAAGTTTTAGATTTTTTCATTATCTACAACTTTTACGTTCAACATTTTTCGATGGGATGCATAGTTTAACCGCAAATCGCAAAAAACGAGTACCAACACCTAAAAACGTATATATTACCACCCCAACCCCCCTTCCCGAAGTTTTACTCAGTCTGGACGATTTTTCCTTAATTATTTACACCATTAACTACATTTTCCGACCATTCGTATACTGCTAAGAATTTATCGTCTATTACGATATTTTAAACGGTTTGGCCCTGGTCTGGTGTGTATGCAGTTTGAAAAAACGAAACAAAAGCGTTAACAATGTCTAACGTGTTTCCATGTTCAAGGTCATTGCACATACTATAATCGGGTATGGAGGCAGTCTTGAAAATAAAGAAGCAAAAAAATTGAAATAATAAAATCAGTTAAGAAATAAATATTAACTTACTTTTTACGTACAATTATAAATAAAAATCAGTTATTTGGATTTCAAACTAATAAAATTACTAACTATTAGTTAAGACGCATTTGTATGTCCAAACTTCCATGGAATAATAAGACAGAAAAATAGACTGAAATTGCTCTATGAAAACAATGATGGCTGAAATAAGTCAGTGTATTTTAGGACCTGATCATCCCTAAGGAGTCTGAGTTGCTCGAACTGTGCAGCTTAACATTAGCGGCACGTAAAAGCAAAAATTGCTCCGTTCGGTTTGCTTCGGGCCCCGTAATGATTTCCTTTTTCTGGTCAGTTTAGGTGTGACTTGTTTTTGATCGACCAGTAATTGAAAACCAATTATTACGATGAATTTATCAGGAGGACGGGGCCAATTGCGCAAGCCGAAATTGTCCAGACAATACATAATCATCTTGCACGACCATTCGACTGCCGTAGCGTGCATTTAAGCTTAAAATCTATAATGTGAAATAGGAAAAAGGAAAATTTATTTACTATTAGATATTTGATCAACGTTTTTAGTTAAATTTACAACTTGTTGAAGAACTTTTACGCTTATGTTATGAATTAAATAACCAGTATTTTTCTAATATATTTTTCAATAATGACGGAAATTAGATTTAAGCTTATTACATAATTCCTTACCTTCCATAGATATTGTATGTTGTAGATGTGTATTTAATAATGTATTGTTTTATGGTCGATAGCCGCGTGGGTTTAGGCGCGAGGTGGCAATCGCGATTAATCACACGGGCATCGCACCACCATTTTCTGGCACTGTCGGAGGAAATGGTTGTATGTCCGCGTTGTGTAACCCTCTTCCGCACTTGGCTTCTGGAATTGGGGGTTGTCTAATTTCTGTGGTGCTTATTTATTTATTTATATTTTTGTGGTGTATATACCACCCCATGTATCTATTAATGATCATGAAGTACTACTGGACTTTCTTGATCATTACCACTTTCTACATAACGTTAATATATTGCTTCTAGGTAATTTTAATATGCCGTATTATGAAAAGATATTAGTTAATAATGATAGGAAATTGGAAGCTCTAAGTAAATTTTGTAAAAATATAAAATATAGGAATTATAATATTCCAACCTATCCTATTTTATTTTTGATTTGGATTGTTTCGAAACTACTGAGAGATGGGGCTAGTTACGCTCTACTGCGGTGGAACTTAACATTGCTTATGAGATGCAAACTCCGGGAATTCAAGGTATCACTTGCACTGCACTGACGAGACCCAAAACTAGGTCGAAACCAGTCTGCAGTTAGTGACATCCTGGGATGAAGGAGGCCTCGCATCTTCCTCGCAGCATTCGAGCATTCCAAGTCATTGTATTTTAGTGCTAACTGTGTTTACACAAAATACTTAAATTTTACCATAGAATTCAGCGCTCATAAGGGGGAATAGCTGTATTGATTTAATTTGTTGAGTCCATATTTATATAAGGCACTTGCAGATAGGTTGGAATATTATAATTCCTATATTTTATATTTTTATAAAATTTCTTTCTGCTATAAAGTTGCTTATTCAGTAATTTTTGTATATTTCATGATCTTAACCAGTACAATTTAAAAACTAATATGAATAATAGAACTCTGGATCTTGTTTTTTGTAATAAAAAATCTGAAATTTTGCACGATAGCACTCCCTTAGTACTCTATTTATTAACATGGAATTAAATGAGTTGCGTTATAATATATGATTTTTCACAACCATTACTACCCAAAAGACATATAACTTTCGAAAAGCCAATTTTACAGCACTTTATAACTCATTAACAGAGACAGACTGGACTTTTCTGTAAGATTATTCGGGTGCAAATGTTGCCTGCGATAAATTGTGTGAAAAATTATACAATATCTCGGATAATCATGTGGCATAAGAACAGTACATGTAATACTCTGTTTGGCTTACTCCTGACATTATAAACTATATAAAATTAAAAAATAAACATAGAATTAAATATAAATAATTCAACTCAGTTATGATCTTAGTGAGTTTCTGAGAAAAAATTATTACGAGACTGACTAATGTTGCCATATAAAGAGTATTTAAGAACGTCCAAGACTCAATTATATATGATCCTAACACATTTTGGAAATTTTTTCATGCTGAGAAGCAAAACCCAAGAATTCCAGATAGTATGACGTATAATAACACCTCTTATATATTCTTTAGTTGATCTTTGATCTATTCGGGGAATATTTTAGTAACGTTTACCTTCCTCAATATAATGATTCACTGTTGTCTTTAAATACTGATTCGAATATTACACGTGCGTCCACCTTCATTCCAGACTCCAGTTGTTAAAGTCTTAAAAAAATTAAAAAACAAACTTACTTCAGGGCCTGATAGAATATCATGTTTTTTTGTAAAGGATAGTGCATATGTATTTGCCAAACCTCTTTCCATTTTGTTTGGTTTAGAGTTGAAAACTGCGACATTTCCAGATGTGTGGAAAATGGCTAAAATCTGTCTCATTTTAAAAACTGAAGATCCATCTATAGTTAGCAATTATAGACCTATTTCAGTTCTGTGTAATTTGGCAAAGGCTTTTAAAATGTTATTGCGGGATAACATCCTGCTAGACTTAAAGAATTCTATTACTCAATTTCAGCATGGCTTCATGGAAAAAATATCTGCTCTATCTAACCTATGTTTGGTTACGCAATTTATTGCTGATAATATAGACAATGGCAGTCAGGTTGACGTTATCTACACATACTTTTCTAAAGCCTTTGACCGCACAGACCATCCAACTTTACTGCACAAGTTACCCTTGTTCAGCATTAATGATTCCATTATGTTATTACTTAAATGTTACCTTTACTACTGTAAATCGTACGTTTGTTATAATGGATATAGGTCTTCTTATTTCATTACTAGCTCAGGTGTACCTCAGGGATCGAATTTGGGACCACTACTATTTTTACTTTTTATCAATCATTTAACTGGGGAATTAACGTGTGGCAGATTACTTTTTGCCGATGATCTTAAAATTTATTGTAACATCTCAAGCCTGGATGATTGTGGCAGTCATCAAAGTGAACTAAATAAGGTGATTGAGTGGTCTAGTGTAAATAGAATGGATCTAAATGCTGTCAAGTGTAAAATAGTTTCCCGTTCACGAAAGAAAAATCCTCTAAACATTCCTTACCATATTCAACATAGAATAAATACTATTAGAGACCTAGGTATTGAGGTTGATAGTAAATTATCTTTCGCAGGCCCTATTAATAACATTACTATTAATAATAATAATAATTTAATTTATTTAGCATATTGCTAGTTTACAAAAATTTTTTTACAAAATTTTTACATTATTAATCTTATTGTATAACTTTATAACTACAAAGCACAGTGGCAAAAGTACATTTCATGATATAAATAAATAGAGTATAATACATTAGATGCCTAAATACAAAGCTTTTGTCTTATGTTTTAAAGTTTGGACATTTTTTGATTGTTTAATTTCGTTTGGCAATTCATTAAAAAGTCTAAGGCCATCATTAAATAGTGATTTTTTGAGAATATTTGATTTACTTCTTTCTATGTGGTAATTATCACAGTTTCTGGTACCATATGCATGCAAACTTGATCTCTTTATCAAAAATTTCTGTAGGTACTGTGGAGTCAAGTTATTTGCTGTTTTGTATACTAAGATCACAGTTGATTGTTCAATTATTTGATCGACATTTAACCATTTTAAGGAATTCAACATATCTTTTACTGGTACATGCATATTACAATTCAGTATTATCCTCATAGCTTTATTTTGTAATAGTTGTAACTTGTATATATCATCCTTTTTACAAGAAATTAATAATGACATACAATAGTTGAAATGTGGAAAGATGATAGTATTGTACACCGCTGATTTACACCAGTCAGAGAGGTTATCAGAAACTCTTCGAAAATATCCAACTTTTTTACCTATTTTTTTTTACATAAGTATTCTACGTGTTTAGTAAAATTTAACTGCGGATCCAAAACAACACCTAAATATTTTATTTCATCCACGTAATCTACTTTTATATTATTTATATATACAGATAAATTCTGATTTATAAACGATTGACAGTTTCTTTTGGTGCCCAGTACCATACCTTTAATTTTTGCTGCGTTTAACTTTAATTTATTACTACATAACCATAAGTACAAATATTGCATTTCTTGGTTCATGATGTTTACAACTTCTATAAAATTTTCACCAGAAACTGGGATAAGCGTATCATATGCGAAAAGGTTTACAAAAGAGTTTTTCAGTGCACTGCAAATATCATTCATATAAATAATAAATAACAAAGGGCCCAACACACTACCTTGAGGAACACCGTAGTCACTCTTCACTTTTTCAGATAAAGCCCCGTTACACTTTGTTCTATGGTACCTGTCTGTTAAATAATTTTCCAGCCAAGCCAGAACTTTATTTTTGACTCCATACATTGCACATTTTTTTATCAGCGCTTTTCTGTCAACAGTCTCAAAGGCTCGTTGCAAATCAACAAACACACTTAGCACGATATTACCTTGATCTATATCACGTCTCCATTTTGAACACACAAGCTGTATTGATGTTACACAGGAATGCTTATGACGAAATCCAGATTATCCACTGTATAGTATATTATTTTTATTAAAGTACGCATATAATTGTTCGTATACCAAAATTTCTATGATTTTTTCGATGAATGGCAATATATTTATCGGTCTACAATGCTCAGGTTTTTTTGGACCACTTACTTTTGGGACTGGCACTATAAGGCTACATTTTAATTCAGTTGGCATTTTTCCGGTTGTTAAGGATGTAATAATTAAATGCAATAGTGGATAGCCAATAACATCACAGAAATCTTTCATCGCCCTTACTGTAATGTTATTATCACAACTAGATTTGTTACTTAGATTGGAAATTACCTTTTTTAATTGAAAATTTGAAATTTCGGAAGGAGCCATTATAATTGTATCTTCATAGTTTGTTTATACATATGGTATGGAATTAGCTATGTCAGTTATACTATCAGCAAAAAAATTGTTTAACTTATATTCTACAGATCCTGCATCGTCCTCAAACTCTACTGAATTTATATCACCCGTTTTACTCTTTGTACTTACTATTTCCTTCAAAGTTTTTCACATTTGCTTGCTATCATTTTTACAACGATCTATATTTTTTTCATAGTATTCTTTTCTTTTCTTCCGGATTATCGAGACAACGATATTTCGATTTTCCCTGTATGTTTTCCAGTCATTGTCATTATTTGTGAATTTAGCCTTCTTATATGCCTTATCTCGCTGTTTTTGCATTTTTTGTATTTCTTTGTCCATCCATTTATTTTTATTTCTTACAACAATTCTTTCCTCCGGTGCAATTTTGTTTAAACTACTCATAATATTATCATGAATGTTTTTATACAGTATGTCTACATCTGTTGAATTATAATTCCATTCCTTACCATATTCAACATAGAATAAATACTATTAGAGACCTAGGTATTGAGGTTGATAGTAAATTATCTTTCCAGGCCCTATTAATAACATTACTGCATCTGCTCTTAAATCGCTTGGCTTCATAATAATTGAAATTGAGCTTTTATAACAATTAAGTTTTTCGGTTCCTAGGCAGACGCCAAGACAAGATATCACATTTTATATTGACACAGCTAGAACTAATGTTCTTATGAAGTGCCCACTTTTGTAATTTGTTCGTATTTTAATAAAATTTCTTGCAATTGGGACTTGTATTCAGACTCGCTCAAGGACTCAAGCAAGTCTTAAATGTGGCGCGTGGTATTTTATTTGTTTCCCATAGTTAACTTGCATTTGTGGTATTTTAATTATGTTATTTTTTTTGTTACTTTAAATCTAGTTAGTAAGTTCAAATTAATTTGTTTATATATCTTACATGTTATTTTTTTGAGTTGTCCTGTTATTAGATTGTAAAAATCTGCTGAACGAATAAATACATAAATAAAAAAAATGGAATTTAGTTTTTCAGTAAGCTTATCTTTAATTTTTTTAACTTCAATATTATTACTGCATGCCGATTGTCTTCAGCACACTATAAAATTTCCACTGGCCGTTTCTAATTTTTCACACACGTTCACGTTTGCCTTTCTTGAAGCTTCCAAGTTGTAGCAATTTTGTTTAAATATAAAAACATTATATAATCGAGGTGTTTTCGGTTTGGATAACTTTTGAACTATTCTTGAATTTCTGTCAACATTCACTGTCACTGAATGTCTCTTTTAGTTTCCCATGAATCGACCCGGGAAGTTTTAGCTGAAGCACCCTGTACAGCGAAAGACGTACTATTTTTATTACAGCACAATTTTTTGTGTACAACAGTACCTCAACCTAAATTTTGTTATCACACTAATAGTACAAGAATTCGAAGAGCTACGTATATTTCTAAAACATTAGGCGTTAGTTATATGATAACTGTTATCCTGTTACTGCAATACCATCATTAAAATAGCTATGAAACAAAATGGACGCCGTATACATTAGGAGCTAGCTATATAGCGGAAATTGGAGAAATTTCATCACGATTATGATTATTACCGAGTATTAGAAATAGTTTTAGTAGTCCTGGTCTGTTAAAAGGCTCTATGTAATATGAAAAAATTCAGTCAAATCAAGGCATGAAGATGTATTGCGAGATATATCAAGGAAAGAGCAACACAGCGGTGAAAAAAGTCACGTTATAAATCATCTTTATTCCTTTATGCGATAAAAATGTACCTTCCGAGTCAGATGTTTTCTGTATTTTGTAATATATTATCAGGTTAGTCTTTAATGGTTTACACTTTCAAGGGCTACAGCGTTTTTATTCGAATATAATGTTTGAGATGTTATGTAACAATTAAATTATAATAAAATCTTTTCTCCCAATCAGTATGGATTTAAGGAAGGTATTAGTACTGATGATGGTTTGTATGAGGTTGTAAGAACTGTATATAATTCTGTAAGTAATAATAAAAAAAACAAATTGCAATATTTCTTGATTTGACCAAAGCTTTCGATACGGTATCGCGTGACATTTTACTTAACCAACTTAACGAATATGGTATAAGGCGTATAGTTAATGACTTGCTCAGAAGTTATCTTCAAAATAGGGAACAATGTGTTAAAATTGGTGAAATTGACGTTCCCCAGGGATCCGTACTAGGCCTGCTTATGTTTGTTGTAGTAGATATTGTAGTCGATATCAATGTAAAGAGCCTCCTATATGGTAATGATTTGAAAATATATTGTATAATAGAAAGCGAGGACTGTGAAAATCTTCAGAACAACTTGAACATGGTTGATGACTGGTGCCTGTTTAATCACTTACCTCTCAATATATCTAAATGTATTACATTCACCTTTTCTAAAATGCGTAACACTATTAAGTACGATTATCATACAAACGGTTTACTATTACAGAGGCCAGACAGTAAAGGATTTTGAAGTTATCTTTGATGTGTCTGAGTTTCAAAGAACATATTAATTTCACCATTGCCTCAGCGGTAAAAAACTTAGGCTTTGTAATAAGAAACTGCAAAGGGTTCAGCAATACTGACATTATGAAACTGTTGTACTACTCATGTATACGATCAAAATTGGAATACTGCTCGCTAATATGATCCCCAGGATATGCTATATAAACAGCGTTTAGAATGTCCAGCGCCGTTTTGTTAAATATTTATGTTTTATTAAATATGGTATCTATCCAATATCTGGGTATTCGCAAAATGTTATGTTGGAAAGATGTCGCATATTAAATATGGACAAAAGAAAAATAGTACACTCAATAATTTTCTTTACATTACTTTTAACATGCTTGATTGTCCTCTTTTTTCTGGGGGGCAACTGAATTTTCATACACCTCGTATAAAAAGCCGGAACTCTGAAACATTTCATCTTGCTACTCCTCGAACTAATGTAGTAAAGTATTCTCCTTTATATTTTATGTGTAATAACTATAATCTACTGTAAGATAGACTTGACATGTTCAACTGTGACATTAACTCAATCAAACAGGTTGATTTATAATAAATTCTTAATACAACATTTGTTTTTGTACTCAACCGTAGCTCTATTGTAGTTCTATTTTATTATAATGTATTTAATGTTTTTTTTTTGTTTAATGTTTTAATGTTTTTAATTATAATGGTTTATTCTATGATAATGTATAATGTTTTCTATTATTTCACTGTAATGTTCCCACCATGCAATTGGTTACCTCTTGGTTGGTTGTATTTAAATAAATAAATAAATGAGAAATATAATTACGTTTCTGTTGGTGTTAATTTTTGCCACCGGTAAGAAATACGACTCGTGCCCGCCTCGTGATTATATTTATAATTTCGGGACCGCAGCAGCGCGTAAGAGATTTACTAAACTCGCAAAGTCATTCTTCAAAGCCGCGCTGGGTGAGCTCCCCCGAAACCTCAAACGACCCATATACATTAGGCAGTAATGTGTATGCGGCATATCAGCAATGTAACTTAATATGAAGTTATAAAATCGGCAAATAAGACGTATTAAAACAATGGCTTCGAGCCACGACAAGGTGAAGTCAAAACTTTTCTAGTTAATTAACATGCTATCGACTGGGGCTAATTGTGTGAGCAAAACCGAGACAGCCGTCCTCATCGTACCATCCTCGTGTCTGCTCAGAAGGGAAATAGTTTCAGAATACCCCGGGTTATTAATTACGACGGGATTGGGGGACGGCGTAATAGTCCGGTGTAATTATGGGTGTACATCGCCGTAAAAAATAATGAAGTTGAAGTTATTTGTCATTCCTTTGAGACATGAAATATGGTTAGCGGCATACTAATATCCAGGCGCGACTAAGATATGGCTCATCGCTTTTGTTTGTCCTTTGTTTTTAAAATTTAGGGAAAACATGTAGTAATTACGGGCCGTCACAATCTCAACATTGTTTGGATGATTATCAAGAATGCTTTTTGCATACTTCAAAAACACATTGGTTCATAAAATAAACATTAATCTGTTTGAACCGAGATCTAGAGGGCGGGGCCCTCGAAATATACAAAATAAAAGTGGCCTATGCAACTTACCAAAAACTGAGGCTTTATTCTTATGTAAAATACATGCGACCGCTCTCCTGGAAAGTTAATTGAATCATAAAAATATTGCTCCGGTCCATTTTTTTGGTTAAATATTTCTCAAAAATGGCAACTGTTTCATTCATTATTCTTTATTTTTCAATCCCATCAAAATAAATATTATTTTTGTATACATGGCAGGAAAGCCAAAGGTTTGAGTAATTCCAAAATAAATTTTAAGGTCCTTGTTCTCGTACACACACTAAATTTCAATATAATTTTTTATTCCCTTTAATAATAGGGTGGGGGTAGTAGAGGGGGTGGCTAATGCCAAACAAATTTTTGAGACCTTGATTTTTCGTTCGTACATGTTCGAAATTGCAATATTATGGACCTGCTTGCTTTGCCTAGTTACCTTTATTTACCCCCATTTACTCCCGAACCCTTCAACTGAATTAGATCAAAATATAATCTAGTTCCAGATCTCATTATAATACATAAGTGTACCGAATTTCAAGTCAATATCGTTAACGGTGCCAGAGTAACCGTACGCATAAAACAAAAGTTACAGACAGACCGACAGACAGAAAATTTTTTTCGCTCAAATTTAAAATCTCGACGTTTCATGACATTTTAAGCCTATTTCAGCAACAACAAAAAAATATTTTTTTGTGTTACTATACTTCCAATGGACGTGGAAGTAATAAAAACAATGTAAAAGACACACTAAAATACAACATGTGTAAGTTAAAAAAATGCACAATCATAAAAGAGCAGTACCTCAAGTATAGAGAACTCCTCCAGGAGGCGACCATCGACGCGGGAGACCACCCGGAGGTACAACACTCGCGAAAACCTAAAAAACAATATTTGTATATGTGTATATATATTATTTCTCTATACTTGAGGTACTGGAGGAACGACGGCTGGCAAGAGAGCTCCTTTAAGTAGGATCAGTCTTTCGGCTGGTGTTTGTTGCAATCGAAGCATTAGCGTTTTGATGGTAATATGCAATTATTACACTTAACGCGCCAGGCTTGTAACTTGTAATTCAGCGATCGGCGGGGCACATAGCCCAGACAGTAGCTGTTGGTTGCAGTCTGGTTACGTTCCTTATAGTAAAATAAGGATTTTATAGAGGAGTTTGCGACTAAAAATATTATGTTTTAATATTCCGCCCTCTAAAAGCACACTCTTTTTTTGTGTATAGGAGTAACTTGCGATTTTAAAATATTTTTTGATAAATTCCACATTCAATACATATGTTTGTTAATTGTGCAATAGGCTTTACAAATACATTTTAAAACCTCGCTATTACTATGTGATTTTTCTGTTCACTTACACTGAAAGGTCTGCATAGCTCAACCACATGATGTTTATTACACTCGCATGGGATATTGTATATGCGGTTTTTTAATTTTGCTTCTGGTTTAGTTTTCCTTTTGTCAAAATAGATCTGAGTGTTTCCCGTTTGAAATGCCGTCCTAACATCAAATTTCTTACCTATACGGCGTAGTTTTTCCGATAATCTGTATGTATGTATAACGATGTTCATATGCTATCTGTACTTCATCATTTCTATTTTCAATGTTTACGAAATATCTTTCAACAAAGGCTTCAGGATATTGGTTGTTTATTAGAATTTCTTTGATAAGTTGTATCTCATTGTTTAATATTCCTCTTTTACATTAAATTATTGGCTCTATCATATAAACATTTTATAACGGCTCTTTAAACATTTATTAATAGACTTGAGTTAAAATTTAAATATCTCTTTGTATGGATCGGTTTTCTATAAACGTATATTTAATAGTATTATTTACTCTTGCAATTATAACATACAAAAACTGTAGTTTGTTCATATTTTCCAGTTCTTCTAAAGTAAATATAACAAATGGCTCGTTGGTTATTTATGTTTTCTAAAAAAATATCTACCAAATCAGCCCCATGAGGACAGATTGCAAAAATATCTTAGCCAGGTAAGGGGTTTGTATAAACAATTTTGCACGTGTCCATTTTCAAAATCTTAAATATGCTTCTTAAGATTGATGATAATTTTGAATGCTGATTAACATTGTTATTTTTGTAGATTTTGTGATAATTTTTCATATGGGAGAGAAACCCAAGAAAGAAGAAAATAATATAACAAACCATCACAGTTAAAGTTTCGAAAATATTAGTATCTAATATTTGGCGGGTGCGCCGGGTATCGACTACGTCGATCCAATCGTATTTGGTTTTGGAAGTATTTCATATAGATTTAGCCCATGCATTGGTTTCAGGTTATAATTTTTGTGTAATTTTAAAGCAAATTAACATTTTTTTATCGCTGTATATATGGCTTATTTTTGTTTGTATAAAACTATTCTAGAAGTCAAATCGCAAGGTGACGTATGTTAAAAAATTGCCGTATCCCTAAACATATTATTTGTTCTGTTTTATTTGATGATATATAGAGGAAGGCGTGAAGTGTCACTTGTCTCGGAGAAAAATTGATGCCTAACTTGAGTACATTTTTCGTCTTTTTAATATTTACATGTAAGGCCAACCTGTTGCCTATGCAACATATGTCCGTTGTATGCAAACTCACATTACAACTGCTGTCTTCTCATCATGAATAAATGAAATTTAGAGAAGATGGAGGTATGTGTAATTTCAATGTTTGTTTTACCAGGCGCTTTAATATCCTTATTGAATTATAACAGCGGGAACATTTGGAGGAGTATTATTTATAATAATTTTAAATTCGTTAACAGACTAACTTTTTTGTGTGTGGGACGTGATGAAAAAATATTTCAATAAAGAATTAAACAATTGCAATTCAAATGTATTTATTTGGCCGTTGATATCAAATTAATCGATGTGTAAGTTCCCGGGACTTCGGCGGGTTTAAATAAAAAAATATTCTATTTCCTTATGCAATTTTCAGTTTAAAAATGAACCAATACCGAATAATTACAATTATAAAAGCAGTTCTTACATACAGGCATAGAGGTAAAAAACAACCCCAATTTAGACTTAAATGTATATATACGATATTAATTGTCCTGTATACTTGAAATAATTCAGTATACAGAAGCAAAAAGTTAAGACACTAACAAATTAATAGCAATTAAAGTAATTGAGTGATTCATCAACAACCTTAGTAATAGAGATAATGCATCAGTACAATGCATAAACAATAAAATTGATGATCTAGAGGTATTTTTAGAGACTCGTAAAGATGTTGACTTTTTATGTATAACAGAATATTGGCTGCAAGTATCTCAAATGGTCTTTAAAGTAGTATCTCAAGCTTTTTCTGCCGTATTAATCATAAAAATGATGGCTCTATGATATTAACTAAAAATATTTAAAGAAAATATGCGATAGCGATCATTGTAATACTATCTGTGGTGACTTTAACATTATTCACTTGGAATCAAACAAAAAATATATATTCCTGATATTCTTCAACCATATAATTTTTGTATGAAAATAAACGAATTCACTAGATTATTATTCTACTTGTATCGACTACATTTGCACAAATTTTACGGATAATGTTGATGATAACTACAAGGTGATTCATAATAAAATATCACTCTGCATAAATTATTAGATTTAGCCTTATAGCAGATAATATAACCGAAAATAAGTCGTATATTTTATCAAGAATGTTTTGTGATTGGAACTGGGCTGAGGCTGAATTTGGGGACAGGGTCTTTCCTCAAACCCTGCCCCCAAACTGTTAACAAGAGGTGTTTATCAGTTGAAGTGCACATGTGGTAAGAGCTACATTTCAATTTCAATCATAATTATAATACTCGTGTAGTTGAGAACTTGTTAATACCAAACATAATATTTTTAGTCGCAAACTCCTCTATAAATCCTTATTTTACTATAAGGAAAATAACCAGACTGCAACCAAAGTTACAAGTTTGGCGCGTTAAGTGTAATAATTGCATATTACCATCAAAACGCTAATGCTTTGATTGCAACAAACACCAGCCGAAAGACTGATCCTACTTAAAGGAGCTCTCTTGCCAGTCGTCACACACTACTTGCAGACTGCAGTTTCGAGCTGTTGGCTCTCGTCAGTGCAAGGTAGGCATGCGACGACCGGCACGAGAATCCTTTGACTACTTAGTACATCCCGCTATTTCTACAATAGCGACATGTAAAATAGCCAGCAGGCGCCATCCAGCGGTGCAGTGTCTGTTGCAATCGAAAAATACTACAATATAGAGGAGTTTGCGACTAAAAATATTATGTTTAATATTCCGCCCTCTAAAAGCACATTTGAACTATGCTAAGCCAAGTCAAGCTATTTATTTTTCGATTGCAACAGACACTGGACCGCTGGATGGCGCCTGCTGGCTATTTTACATGTCGCTATTGTAGAAATAGCGGGATGTACTAAGTAGTCAAAGGATTCTCGTGCCGGTCATCGCATGCCTACCTTGCACTGACCAGAGCCAACAGCTCGAAACTGCAGTCTGCAAGTGGTGTGTGACGACTGGCAAGAGAGCTCCTTTAAGTAGGATCAGTCTTTCGGCTGGTGTTTGTTGCAATCAAAGCATTATCGTTTTGATGGTAATATGCAATTATTACACTTAACGCGCCAAACTTGTAACTTTGGTTGCAGTCTGGTTATTTTCCTTATAGTAAAATAAGGATTTATAGAGGAGTTTGCGCCAAAAAATATTATGTTTAATATTCCGCCCTCTAAAAGCACATTTGAACTATGTTAAGCCAAGTCAGGCTATTTATTTTTCGATTGCAACAGACACTGGACCGCTGGATGGCGCCTGCTGGCCATTTTACATGTCGCTATTGTAGAAATAGCGGGATGTATTAAGTAGTCAAAGGATTCTCGTGCCGGTCGTCGCATGCCTACCTTGCACTGACGAGAGCCAACAGCTCGAAACTGCAGTCTGCAAGTGGTGTGTGACGACTGGCAAGAGAGCTCCTTTAAGTAGGATCAGTCTTTCGGCTGGTGTTTGTTGCACTCAAAGCATTATCGTTTTGATGGTAATATGCAATTATTACACTTAACGCGCCAAACTTGTAACTTTGGTTGCAGTCTGGTTATTTTCCTTATAGTAAAATAAGGATTTATAGAGGAGTTTGCGACTAAAAATATTATGTTTAATATTCCGCCCTCTAAAAGCACATTTGAACTTTGTTAATACCAGACCATCAATTATTAACTTATGAACGTGGTCTCAAAACATGGGCATAATATTATATAACAAAGTCCGTATTTCTATTAGGAATACAAATTTTAGCCAATTTTAGCCATGTCATTAAAAAAACTCTTACTTAAAGAATGTTATTATTCTGTACAAGAGTTTTGTTTTAAAATAATAGTAACTGTCTAACTGCTTAATTTTAATGTTAGTGCTTACATATTTCTTTTTTTTTTATTAAATAATAATTTGGCTGATGTTTATATTTGCGTAATTACTTCCACGTCCAGTGGAAGTATAGCAATTCAAAAAAAATATATATTTTTTGTGGAAATAGGCTTAAAATGTCATGAAACGTCGATATTTTAAATTTGAGCGAAAAAACATTTTTTGTCTGTCTGTCGGTCTGTCTAACTTTTTTTTTGTGCTCACATTTACTCTGGAACCGTTTATGATATTGACTTGAAATTTGGCACACTTATGTAGTATGGCGAGATCTGGATTATATTTTGATCTAATTCCATTGAATGGTTCGGGGTAAATGGGGTAAATAAGGGTAAATATTCACAGCAAGCAGGTAAAAGTCCATAAAATTGCAATTTAGGGCATGTACGAAAAGTCAAGGCCTCAAAAAATTTTTTTGGCATCAGCTACCCCCCACTATCCCCCACGCTACTGCGAAAGGGAGTAAAAAAAATAAAATGTGATTTAGTGTGTATACAAGAACAAAACGTCTCAAAAAAATTTTTTGGCGTTGGCCACGCCTTCTGCCACCCCCACTCCATTATTAAGAGGAGTAAAAAATTAAATAGGGATTAGTGAGTATACGAGAACCAAGGGTCTCTAAAATTTATTATGGCGCTAGCCATCCCCATTGCCACCCCTATCCTATTTAAACAATTAAAATGGGATTTAGTGTGTATACGAAAACCAAACCCCTCTACCATCCCCACCCTATTCAATTCAATATAATTTATTAGCTTAGCTAAAACAAATACATCAGTTGCTGATTTAAGACTATATAGAAAAAATTATAAACAATAACTTAAATTATTAGATACTAAATGTATACACGAGATACATATACAATGACATATATAAGTAAAAACAGACTATTAAATTACCACCATTTTCCTTTAACGTACACTATACTTTTATACTTAAAAATATTAACATTTACACTATTTTTTATATCATTGGGTATTTCGTTATACATCTTTAGTCCCTTTATGAATAACTGATTTTCTTCATAGAGAGTGTTTGTTCTTTGGATATAGAAGTTGTCCTGAGACCTAGTGTTGTAGTCATGAATATCTGACAAAAATGAACAAAATTCCAACATAAGTGGAGCAATTATAGTTTTATAGATCAATAATTTTGTCCATGTACTTAAAAATTTTCCATTTCTAGAAAGGAACGAAACTTTTTTTGATACCTTTTTACATATATATTCACAATGATTAGAAAAACTTAGATTATTGTCGATGATAATACCCAGGTATTTAAATTGTGAAACATTTTCAATTTTATGACCATCAATTGCAATATTTAATGTTTGGTTATCACGATATTTGGACTTTAACAACATACATTTGGTTTTCTCTAAATTCAAACTTAAACTATTTTCATCTAACCACTTATAAATACCTACTAATTCCTTATCTAAGGTATGTTCTATAATATTAATATCATCGCCTACACAATAAAGGAGCGTATCATCAGCAAATGGTTGAATTTGGCATTTTTGTATACTCTGCTAACAATATTGTTAATATATAAAATAAACAATATGGGCCCCAGTGCAGAGCCTTGAGGTACACCATCTTGAATTTCTCTTAAGCTTGATATACTATTACCAAATTTAACTGATTGCCTCCTATTGGACAAATAGGATTGAAACCACCGTAACACTGTTCCTTTTAAACCTAGCTTTTCTATTTTCTTTAGCAACACTTCTCTGTCTATTGTCTCGAATGCACGTCTGAAACCTAGAAATACCACCCCCAATATATTTCTTCTCGCTGATTGCACTTTTCCAGTTCACAAGTACCGACTGTAATGCCTTTTCACAAGAGTTACTCTTCCTAAATCCAGCTTGATGTTTCGTCAAAATATTGTTGTTCTCTATGAAATTGATTAATTGATCTTTTACAATAATTTCCAAAAGTTTTTCGTATGGAGGCAGCATATTTATTGGGCGGAATTCGTTGCACAAGATAGTGTTTTCCCTTTTTCCGATAGGAACCACAGTAGAATATTTCCATTTTTCTGATACTATACCTTTTTGAAGCGACATATTGATTACATCAAGGAATCTGTTTCCTATTATTTCAAACGCTAGCCTTAATATTTTTACAGTAATACCATCAGTGCTACTTTTTTATTGGGCATGTTATTTATCGCATCTCTAAGTTTGGGCAGGTTACACAATTCAAAAGATTCCCAAGTACTATCTACCATTTGTACGCTACCTAACTGACTGTTATTTGTGCCATTTCTAGGTACATTTCCTCTAATATCTTCTATTGATTTAATGAAAAATTTATTAAACTCGTCACATATTTCATCTGTTTCTGTGATTATCTTATTGTTAAACTTTATTTCTTCTTTCAATGTTTCTGGCTTTCTTCTTACTAATTCTTTTAGCGTTTTCCACATTTCGCAGGAATCTCCTTTGCAGTCATCTATTTTGCTCTTGTAATACTTCACTTTACATTTTCTTAATAAATTTACTCCTTCATTTTTTTTTATTTTAAAAATTTCCCAATCTTCCGTCTCTTTTGTAATGGTTGCTTATTAAAGGAAGTATAATATTACACCAGGATTTAGTGTGTATAAGACTTGAATACAAAATCTGGATGTAATGATTTTTAATTTTAATGCTAACAATTTTAATTGTGTACTCAGTTGCTTATAGTGTCACGTTGCACTATATAATTGTTTATATTTCTGTTTTTATTTCTAACTATTGTACTTTTACCATGTATTGACATGTCTAATCTCGTTTTGTATTTTGGTCTTTTGGACAATACAGCAATTCTTGAGTTGTAAACAGTAATTTTATGTACTTGCAATTACTATTATTATTATTAAGTTTATTAAACAATTATTTTACACTCTTTATTTGAATTACTTAATTTTTTCATTCGACTTTTCTGGTAGACATCATCCAACTCGAACATTATATTGGTTGTAAGAAAATTTACGCCCACACATAACGATTACCCACAGGGCATAATCCATAAAGAACAGTATCGATCTCTAAAGTCACATCTAATCCAATGGTTAAAAAATATATGCGAGCCAGTGTTTTATGACTATAGGAAATCAAATTTTGGCGGATGCTTTGTAATCCACCGCCCCCGTCCTTCCATCAGCACTGTGGGTTCTCGAAGTGTGGAATTTTAATTTGGTCCTTTATTCTGAGAGCATTTCAACTCTTTATGTATTCTACAGAGTAACATAATCGTGCACTTGTAATCTGAAGGCCCCTAATGAGGCCGTTGTTCCAGTAATTAAAGCATACTCTTGTTTGTTGCTAACAAAGTTGTCAGATCTAAACTACATTACCCTTCCTTTGTTGATCTATTTTCTTCCCGGCCTTTTATCATGTCTTTTTATCTCTAATCGGTCTCACAAAGGCAAGATCCGACTTCTAGTGCTCGTCCCGGAGCGGATCCTTCGAGCATCAATTATTAACTAACATAAATATTTGTCTCGAGACGCTCCTACGAGTATTTTGCAGAATTAGAGATGTAACGGAATAAAGGAAATTTACTATTCTTTTTAATGAACAACCCTCTTTTATTCAATTCAAAGCAATTGCCTTTAATTGGGCCTTCGGAAAAATAGAAATGTTTTCTTTACGACACGCAGTGAGCGAGGGATGCAGCTGAAAATGACATAAAGTATCCAGCGTGTGTAGTTATTCGCTGGTAAGTAATTTATTGTGGAGAACTCACGAATTACATTTTTCTAACTTTGTCTGTGGTTGGACAGAAGTCAATCTTCATAAATAATTTTGACCAACGCCCTTTTCCTCAGATCAATTTTTTTATCCAACTTCTCACGTAAAGCCGACTTTCACTTTCAAAATCCTCACAGAGTGACTCATTTTACTCAGCCGGGATCTCTACTACTAGTACGGTGGCTATTGACATGCCTTCTTAGAGATGGATAGGAAGAGGATAAGGAGAGAAGAAAGATCCCGCATTATAGATGAGTGGCAACAACGCTGGAATTCAGAAACCAGAGGAAGATGGACAGCGAGATTGATAGGACGGATAGCTGTATGGGCAAACCACGGACATGGAGAGGTGAACTACTACCTAACTCAGTTCCTGACCGGGCACGGTTTTTTCAAGTCCTATCTATATAAGATGGAAAAAACGGAAAGTCCGGAGTGCGTTTACTGCGAGAGGGGATCCGAAGACGATACATAACACGAGTTCTTTGAATGCAACAGATGGATAAGAGAACGTTTCCATTTAGAAGCGACAATGGGCGGCCGGATAACACTCGATAACATCGTGGGCAACATGCTAGGTAGCAAACACTACTGGGAAGCCGTATCAAGATTCACAGAGACAGTGCTCCGGCAAAATAAACAAGAGGAGCAACTAGATTGAAGTTACCTCTTACCTCCGAACCCCAAATCACACCGATAGAAGGGGGACGTAGGAAAGCTCCACAGAGGAAGACAACGAAGACAGGCGGCGTCAAAAGACTGACATCAGACTGAAGTAATGCGAAAGCGGTCCCGGTCTGATCTCCCATCAGGGATTTCAAGAGGGCTTCTTGTTTCGGTTAGCTAAGGCGCCGACTACGCCCTTACAAAAAAAAACTGTCATGCTGTGGTGATTTTAATGAAGGAAGAATTACACTAGGCTGAAATTGCTTTCTATACCATAGTTAGTAAAATTCCCAAGATAGAGTTTCCAACTCCGTTTCATAAGCGCACAATAGGCAGGGGGGGCTTTTTTGGGGCCCTCAAAATGAAAAGTTTTCCTGAAAATATCAAAAGCGCTCTGCAGTAATTCAATTTTAGGAGAAAAACATCAATAATCAATTGCGAGGAAGTTACTTAAGCCGCACTTAAATGAATTAAAATTTAGTTCTCATATAACTTTCAGCGGCTTCTGACGAATGATTTTTGATCTCAACATTTTCAACAGGGAAGTTTTCTAACGAATTCAGCAATTCACATTTTTTGAACAAATGTGCAACTACCTTGAGAATTGAACATCGATCGAGGCACTGGAGAGAGTTCATATTTCGGGACGTGTTCGGGTGGCAATAAGAATTCGAGTGAAAAGGGATCGATCTTCTTTAATTTCTAGTGAGGTTGTTTTAGCACCTACTTTCAATTTTTTCAAATTATTTCTGCGTAACTGAAGATTGTTTTTCTTCATTGTGGACCAGATGCTGCCCTCAGAACTATTTACAAAATCATCATAAGCCGTTTGCCCAATTTCCCCCATTCTATCCCGTTCCCAGTAGCGCAACATGTTATTGTTATGTAGCCTATCGGCGGCATCGCAGGGCAGTATTTTGTCATAAAATATGATAGTATGAAATATAAGGGCATGTAATACTTACGCAAAATAAATAATATTGCTGTTATTAATCAACATGCGTCTATATACACCACAGGTAATGACGACCCCCTTTATCCCGGAAGGTTCTAGAAGAGCCTTATGTGGGCGGGGGTACACATTTAGAGACAAGGGACACACACCCAATATTCGTGTATAGTGGAAAAATCCCGCTCAGTATTTTCCACTGCCACGACCGGGGATCGAACCCGGAACTTTTGGGTGAAAGGCAAGTGCGCTCACCTTTCGACCATGAGTCATATAATCATATATGCAATGTGGGATTTAATAACCTTAGAAAAAAACCTGTGGCAAGCCTCATACTAAAAATTGATAACTCTATCTTTAAGTACATAATGTACTAACCTTTCATAACAGTTTGAGGTATGGCAGATACTTCCTTCACGAAAACCGCCACAGCTTCCAATGTTTAACAAAGCTAGAGCACTATACTATGAGAAGCCAGTATAAAGGTCTGAAGTTGACTATCTCTGCATTACTAAAATCGGTGGGGAAAATAACCATATTTCAAAGTGTGCATGTGTGTAAATTTTATATTGCGACATGTGTGAAATATTGCATATGGACTATTATCTAATTGTATTGTAAAATCTCGTTTGAGATCGTTTTGAAAACAATGTGCAAATCTAGGTGGTTTGGTGTGCTCAAAAACACCTCCAAAAAGCTTCCATTAGATTAAACTTACATAATATAGCCATAGAAACCAAAGGGGCTTTGCAAAGGTCCAAAGTCTAAGAATGAGTAATTAAACTAAAAATGTTTTCATTTCAATGTTGCAAATTTATTAATTTGACTCTTTCAATATACTTCCACATGGTCCGCTCGTGCGCCTAAATTAACAAAAATAATGAAAAGCTCCTATTCGTGTTTTTGGCTGTTTATCCCGTAGTGCATAATTTTCGGCGTTTTTTCCATAATTATACGTTCATGCTCTCCCGGACAGTAAAATTAAAATTTATCTAACCCTTTATGCGCGCTGAAATTACTAAACCCGCTGTTATTAAGACTATAAAGATATAAACCCGAAATTAAAATTGAAATAATATTTAACAGCAAGTTTAAAAGTAATTAATTTCGAAGCTTAAGATCCATTATAATACAAACAGTTTGAAAGAGACTACACCCGCTCGAGATCCCTGCCACGGTGTATTGTACGTTTGAAGGTAATTATCTTTTAATTTGACCTTGTGTTTGCGGATAATAATTGTTCGAAAGGCTGCCATGAAATTGTAATTAGTTGTCTAGGGGGAGGGGGAGAGTGGGAATGGGATCTCTTTAAGCCCTTCTAAGTTGTTTGACCACAGGGCTTTCACGAAACTTTAGACGTGGCTTTGTAACAGCACCCTTCTCTAAGGACAAGTAATCACTTGCTCCTTTTCCTGGTTTGCGATATTCAGATTGTTTAGCCTCACGCTCTCGAGTGGATTTTCTCCAGATCAACTTCTTTTAGTTTCAAATATACAATATGTACAGAGAAACATATTGTGACTGACTGTTTTAGCACTGATTTGAATATATGCCCAACGTGACAGTTTGGGGTGGTCCAATTACTTCCACGTCCAGTGGAAGTATAATTAAAAATATTATAGTATAAGTAGTATAAAAAATTAATTCTTTTTTGTTGAAATAGGCTTAAAATGTTGAAACGTCGAGATTTTAAATTTGAGCAAAAAATGCCCCGTCTGTCGGTCTGTCTGTAACTTTTTTTTGTGCGCACGTTTACTCTGGAACGTTTAAGATATTGACTTGAAATTTGGTACACTTATGTATTATAACGAGATCTGGAACTAGATTATATTTTGATCTAATTCCGTTGAAGGGTTTGGGGGTAAATAAGGGTAAATAGGCAAAGCAAGCAGGTAAGAGTCCATAAAATTGCAATTTACTGTATGTACGAAAAGCCAAGGTATCAAAATTTGTTTTGGCATCAGACCATAACTTGATACTTCATAAGCTTTGTTCTTTTGGTTTGTCCGATTCTTTAATTACTCTTTTTAAATCATATTTACAAAACAGGACTCAATATGTTGTATCGGATGGGTTTAAGTCTGTCGAATACTTGGCGACATCAGGAGTTCCTCAAGGGTCCATACTCGGACCATTGCTGTTTAATATCTTTATCAATGATATTGTAGATGTCATTGATGTAAACTGCCTTATTTATGCCGATGACCTAAAGATATTTACTACTGTCGATACTTTCAATGACTGTCTTCGTCTTCAAAATAGCTTAGATAAGGTAAATGCCTGGTGTGCGCAAAATGAGTTGCCCTTAAACGTTGAAAAATGTAACGTCATGACTTTCACGACGAAAACCACACAGATAATTTTCGATTATAAACTTGACAATCTCAGTTTGAAACGTCCAGCAACCTTTCGAGATCTTGGCGTTATCTTTGATAGAAAACTTAGTTTTGCCGCAAATTTGGATGCCATCGTCCTCGAAGCTAATAAGACTTACGGATTTATAGTGCGAAATTGTCGTGATTTCACAAATCCGGATACTATTACTCTACTTTACCTTCGTACGATCTAAATTCGAGTATGCTTCCCTTGTATGGGCACCTCATTACAGTACACACATCAATAATTTAGAATCGGTTCAACGTCGATTCCTAAAATATCTGAGCTGGAAGTCGAACGGTGTGTATCCACCTATCGGTTTTCCACAACCAGATTTGCTTGCTAAACACTCTGTGATTAGCCTTGAAAATAGGCGTAAATATTTTTCTTTAGCATTCCTCTTTAAACTGATACATAATAAAACTGATTGTCAAGAATTAACATCTAAATTAAATTTCATTGTTCCCAGAGCAACCTCTAGGAATAACTTAACTTTCCATCTCCCGACACCTCGTACGAATACACTTATGCATTCGCCCCTATATACAGCTTGTAATCATTGCAATAATTCTGGAAATGACCTAGATATCTTTAGTTGCAGTCTTAATGACCTAAAATCGCTTTATTTTAAGTAAATGATTTGTTTTTCTTTAATTTTATTTTTTGCTCTTCTTTTGCACATTCACTTTTTTATAGCTATTTGTTTTGTTTAGATATTTATTGTTTCGTACCTATGTTACTGTTTTTACATGCAAGAATATAATACACATTATTTTCTCTTTCACTTGTATTAATTTTGAATTTACTTTTGCTATGTATGATTATTCATTTTACTTTGTTATTCACTTATTTATTTCTATTTCTACTTATATTTATATTTATAGTTCTATTTCTTTGCTTACCCTCCTGTTCTGTAGTTGGGTTTAATTACCTGTAGAACAGTGTTTCTAAATAAATAAATAAATAATCAAATCTCCATAATACTTATGCTTAACACGCTCTATATAACACATAGGTGGATTTTTGTAGCTGAAATCCACTGAATATGACAACTATTTGTTAATATAGTGTATAACTATTTTGTACTGTTATTGTTAATACCATACTTTAGTAAGTCTTGTATATTAATCATCAAGTCTGCGGTAGGTTCTTGATGAAACATATTCAATAGAATAATTATAAATATTCAAAAGAATAGTTACAATACGCACTTGAAAAATAAGGGTTTTTAAGACTTTTTGATAATGGTCGCAAGGCCGAAACATATGTCAGAGAAATCTGGAAAAAAAACTAATGAAACAATAAACCAAGTGTGTATTGTAACTATTCTTTTGAATATTTATAATTATTCTATACTTTAGTTATATTTTATTTCATTTTATCATTTTTATTTTTGTACAGTTCCCAGTTCTTCCAGACGGCTTCATCCTAAAACATAACTCTATTTGATTACTGTTAACACTTAATGATTAATGTGATCACATGGGCATCGCGCCACCGGGTTCGAATCCTGGCTCCGGCACTGACACTGTCGGAGGAAATGGTTGTATGTCCGCGTTTTTTCAATGTGTAACCCCCTTCCGCACAAGCCCCTGGCTTCTGGAATTGGGGGTTGTCTAATTTCTGTGGTGTTTATTTATTTATATATTATGTCAATTCATACCGTGCATTATTCCCAATATTTAGGTTTAAATGTTAAATATTAAATTTACCTCTATGATTTATAGGTTATCCAATTGCAATAAATCATAACAAATCAACATTTATTATCGCAGACTTTATTATCAACTTAATGTAAAGTACTGACATCTATAGCATAGAAATTAATAGTTTAGTGTTTAGAGAGCGGTTTATTTTTGCATAGTAGTAAAACTTACATAATTCAATACCAGATGGCGATACCTTTTGTAAAATAAATTTTTAAACTGTGACAATTAGTATAAGCACTAGCTATTAAAATAGGTTTCTTTAGTTTCGCTAATATACCGAAATTGTAATTATTATATTTCCCAACTTGCTATTTTAACTTAGTTCCTTTCAATTTATAAAGTTCTTTTCTGGTTCATTTTTTATATGCGAAATTAGTTTTCTTTATTCAAATAGTCGCATAGAACAATCATTTTCTATTCGACTTTTGAAATTGGAAGACCACTTGAGAACTCATTCACGAAATTACAGTAATTTTTCAAGATTACAACTTTGGTGTCGTAAATTCATAGTGTGCTTACATTAGAAAGAGGTAAATCTTTTATTAATTAAAATATTAGTAACTACTATTTCAACATTTATTATTTTTTTCGTTTTTTATATAAATTATTATATCTGTAATTTTTTATATAGTTTCCCATTTATCAATCAGTGTTACTAATTTATTTTTCTCTCTTGTCCCTCATGGCTTCAGTTCATACCAATTTAAAATTCATTTTAAATTTAAAGTTAAAATTCAATTCAAATTGAAAGTCAAAATTTAGATTAATATTTAATATATGATTCATCCTGTCTTATATAATTATAATCCTTTATAATTATTATTCCTTATAATTATAATTTCTGCCTCGAGTTTTCTATACAATATAATATTCTCTCTAAATAGTGACTTACGAATATTTTGAGGTTTAATTATCATAATTAAGATTATGAAATATATATATATGAAGTGTTATTTTACTTCCGGGTGCTCTCCCGCATCGCTGGTCGACTCCTCCAGGAGTCACGGTTGTCACGACGTTTTGGCAGAATCTCATCTGCCATCTTCAGTGTATCAGATTCTGCCGAAACGTCGTTTAGATAACCGTGACTCCTGGAGGATTACCTAAATTCCTCAGCGGAATTGTTACATTTTATTAAAATATAGTACCAGGAAGTATTTATGCTTTGATACCGAAATACTGCTTGTATATCACCCATCAATATGAACTGATTCCACATCACCATTAGATCAATAAGGATCTAGACTACTGGAAGCCGGAACTAGTAGGGAACTTCTCACCAGAATCGACCAACTCCAAATATGCAAATCGGTAATATCTGTTTTAATTGTTAAATAGGATAAATTTCACGACTCCTAGAAATTTATTATACAACAAATATATTTTCTTTGTACCAATTTTTTTATATAAAAGTCACAACAATCATCAATTTTCTCTATTAATATACATTTATTTTAAATTACTGTCATTTTATAGACCATTTCAGATAATCCAAATTTATCAATAGAAATTTGTTTTGAAAATTCAAAGAACAACACTGAATAAACTATAGATGGCGCCCGTTAAATATTACTAATTAAATTGTTCTCTTTTTATTAACAAAATATTATTAACACAGAATATTTTCCATATAAATAAAAATTTATTTTTCCCTGCTCACGGCCCATTTAAGCTCCCGTACTATACCAGCTAGCCGTTCGCACATGTTATGCTTTTGTTTTGTTTTGAGCATTCTTTTAGTCGGAACAGAAGAAAAGCGTAATAGTTTATAGAAGAACGAAATGTCTCGTTAGCTGCCCCCTCTACCACCCCTATTGTCACCCCCACCCTATTATTAAAGGGAGTAAAAAATTAAATTGAAATTTAGTGTGTATATGAGAACCAATATACTAATATTTCTACTCTAATATTTTTTGGCATTAGTCACACCACATAAACACCCTATGTGAGGTAGCGAGCTAAAATATCGCATAAGACTATTTGAGATAACTGCGAATCGAATACGCTATCCAGTTTTCCAATAAAGGAATGCCTAATAGTCGATCTTGAAATTTCGTCCCATTTAGGGGCCTCGGTAGGCCTTGAAAATATGAAAATGATTGTTTTTTTAAAATGGTCACATGCTCATCGAGTACTATGTCCCAAAAAAAAAAAAATTAAATTGGGCAGCGCATTCCAAAGTAATAGGGCGTAGCGGTATTAATTGGTACACACACTGTATATGCCAAAAGTGCAGTCGACTCGTTTTTTATAGCATATTCTAATTAATACTATGTTGCTAATGAAGTTAGTTCCTTCATTCTACAATTTTTTCTATAAGAATTAGAGACCTGGGATTAGCATCTACCGGTATTCGAGTTTAAGCCGGTAACTGACCCAAACAACAAACTCTGCGGGTTAAATTTGCAAAAGCTGAGGCTCTGGGATCACATTTCGTAGTTAGAGATCCCCTAAATGCTAATCTCAGCAAATATATATAGTTATCTTGATTGTGTGCTCGCGCAGATATAGCTGGAATGGGGATTGTTTAATATGAATTCCTGTCGTATAAATTGTCATCGGCAAAGTATTGCAGAGAGAATTCCGAATGAAAATTGCTCCCTCGTTTAACCATTATTGTATTAAATAAATTAGAATAAATTTGCGTTCAGGTACCTCTCAATGCTATTAACAATATCAGATGACAATACATTGATAACTGCCAGTAGTTGTGTAAGTTACATTATATGAGGAATCTCGTTGTGGTTTTAACAACTTCGCTAATATTCTACCAAGATAATTTAATTATCTATTTAATACATATAGCAAAGTGTAATCGTTTTTTAGGTAGATATTTTTTCTTGTAGATTTTTTATTTCTTCCGATGAGTTGGAAGGCTTTCTTTAGTATTTTTTATACATTTGTCTTCTTGAGAAAGACGGGGAATATCTGCGTAATTTGCTTATTGTTTTGGCAATGTATCCATTTCGCTTTGCCACACTGTACGCTTTCTATGGACACAACTATAAAAAAATTTACATATTCCAAGCTAACTTGTAGAAAATTTAATTCTCTACAAATACTTCTCTTATTTTTTAAAATTTTGTTCAGCGCGTTTCGATTTAAGTCGATCTGCTTGCCCTCCTCCTCCTCTTTCATGTGGAATATGCGGGCTGGCAAAAATGCGCTCACTGCTTGGTCTAGTCTGGCAATCAATCAATCAATCAAAGCAACTTTATTTACGTTACAGAACAAATATCTAACCAGATATCTACCACGCATTTGACTCTGTAACCAACGCATATTGTTTGTCACGTTGGTGGTAACAGGGTCCAGCGGAGCAGTGCTGGTTCAATTTATAATCTTGTTGATTGTATCTTGAATACATTTAGTTATGCATTCAAGACACAATCAACACACTCATTCTCCTATTTACAAATAAAACTTAAAATGAGTAATACAATAATTGTACACTACTAAGTAGCTGAAAACAGTTAACAATAAAATTTGATGGTATATCACTTATTTAATTTTGTGCTACTGGTGTGGGTACCAAAGTCTATAATGATGGATCCCGTTGCAAGATTTCCAATGGCGAGCAGACGTTACTGCTGAATCTTTTGTACTCTATAATTTCTAGTCTAAATATAATTTTGATTTTACGATGTACTAGAGATAAATTTATATAACAAACAAAACAAACAAGAACAAATAAAACAAAAATGTACATACATAAACCAAGAGTAATTGGAAAGATTTAACAGTTATGAAATATCAGTACAGATAGGTAGGGGATGAAGAAGTTATAGTTGGTGAAGGTTTGGCTATAGAGGTTGCCGGAAGATGGGCAGCGTCTGGTAAGGTAAGGTGTGTTTTATTCGATAGCGGGCATTATGCTGTCTAATTTGTGTTATATCTTGGGTTAGCGGACTATCACCCAGTTTGAAGGTGTAGAATTTTTGAGATATATTCTGGATGTAATCCGCTATTGGCGTTATCTCGTGGCAGCGTGCATAGAGATTTCTGAGGGAGGTGTACCTGTTGGAATTCGAATTGAGGCGCATAAATTTGTGTTCTAACACTTTCAGTTTGTTCATTGTCGTGTCCGACGTGCTGCACCACACCGGCGCCGCGTATGTGATTGCTGGCTTGATCACCA
The DNA here is from genome assembly GCA_963675555.1 of Leptura quadrifasciata. Taxonomy (NCBI): domain Eukaryota; kingdom Metazoa; phylum Arthropoda; class Insecta; order Coleoptera; family Cerambycidae; genus Leptura; species Leptura quadrifasciata. The sequence continues at coordinate 152,869,373 of OY776677.1, read as the reverse complement.
TTGTGTACAATAATTTTTTATTTTGTCTGTTAAGTCTGCTACCCCTGACCATGAGCGGATACAGACTCCTGGACAAGGAGTAGACCGTCCGTATTGTCTCATTTATATGCGTGTTAAACGTCTTTGGTTCAGTCTTACCCCCAAGTACTTCACGCACCTTTTGGTTGGAATTTGGTGTCCCCTGATCAAGATTGGCGTCAGAATTTTGTTCTCAGTGAAGCGGCGCGTGAAAACTATCGCCTCTGATTTTTCGACGTTTATCCGAATCTTCCACTGACCGTAATAAGCCGTGGCACGAGCCATGTGCGCTTTCAGCAGCATATTAGCCGCCTGTGCGTTGTGCGAATGCGCATACATGGCTGTGTCATCGGCGTACTTGGCCAGCTTAGTATTCGGGAACTCCGGAAAATCGGAGACGTAAATATTGTACAACTTTGGTGATAGGCACGATCCTTGCGGGACTCCCGCGCGAATATCCCGCCGTGTTGATAGTTTATTATTCACTCGGACTTGCAGGGATCTGCCTGTCAGGAACGAGTGAATAAGTTTAATGATATAAATCGGAAAGTGGTAGTCGTGCGTTTTGTAGAGTAGACCTGGAATCCAGACGGTGTCGAAGGCCTTTTCAATATCGAGGAGCACCATGGTGGTGCTCTTCTCGAGGTTGTATTGCATTTTTACAACTATCCTAACGGCAATCTGGCAATCGGTACACTAGTTCCTTGTTTATTATATTGCAAATATTTAGATACTCATTTTTGTGCGTTACCTGTTCCTTTTAAAATGGAGAATAAAATAATTTTTTTGAAATTACTCTCAAACATAGCGGGATAAACATTGTTTAACCCCTTTCCGGCATGTGTACAGCGCAAAAACTACATTTTATTCTGTCGTAGTTCGAGGTAAATTAGTCAATATTTATGAAAGCCATGTCAAAATTGATCGAGGCAATTAACGCAAAAAGCCTGTAAATCTCGGTAGGTAATTTGGAATAATATAGGCTCTCACTAATTTGGCGTAAATGCATGCATACAGCTCCCCGTTAGATAGGACAATTTATGGTTACGTGAAACAGGGCGGCTGAGGACCAATCGATGATTCCCGACTGGAAAACTGTATATTGTAAATTACCCCAGTTCTATCAAGGTAATAATTCTGTGTTAACGACGATAACTAATAATCAATAGTTAATATTGGTATTGAACACATCGTATTATTCAGGAAAAGAACATAGGGATAGTCTAATTATTGTTAACATTTCTTGTTTTTAAGAAAAGCAGAACTTTGTAAATGTTCTTTTATGCACAGTTAAGATTCATATTTGTGGTAGAGCAATCGTCAGTCATAATTTAAGGTAAACGTGTATTACTAATACACTATTAGTGCCGAATTAAATATACAAAATGTTGTCTATTTTCCTTGATACACAACAGAGCCCTATTTACAACACATCGTAATACTTCTCTTAACTCATTTCTTTTAATTCTAGGCATGTCTTCCACAACTTTCTCTTTTAAATTCAACAAAGTTGTGAGAGGTCGCAAGTGAACATGATTTTTAATGTGGCCCCTATACAAAGAAATCAATTGGTGTTAAGTCCGGAGATCTGGGTGGCCATTTAACGGTACCATGCGTACCTATCCAATTTTCTTCAAATTTGTTATTTAAATATTGAGTTGCTATAATTGGATTGTGAGGTTCTGCATACATATCCCTTGTTATTTCAGCCGGTAAATTTGTAAGTTTCTGCTCAATTCCGTTCCATCTGTAAAACAAATAACGTTGTACGGAGAAAGGTAGATAAGAGGGGGTGGACCTGTTGCTTGGCCCATCCTTTCTCCAGATCTTAACCCCTTGGATTATTGCCTGATGTTTGAGGGCATTAGTTTATTTTGTACCAATTATAAATGAAGTTCAGCTTTGAGAACGAGTAATATATCAATGTGAATCAATTAGGAAAACACCTTGAATTTTTGAGAGAGGGCGATCATCGATGAGAAATCGTTTTATCTGCTGTATTCACATAATTTGGGGGTCATTTTGAGCATCTGTTGTAACTTCTGGCATTTTAAAAATTGTTTTATTATTAAACTGCTGTTGGAGTTTTACACAAAAACGATTAATGTCACGACTCTTTGTCAGAACATCTTTTTTACGTTAAAAGTATAAAAGAATCATAATATCAACGCAAAATATCAGAAAATTACATAATAAGAAAAATATGAATAGATAAATTCAATGACTTGCCTGTTGGTGTGGCCGTTTGCAATTTCACCGTGCAGATAAAAAACGCAATGAAAGCTTTACGACCTCATTAAAATACCATCACTCTCTGTACTATTTCACCCGCAAATTGTATCCCTTACCTTTATAGGGTTTTAATGTACATCGGCTTGTTTGGTGATACCATGCCGAATATATAATTTTTTTATCTGCACAGTAATTCTGGAGTTTACTATACGCTCTCTTACATAAACTGAAAATAGTAGCGGTCCTAACACTGTACCTTGTGGTACTCCATACTCGCTATTTCGTGACTCGCCCAGTGTATCCTTTACTCTCACAGACTGAATTCTATTGATTAAGTAACTTTTGGAGATTTTTAGGCAGGTGCCTCTGACTCCAATATCTTCAAGTGTCTGTAAGAGTAATTCATGGCTGACTGTATCAAATGCCTTATTAAGATCAATAAATGTACATAGACAACCATCCAACGCTAAATAAATATTAGTTGTGAGATTTATTATTGCATCTTATGTGGAGACCCCTTTTAATACGACCTATAAACTTGAAAATATGGCTTCCAAAATTGATAACAGTAACAGAAGTTGTACCAATATTTAATACAATAGCTTTACGACCCGTAAACAGAAATAATTTAGTCCACAGGGTGGTAGTAGTAGTAAAGGTTAAATAACACTTCTATGACGTAATTTTTGTGCTGTCAAATGTTATAACAGAAATATTTGAGAAACAAGGGGGGTTTTAGATGAATTTCTTTTTATATACTGACATGGAGTCAAAATATTTTGTCATGAAATAAGAAATCCCATGAACTTCTGTTATATAAAAGTGAAAATCGATTCGTGAATAATGTTATTTCTATTTTTCGGTCTTCTGCAAGAGGGGAGGGGGGGCGTGAACCCGAAAACTCCCGGAGATTCGCCATTGGTTCTTACGTGTTAGTATGAAATACGCCATTGTGCAGTCGATCATATGATGAATAAGACTCTATGCTCGTTTCTAAAATATAAAACGGCTACTAAGTAATTTAAAAAGTCATACAACTGCTTGGTAGTTTCACAGTTAAATTTATAACTAATGAGTCGTAAGCAATCTCGGCCATATTTTCTGTTACAAATTCAATCAAGTTTAGCGTCCATGTTTTACAAACAAAAATATTTAAATTAAAATTTAATTTACAGGCTTATTATATGGAAATTATTATTATTATTTTAACCTCTCCACAATAAAATTGTGAGAGGTTACTAAAATTGGTTCAAAAACGAAAATTGAGATAACATCAAATCTTTACGTTTTGAGGTCCTAGGAACCCAAAAAAGTGGTTTTTGAAAAATGTCTGTGTGTGTGTATGTGTGTTAGCACGATAGCGCCGAAACTACTGAATGAATTTGAATGAAACTTTGCGTGTGCGTTTCTTTAGTGCCCCAGATGATCTGAAAAGTTTTTGGTTGAGATCGGATTACGTTTAGTGCCATTTTGACGCAACAAGTTGTTTATTTTATAATTATTTTCAATTTGCAATGGAACCATTAAAATTCTGATTTCAGCGATATATCACACTTCCACCCTTTCGATTTGGTTTCCGTGAAAAAAATTAAAAACAAAGCAAATATGGCATAGATCGCGTTTCGCATGACATGATCGATGCGCGTAGCCGTTACGTCGTGAAACTCATCACATCACGTGTCAATTCACGTGTGAGGGATTCTTCACTGCTCTAGAAGTAGAGCGGATTACGTTTAGTGCCGTTTTTAAATATATATACAGACAAATCCAAGAATTAAACTACAAATGTTCCTCTCAAGTCATGTTAATAAGATTGCGGCATATTTGTAACTTTTAGTGGATTGTCACAAACTTTAAAGGTAGATGTAACAATATCAATATCATATGCTTTCTGTACTTTCGTTGATGAATTTATTATAGATTATCACTTTACCAATTTTCAGTTTGTTGCTTTTCAAATCTGTAGTATTTAGGATAACTAGACTTTCTTAGTCGTTCAAGTGATGTTAAAGTTGTTAATATCCTAATAGTGTATTATTCAACGAGCGATAATGTAGGTAATAACTCGCATAGATGATTGTAAATTCATTAAGTTGAGGGTTTTTTAGTGCCCCAGAAGATCTGAAATGGATGGAATTTGGATGAGATCGGATTACGTTTAGTGCCGTTTTGTCACACAATTTAATGCTCTTTTCGGCTTCAAAGATCCACCGAGTGGGGAGGTTCCAGCCGCTTCCAGTAGCTGCCGATTTTTTTTGATATTTTCATGTTCTATAAATTTATATACATTTTTAATAACAGCGTCGTTACGTTTTTTATAAGACTCAAAATGTTGCTTGGGCATGCTGCATGCTGTATGTTTATTGTTATTATTATTTTTTATAACCACTAAATATTTGCATTTTTCCTGTTTCACTGTATGTCATTCTGATTTGATTAAATAAATGCTATGCAACAGGATACTTGTCATTTTCATAGACTACTTCAATTATTATAACTTCCGTTTGTATAATGATTAGCTTAACTATTTTCAATGATAACGATAATATAAGGTGGTCTAAATATATTAAATAACTCCGTATCTGTGGTGAAAGTTATATCGGACAAACAGGGCTGAGTATCCAGTATAGAATAAAACAACATCAGGGAAACACCAGACGATAAACCTTCCACAACTGGTGCCATATGAATTTTGGCTCCGCCTGGCCATCAGATTTCAATAATTTTCATTAAACTAAACACTGAACTCGAAAAATAACCCCCTGTAAGTTTCAACTACATAGTGCGGCGAATAACCTCTCCATAATATTCGAGATTAAAACTGATGCATTATATAGCTAGATATTATGCATTCCAAGACACATTGTTTCTTTGCTCCTGGTAGTTAAATAAACAGATGCATCGCCGAGCATATTGCGTGCTGTAACGTTGGTTATGGTTATGTAAAAAACGTGTTGTTCAGTGCACCGGGAGGCAACGTTATGTTGTTTATTGTTGATCATTAAAGGGGCCACAAAATTATTGCCTTTAATACGTGTTTACATGGACTGCATTTAAGTTGCAATTCCAGTAGTTATAAATATTGCGCCGCTTAATGAGATTTTTTTCACTTGCGCTCGTAAAACATTTTCAAATTTAGTGTGTAATGAAATTTTATTTTCGGACACCTCGGCTTTCGTTTTGTTCGGTGCGGTTTGCTCTTATATGCGGCTTAGCAACATGCAACGCGTGTAATAATTAATGTGCATTCTTTGGATTTTCGCGGCGCGGCGGCTGTAAATTGACCATTCATAAGGTATAGAAACTAAGTAAATAGCTTTTAAATGGCCTATGTTAATTAAGGCAGTAGCCAAGGGCCTAAATTAGTTCGGGGAAAGTTGTAGGCAGCTCCTTTCATGTTTTAATTCACGACGTAATGAGGTTAATGTAGTTGTAGTCCAATTTGTATTGTATAACCAGTAATAACTAAGTACACATAAAAACAGGTTTTTTCATAAAGGTTGAATAATTTTCGGTTTATAATTTGAAAATAGTAGTAGGAGGAAACGGTCAGCTTCAGGGCCGCGAGAGGATGCCCACAAGGTGGTCACTACTTGTGGGTTACCTGCTGATCATTTTATCTTCTCTGTGGGAAGCCGAGATTCTGGCATATGCAGACGACCTAGTCATCATGGTTAAAGGAAATTCTGAAGAGGTACTGTCCCATACCCTTCAAGAGGTGCTAGATACAGTGCACATCTGGTGTTAAAGGGAACAGCTGTCTGTCATCCCCCGCAAAACTGTAATAGTATCCTTCACCAGGAAAGGGAAGCTAGATAACTTAGAACCCGCCTTCCTTACTAGGTGAAATCATTCCACTTTCGGAGGAGGTGAAATATCTAAGTATCACGCTAGATAGATCACTCAACTGGAATTATCATCTGGAAAAGGTAATCCACAAAGCAAGGCTGTTCCTGTGGGCATGCCGTAGAATTTGTGGAAAATCCTAGGGTATAGGTCCCCAACAAATAAACTGGACATACGTTACGGTCATTAGACCAATGATAGCGTATGGCTACATAGTTTGGTGGTCGAAAGGGCTACAACAGTCGGCCAAACCCAAACACTCTGGCTTACAGAGACAAGCATGCCTGGCAATAACTGGCGCTATAAGGACCACATCGTCAGCTGCTTTGGAAATCCTTCTAGACTTACCGCCTCTACCGCCTCTTTACTTGGAGGGAGAAGCTAGGTGGGCAACATATAGACCCCAACAATCGGCCATGGAACGCAATGGATTGATTGATGACCTAAATAGTCACAGCATCCTAGGTATGCCTTATGATGTGATGCCTATCAGTGTCACCGATTTTATACCCTCTTGTATAAAATGGTCCGTTTTGCGTACGGCAGCTGTTTTTTGTGTGAGAGTAAGGGGCGTGAATACGGAGTGTGGATATGAGAGGGCGCCACTTAGTTGATGAAAGGTCACTTACAATTTTGTCCAGCCAAGAAGGCAAAATTGCGTAACCATACTTACTTAAATACTGAAAGTAATAAAAATTAATAGTTACTCATTTTAAAAAAAGAGACGATAGATTTACCATTATTAGGATACGAGACAAATATCATCAGAGAGATGCAAGCATTATAAACGAAATTCAACAAAAATACATTTATTATATACAATATGTGCAAGAGCTAGAGAGGTTTAATTGTGAAGTTAATGCTAATAGCCGACAAAAATTGAAAAACGGGTGAATAATGTTTATCCCAGCGTCTCGTGTAGGTACAATGCTAAAGTACTAGCTTTGCAAGATCATGCACAGCCTTACAAGATTTATATTTAAAAAAAAAAGTTTAATTACTCATACTATCAGCCCCATAGCTTGGATTTTTATTAAATTAAAAAAAGTATTAGGTAAAGTAGACGTTGAAAATTTCAAGTAAATGACAAAGTAAAATGATTTAAAAAAATTTAAGATTCATGACAAAAAAATATGATAAAAGGAAGATTGAACCTGCTCCATCGATAAACTTGCTCCAGCAAAATGGAAAAGAAAAACGGTGATAAAACCTGCTCCAGCACTGATCGAACTCATTTGCAGCGTGACTAGAAAATACCTGCCGGTACGATATGATCTGGCCGTCTTCATGACATCAAACAAGGAGACTACCCTGTTGTCCCTGATAACTATAGCTGGTGCTCCGTTGGCTGCTTGTGAATTCATAACCCTAGTTGCTGGCTGGTACATCGGCAGATCACAAAAATTGAGTTGAACGTAGATTAATTCTCTAAAAAAATATGGCCAGTCCCAAACACTCTGTAACTTTTACAAGTATAAGAACAACTTAGTAACTAAAAACTGCGAAACTGCAGTCTGCAAGTGGTGTGTGACGGCTGGCAAGAGAGCTCCTTTAAGTAGGATCAGCCTTTCGGCTGGTGTTTGTTGCAATCGAAGCATTAGCGTTTTGATGGTAATATGCAATTATTACACTTAACGCGTCAGGCTTGTAACTTGTAATTCAGCGCTCGGCGCGGCACATAGCCCGGAGAGTAGCTGTTGGTTGCAGTCTGGTTACGTTCCTTATAATAAAATAAGGATTTTATAGAGGAGTTTGCGACTAAAAATATTATGTTTTAATATTCCGCCCTCTAAAAGCACATTTCAAATGTACATTATTGGTTGTTATGATTATATAAGCGATTCCTACATTTTATGTGTTTATATGTGTGGATTATTGTTTTATGTGTTCATATATGTATTATTATTTTTGTGCTGACAAAACCCACACTGCACTTTGTACTATTTGATTATCTTATCTTAATCATCCCCTGATGATGTTAACATAGTTAGCGAAGCGCGCGTGGAATAGTGTACTCGAGTGTAGTGTTCAAATATTTTGACTTGCAAAAGTGGTTTCTAGACACCGAAGATACTGATTTGTAAAAAACAGTCCTTATACAAAAACGCCCCCACATTCATTACCCGAACCCAACGTAGGGTTATCTTTAAGCAGGACTAAGCATCATACAAATTAAAGGAATCTCTCTGGTCTGTGGATTTATTGACTTAGCTGAATGCACATACGAGTAAATCATAAAAAACAAATATTTGAACACTAAAGTGGGTAATTGATGTGTTACATTTTATACAAAGTAGTTTAAACGCGCTTTCCAGTTAACGGCTCATATACAATTATTTTCTGGCAGTCGCTGTAATTTATTATTGTTTAGTATTAATGTTTTACACGCCGATCAAATTAATTTCACATGTGCGTCTATTTTAATATTTGTTTCTGCTATAAATTCGGAGTTCCTTGAATGTTATAATAATTTCTACAAAAGTATACAATACAATTAGAAAACTAAGTGTGTGCAAATTCCTGATTAGGGCAATGTCGGCTAATACTTTATTAATAATGTCTAATTAAATAATTCGACGATCGTGGAAAAATTGTCAAATATTCTTCCTTAAGATAAACCTTTTTATAAGTCTGCGGTCAAAAATTATACGGGTATCTAAATGTAAACGCGTTTTACTACCATTAAGATGTACAACAATTATTGCTAATAAATATGTAAAATTTAACAACTTTTACCATTTATCCAAGGAAATATTTAGAGGCCCGGAAAATAGCTGATAATTGGTAAAATAAGTCCAATATAAAACCTCGCGAGTAAATGCAAAATTTAATAACTAACAATCACAGTAGAATTGAAGAATTATTTCTGTAAAAATTGAAAGCTGCTCCGCATTAAACCACGAACAATTACACGAGGATAGTAACTATGTCCTAGTTACGTAAAAGTACACTCCCCAAGACCGCAAATAACATACTTTTCCTTCTGAATAATTTTAACTGAAAATATCCATTATAAATTAGAGAGCAATTCGCATCCGTGGACTATTCTACTTCGGTCTAGCCAGCAATGTTGTAGGGTTATTCATTATAAATTACCCACCCGTTATCATCCTTATTATTGCCTATAGAAAAAAAGTTTTAAATAAAAGTTGTGTGGTTATGACTGAATTTTGTTAAAATGCTATCAAAAGTACAGTGGCGTGCGGATTTCAGGAGATACAAAATAATATATTTTTTTAAATGGCATAACCCGTATATTATTATTTTTTTGGAATGGTCCTTATAATCAAAATGGTTTAGTGAGGAAGAAAAAGTCGAAATATTTACTTGTTATAGACAAAATAACAAACATAAACGTGCATCAAAAAGAGCATATATGGTTTTGTATCTAAATTTTTAACAGAGGCTCATAAAAGGAAAGGGCAGGACTTTTGCCGCCAGATGATTCAAAAGTTGGATGAAGGTCCCGATTTTTTTACTAAAGTATTATGGACCGATGAGTCAGTTTTTTCTACGGCAGGAGTTTTTAAAAGGAATAATCGAAGGTCGTAGGACAAGCACAACAGATAAAGATTGATAAAATAAATAAAAAAAACAGGAGGAAAAATTGTTGGTGTGGAATTTGCAGAAAAATTGTTGGGCCTATATTTTATGATTATACTTTAACTGGAGTTACCTATCTGGAAATAATTATCCTAGAAGCAGAAAATAATTTTTTGCAGAATCTTTCGGAAGCATAACTTGATATGATTTGGATGCAGGATGGGGCAACTCCGCAGTGTCCTACCCGTTTGAGCTCATTTGAATAATGTATTCCCAATGTGGATAGGGAATAATGGAACAATTTAATGGCCACCAAACAAGTCCGGATTTGACTCCTATGGATTCATTTTTTTTATTTCTAAAAGACATTGTCAATAACAATAATAATATTCAAGTAATTAAAAACAGGATTCGACTTGAAATAAACAATCTGAATGTAAATAATGAAGCCATTTCCGGTGCAATTATAAATATCAAAAGACGTTATCTATTATGCATTGGCAATAATGGTGGACACATCGAATATCTTTTATGAGTTATCATTTATTAATATTTAAATTTGCTAAATAAATTTTTGTTATCTATTGTGTATAAATATTTGGACTTTTCTCACTGTAAACCATTTTGGTTATTTCATTAAAGAAATGTCACTTATTAAACACAATAGTTGTCATTTTCATAACACTTTATGTTAACTTTTCCGTATTTACAGTAACTAGTTTAATATATTCGACTCATGTTTATCTGACCACTTAGGTCAATTTATGGTAATTAAAGACGGTAAAAGGCCTAACAGAGACATTTGGAGAAGATCCATTAATGCCAAAGGTATGGTCAAATTTAAGGAATCGTTAAGAAATATCGATTGAAGTTTATTCGATAACCCAAAGCTCAACGTTACTTTTTTATCAGAGTTCTTAGTAAACACCTTTTCATTTTTTATTGATACACATTTTCTTTTTAAGAAATGCAAAATTAACAATAACCCACCTGTTCAGTGGTTTGACGACTCACTTAGGCAAATGAGGGATACACTTTGCAGCAATAACATTATTTCCAACTGTACCAGAGATTTTACGTTATACAACGTTTTAAAAAATGAGTATAAAACTAAAATTGTAGAATCAAAAAGAATGGCATATGACAATTACATAATTAAGTCTGAGAATAAGGTACGTGATAGCTGGAAATTAATAAATTTCGAGATTAATAAATCTAGTTCGTGTTCGCCTGAGCATGATATTTCATCAGGTTCATTTAATGCATACTTCTCCTCAATTGCTGAACAATTGGTTAATTTATTTACTTCAGTTGACGCCTCTGCCATTGACCATTTAAAAAAATTGCCGAATGTAAAATCTTCTTTTTTTCTTGAACCGGTAACCTCATTCTAGGTCAGAGAAGCAGTTAGTAGCTTAAAAAATTCTTACTGTACTGATGTTTATGGTATAAATAGTGTAATTCTTAAACAAACCATAGATATAATTTTACATCCACTCACAGTTTTTATCAACTCTTGTATTACTGAAGGACATTTCCCTGATGTTTTGAAAGTTACTAAAATTTTGCCTCTTTTTAAAAAAGGAGATATTAATGTTGTAGACAACTACCGTCCCATTTCTATCATCCCCATTTTTGGGAAAATTATAGAAATCATTCTTAAAAAAAGGCTTGTGAGTTACTTAGATCGTAATAAGATTTTAAATTGCCGGCAGTTTGGTTTTAGGAGCAAATGTTCCACCATCATGGCTGTTTTTAATTTAGTGAGTGACATAGTCGGAGGTCTTGAAAAGAGAGAGCACGTGGCCATGAGCTTATGCGATCTCTCCAAGGCCTTTGACTGTGTCTCACATGTTATTCTTTTGGAAAAGTTGAGTTTCTATGGTATTAGAGGTCTGCCATTAAATCTCTTCTCCTCTTATCTGAACAACAGGCAACAGTGCATGTCTGTGGCCAATGTAAATTCTGGATTACTTTCGGTTAAGCATGGAGTGCCCCAAGGCTCTGTCTTGGGGCCATTACTTTTTATATTATATGTTAATGATTTTTTTCACTTCATGTCACCTAAACAGTGCATAGCTTATGCCGATGATACGTCTATTATTGACTTTAATTTAAACATTCATAATTTAACAGATGACAGCATTAGTTCAATCAAACAAGCGGCTGCTTGGTTTTCTTCAAATAATTTAAAATTAAATGAAGACAAAACCCAGAAACTTGTTTTGTCTACAAATAATTCGCTTATTAAAGGTAACAGCGTTAAAATCCTTGGAATTGTTTTAGACGACACTCTCAGTTGGTACATGAAGAGCAACTATCACACAAATTAGCAAGTTCTATATTCATGCTACGTAGACTAAAAAATCAACTATGTATTAAAACTTTAAAAGCTTGTTATTTTTCGGTATTCCACGCTCACATTAATTATGCAACTCTTCTTTGGGGTGGTTCTGCTCATGCAGTTAAAATCTTTCGTTTGCAGAAGAAAGCAGTCAGATTAATTGTTAATGCGGGCTGGAGGGATCATTGTCTACCGATATTCAAAAGCCTGGATATAATGCCAGTTCCTTCTCTTTATATTTATGTTACGTTACAAGAAATTCATAAAAATATAAACTCATTTTCTTCAAACTCTTGATTTTCATCCTTATAGCACCAGGTCTGCTAATCAACTCAGACAGCCTCGTTTTCGTTTAACTAAATCACAAAAGAACTCTAAACTTTCAGTTATACAATCACCTTCCTAATAACATAAAATCTCTTAATTTTAATAGTTTCAAATATACAATAAAAAAAACACATTTTAAACAATTGTTTCTATTCTACTGAAGAATTTTTAAACACACGAATTAACATTAATGTAACATTTTTTATTGTTTTTTTTTACTATTGTTCCAACTTGTTTAGTGTGTTATAGTCGATATATTCTATGAAGTTGCTCCATCTTTTTTGTTCCTTGTATTTTATAATGTATAATTGTATATTGGAAATACTTTATCCTTATGTATTTCTAATTGTTTGTCCAAATATTTTACAATGATTTATGTTTATATTTTCATGTTTTATAGTGTTTTGTTATACTGCTCTATTGGGCTCTAGACTTGCCAAAAACTCTATTGTAACTTGGTCAAATAAATTATCTTATCTTATCTTAATAACTCGGAAACTTTGTATACATATGGTATGTTTTTGAAATCAGGAAAAAAGGATAATTTCAAAAATGTAATAATATACAGGGTATCCCATTTAAAAATATATTATTTTTTTGTATCCCCCTGAAATCGGCACGCCACTGTACTGTAGTATTTTCCACCCCGGTGTATTAATTAATCTCAAAATCCTTAATCGTGAAGCAATGAAGAATTTATTAAATCCCGCCCAGTAATTATTTATCTTAATTTTATATCAAGATAAATAAACAAATTGACCATTGACGTGATCGTAGTTTTATTAGTTTAGGACCCAAATCTCGTTATGTATGTAGTAACCCTTTTTTAATTACCCCAGGTTCTTTTATATAAAGTTTAATATTACTTGTTTCTATCTGATACTATATACCTTAGAAAATTAATCACTGTTAATTTAAATACCTGGTAAACTTGAACACATTGTCTATTACTTGAGAGACCTAGTTAATTATATATGTGATTGTGTGGTATTTTATTACTCAAGACTGTACTGTACATTGATAGTTGAAGTTTGTTTTCTATTTTATTTGATTTGAAATGGAACCATTTAGGTAGTTTATTATTTGTATGACTAGGAAGCTAAAGCGGAAAGAACACAGCAATTGATGGAAAAAATAGTCAAAAAGAACCCATTTTATTTTATAAAAATTGATGCGCTAAATAGCCGGACATGGAGTAAAGAACAATCCAAATATTTGAGACAATTGTCTAAATATTGTAATAGGGAATACTTACGTCGCTATAGTAATGACCATACTATACATGGTTCAAGGTTGCTGTGCAATAACAAGAACCAGGTAATTCAATCGTATGCCGTGTTATTTTGTAGTAGTAATTTAACATGTGGCAAATAGACCGACTAAATTGTGATTGAAATTGTAGTGTTAGCAACAGCTGTGATGAAATTAAACTTAATGCAAAACAGAGGACAAGAATCATGTCATGTTCGTGCATCATAGAATTTAAGTGATAAATTAAATACTCATGTATAATATCAGAGAATATTGAGGAAATATCTTTTAATTGACCATACAAATGGTAACTACCAAATTTTGTATGACTGTTCAACAATGGAATACGGGTGAGTAGATGTAATTCAAACAGACGAGACGTCCCGGTTCAGTAATCGACGAAAAGTAAACCCTTCAGAATAAGAACAAATTTAGAGCTAACTGGCCCAGTACTGACAGATGGCCTGTACAGTTTGTAATGCGCAAGGTAATTAAGTGGATGGATTTTTATTAAACAATCATAGAAAATTAAATCGATGAGAAATCTCACAATAATTTGAAAGGCAAAGATTCCTGCCACATTTTACATATCAAGATGGGGACACGGTAGTTCTTGACAGTACACAACTGAAACATACTGGAAGTAAAAGTTTCTTGTCGTTGCATAAACGCTGAAAATATATAGTTCTTGAATATAAACTTGTTATTTTGTAAACGTAAATCTCCCTAGTAAAATATTCAGCCTGTGAACTTTTTACACCTAAACTCATGAGTGGAATAATAACTGAGTAAATTGTAATATAATCTTATCATGCTTTCTTGTTAAAAATTAAAGCCAATATTTCATTTAAAAAAATCTGATGTTCATTTAGTACCACAAATGCGCCAATTCTCCTTATCGGTTTCCTTACGCTTTTATGTAACTTACTTTATCTGTTTGTGTGGATTAAATTTTGTAATCGGTTTTTCGTTTACACTCCGTGTTCCTTGAATCTTGAAATTTAACACAGTGACGTACTCGACAATACAATAACCAGTACTTAGTTTCACTGCTTAAGTAATCGATATATTGACATTCAATTTACATCAGTCCAAGCGAATCGTGAGAAGACCGACTGCCAGTAGCATTAAAATTATAATTAACTTTGTCCTTTAAAATGCCCACAAAAATGTGTCCAAAAGTGTTAAATCAGGAATTTTTGGTGGTCACGAAATTGGTCCGTCATTAGCAATCCAAATCTCAAATTGACCATTTAAATTCTCCTCAACTTCGCTTCGTCCTGCAGCCAAATTACTTCTTCTTCGTCAGAGTTCCTCAAAAAGCTCTGCTTCCTCTTTCACGTAATTGAAACAAGGGAAAAAATATCTACAATATATAAAAGTATATAAGGTTTTCCGTTTAAGAAACAACCTTCATTGTTATATCACGAGACATATGCAGGCAATTCTTTCTTTAATTGCATTTTTAAAAATGTATAGGCAATCCTACAATGTGCATACGAAGTTTTTCATCTTCAATAACGACAAAAATAAAGGGGGTCTAAATATAGTGAATGACCCTGTACAACACGAATCTATAAAACTGTTGTGTAATTTCGTAATGACCTTACGTACTCTATCCTCCTCATTAGTCTGAAAGACCAACTTAAAGAGTCCCGTGAACAACTTCATGAGACAAGCAGTATACTGCTTTCCGTTCTGAGCTGGCAAATGACTAAAATATTTCAGCAACAAGGAGCTACCACTGATATTGGTGAGGTTTAGAGCAACGAAGACCGGGACTTGGTACAATGCCAAGCACCACCCGCCATACCATACATCACTGCACGACGTTGTTCTGTTGTCTCTAGCCTGCCTTCGCCTCCCGCAATTTTAGTCCCGTTGGTGCTGCCTTTGCACTTCCTCGGCCTGTTTACATCAAAGGCCAAACTCTGCAAACGTTCTAAAGATCTTACCTGATTCTCGGCGAAAGATTGTGTAAGCCTTGGCTGGGGTGCGATTTAACCCTTTTATCCCGACCCCTTTGTGCCTCCGGTATTTACGATTTTTATTAAAGGAAGTCTTTACACATTACAGTTTTAATTAAAGTCGGGGAGCAACACGTTCGAAGTTGATTGAATCGGTTTAGAAATAGGAAAAAATATGTTGGGACGAGTAAAAACATGGATGCCTTGCAAATGTAATTTTAAATAACTATTTACGTCCTTGTGTTAGCACTTTGCATTGAATTTGTTGCACTAATATAAATAATAAATAAATATATTAATTTGTCATTATATAGGGTGTTCAAAAATTCCATTACCATACTTTAACGGGCGACTTGGTACTAAAAATATTTTAAAAAGTTCCTATAACATAGATCCGCTACATCACTACGATGTTGTATATATGTTGGTAGTAAATTATTGTGAAGTTTGTACAGAACTATCTCTCTTGTACTTTATGTTGTCTTCCACTTAATACTAGTCTCGTGTACGTTGTAGTATTGTATTTATATGTGTTTTCGTCTTTTACTGGCACTTAGCTCATCACTTCTCATTGTGTAAATAATATAAGGATCATCCTCAAATATCCTATTTCAGGAGAATAAATCGGGACCCTTAAATACATTGATTTGACGAACTCATACACTAAATTTGTTCTACATGTACGTTCAGCATCCCAGCGATGTCGACATCTTATTTCAAATTATTGAAAAGGCGTTAAAAAGGCGTATATCAGCAAGGCTGGTAACAGTTATACCTATCCGTACGAAAGATAACCGTACAATAAAAGAAAATTTGCCGGTACGGGGACATGAGAACGACCGGCGATGAGATAACCAAGAAACATGGCAACAAGCTCAAATTTCATTATAGGGCGAAATGAGAATAGCACGGTAGCTAAGTGTCATTTTGAGGCGTGCTAGTGATAAAAGCTGTCAGAGTGTACCATTTGAAAGTCATTTTCGGTTAAACCGAAAGTTGTGAATTTTGTTTTAATGTAACATGTCCATGAAGAAAGTTCCCAGCGACCTATCGTTTAAAGTTTATTTTATAACACTTCCACTTTAATATTCAAAAAATTTCAACATTTAAACTCAAATATCCCGAAACCTTTTACATTTTCGAAAATATTTTATATAACGAAATTTTATGCAAAATTAAAGGTTTTTTAAGTGCCCCCCCCCCTCATTTCAACATGCCTACCATCGAAAAATTTCTTTGCAGCACAGCGCCATTTGCAACGCCTAGTGCATCCCGTATACATATATTTTCTTACATACGTGTAAATTATACACAATAAACCTGTAAAGAACTAACTTCCGTGACAAATAAACACTGAGCATGAAAATTTGATCTATATGTTTTTGCGTATATGTAAGAAATTTCTACATCATGTTCTTATGGCGTATCTATCTGTGTACGTACATTTAATAAATTTACTGATTTACCTTTGGCATTTCTAGCGCGCGTGATACTATAAATCACAGGTTAATGGTAGACGCTATTTATAGTAGACCAGTCAATGAAGGAAATAAATTACTGATAGTCTTTAAGGGTGTCGAATGAATATGAATATTTTTCCAGCGTGTATATGTTTTACACACATCTAGTGAAAGTAAATCAATCATTTAGGTACAAAATGTTTATGAAGGAAATTGAAACGAGAACAGTCATTGCATTCTGAAACAACTTGAGATTTTTTAAATTATTTCAAAGTCATTTTACGCAAAAGGGCCCCTAAACTAGCTCAAAATCTGAACTGAATTTCAGAATAAAACAATATATTTTATAAAGCATATATTACATAAAAAACATTCCGTAACTAGACGGATTTGAACGCAAATGAAGTAATAGCAAGCAAGGTAATTATAACTTAAAATTAACTGTACTTAATTACGTCGATCGAGATTTTAATAACGGACTGTACAGTATTACTCACATTAAAACAAAACAAAATTTAAAGACATGTATAATACAGCGATATAAAGAAGCTCGCAAGAAACATAAAAGGAGGCCGAACGCATATCAGTTTCAGTTTTGTTATAAAAAAGGCCATAAAGCAGGTGTTCAGCTTCCGGCATTGTGTAGTGCCACCATTTAACGCCAGTAGCTCCCTTTAAAAAACTCACACAATACACGTGATTTGGATCGAATTGTCTTTGAAAATTCACACTTTAATGCTCTTCTTATAGTAGCCTAAATTGTACTACGCATGCACTTTCTTGGTCCAAGAAACATCAATTTCCACAAGAAAACTTTATAAGTCACTATACATTGGTAAAAACCACAATATTACTAATTGACGACATAAAATCATCGCAGAATTTAACATGGCTGGAAACGTGGTACAATTCACTATTATTATAGTCTAGTATACTTTAACTTGGCGTGTGTATGTATGAGTTAATATTTCCGTATGATTTTATTTTCTCTTGTACACAAAGATCCAGAAATATTGTCCACGTAGACAATGTTTCTGGACTATTGCTTTAACTTTGTTAAGTTAATGTTAAAGTATACTAGACTATACGTGTTAAACACTAATGGCCTCCGAGACCACAAAACAGTACTGCACTAGGAGGGTTATAATTTTAGACATCGGTATAAACCACAAAACTATTTATCACAACTTAATATCCTAACTGAAATTAGCACAACTTGCATTTTCAAACAGGGAGCTCTTAAATTCAGAGCTCCTCCGTCAACACAACCTTTCGCCGTCACATCCCAGTCCTCAAGCTAATCTCGTTCATCTACGTATTGTCCAATCTCCCATAGTACTCAAGTAAAGTATGTCAACCAGTGAGGGAATAGAGCCAAAAAAAGCACCAATTAAATCCTTAGGGCTGCTCACGCGTAATTCAAGAATGAACTCTACCTCCAAATTATAAAATATGTAAAGACGGTTAGGA
Source organism: Leptura quadrifasciata (assembly GCA_963675555.1). Taxonomy (NCBI): domain Eukaryota; kingdom Metazoa; phylum Arthropoda; class Insecta; order Coleoptera; family Cerambycidae; genus Leptura; species Leptura quadrifasciata. Next base: position 152,850,915 of record OY776677.1, on the reverse strand, counting down.
GTACTGTCTGGTTTAACGTATTTATCCATTACACTTCAGCAAAATTTCCGCAAATTTACACACGGTCAAAGTGAACCGTTACAATCCATATACTTTTTTAGAAAAGGAGGTTTTCGGTTTGATGTCCAAGATTGTTTCATTGAATGTCCTTTCAAAGTTCACCAATTATTAGAGATATATGATGAAAATTTTATGGTTCTTCTTAGTGTCATCTCGAATGTTTTTGATATATTTTACAATAGTTTCATCAGGGATTACTCTACAATGTACTTTAACGTAACATGTATGACTGATGGTTGAGAGGTAAGCGCACTTGCGTCTCACCCAAATGTTCCGGGTTCGATTGCCGGTCGTGGCAGTGGAAAATACTGTGAGAGGGATTTATTCATTATACACGGATATTGGGTGTGTGCCCCTTGTCTCTAAATGTTAGCCCCCTTCCACACAAGGCTCTTCAAAAACCTTCCGGTATAAAAGTGGTCGTAATTGCCTGTGGTATTATTATTATATATTATAATACGTATATGTTGTCATATCATATCCACGCACCTATAAATGCTACGACCAATAAGTTTGCTACCAGTAATGTTAAAAAGAATGGAATGACTTGTGTTCGATCAAATCAATCGTTAAATATGCTTCTGAACATCATATAATTCCAAATATCCGACTTTAGAGTTGGTCACAGTATCTTAAGTGCTCGTCTGAAAGTATCTGATGATATAATTAAAAGTTATGATGCAGGTAAAACCACCGCTTGGCTTGCTTGACTTCTCTAAAGCATTTGATACGATTAGCCACAGTTTGCTATCAAAATTGAAATATTATATCTTTTTCAAAAATGCGTTAAATACTCTTATATATTTACAAATCGTAATCAGAAAGTTGTAGTTTATAATACTTTTCTATCTGACGCAAAGGCCGTTGAATGTGGCGTACCGCAAGGGTCTATATTGAGGCCGTTGATGTTTACACTGTATACTGCTGATTTTGTTGCTGTTTGTTAAAAACATGTAAATCGCATTTTTATGCTGTCGATACACAGATTCATAGCACCTTTGATTTATCACAGATTTTGCAGTCCACTGATAATATAAACCAAGATATCAAGAATCTTGTGTTACTCGAATCGACATTGTTTAAAAATTAATGCAACTAAATCTGCTGTTATCTTGTTTGGAATTGAAAACAATAGGCAATCAATTAAGCATAATACCAATATTCTCGTTGAGAATCAGAAACTAACATTCATGGATAGTGCAAAAAATTTGGATCTATTTTCCGACCATAATTTCAAATTGCAAAGAGCCGTTAATAGCCTTATGAGAAAATCTTACTGTGCATTAAAAAAATTATATTCTTGTCGTCATATTTTAAATGAAAAATTAAGAAAACTTTTAAGTGAATCCATAGTTTTACCATATTTTAACTATTGTGATGTTAACACATAATATTTCAATCGCTGACTATTTTGCACGCTGCTATCCTACGGATACCGAGATGTACCAAATAGTCGAAGGATCCTCGTGTCGGTCGTTACATGCCTACCTTGCGCTGATGAGAGCCAACAGCTCGAAACTGCAGTCTGCAAGTGGTGTGGGATGACTGGCACGAGAGCTCTTTTAAGTAGGATCAGTATTTCGGCTGGTGTTTGTTGCAATCGAAACATTAGCGTTCTGTTGGTAATATGCAATTATTACACTTAACGCGCCAGGCTTGTAACTTGTAATTCAGCGCTCGGCTATTCCGCGTTAACATCCTATAATTCTATCTCTGACAACATAAAGCAGGTAACAGTAAATTATTCAAATTCCATTACAAAAGATTTCTTCAATACCAGCGAACAAAAATCAGCAACAAAGAATATATTTTTTGTAAATACCACTATTTTGTATTTTTAATTGTAGAGTATTTCAGCAGCCTTTAGGCTGGATTCCACCATATACAGGGTGTTTCACCTAAAACTACACAGGTCAATATCTACTAGATTTGTTTAACTAACAAATGAAATTGAACTTTAAAAGTATGAAGTGAAATAACTCGAAAAATGTATTGTATATAAATTGTTCAGAATTAAAAATACTATACAGATATTGCAATTTTAAGGTTGCTGCCATCGAAAGTTCTTTTCTTAGCGTCGCGACGCCCAAACTGCAAATAACGACACCATTATTTATATCATAAATAATTAAGTGTCACTTCATAACCCTTTTTTGCGGATTTCAAATATTTTCGTTGGTTTGGAAGATATTGACCTGTGTAGTTTTAGGTGAAACACCCTGTATATTTCAATAAAGCCGAAACAAGGGAAACAGAAGGGTTTCTGTACATTTTAAAAAACTGGCTTATATTTCAGTTAAGAAATGCGATGAAAATCAGGTTTTGAAAGAAGAAATCTTTAGATACAAGATCCCATTGTTGAGACATTTTTAACAAACATAATTAAATTACAGCTGCTGCTTCTATACTAGCCGAGTTTTCGCTGAAAGCCAATAACTTTCCATTCAGAGTTCGTGCTAAAAAAGAACGTCTTAAGAGAGGCCACGATAATGGATAGGTGTTGAGGGGAGGGTTACAGATTAGGATAATTGCGCTGCGTTGTTGTCACTACGTGCCAAAAACCGACTGCTAAATGGTATGAAAGATGATGAATGACAAGTTTATTATTTTAGTGTCTGCTCGTCCAGAAACTGTATCTCGTAAAAACACATCACCTGTTTGCTGTTTAGCATAACTTATATTCGCCAGTAAAATATGTATATCTACCTCGAGCCAAATGTGCTTTGTATACTGTAATTTATTTTCATGTGTGCTACATTTGTTTTCATTGAAACCAGATATGAAAGTTGGCTGTGTGTATAAAATAAGCTCTCTCAAAAATACTGGTCCTGCGGCGTAAATTTTGTCGAGTTAGTACGGATTATCTTGTAGGTAGTTTCCTTATACAGAGAGTGGCAATAAATTATAGTAGACCTGAAGCATCTAATGACTTCTTGTTGAAGTAACAATGAAAGGAAAAAGAAATATTAAAATACACAGTTTGTTGATGCTCACAATTTTCAAAGAGCGACTTGATTTAACTTGAGCTCTTCTGTATTGTTCGTATTCTTCTAACAATAACGATTTAAATGTTAAATATTGGTTTAGTAAAAAAAATCCAAAAAAATGAAGAGATAGGTATAGTCTGGATACAGCAAGATTATGATTTTACCCTATTTTGGGTGTCACCTCGAGTAGTTTTTGACTTCGAAAACCTTGTGCTACTTTTTTTTTATAAACAATTAAAGTTTTTTTTTTACCGCGTTTTTCTAGTTTAAAATGTGAATAGCTCCGGTTCTATAATAATAATTCTAATAGAATTTATTGACAGGACAAGATAACATTTTTGCACAAATTTATTGGTATGCTCACAAAATCTTAATTTATTATCTATCAGAAGTCCCAGACTTTTAACAACGTTAGATGTGGGTAGTTTTTCACCATTAATGATCAGTTTGCAGCTGCTCAATCTGCATCTGGGCCAAAGTATATGACAGTAGTTGACTTAGATGGATTCAACATAAGACTACTTTTTAGGGAGTATGCGTGAAGTCTTTCTAAATCGCTATTTATATTGATGTTTGCTTGCAGTGCCTCACTTTTACAGAAGTTTAATTACATTTGAGTGTCATCAGTATACTGGTGATAATTACAAAAATTAAGCTGATGTCCAATATCCGAGGCATAGACAATAAATAGCGACGGTCCCAGGATTGATCCCTGAGGTACTCCTGTGGTGACCGCTAAGGATATCGATACATTATTTGCCAACATCACACTCTGACTTCTGTTAAGAAATTGCAAACAAAATTTACAGCACATATTCACTTCACTTCATATAAATTTGAGTAACCCAACAGAAAGAAAGTAAGGATGATTAGGCCAGGCGATGTAGCTGACTTAGAAGAAGTGTTATCAAATGTTCAAATGACTATTCCTGAGGTAATGGATTGCAGGTGTAATCCAATGCAGATCGGGGTATTTGCTCGCTCAGTAGTTGTTTCCTGCAAATCCTGCTTAGCAAAATTGTGTTTACTCCACTAGAGCTAGATGTCGCCGTTCATGGTGCTTGTAGAGAAGCAAGTTGCTGTACATCACAGAGATATCCATGATGTCCAGCGTATAATAGCATTGACCGTCTAAGAGGTTTCACTTACCTCTCACCACTACTTCATTTCCTTAGTCTACCTTAGGACTAGCAGGTTGGCCACTATCATTTGTCTGTCCCATGACCTATGGCATACTAATGAGAACATAAAAAGTTCGAAACCGGTCTATGTCTGGTTGGGAATTAACTAATGATAGTTGGCTACCGATCCATCAGGATTTGCAGGTGTAATTCAATTATTGTTGGGGTATCACTTTAAGCGCTGCCCAGATGGATGGTGCTCTTTTTCTAATTAACTAGCCATCGGACATATTCTCCAAAAATTATAGAATTTCACAGTTTGTCCAATATCGTGGTTTCAAATCTGGAAAGCTTTGGCAATGATTAGCAGTTCCACAAGGTCCGATTTTGGGGCCGTTACTTTTCATCATATTTATCAATGACATAACACAGCTTTTTAATGTCAACTATTTGCTATATGCGGATGATTTAAAAATTTGCATTGAAATTAAATCTATCTGTTTCATATTATTCGAACTTACATAATTTGAACCTTGACACCCTGTATGTTTTTCCACAGTAACATTTTACTTAAGTATATTTGATTATATCCTCATATTCTTTCCCAAAGAATCTACCCCTGAACTACGGCCTATTATTAATGATCCACCCTGTATATTTATGTGTATCTACTTTTTGTCCTTATCCAGTAATTGGGCTCTAGTCCTGTTGGATAATGTAATTGATATTTTCAGACTCTATTTTAAACTACTTTAGGTATATATCATAGTTCTACTTTTTTACTATTTCTTTTTTGTTTTTTATATTTATATACTTTTTATGTAATTACGTGTTTGATCCTTGTTCGTTTGACGTGTGTAAAACAATTCTTGTGCTATACACTAATTTTTTTCTTTTGCAAAAAACCAGTCACCCTACTCTGTGGCTCCGATCCTCACAGAGCGGAGCTGGTAATAAATATCAATAGCCACTCCCCACGCCCGTGGGGTGAGTGACTACCGGGTCCGCGAATCGTGTGCCCTGAGTAGACGCAATGAACCGAGGACGAGAGGATGATAGCCTTCTGCATTCTGCCGGCTAAGATCTCTGCCGAATCTCGGCATGCCGGTATGATCTTTAGTTCCGAAAGCAGCGTCTGTCTCATTCCACCGAGGGCTCCTATAATCAGTAACACTATTTTGACAGAATGATCCGGATAAAGCCTGCGGAATTCGAAGAGCAAATCTCGATATTTTGTCCGTTTTTCCTCCTCTTTCAAGACAATGTTGCTCTGAGCGGGGGCTGAGAATTCCACGACATACATTGTCTTCAGTTGGTGGTCGAGGAGTACTATGTCAGGCTTGTTGGCTTGTATTTGCCTGACGGTGGGAAACGAGTAGTTCCAATAAACTAGACACTTCTCATATCCCACAACGGACTCAATATCCCCCGGAGCGTAAGGCAGCACTGGTATTTCGTCTATCCCATACGAGTGCCTTAGATGATAGTAAAGCACTCGTAATGCTGCGTCGTGTCTGTGAATATAGGCCGAGACTGCGGCAGGCCCTGTAGCTGACATCAGGGACCTCCATACCCATGACACGACGTCGATGGACGAGGGTGTTAAATACACCATCTTGGCAAGCCATTATGAATCCCTTGGTCTCAGACTTCAACCCGGCTGACCTTAAAAAGGCCAAGGTCATCCTTTCGGATAAGCCGAGGTCTTCTATATTTTTATAGAAGACCCCATGCAATGGCTTATCCTTATGGAGCTGCAGAAGGATGTTGTGTTCTGCAGCTCTAATGTGGGTTTTTAGTCGAACGGGTTCCAATAATAGTAATAATAATAATAATAATAATTATTATTAATTTAAATAAATAAATAAATATTTGTGTACTTGAAAATAAACATTGTGTCATATTTGTTTTCTATTCCCGTCATGATGATGTTCTTCCAGATGTGTCCTAAAACATGTCATGAAAGCAAACAACATTTTGATTAGTAAAAGTAATTTGATTATCAAAACCAAAATTTACAAGCAAAGATTTAAAGACATTTCAAAGTTGGCTTCTTTTAAATCGTATTCAATTTTGTATGTAAACAGAGACTGGTAGCCATTTGGCATAGATCAGAGGCGTAATCAGCTCGTATACTACAAACATATCAACAGTTACATTAAAAAATATATATACAATATCAAATTGACAATTTCCCTCCTTGATGAATAATATTTGTTATATCCAAAATAAGATCAACCTCTTTAATTGTAAAAATAATATAGAAATGAGGCTAATGTAAACTTTACACACTTTACAAATAATATGACAACAGACCGTTTTAAGCGCCAGGCAATCATGACATTAACTTAAAATGCGAGTCACCAGTCACGATTGATAAAGGTGACATTAAAGTTGATAAACGCCCGCATAAAAACGGCCTAGTAACCTTCGCATATGCACATTCTTTAATCACTTTCCTTTCAAGGCCGCCATTTGCGTTGGAGTTATAAACATGGAAAATGTGCATCGGTTTACAACGTTGTAAAGGAAAAGTTGTAATTTTAATGGGGTAATTAAATCCCTTTAAATTTTGTAGCGCAACCCTCTACATACGTATAAAATCAACCTTATAAATGATACGAAAAATAGTTTATGGCACGCAAGCAACGATCACGGATAGACGCATAAATTAAAACTTATCTGGAATCAAATTACGGCAAATTTTTAGAGAGAAAACTGGTAATAGGCCGGTAAATTTAAGCTTGCATCCGTTATATATTTTTATCACGATGATATTTGCACAAGTTTCTTAGGAAATTGCAAAATATAATTATTTTTTCGTATTAGATCATGCAATTAATAGTGTAGGATGTAATTGTACGTCACAGGGTCATAATGAGCCTGAAAATTCTCTCCCAAAACTTGACATTCTCTATGAAATGCTACTTGTCCTATTACATGCCCTTTTAAAATGTCTCCATTAGATTCTGTCTCGTCTCAATTTTTTTTATCACTATGTTTTAAATATCACTTTTTGTTAGAATTTCTCACTCTCGGGCTTAACTAGAGTCCTTATACTAAGCTTATTACTACATTACAATTATTTTAACAAATTTCTGTATATTTAACTATGCTATTGAGCCCCTACATTTGATTTCTTACTTTTTTTTACTGTTCTTAGACGAAGCCACATTTACCACTAATGGCGTGGTTTCGTCACAAAATTGTAGATATTGGGCTGCGGATAATCCAAATTGGGTAATCACATGCAAAAGTCAGTACTCCCAAAAAGTAAATGTATGGTGTGGTATCCTGGGAACCCGGCTGGTCGGTCAATTTTGTTTTCGAGGGAAATTTAAATGCTGATGGCACGGGACACAGTAGATTTCGAAATTCCCACTTGATCTACATGGAAAGTTTCGTTGAATAAAATCACATCTTCATCATAGGACCTTTCTTTATCGTCCCACCCTCGCATCATTAAAAGAGAAACTCTCTCTTCCTCTGTTAAAGTAGCCGTTATGCAGAAAAAAACGCGAGAACTAATGAAAAATGAAATAACTTTTTCCGTACAAAAGTGCGCTCTTGCCTCTACAAAAGCTGGAAGGAACTGAACGTTCTTGTAGAAATTTCACAAAACAAATACCGTTATTAAGAACACTTAAAAAAAAACATTCATAAAAACAAAGATATCACAAATATTGTTTTTTAAACTGAATGTTTTTTTGTCAACACGAGTAGCTAGAGTTTGTAAATAATTACAAACTTATGGACGCTTAAGGTTTATTTCAATTTTTGCGATTGCAGCGACACCTTGCGAGAATCGAAAGAAATGCCCGATATAAAACTTACGTATTTTTGGCCGTAGAATCCGAATCCGCTATAGAAAATAGTGATTTTCATTACAAATTTCAAAGTTGCCCCCGCCCCACCTACTGGGTTAGGGGTGGGAGAGTCGAATCCAATGTCATTGGATAGATTTCGTAAAAATAACAAATACGTGTTTTTCAGTTTTAAAAAATTGGACGTTTTTTTATGTGCATAAGACGCTACTCTTGAAACAGTAATGTTTTCTTTTTATTTTTTGCGATTACAGCGATACCATGCAAGAATCTAAAGAAATGTCCTGAATAAAATTTACGTATTTTTTGTCGTAGAATCCGATTCCGCAATAAAAGATAGGGGTTTCCATTTGAAATTTTAAAGTTGCCACAGGGTGGTGGGTGGGGAGGTAATTTTGGTATCAGTAGATAATTTTTTGAAAAATTTTTGATACGTATTTTTTTATTTTTCGATTTGATGGAAACTGTTCGAGATTTTCCACCGTTCCCATACTTTTCGAACACCCGATATAATGTTCTGACGGAGCTTTAGCCACAGTTATTCCATCCCAGCAACCAGGACAAACGCACACGCACATATATTTCCACAACAACCACTTCCTGCCTCACCTGCCACAGTTGGAACTTGAACTCAGGAGAAATTCAAGAGCGATTAACCATGAACCACTGAAAATGCTACTGTACCCTTGTCAGGATTCGAACCCGGAGCTGATTCTTTAATTTCAGGACCTTCATTTTCAGTAAAAATTGTATTTAAAGCTTTTATTATATACGTGTTAGCGGTTTTCCTATTTTTCAGGTTTTCGTACTATACCTCATAAAGTAGGCTGTGGATTTCGAATTTCTTTGAACTGGAATAGAGCTCACAAAAATAGACAGAGTGTATAAAATAAAGGATGTGGCTATTTATACATACTGTCCAGGCAATTCACGCCGCACATGCGCGATGACGTTCAAACATATTGATATAGTAAGAATTATAAGGTTAACCATCAGCAGTCTGTGGTGTAATACTTAGTGTTCCCGATTCTCACACGTTTTTAATGGTTTTTAATGGTTCTCACACGTGAGGTCGACGGTTCGAATCCGCTTGCTACAGTTTTTTTTTTACCACATTTTGTTAACTAAAATACGTAATACGAATATTTCTTTAGGTTAGTTCGTTGGGTTAAATATGTTAATATTTTTTGATGTAGTATAGTTGTTTATGATAGATAATGTCCCTTGCCCTCGACGGCTATACTGTATGTATAAATAGCCAATTTCTTATACATACTGTATGTATAAATAGCCAATTGCGTATACATACTGTATGTATAAATAGCCAATTGCGTATACATACAGTATGTATAAATAGCCACATCCTAAAATAAACACATACTCAACTTTATAGTGTATTTAAGTAGCTATGATTATTAGCGTGTAATAAATAGGTTCCGGAATAAGGAGTATATTGCCCTCTATTTCACTGGCCTACAAGGCGACATAAACCGTAATATCTACAGTCTTAGCGCGTTAATGGGTCAAAATAGCAAGAACTAACCGTATCGACTAGCTGATAAATCACATTTTCGTCGATAAAATGCACGAGCGATTTCTTTGGGGGATTTATAAATTGCAACACTCGCATTTAGATCCTTAACTTATTCCCTGCAGATTGCATCTGGCGTGTTACGTGCATAGTTTTTAACAATAAACATATAACGACGGTAGTGTAGTTGGTTTCGGACTTGTTTTTGCTGGCAATAACAATAAACGTTATGCTTTCTCCAATTATATCGGCATTCTTCATGTTCCACGCTAATAAACCATTCGTTATATTGCAAACCGAATAGTTTCATATAATGTTTATTTTCACGAAAATGTAAATTGGGTATTTGGGAATCTTTAGTTCGGTAAACCACAAAAGCAAAGCCATTATTCTCTGGAAATGTAGAAACAAGTTGCTTTAGTTATACCAGTTTTCTCTACATTTAGTTTCTTCGTATACTTCCATTTAAACATGCTAATATAATAGCATTATGTTTAAAGGATCATTATTAATAAACAAAAACTATAATAAGAAGTTATCCAATTTCTATGTACAGGGTGGGCAACTAGGAATGGCCCTGAAAAATTCCCGGAAAATATTTTCGAATTTCTAAAATGGCCGCTAAGGGGCGTAACAGCCATGACCGAATAGAAAATTAGGTTTCTCTTCGTATTTTGCTCAATTTCGAATCTTGTTACCCAACTAGCAATTTGATGTTTTGTAGAAGCTGAAAGAATCTTTGTGGAACATTTTTTATAAAACAAGATTGTTGATATAAACATTTCTAAAACGTTTATACAACGCTTATAGACGCAAAATGGGCACAGTTTATAAAACAATGTAGTTCTTTAATTTATTATGTTTTATGGCTCTCACAGGTGTTATAAAATAATTGTTCAAATGTTTACATACAATTTTAAAAAATGGTAGACGATAATTATAAAATAGTTTTATAGCAAACAGTTATAAAATTTAAACCTGTTTTTGTAATATATCAATTATGAAATTTTATAAGCATTGGGTTATTATCATCATTGCCACATTTTTGTTATATGCAGCAACAACAACAGAGGTTATTTATTTTTTAAATGTTTTTGCAGACAATAATAATTCTCAAAATAGTTTTAAAATGTTACAAAGGTAGCTAGATCTTATGTGACTATACAGGGTGTTGCATCATGAGAGGGACATAGCTTAATAGGAGGTAGAGAACATCAGTGGTAACCGGAACCTCCCATAGAAATGTCTCATTGGGCCTTCATTACGAAGTTACAGGGTGTTAAATAATTTTTGGCCAAACCTGTTTTTTGTCATAACTTTGACAGGGAATGAAATAACGGATTCATATTTGGTACGGCTAATGTACTAACGAGCCTCAAGAGGTACATGTATAAAAAAAATATATCCAGGTCCGGACTCACTATAATTTATGTTTCTTCTTTGCATCAATAAAACATCACCCTGTATATATTTTTTTGAAATTTCGATACGATATTCGAAAAGAGCAAGAAAAAACAAACAAAATGGCCTAAATACGTTGTTAAATGTGCAAGAAAATGGATTACCGAACCCTATTAAATGAGAGGCACGTGAAATAAATAGTTTTATAACTAAAATTTGCAAAAATTCTATTGAGCCTAGGTGGTCTGGGTGAATCCTAATTCCGGCACGTTTTAAAGGTCCATTTTGGTAAAAAACTGTGGTCCTAATAAGTAATCGGGTATGAAATAACAAAATTTTTAATCAATCACAGTAGGCTTGTTCAAAGAATAAAAGTGACAGATAATTTAAACCATTTAGGCCTAAGCAACCAGTTACTTTGATCAAGAAAATCATCAACATTTTATACTTAATAAAAATTGGAAAAGAGAACAAACTAAAATCTAAATAAATAAAATATTTTCCATTCAATTAACAATAAATAACAAAACAATAACTAAATGTTAAACATAATATTTTTAGTCGCAAACTCCTCTATAAATCCTTATTTTACTATAAGGAACCTAACCAGACTGCAACCAACAGCTACTCTCCGGGCTATGTGCCCCGCCGAGCGCTGAATTACAAGTTACAAGTTGGTTGCAGTCTGGTTAGGTTCCTTATAGTAAAATAAGGATTTATAGAGGAGTTTGCGACTAAAAATATTATGTTTAATATTCTGCCCTCTAAAAGCACATTTGAACAATAACTAAATGTGTTTAAAAATAAAACGTAATTGACACTAAAGTAAATTTTCAAAATGTCCTCCCCCACATTCTGTGCATTTTCTTGCGCGTTTAGAAAGGTCACCAATTGCTCAACGTATCATTTCTGGATTATTCCGTATTTCGTCGCAGGTTGTAACGATGCGCTGGATTAAATGTTGTCTACTTTCAATTTCAATGCTATAAACTTCGTTTTTTAAGTGGCCCCATAAAAAGTAATCACAAGGGTTACAATCAGGAGATTTTGGTGGCCATTCATGTGGACCCCCGCGTCCAATCCATCTATTAGGATACACATTGTTTAAGTGTTCTCTTACTTGAAGGTTAAAATGTGGTGGGGCCCCATCATGCTGAAACAACATGCCTCTTATACCGATATTTTCTAACATATTCGGTAAAATGTTTTGAAGAAAATTAAAGTAAATTTCACCATTCAATCTTTCTTCAAAAAAATGTGGCCCTATCAAATGTCTATTCACAAGTCCGACCCAAACATTTACAGAAAACCTGTGTTGCGAACGGCGTTGGCGTACCGCATGTGGGTTTTCCTGTGCCCATTTATGATTATTTCGTGAATTGTTTACTCCATCCCTTGTAAATTGTGCCTCATCCGTAAATAAGGTTCTGTAAATGACTGGGCGAAGGTTAGACAACCAATGACAAAATGCCAGGCGGGGGATATCGTCGCCTTGTTGAAGACGCTGTACCTGCTGGATATGATATGGATGGTAACGTTCTCTTTTTAGGGTTCTCCATACTCGCCAATGAGGAATACCAGTTGCCAAACTGATTCGTCTAGTGCTCATATTTGGGTTTTCTTGAACTACTTTTATAATATTGTTTTGTTCCTGCACACCTTGTTGTAAAACACGCTCCACAACTGCAGAAGTAGGAAACTTTCCGTGTTGTCTTGCATACTGTACTAAAGGTTTTATGATTAGGGCATCGACGACCAGGAAAACGCAGCCGATATTCTCTTTCCGCCGACCTACCATTTCCATTACATAAATCATAGATGAATATTATGTCAGCATATTCCACGTTTGTAAATTTTACTGGCATAGTTAAAATATTTTCACAAGTTTTCACTAACTAAATGCGGATTATTGACACATTAAATTACTAACAAACAATTATTCAACTGTTTAGGAGATTTCTTTTTATTATCTGTCACTTTGAACAAGCCTACTGTGATTGATTAAAAATTTTGTTATTTCATACCCGATTACTTATTAGGACCACAGTTTTTTACCAAAATGGACCTTTAAAACGTGCCGGAATTAGGATTCACCCAGACCACCTAGGCTCAATAGAATTTTTGCAAATTTTAGTTATAAAACTATTTATTTCACGTGCCTCTCATTTAATAGGGTTCTGTAATCCATTTTCTTGCACATTTAACAACGTATTTAAATAACCACAAAGGTGTAACAAAAAAATGAAATAGGCCATTTTGTTTGTTTTTTCTTGCTCTTTTCGAATATCGTATCGAAATTTCAAAAAAATATATACAGGGTGATGTTTGATTGATGCAAAGAAGAAACATAAATTATAGTGAGTCCGGACCTGGATATATTTTTTTTATACATGTACCTCTTGGGGCTCGTTAGTACATTAGTCGTACCAAATATGAATCCGTTATTTCATTCCCTGTCAAAGTTATGACAAAAAACAGGTTTGGCCAAAAATTAATTAACACCCTGTAACTTCGTAATGAAGGCCCAATGAGACATTTCTATGGGAGGTTCCGGTTACCACTGATGTTCTCTACCTCCTATTAAGCTATGTCCCTCTCATGATGCAACACCCTGTATATGGCGGCATAACTAACAACATACTTAGTGAAACATGAGATAAAAGTTAACTGATTAAGACGTTATGTTAATAATAGGAAAAGAAATTTGTTTCGTTCAACTATCCCCACAAGAAGTAGAGGAAAATAAGGAAAACATCTTGGAATATACATCCGCGCAAATACCCGGAAGCTGAGGCTGAAAAATAATAATTCTAATATACCAGGCTATGCAAAGCCTTTATCCAAATTAAATTAGAAAGTAGGAGAAGGTACATTTTCTCTTTCTTTCAGGTAACACAAAAACAAATCAGAACCACCTCGGGGTATTTGCACAAAGTTTGTATGGAGAAAGCTAATTTAAATCAAACTCGAACTCCTCGTAAATTGCCTGCTAAAACAGAATTGAATTGCTGGTTACACCACAAACAAATAACGATTCGGAATTTTAAAATTCTATTAAACTGAATCGGAGGTATAATTGTGGGTTCTCTTCGAATTTCTGAGAGATGAATTGAATGAAAAAATACATTTTAGTATAGCAGCGTGGCTAGAGTTATACGGTGTGACACGTTAGGAATTTGAACACTCTTGTTAAATTTATATTTATCGGCTAATTTTTATCTCACTTTTTTAAATCGTATGGCATAAAAAGCGCACTTTAGGACAAATGTACATATTGTTCTTATAAAATTGTCACGGTATAATTTGAAGGGATATGTACAAGTTAGGAAACAGCTGCAACCACAAATAATATGCTACTGTTTTTTTGTCAGTCGGTTCCATTTGTGTCGGTATTTCTTAAGCTGTGTCTATCTTTTCATCTTACAATTGGCTGCACCATGCTGACTAGGACCATGGCGTCCGCAGTTGCACTTTTCCTTTACACACGAACTTTTTTTATTAATAAGATTTTTTCAAATTAATTTACGTCATCATCATACTATGTGGAGAAATTTCCAAAACTCTTGTCAACTCATTTTAAAACCTTCGTATAATGGAATTTGTTTTCGCGTTGATGTTAAATCTGTAATTTCAAAGATACATATTGGGGCCATTTAGTCCAATCAAATTTTCAGTAAATTTTGTAACATATTTAACCAATTTAAAGCTATACTAGGATGATTGAGTAGATAATAACAGATATATTAAAGCCTAAAGTTAGTCAGGCCCCTGAATATGTAGCGAGAAAAACGTGACATCAGAGCATCCTAATCTTCGGCAAGAAAGCATGCGCTTCTGTTCCCATAGCAAGTATTCGTGTTTGCAAATAAAATATTTATTTTGAGGATACTTTTATCATTTGTATTGGCAATGGTTTCCATTATTTTTCGTTCGTTATTTTTTTTTCGTTTTCCTCCAAAACGCTCTACTTTTTTTTACTCGTTTCCATTTACTTAATGACATTATTTTCAATAAGATATGTTGCACAAAACTCGTATACCAACAACAAAATAAACTCTTAAACATGGCATCAATTAAAGTATTGTAGTTCTATGGCGGTTTTTTATGGAGCAAAAAGGCTTGTATTGGTACTTATTTATTCTACAGGGTTACTGGTAATTCGATACATTCCTTTGGAGATGTGATGTGGCATGAGCTAAGGAGTAAATCTAGCCCTAACATACATTATGCAAAACTCAATAATTTTTGAGATATTTCAATTTTTTTGTTTTTCTCAAAAAAGTAGATCTTAATGTCTTAAAAGTTAATTTCCGAAAAATCTACTTGACATTTTTAAATTTTTTTTTACTGGATTACTTGTCCAATATTATAGATATCCGTTTGGAATGAAAAATATCCGGAAACATTTCGATCATGTGAGCATTTAAAATAAAAACTTGTAAAACTTTTTTTTTAAATCAGTTATGAAATTTACCTATTAGGTTTTTTCAAAAAAATATTAATGTAGCACGCGTACAAATTATTATAAAAACTTCCTTATTTCAATAGCTATCTAACTAGGTAGAAATGTTTAATGTACCCTTGATAGTTCTAATAAAAAAATAGTAAAGATAATGCTGGTGGCGGAATTTATTAAACGACTAATCGTTCATTTTCATTAAAGTCAGTCAGTCCTTGACTTTGACGTTTGTGCATATATGTCATTAACTGACATTCTTATCTCCGTGTCCCTGAAGTTTGTTGGTCTTGTTAAATTAGTTATCGAAGATTTTGATTTTGCTCGTAGTTGTTGTTATTAGTTGTTGTTATTGTATTTTCTGTGCCATGGCCGCGTATGCCAACGCAGAATACGCTGATATCTTGTTTGTCTATGGATACTGTGGCGGCAACGCTGCTGAAGCTCGCCGAGAATATGGTCTTTGGTACCCTAACCGCCGCTTACCAAATGCACGTGTATTCAGTACGGCATATCGAAATATCGCTGAAACTGGCTCCGTGAAATGTAGAAGAAGTGACGCTGGTGCTCCTCCCGTTTATGAACCAGATGATGAGGAAGAAATATTGAGATATTTCGAGGAAGACCCAACTATTTCAACTAATAAAGTCGCAAGACTAACCGGAGCGTCACAATGGAAAGTTTGGTCTACGATACGTAGAGTTGGATGTCATCCTTACCACTATACCCCTGTCCAGGGCTTGGAGGAAGGTGATCCTGGAAGGAGATTGGAATTCTGCCGCTTTATGTTAAATTCAGATGCAGAAAGTGCAAATTTTTTAACAAGTATTTTATGGACGGACGAGTCGAAATTTAATCGCGAGGGTATAACAAATTTCCACAACCTACATTATTGGGCAGAGGAAAATCCCAAGTTAACACGTGAAACTAGTTTCCAAATGAAGTTATCTATTAATGTGTGGATGGGAGTCATTGGCCACTATTTAATAGGGCCACACTTTCTTCTTCAAAATTTAAACGGGGAAATCTATGAAAATTTTTTAAGAAATGATCTGGCGGTGATTTTAGAAAATGTTCCTCTCGCCGTCAGACAGCGAATGATGTTTTAGAACGACGGTTGTCCGGCTAGTCGATGCTGCCCAACACATAAGGCATAATCTGACAATCAGAGTAACAAGGACTCAAAATAAGAAGACGCTGCCGTGTCTGTATATGGAATAGGGGCTCCCATTTTGAGCAAGACATATAAATAATAAAGTACAACTTTGAAATTAATGAAGAATTAAACTCTACTTTTAAAATGTTTTTTACTGTTTATCTAAAAATAAAATTCGTACCACTTGTGTTATTTTTACTAGTATTTTCTTAGAACTATTAAGGGTACATTGAACATTTGTACCTTGTTAGATAGCTATTGAAATAAGGCAGTTTTTATAATAATTTATACGCGTGTTACGTTAATATTTTTTTGAAAAAACCTAATAGGTAAATTTCATAGCCGATTTAAGAAAAATTTTTTAAAAGTTTTTATTTCAGATGTTCACATGATCGAAATGTTTCCAGATATTTTTCATTCCAATCGGATATCTATAATATTGGACAAGTAATCCAGTAAAAAAAAATTTAAAAATGTCAAATAGATTTTTCGAAAATTAACTTTTAGGACATTAAAATCTACTTTTTGAGAAAAACAAAAAAAATTAAATATCTCAAAAACTATTGCGTTTTGCATAATATATGTTAGGGCTAAATTTACTTCTTAGATCATGCCCCATCACATCGCCAAAGGAATGTATCGAATTACCAGTAACCCTGTATAATGGTTTTATAACAACTGTATTATTATTCTCTATAACTGCTTTAAAGAGCTTTTTCCCTTAAGTTCAATAGCAGCTTCGATGTTTGTAATTTGTGGTCCCCAACAGAATTGTAACTTAGAAGCCCCTTACAAAATAGTTCTATAAAGAAATTATAAGCGACATTACGAAATAATTTTATAAAACTTCACAAGAGATGTTATTATTCTATAAGGTACTATTTTACATCGGTTTAACAGTAATTTAATTCTATAAGCACCGTTGCTGTAAAATTGCGTTACTGTATATACTTATAGGGCAACATTAGCACTTATCTTATAAGTGCTCTATAATTATACTCTACGAACGTTCTTGCAGTAAATTTAAAAAACTATTCAGTTTCTGAAGGCAAAATAGTCTCATGTGCCACATTAATGTAACAATTCACTGATCTAGATACAATTATAAAACATTAACAGAATATAAAAGTCTTATTACTCTAAATGTACAGAACTACTTTGCTAGCTGGGCTGGGAGACATGCTTTTACTTTTCTTTTTTTTATTAATTTATTTGTCTGTTTTTTAGGTTTGTATACTGATCATTTAGTTCTGCATTGTTTTTCCTTATCTTATTTAAAAATGTTAAGTCATCTAATCTTTTTGTCAACTCTTGTGAGAATTTAATTTTATTACTGTAACAATTATTTGTTGGTAACCATTTAGTTTGGAGAGGAAACGATATATTAAAACACCATAAAAAGTATCAAAAAAGTTATCAAAGATTAAGTTTATATTGCCGCTATTTGTAACAGTAGTAGGGCCATATAAAACGAGTTTTAAATCCACTGATGGAGCAATTATTAATAGAACGATATGCTATTTGCTTATGTAGAGGAAATGCAACATGTTGGGTTCTAATATGGCATGTACATGATTGTACAAATGGTCTGATATTACTGGATCAAAGTTATCAAATTTTATACCCTCCATTACATTGGTCATCATGTAATCAATGCTAGAGCAAGTAATTCTGGCGCCAATTCTAACTATTCTGGCGGGTGACTCAATTAGGGATTAGACTCAAAAATATCTCATAATATTTTACAGTACTGGAAGTTATCTTTTCGCATATTTAGATCTCCACAAATAAAAATATATCAAATTTATTAATAATTTTATCTAGCTTACATAGTTGTGAGAAGAAGATTTCGTGATCACCAGCTGGTCGTCAACATATAGTGACTATACGAGAATTTTTGTTTTACAATATGGCAGATCATTCGAAATGTAATTCAACTGATAAGTTACATAAGTAATCCATTTTTTTACAGTGGAAGATTAAAGAGTTTTCTGCATAAATTGCAGATCCACTCCGTATGTTAACTTTCTGTGAAATTCACTAATTCTTGTGTAGCTTTCATTTTTGTGGGCTATGTTTAAATAATGCGATGTCAACTTTTTTAATTGAATTTTCTCAATTTTTTCAAATGGAACACCCTGTATATTTTTTGACCATATGATGTAGGAATTACATTCTAATTTACATTGTACATCTTTATGGCTATTTGTATCTATTTTCGATTTATTGAGTAATAAGTACATTTTTAGCTTTTATAGGTGATCTAATTTAAGTCTTAAGCATGTATTATAAATAAAAAAGTAATGTAAGTCGAGTTCAATATATTGAGAGCAACTTATTTCGCAGTGACAAATTTTGTACGTGACGCTCCGTCCTAATCCCAGAAGAGCGTCCTTGAATTGATTTTAGATGTCATAAAGCTGATTTCAGGTGTTCCCTAAAAAACGTGGAGGCACTCGGGTAAATCCTCACTGCAACATGCCTCGGATCTGAAATCTCCGGAATGCCTCTAAAGCTTGCGTCGGAATATTTCTTGCTTAAAATACAACCGTGCGTTGTAATGAAATATTAACGCGGATTGCGTTTCTGTCACAATTCTAAGTATATCTTTGAAGCAGTGATTTTTTTAAATAAAGTCTTCTGACTGTAATTCTTCGTCTAATACTGATATTTTTGTTAATAAATGATGTTTATAGTTTTATAGAGCACGGTAAATTGTTCTTCTTTGTAATGTGAGTAGAAATTGGTTATATTTTCATCACATCCAAGAAGAGACATCCTGTACTTTTGCAGCTATGGTGACTAAGTCATTAGATTTATTTAAAATAATTAATATAACCACAGCACGCCAATTCTCCGAGAAATGTTAATGTCGGCATAAAATTATAATTTTAATTAACAAATGAAAAAGTAATTGTGGCAAGTGAATAAATAACACATTATCAGATTAATTTAATTGTAAAAAGTATATAATTTAGTCATTAGTATATTCCGTTTTGCTTTCAAACGTAGCATTTTCTAGTTTTGTGAAGGTTTTTCTTCCTGCTGACAAATTGAAATTAATTAATGTAAATGTACCAGCCATTGTCGCCTTAGAAAAGATTTTTTTCCTTTAGGTTGTGCATTGCTCTTCTTAGTTTAGATGTTTGCTGTCAGTGCACAGTGCAGTGAAAGACTTTTACTTGTTACCTCCTTTCCCTTATTATTTATTTT
Source organism: Leptura quadrifasciata (assembly GCA_963675555.1). Classification (NCBI taxonomy): domain Eukaryota; kingdom Metazoa; phylum Arthropoda; class Insecta; order Coleoptera; family Cerambycidae; genus Leptura; species Leptura quadrifasciata. The sequence goes on along the minus strand of OY776677.1, from coordinate 152,831,166 downwards.
TGAGAAAGAATTGAGGCAACATATGCGGACGACTAGCTGGTTTAAGTCGGAGCAAGGAGCCGTGGATTCAGAGTATTCGTAAGAGGGGAGAAACTTACCCTCTTTGAAATGTACAGCATAAATGACAGTTCTGTTTATTTCGAGAAAAGGAGACAAAGAAAAATTGATGTTAAATTGGGCACCAGTCTACTATAGATCAGATTGAAATAGTTGGTAAGAGAAATAAAAAGATAATTTAAAATGAATGATAAAATATATTACATAAATAGATAAATCGGTTAACAGAGACTAATTAAAATGTAAAAAAAAAATATATATATATAACAAATTTATACCAGGATCTTAGATTCCGGGATTGAGTATTGTTGAGGTGACTGGTTCTGAAACAGCAATCCAGGCCCACAATTGTTTCTTGCAAGAATGGAGTCTAAAGGTTTCCTTGGCAATTTGGTTTACGTCTTCTTAATGAAATGGAGTTTGAAAATTGTAGGAAAATTAACCAACTATGTGGTTTTGAAAAGTTAATGAATAAGCATAAGAAAAAGGAAGTCAAAATTTTTAATATGAAGAAAATTTTATCCATATGCAGAAAGATAAGCTATGCATAAGCTGTGCAAAAGCTATGCAGAAATATAGAAGTTAAGCAGAAATGTATAAATATATAAGTATATAAATGTAGAAATATATAAATATATAAGTGTATAAGCTGATTTCGTAAACTATAAATTGCCAAAAAATGAAAAAGAAGAAAAACATTATAAAACCATGTGGTACATATAGTATTTTAACTACTTATTAAATTAAAAAGAATTGAACTTGAATTCAAATTTATTTTAAAAATAATTGAGATTACATCAAAGACAAAAATTGAAAATTACTGAAATTTTAAATTACTAATAAATGAAATTTACCTGGATGTTAAACACTTGTTAACGCGGATATAAAAATGTAATATGAATTACTGAAGGCCACAGTTAAAATTTATATACGTTCGAATCAGTACAAAAGCTGCAAGCAAATGATTTCTTGGTGAGTTTTACTAATAAGGTAAACTTTAGTTATCCCACTTATTGCAAAATAATACCACTACACAAAATTGAAAAAGATAGTTTTAATAATTAAATAGAAAACTGTAAAATATAGAAATGGTACATGTATCGCCATCTGTCAATTGTTGAGTTAAGCGCAATAAATTGCAGGTCGCAAATTCTACAATTTCCTTTACTCGCAACTAAAATAGTGGCATATAATCGATAAAAGGGATCTATAATAATAGTTTTTATTAGTTCCATACCACAGCTGATTCACTTCACAATTTGTAAACACATAACCAAAAATAAGAACAGCCGTAATAAATAGTAAAACGTATTGTGAAAACTCAGTAAATATATTACATCTTATAGGATATACTATATATAGTAATGAGAAAGGTAAGGAAAATAACCATATGTAGTTACATAGTAAACAAAAATATAAAAATTGAAATATAGGATGTAAATAAATGTTTTAGACAATTGTTTCCTTAGATGCTGTAATAGAACTAGAACAGAGATACATAATAGTGTAAAAAAAAACGTGATTGAGTTCCTAAGATATAAAAATTTGTACATAAAACAGTGTGAAATGATTTAGCATTTGTACAAGTAAAATTCTGCTAGTTGAAAACAGTTTCGCTTACAAAAACTGAATCAAAATATTACACAAATCGTGCTAAATATAAACAAAAATACTAGTTTTTATATAAAACTGTTAAATGGATATAGGCCATGTACATACTGCCGCTGAAAATGTTGGGAGTGCAAGTAAGAGACTTCTACTTCCGTTTACATGGAGTGGTAGAGAAATAGTCCTATCAACAAATTATTGTAGGCTGCATGGAGGGCGGCAGAATTTTTGACTTCAGGGATGGGTTTGGGGTTGTTAGGAAGTAAACATCCTAAAACACTCGTCCTTAAGAGGTCAGCCTTGCGAGGGGGGCATCCGGAAGGCCCTAAATTTGGATTTTTTTTTTGGTTTTTCGCTTTTAACTCGAAGTGACGAGGATTGAATTTTCTTATAAATTCTGTATTCTACATATAATGGCTGAAATGATGAATTTCAAGATTTTTTGCTGTAATGTGATAGGGTTATTGCTTGAAACCGGTATCTACATTTTATTGCATTCATTTGGCATTTTTAAAAAGCTATTTATTGTTGTGAGTTGTTACATTTGGTATCATAATGAGTAGCTACACTCCAAACAGTGGGAAGAGGCAGGTAGGTACCTCTATAAAAAAAATAACACAGTGGGAAAAGGTAGGTAAGTACCTCTATAAAAAAACAACACAGTATTATGGTTAGTACTTTTACAGCTACTTTTATTTACATATAATCGGCAAATAGCTAATTAGCTAATGCTTTTTTTTAAGAAAGAAAAAATCGATCAATTTTTAGACGGGGGAATAGTTTATGGGAACACCACGCTAGCAGAAGAGGAGAATGACTACTCCAAAAGAAAAACTACTATATCATCAAAGTTTTCATCCCCTTTATCCTCTTTTATGGGGACACCATGTTGGCAGTTGTCCCTGCCACTTGAGGCATGCTGACGAATAATTTAATGATGCCTTTCTGCATCCGCACCTTTTGGCAACGACAAAATATTAATTGCAAAATTTTGTCTGTTAGTTTGGGAACCAGCTCTCCATTTCTCTTCTCCCAGCCAGAAGTTCCTAAATCCCACACATGTGAGGGCAATATGGTACCCATCCACTGCTGGATTTGGTAGTACACCCTGTAGAGATGGTACTTCCTTACACCCTTCAGTTGGTGTGAGAATGGAAATGTCTGGCTTGATCGAAGCAACTGATTTTATAAATGATCGATATCTGTGGTTATCTAAGGATATCTTCCTAGATGGAGCACCACAACATCTAAGGATGCAATTATGTTCCGCTCTTTCGACCTCAGATGGTGTCGATGAAGGGCTGGTAAACACCTCTCAGCTGCTTCTTTTATTGATTTGTTTTTTTTTGGTAAACCTGATTTTACTCTTCCTGAAGGCTGCGGAGGTGGTATTATAGCCTGTGAAAGCATGTAAAAACAGAATGTGCTCCAGCCCCAACTGCTACAGCTCTTGTGAAGAGTTTGTTGCTGTGCATACTTTTCCTGTGCCAGATTTCACGAGGAATATGTCACGTTGGGGAGGGGTTTTCGTCAACAACAGGCCTGCCAAATTCACCTCTTCGCCTAACACAGCTACTAATAGGAAACTGGCTTTTCTATGGCTGTGGATATAATTGCTACATCTGCATCATCCTCTGCTTAGAGGGTATTTATATTATTTTCCTCCAGTTTTTTCATCAACAGCTTGATGAGAATGCGCTTGTTGTAGACGTTCGAGAGGAAGATTTCCTGTTTTCTTGTGATTTCAGTTTCCACGGTGAACTGTACATTCCATTCTTCAGTTGATTCTGTTTAGCAATTTTTATACTTTTTGATGTGTTGGTGTAGCCATCAAAAACCACAGTACAGCTTCTTCCCAGATAGTGGTTCTTTACGATTTGTACGTATCTGTCACAAATAGATGATATTCTGTTAGCCTCTTTTTGCCAAACGACCTTGTGAATTAGATATCTTCCATCAACAACTATTGCAAGGTTACTGAATGGTTATTGCATTTGTTATATATGCAATAACTTACAACAATAAATAGTTTTTAAAAAATGCTGTATAAATGCAATAACATGTAGGTACTGATTTCAAACAGTAACCCTATCACATTACAGCAAAAAATCTTGAAATCCATTGTTTGAGCTATTAATTATATGTAGAATATATAATTTTTAAGCCAATTTAATCCACTTCACTTAATTTGGTTGTCATTTATTTTACAAAGAAGATTTGAGGTGTTAAGAGCGGAGTATGACGAAAAATGTGATCTGAAACAGAGTTTTCCGGAAATCGACAATCTTCAGACGGATAACTCGAGAACGGTTGAAGATAGAAGCTTTCTGTTGAAATAAATTTTGTCAGCTTTCAAAAAGGTAAGAATATGTTTTTCTCTAGGACCAATAGTTTTCGAGTTATAAGCGAAAAACCAAAAAAAGTAAAAATTTAGGGCCTTCCGGAAGCCCCCCCCCAAGGCTGGCCTCCTAGGATCGGGGAAACCCATCCCTGAAGTAGAAAATTCTGCCGCCCACCATACAATCCACACCTCATATTGAAAATTCGTTGACTGGACTAAAATGATAATTTAATTTCACAAATCTTTGTTGGATTTGTTTTTAGGATTTTATCTTCTTTAACCTTTTTTGAGATACGATAACTAGGCAACATCATGTATTGCCAATGGTCACTAAAGTTTAAAATTATTTTAGTTCGTTTAGTGCCTGAATTCTGTTGGCTCTCACCTCCAAAATCACATTACATTAGAGTGTTATTTTACAAGGTATGAATTTTATTACGCCGGCGTTTACACAGTCAAGATTGAATGTCATTATTACGTAGAAAATCTCACTTAAATGAAAAAACTGTCAAACGCAGGCTCGCCGCAGGAATAAGTTATAGTCAATGACAGGAAAGGTCCAATAACAATATCCTTAGGTGGCTTGGCATATAATAAGGTTGGAGCATAAACGAGCCCGAAACCACTACAAAAAGGACTATAGCAGGAACATCAGCAGGAATACTGAACACAATGTACTCATTGAATATTCCTGCATAACAATTTCCATTAGTTTTTACGCCCTTTAGTGGATTATGGCCATTAGAAACGGCCATATGTTTATGATTTAATGTTTTTATGCGGATAACCAGAACAGTTTCTAAGGAATCTTAATAAAAGTGCAAAAGTACACGTTTATAGTAGACAATTTTTCAGTGAAATTTACTTTTTTTATTAATGAACGTGTCCAACTCATAGTCACTTTGCAATAAATTACAGTTATGAGTCGATTTTATTCAAGTATGGGATACTGCGAAAACCAAAATAAACATTTTAGTTACAAACACTGAATATTTATTGTTTCGGATTATATGAGAGTAAGTCGTTAAATAATTTTAAAACTTCTTCATTCAAATATCAGGCAGTGTATTTAATTTAGGCGAATTTCTCTCATATATCATTTTGGTACCCATTTGAGCAATGCAGTCGAATACACTACACGATGCGCGTTTCGCTAAGCCTGTTAGCATCATCCGGAGATGACTGAAACTGAAAGCTAGTCTTATTCGTCTCCCGGTTATGTTGGTATGGTTGGCGAAATGCACGTCGAGTAGTATATTCGAGTGTAATATTCAAATATTTTGGTATTTTGTAAAGGTTGTCTTCAGACACCAAAGTTATTGGTTTGGGAAAAATAACCCTCATGGGAAAACACCCGCATCGCTAAGACCCGGACCCGGCGTAAGATTATCTCCTTAAACAGGAAAGCTCAACATAAAAATTGAAGGAATTTCTCACATGCTCATTAAAAAATTTTGGCAAGTGGTTAAATTGACGTGCTATGTTACATGTGCCGTGTGGCAGATAAGAGATTTTATTTTTGAGTACTCGCATTTCTATCGACACTACTGTGAATTATTAATAATAATTGCTATTTTGTTTTAACTTATTTTTCGGCAAATTACAATTTTTATAGAAATTATGGAGCAAGAACACTTCCAAGAGAACTTTTTGTATTAGACGGCAGAAAGCGGCACTGATAAAATTGTGATATACTATATCACCATAATCAAGAATAGAGAGAACGGGGCTGTTACACAAACGATATTTAGCAGCAGGTGGCATGAAAATTTTATATGGGTATAAACATTTTAGATGGCTGAAAGACAGTCCTATTTTAGTGGAGAGATTGAAGTGCGTCATCCATGACTACGCCAAGATTTTTTGCTTCATTCAATTTAGGTCATCATTATCAATTTTGACAACAAAATCAACCTTTTTATCTCTAGAATATTTTAAACCTGTTATCAATAAGATGGACGTACAAGCATTAATTTTTAAACTATAATCCAAATATATTTTTTTAAATTTTCTGTAAATCTGATGAAATATTTTCTTGTGCAAATATTTTATTATTTGGTCAAACATCGAGAATTAATTGAGAATCGTCTGCATATTGCATTACACAAGAATATTGAACTTCAACATCATATCTGTAACGTATATTAAAAATAACAGGGATCATAAGATGGATCCTTGAAGTACACCTTGATGAATCAAATTTGAATCATCTATTGCTACGCGTTGTTTCTTACTAGCTGAATAAGATTTTTAAAAATTAATACAATTATTGAAAATATGAAAATAATGCAATTTAAAAAACAAAACTTGTGGATGCAAAATATCGAAGGCTTTACTAAAATCAAGTAGAACTAGACAAGTTATTTATTGTTATCTGAAATTTGACAAATGTCATCGGTTACTTTTATGAGTGTAGTGATGATTTTTATGAAAACCTGATTGTGTCGAGGAAGTCCAATAATCTTCATTGAAATAAGGAAAAACTTGGTTGTGAATATATCTTTCCAAAATTTTAGAAGTTGAAGATAAGATACTAATAGGTCTGAGATCTTTTGGTTTTATTGGATTAGCTATTTTTAGTTTCCCATATAACCCCAGAATGTTCAGCACCGCTGATGCTGTGTTCCCACTCTTCTGTACATGAAAGAACTTTTGGGAGGGTGGGGTAATAAGAAACACTTTGGGGTAATAAGAAACAAAAATTTAAAATAGCCGATAGTTTTCTAGATGCAGGATTAAATATTGTTTCCTACATAGGTGGCGAATCATAATATTAAAAAAATATATTGAACTCAATTCTGCAATAAATATGGCATACAAAAAACATCAAAATTTAATTACAAAAATTTCACCTTATTACCCTGCGATGGGGGTAAAAAGAAGCAAGCTATGTATTTCATGCACGGTAGATATTAGAAATTGCTGGGGTATTAAAATACACTTTATATGTGTGTCTTATAAAAGTTTGGTGGAGCTAAAAAATGTTTTTTTATATGAGGATGGAAATATAGGGAAATTAATACACTGGTTAAAGTTTTGCGGCTTAAAGTGAACCGCCCATTTCCTTGTAAAGAAAAAGGGCCTTACAAAATGAAGTTTTTAATTACGCATTGTACGTCATCATGAGGAGGCCAATTGAAAGTATCCAAAAATTCTTTGGGGAACTTGACCATACATTCGTTATTTTTGCACTTTAATAACTCGTCCCACATACCAAGCGATGTCATAGTAAATGGCATAGTATTGTTCTGGTAAAATAGTATCAGTTCCACTATATTCTTGGTCTTCGTGCTGAGATGGTGAAAGATCGAACTCGGCATCATCAACATCATCCGAGCAGAGAACCTTAGGGTCTTAATTCTTCCTCAGACGTTTCGTCATCTTCCCAATTCCGTCTCCACTTCTTAGATCCTCTCTGTTTAGGTTTTACGGTGTCTTCCTTTTTCTGTTTCATATTCTTCTGTGTTTGTGTCGCTGCTTTTACTGCATCTTTTTTCTTCTTTTCATCATTTTGTTTTTTTAACCGTTTTAATACTTTTGAGCTTGTGAGAAGTTCACCTTCGCCTTGCGAGACTCTTTTCCTCTTTTCCATAGGTACTGAACGTCGAGACATTTCCTTTACAGTTTCAGATAGTTTTTTCTAATAAACAATTCGAAACTCGTGTTTTTAGTTGTTTCATTATTTGTCAGAACCATGTGGATTGGTTGTATGTCCATTATCTTCAATTAAATGTTCACTTTCAATTAAGTCAACATCGGTTTCTTTGGGGCCGTCTCGATTGAATAGTTGTCCATTACATTGGAAATCCAAAAGTGCTGCCTCTTTTGCAGCAGTTAGCCTATGACTGGGTCTCGGCTTCCTCAGCAGGAACACCTGGAATTTGTGCTGGCCCATCTTTATTTGCCCTAGATACTGTTGGTTGGATTTTGAGTTTCTCTTATTTAATTGGATCGTATGCATTTAATGGAAATTTGGCGAAGTTTAATGGAAATAATCATGGATTCAAAACCAGATCTTAAATTTCTGAACTTAAATGATTCTTCCCACAATGTCCACAGTTTTCATTGTTTTGAAAACAGTTTTGTTCAACGGTTGAATAAAGTGGCTCACGTTTGTTGGGAACTTCACTAATGTGACATTATTTTTTTGTACCAGTTGAACTAAACTGAAGCTAACGTGAAATATAACGCCATCGAAAAACAATGTAACTTTTTTTTGTCGTTAATCCTTAGGTGTTAGGTTAGGTGTTACTTATGGTGTTTGGTTCCATCGGCCCCCTCCACACGCAAGAACTGTTGTATTGTTTTTTTCCACTACCGGGGATATTTCGTGAAACCCGCTTTATGTCTTTTTGTGAAATGACTTTCATGTATCATGGATCAAGCGAAAAAGCAGTTTCGTCCTAGTTAAGTATTAAACCACCATTGTCAGGGCCAATCTTCTCTTTACGATACATTTTCTGTACATCATCGTAAAACGTTTTAATTATGAATGGATCTGCCTTTCCTTATTCGTAATTCAGGAAATCTCTTCATGAATCCTTGAAACCAATCCTCTTTGGGTCCATTTTCGCCCCATCTTGTTTGTATTTTTTCAGATTTGATGTAATCCTTCACAAGAACTAAAGTCTCATTTTTTGTCAAACCCTCTCCATGTAATGCACATACACGTAAATATCCGGCAAGAGCAGTTTCATCACTTTCATTAAGTTTTGGTTCTCTACCGCTCTCTAGCTTCACTTGTTCTTGTTTATAATGTTTACAAAGTGTACCAAAGGGCACTCCATATTTTTCAGCTGCAAGGCGTAGAGGAATGCCCCTCCGAACTGCTGCGGCAGCTTCAGTCATTTTCGCTGGATCATAGGAACACCTTATCCCTCGTTTTTGATATGTTCGAGGCATTTTTAATAGTTTATAATCTAAAACAAAAATAAAGTGTCATTGCCCCAAATAAGGGGTAATGATATACATGAGTATCTTCTTACCCTATACATTTTTCAAATTTGGGGCAATAACATGCATGACCGAAACCACTATTATTTTTGTAACAGAAAATATAATAAAAATACACTAGAAAGCCAAATTTTTTGCCCGCAAAATCATGTAAGAAAATTAGGAATGTGTGGTGTCTAGAAAAAAATATTGTTTGCATGAAAACACTACTTTTACCTGGTAAAGTTTTATACAAGCAAACAAAACCACAGTCCCAGGTCACAGGTTATTTTTTTACAGCGATAGGCAACTAATGAGGCTATCTAAGTGAATTTTTTTCAAATGTTTTCTTCAATAAAGAAAAAAAATAAGTATCTTATTACCCCCATTTGTTATTACCCCACCCTCCCCTACGTAGTATATAAGGAAAGTATGGTGATCGTGCAAAAATTCGATTTTGAGTTTTTGATGGATTTACACGTTTTCAAGTCCTCTGAACACAAACACATTTTATTTTTATGTATGTACGTTTTAAAAGAAATAATTGCGTTGGTCAATGATGAACGTTTTTCTGTTGTTTCAGGTTCAAACAATGCAAGTACAGATCAAGTGAGCGCAAAATCAAAAAACGAAAAACAAATGCACGGCAACAACTCAAAAATCGTCCGTGCTCTTACGACTAACCTTAGCGAAAATCGCGCGGCAACCGCGACCCCAGCCGAACTAAATCGGAACAACTTCATCCTCCTGCGTAACGCCAAGACCACCGAGACCGGCCACATTCTCCTCCGCACTGACAACCTCACCCATTCCAAGAACAATCTCCTTTTAGAAGACAGCGACAATGGCAAAATCGGTCAGATACTCATACAGCAAAGTGAAATTAAAAAGGGGGTCTTCGTGCAATCTGTCAAAAGGCTGAGTTCAGGCACGCCGATTTTTCTTTTGAGCGGGAACGACAACAGCAATGGGCACATACTTATACAAGCTGCGCCGGCTGAAGATCTTAGAACAGCGGGTGATATCGCGGACGAAACGGGGGACAATATTCTTGTGCAAGCGCTGGAAGGGATTCAGGACAGCGAGGCTGGAAGCAGCAGAGGGATTTCTACGCCAATTGGATCAGGTAGGATTAATTAGAAAAGTTATTTATGCAAATTTTTCGGAAATTAAGTATACTATAACATATGACTTTATTCATATCCATGAATGAACCTTGTCCAAAAATGATATGATTAAAACTTCAAATTATGCCAAGATACTTGGCCAAATGCGCGTGGAGTAGAGTATTCAAGTATAGTGTTCAATTGTTGTAGTGTTTTTGAAATCTACTTTATTACATACATTTTAACACACTAAAATCCTGTTTTGAATAAGTTCAACAAACACCAGCCGAAAGACTGATCCTACTTAAAGGAGCTCTCGTGCCAGTCGTCACACACCACTTACAGACTGCAGTTTCGAGCTGTTGGCTCTCGTCAGTGCAAGGTAGGCATATGATGACCGATACGAGGATCACTCGACTATTTAGTACATTTCGGCATCTTTAGGATAGCGACATGTAAAATAGTCAGCAGGTGCCATCTAGCGGTTCAGTGTCTATTGAAATCGAAAAATAAATAGCCTGACAGGGCTTAGCATAGCAATCAAAGCATTAGCGTTGAAAAATGTATACTATAATTTGTAAGAATTTTTCTCAGAGCACTGCTGTGACTAATTCATATTTTACAACTAAGCCACTTTCTAAACGCCTCAACTGAGGCTTAAGATACACATATTATGTAATTATTTTAAATATTTAAAATTACTGTTCGTATGTATTACGAAATTGTATGTATGTTTGAATGTATATGGAAATAAAAATAATCTAAATCTCTAAATCTAAATCTACCTCTTTATAATACTGTCCATATATCAACACAAAACTTGTTGTGTTCATGGGAATCCAAAAGAGCATAAGAATTTATTTTCTTTTTGAAGATGTAGCAGGCAATTTTAATCAATATCTAACGAAAATTTCGAGGAAAATTTTATATTTTCTGTGATATCGAATTTGTTCTCTACTTCATCATGACTGTGTAGATATTTGATCGAACCATTTCGCAAATAAATTAACATTTATAATTTATTAAGTTAATTATTCATTTTATTGATATACAAATTCTCAGATTGGTTTTGTGATAAAACTTCAAATTGAACATTAATCTTTAATGTGAGGTTAATGTGGCTACAATATTAATTAGAGATTGGAAATGTAGTAATAGTTTTACGAATTTTTTAAATTTAGTTGAGTAGCTTAGGCTAGACCTCGCCCATCTGGAAATAATTGAATTGTTTAATTTTTTTAGTCATTTATTATTATTATATTATTATTATTTCGATGAGAAAACTTGCTCGTTGGGACTGGAACCGCAATCACTCATTCAGTTACGATAAAATAGGGTTAGAACTGAACATTTACGTAGCCACAGGGATAAAAACCGCTGCCGAAGAAATCACTACTTCCACATCCAGATTTTGTATCCAAGTCTTATGCACACTAAATCCCAATGTAATATTTTATTCACTTTAATAATTGATTGAGGGTGGTAGAGGGGATGGCTAATATAAAAAAAAAATTAGAAGTCCTTGGTTCTCGTATACACACTAAATCCCAATTTAATTGGGTGGGGGTGGAAATGAGGGTGGTAAAGGGGGTAACTAATGCCAAAATAAATTTTAGGGGCCCTTGGTTTCGTTCTTGTATATACACTAAATCACATTTTAATTTTTTTTACCCCCTTTAAAATTAGGGTGGGGGTAGCAATGGGGGTGGTAGAGGGGGTAGCTAACGCTAATATTTTTTTTTAGACGTTTCGTGTTTGTATTACACTAAACCACATTTTAATTTTTTTTTGCTCCCTTTCATAATAGTGTGGAAATGGATATGGTAGAGGGGGTAACTAATGCCAAAATAAATTTTAGGGGCCCTTGGTTCAAATATCAATTTAATTTTTTACTCCCTTTAATAATAGGGTGGGGTGGCAATGGGGGTGGTAGAGGGGGTAGCTAACGCAAAAAAATTTTTTTAGACGTTTCGTTCTTGTATACACACTAAACTAAATCATATCATAATTTTTTTTACACCCTTTAATATTAGGGTGAGGGTGGCAATGATGGTCGTAGAGGGGGTAGCTAACACCAAAAAATTTTTTTTAGACATTTCGTTCTTGTATGTACACTAAATCACAGTTTATTTTTTTTACCTCCTTTAGTAATAGGGTGGGGTTGGCAATGGGGTGGTAGAGGGGGTAGCTAACGCTAAAAAAGTTTTTTAGACGTTTAGTTTTTGTATGTACACTAAATCACATTTTCATTTTTTTGCTCCCTTTCATAATAGTGTGGGGAGTGATATTGGGAGTGATAGTTGGGAGGGGTGGCTAATGCCAAAAACAATATTGTGACCTTAACTTTCCGTACATGCCCTAAACTGCAAATTTATGGACTCTTACTTGTTTGTTTTGTCTATTTACCCTTATTTTCCCCATTTACCCCCGAATCCTTCAACGGAATTAGATCAAAATATAATCTAGTTTCAGACCTCGTTGCAATACATAAATGTACCAAATTTCAAGTCAATATCATCAACGGTTCCAGAGTAAACGTGCGCACAAAAAAGTTACAGACAGACAGACCGACAGACAGGAAAATTTTTTTTTCGCTCAAATTTAAAATATCGACGTTTCATCACATTTTAAGCCTATTTAAAAAAATATATATATTTTTTTTGCGTTACTATACTTCCACTGGACGTGGAAGTAAAAATAAATTTGTTATTGCTAATTCAATGATAAATTAAAGATCTATCATACAATAAGCCGAGCGATCAAATACTAGGCATAATATGGCATATACGAATGGGTATAACGTGTGAATATGGTCCAGCTGAAACCCTCACAAACCTCAAGAGGCCACATTACATCCTGTGGAAATAGGGCTATGGACAGCAATTCCTTGAAGGTGTGTAATAGGCATCATTTTCTTTAACGGCACGGTTAGTGCTGGGATGGTACAGAGAAAACATTTTAACACCATTCCTCGACTAATTACAAGATGATGAACACACGAGCTAAGAAGAGAGGTTTTAAACATTAAAAAAATGATAATACGTGTGATACGCTTAGGAACTAGAAAACTTTAGAAATATGAGATACAGTAACATATTTTCGTACTACGTAGAAATCGAGTTTTGTTAACCAACTGTGAATAATTAAAAAGAAATGGATGGCCGAGATATACCTTTTTGTAGGTTCTTCAGAGTATCATCAATTTGTCATATGTTTGAAAAACTTAATTTACAGGGTGTTCTGAAAAAAATCGGGAGTCGCTTGAAGGATCAAAATATTGGAAAGATTAATAATTTTAGCAGGGTACGAAAATGCTTCAAGTACGAAGAACAATTTAAATACAGAGTTTAGTTGCAAGATCAGAAAACCTCTTTTCAAAAAAATTTGCATTTTATTCAATTAAATTGAACACTATTCTACATGTGGACCTCCTGCTAGTAAATATGTTTCTAATATTTTTCTGAATTCTTCATACACGAATGAGACCACATCTTAATTTATGGTTGCAATAGCTTCCACATTTTTTTTGCTTTAATAAATCTACGCCGTCTTCGAAAGCTGTTGCTAAACTCCGCCAGGACATAAATATAAATAAGGCAATAAAAAAATTGTTTGAGTATACTTTCTATTTTAAACACCGTACCTGAAGAAACTCTGTTAAATAAAATTTTCATTAAAATGTAAAAAGTAGTTTGCTTAAAGTCTTATATTCTTATATCTCATATTTTCTAAGTTTTAGAATACCCTGTGCAATTTATCTTAAGTTTGATAACTGTTTATGACCTCTTAAGGCAAGCAAAACTTTTTATAAAGAACGACTTTTTCTCGGCAAATCAAAAATAGGAAAGTTTAAAAGAGTGCGGCACCCCACACACATTTTATAATAAAAGTGGTTTTTCTCAAAAAGAGATTCCCATCAACAGGATCTTTATTTTGTAGAAATATGAAGAAATTAATTTCTTATAAAGAATAGGCCGTTATAAACAGGCTTTAAATGACCCTAGCGCATTCGCCACAACCTCGAAATCTTCGATTGTCCATTAAGTCTGTGCAAAAGTGGAGAGCTGAACACATCGTATTTTTTACCTTTTTACATTGACTTCAAATTGATATAACATAATAAGACAAAACCGCTTGCTAATTTCTACTATCAAAATTCATGGTTTTTTGTTTGTCATACAATCAGACACGTCAATTGACTGATAGGTATAGTATAGTATAAGTATAAGTATATAGTAATTTAACATGGTAATGTAATTTATAATAATAAGTATATGCATACCCAAAGATAGATATATAAATTCATGTAATAAACGAAGAGATAAGTGCACAGTTAGTGATTGTAGGTACACGATTATTTAATATTTTATTTTTATGTTACATACACTATCCAACAGGTCAAAGAACTCAATTACTGGATAGGGAGCAGATTTACAAGAATAGAAGAACATGAATATAGCTATACTTAAATGTTAATGTGCATACACACAGACAATTTAACACTTAACTAAGATATATAATAACTAAGGTATGATATGAAAACTAAGATGATAATATAGCATAATATAATCTAACAGGATTTACAAAATACATAACAATTATTGAATTAGTTAATAATGATGAATTATTGATAATAGATGCATGCTTTTAGAGAAGCAAAATTACAGTTGAAAATATCGATACGATCATAGATGTTATTATAAGTAGAACACATGGCTTGAAGTGGGGAATTTTTTTTATATTTGTTCTGGGCGTGATCAGTTTAAATTGATCTGTCTGGCGTGATCCAGTTCTGTGAGCATGAAAGAGAACTCCACACTTTAGTGCCCTTCATAGTCTGTTCTTCGTTGGGATTAGTTCTTTGGGATTCAACTCGAAATAGTGTTTGTTTCTTAGTTAAGAATATTTACCAGGTCGAGACCAGACCGAGGTCGGACCGAGAACGAACTGTGAACAAACAAGAATAATGTTAAAATATTTATATCCTTAAATTTCGTCCTATGATCCTCTCCAAAACCATAAAACACATAGAGCATGACACAGCACTGTATAAATATCTGACCAGGATGTGCCGAATGACTCAAAGTAATTATTGCATAGCCAATTACCGAATGAAAGAGACAGAAATAGGTGTTTTTACTACTTGTATAGATACTAATAAATTCGGAAAATTTTCTGTTAAATATAAAGTTTTATTTAGTTTTTTGATCATGAAATCTATTTGGTGTTCCCAGGTTAGGAGAGAGAGTTTTTGGCTCCACCTAAATTATGATATGAAGACAACATGTTTCTAGTTTTTTTTTATTTAGTAGTAATTTGCTTGCTCTGAACAAATTTTGAAAATCTACTACCTTATTTGCCATATCATGTAATAAACACATCAGTGCATTTTCTGTAGTAATTATTATAGTGTCATCGACAACAATTTACATTTACATAAATTAAATTATTAATAGAGGTAATGAACAATACTGGTCCTAGAACTGACCCCTGTGGTACACCGTGATTTATTGATAGGAGGTCGAAACTTACTTTATCAAAGAATGTACTTTGTTTCCTATTTGATCAGTAGGATTTATTAACTTTAGGCAAACGTCATTGAATCTATAAAAATGTGATCTATCTAATAAGATGTGAGAAATACAATCCAACGCTTTCCTTAAATCGCAGAAAATAATTTTTTTTTTGTTGAAATAGGCTAAAATGTCATGAAACGTCGAGATTTTAAATTTGAGCAAAAAAAAATTTCCTGTCTGTCTGTCTGTAACTTTTTGGTGCGCACGTTTACTCTGGAACCGTTTATGATATTGACTTGAAATTTGGTACACTTGTGTATTGTAACGAGATCTGAAACTAGATTATATTTTGATCTAATTCCGTTGAAGGGTTCGGGGGTAAATAGGGTAAATAATGGTAAATAGGCAAAACAAGCAAGCAAGAATCCATAAAATTGCAATTTAGGGCATATACGCAAAGTTAAGGTCTCAAATTTTTTTTTTTTTACATCAACCACCCCCACCTCAATATCACCCCCACATTATTATGAAAGGAAGCAAAAAAAATTAAAATGTGATTTAGTGTATATACAAAAACGAAACGTCTAAAAAAAATTTTTTAGCGCTAGCTACGCTCTCTACTACCCCATTGCCGCCCCTTTCCTATTATTAAAGGGAATAAAAATTAAATTGAGATTTGAATCAAGGGCTCTAAAATTTATTTTGGCATTAGTTACTTCCTCTACCACCTCCATTTCCACCCCCACCCTATTGTTTAAGGGAATAAAAAATTAAATTGGGGTTTAGTGTGTATATGAGAACCAAGGACTTACATTAGCCACCCCCTCTATCACCCTCACTCTATTTTAAAGGGAATAAAATATTACAAAATCTGGATGTGGAAGTAGTGATTCCTTGGGCAGCGGTTTTTATTTTCGAATTCATCCACGATATTATCTACTAATTTTAAAATAACTAGAGAAGCGAGAGTACCCAACTGATTTTCAATTAACAAGACGTTTACTTCAAAGTATTCACATATTTGTTTTTTAGAAGAATTTTGAATGTTATCTAAGTTATCGGGAATTTACTCGGTCGTCTGCTGGTCATTTTTTATAGATATGTATAATTTTAGCAATTCTAAAGCAGTTTGAATATGCACCCTTGTATAATTTTGTTAATGGTACAGTTAGTATGTCCTTCGCGTATTTATTTAGATAGATAATAGTAGCTTTTTTTTATTTTCTGGAGCCTTTTCACATGCTGCCCTAATTAAATTTTCATACTATAGCTAAGCGAGGGAGCAACATCGACACGAGGAATTTATCTGATGTAGGTAGGCATTTTGTGTGCGTTAAATAGAACGTGAACATCCACGATGTCAGCCTGAGGTTTCGTCGATCTAAGCTTATAAACGTCCGTAATAATGGACTATTGAACCATACTAATTACCGAGTGTGCAAATGCTATTTCTGGACGAAAACGAACTATTATTTATAGAGGCAGTTAATAATCATGGCTCATAATAAACCATTTAACGGCATTTGTGGATTTATAAAGGTAGCGGCTGACTCGAGATAAATCAGTGTAGTGCATTGCAAATTTGCAAAGACCGAAGGATTAATTTCAGCATTCATTAACACATGTCGACATTGCACTAGCTTTAAAAGACTGAGTGCTTCCTTGTTTGCATTTAATATATTGCTGATGTTTTTTAAGGGTTATTTACTTGTCCACATGAAACGCAAACAGTTTACTTTTAGGTCGCATTAGCGTTTTTTACCAGGGGTAGCAAACAAAACTGAATTGAACTTGTTTATTTGAAGAGATTCAAGTTTCCTTTAATTATAGATAAAAAATTTTGATGGGTTTAAAATAATCGTGTAAGGGTTTTAATGTAAAATACATGTAATAGCATTTGGTATCATTTTCTTTCATTCTGTTAAGTTTTTGCTTTAAAAAAAAATTGACTCATATTCTGTCATTTCTCTTCAGAATTCATCAACTTAGCCTAAATATTAAAAAATGACATTCACCTTAACAGTTAGTGGCCAATCAGGTAAAGATATGTTATTTATTCATAACAACTCATGCAATAATAAGCGATGTGATTGTACATTGATAGATATAGTGAATGACATGAAATATTTAGTTATAGCTGTCGATCAATATCTAAGATGGATTAAACATTAGAGTATGTCGTGAAAAAGCTAGGACGGTTAATATACAAATTTTGTCAATTAATGTAATGTAAATATTGTTTATTGAAATATAATATTTCTAATATAATATATATAAATTTACAAAAATGCATATGCAAAACATGTATAAATTTCAAGATAAAAATTATCATAATACCAAGCTTATAAATAACAAATACATAACAAATAAATATAAGTTTCCATATTCATATATTTTAATCTTTATATCATATCCTTGGTATATATCCTTAGCTCTTTTTTGAAAATAGCGATAGATGCACTTGACTTAATACAATTTGGTAACTTATTAAACTGACTAAAACCTTTAAAAAACAAAGAGTTCATACTATTTTTATAATTTGTTTTAGCAATGTACATGTTATTATTATTTCGAGTGTAGTGATGATGTATATCAGAATTGAAGACCACATGATTTTGAAGATACGAGGGCGCTAGATTATTTAGAATTTTATATATTAAAACCATGGTGAGATAAAATAATCTCTGTGGAACAGAGAACCATTGTAAGGCATTCAACACTATTCTAATGGGTGTATAACTGTTACTTCTTAAGATAATCCTTATTCCCCGATTCTGAAGCTTCTGTAGTTGTGCGAGTTTGTTTAAATTTAATTGGTACAGTACAGATGCACAGTAATCAAAGTGTGGCTAAATAATTGACTGATTATAGTTTTTTTTGCAATTTTCCTATAAATATATTCAAAATAACCATCAAAAGATAGAATACTATCCAATTGAAACCCAAGATATTTTACCGATTTTACAATTTCAATTTGTTTCAAGGGTTCAGGGGACTGTTTCAGACAATAATACAAAATCTATACTTACTGTTTAGTTTTTGCTTAACTGCTTCACTGATGGTTCCAATTGGACGTCGTAACACTATAAATCTAACACAGTAAATACTGAACGTTCAAGAAAATGTATTGACAAACTATAGTCTGGCCCGTGTATAACACATAGTGAGGAATGGAACGACTCATAATGTAACCAACTAGCATCCAATGTGCGGTTGCTAGCTAACGATTACACAAAAAGATTCAGTAAAAGTTCAATGTTTATAATTTTGGTGGGCTTTTGCTTGCCTGCCTATTGACATATTTTCCGTTCAATATCAATTTTGATCGCTCCTCGGAGCTTAAAAATGCTAGAATCGCAACAACTTTGAATTATATTCTGCAATTATAGATTCATATGTTCTGGCAAGGCGGTCCCATGCATTATACTTTTCCGACACCGAATCACTGAGGAACCGGTTTAGGGCAAATACGCTTAAAACCCATAATTTTCCCGTCAAAATCGACTGCTAGAAAATGATAGGGCACCCTCGACGCTAACGGCTATTTTCGCTAAAACTCTGACTGGATAACTTGTCCCCATATTTAACACAACGCATGAGTTGCAGTGCTGCACAACGTGGATTCGTAAAAGGATTTTTATTTTCAAAATTTCAAAAAGTCGGTTTTCGTTATATTTTCAAAATTTTGTGGTCGGGGCGACATTACGTCCCTGTGCAGCGACATTTAGTATACTTTCTAAAATTACACTCCTTGATGAGTTTCCAAGATTTTGGCGTAAAAAACGTAGAGCGAAAATGTGATTTATATAAATTTTATATATATTATATATATATATATATATATATGGTGTTATTATACATGATTTGCAGGAAACAACTACTCAGCGGGCAAATACCCCGACCTGCATTGAATTACACCTTACAAATCATGAAAAATGACAGTGGCTACCAATTTTTCATGATTCGTAAGGTGTAATTCAATGCAGGTCGGGGTATTTGCCCGCTGAGTAGTTGTTTCCTGCAAATCATGTATAATAACAGTATATAGGTTAAGTCCACCAAGGGCTGAAGGTCGCCGCTCTCGGTACTTGCAAAATGGCAAGTCGCTATGCACCACGGAGACATCTATGATGTCTGGTGTATAGTAGCATTAGACCACATGAGAGGATTCATTTACCTCTCACCACTATACCATATATATATAAAAAAATCACTTCCAACAGCATTTTTACGTGAAGCACGCTTTTCATGCGAAATATGAAAGTCGGATTTTGTTACAGTTTCGAAAAGTTCATTGAGGGTTTTGGCGTGTTCTTTAACAATCACACCGGTCTATTACAAGCAATTTTTTCTGCTCATGGCACTCTAGATGTACCAACAAATTTCAAGTCAAATTTTTTTCATGGAGTCGAGATGTCACTTATGGGGTATCACCGTACTTAAAATTTCCAGTGAAACCGGAACTGGCAAAAAAATGACAGTTATGCCACAAAGCGTATTCTTGGTCACATAATAAATCTACCAAGTTTCATTCTGATATTCTTAAAAATAAGCAAAAAAGGGGGTCTATCATGATCCGTTGACACCCTGTATATTGAAAATTTGAGGCTGTTATTCTTATACCATTATAATGTACTCATTACGTTGTTACAAAAGTGTCATTAAAGCATCAAATTCTTGTTCACTACTAACATAATAATTAATTTAATTTCATCATATCTTAAAAATGATTCTTTTCATAAACGTCCTCAGCTCCTATCGTTACCGAATTCATAGCTTGTACCCCGAGAACGGTTTCTCTTCTTCCTTTGTTTAACCGAAATTTGCTGCTTATCTCCAAATCTAAAGTTAATTCTCACCCATTTTTTGTTTACATTCCATTACTTTAGGCATTGTTTTATGTTTACGTCGTCAGAAATCGCCATTTTTTGAAGCGTTTTAAGATAACAAAAAGTGTTAACAGTGGTAATGATAGTGCTTTCCTCAGATAACTCAAGTTAAAATATTCCTTAATTTTGTGTGTTTTGAATAAGCTGTATTTAGCATTTAGGGCACAGTGTGAGAGGTATTACATCGCCGGTGGTTACAGACTGCTGTACAATGCATATTGAAATTTGAACAGTAGTAAACGTAGTGAAGCAAATCTCTCATAATTTGTATTTAGCTATATGTATTTGTAAATTGCTATATATTGCATCAAAGTATCATTTATCTCAGGATTTAATTAAACTATAGGGAATATAAATAAAACGTACTAGGCGTCTGCGTTAACATCTGATAGACACTTTCAGAAGTTATACATTTGAATTATATCATTTCGATCATTAATCCGCCAATAACAGAGATTTATGGACTATCAAGAAATGACTATTTGTCATTTTTATTGCTCATAATGAGTCTTTTCCACCAATATATCAGCTAATAGATTTAATAATAGCTATTGCGTCTTGTTGCCGTCCAATCCGACCCTGGAGATAGAGATGGCACCACTGTCACTCACTGACACTGTTACACTGTATCACTGAAACGCCGTTTTTACGAGGACTATAAATCAAGACTGGATCACATGAAGGAAAACTACATCTTATTACAGCACATTACACAGACAATGCAATGTCCTTTGCAGTAAGAAACCGCTTGTAAATATGATACACCGTTGCGGGTGGGTTATTTATAAAATTAGCTACAGGTTTTTAAAAATTTTAAAGAAGAGGGAAGCCGAGCCTGACTTAAAATACACCTGTTTAATATACCAGGATATAGAAAGTGGCTTAATGCTTACGTGTCAGGCTTGAGATGAAGGGGTGCCGGGTTCGAATTCTGTCTAGGACATGGATGTTTAGTGGCGTTTTTAATGTTTTACCGAGTTGGTGGTAGTGGGCTAGATGAGATTGTGTGAGAGACAACATAACTAGTTGACGTACCACTCCTGAGCTCAAGTTTCAGCGGCGGCAGATGGCAATGTCGTAGGGAATGGTCGTTGTGTAATTATCTGTGTGTATATGTCCTGGTTGAGTGGTGGAATGGGTATTAAATAAATAAAATGTACATATTTTATTAAGATCAGTTAACATGTACATTACTAATAAAAATTTACCAATTTATTATTGTCTTCTCAATATCGCCTCTTTCTAAGGTCTGAGCATTTTTGGTTTGGTTCGTTATTATTTACACAATCCTCCAACGTCAACTTTGATAATGAAAAAAATTGCAAGACTTGGTAATAAAAATAATTATCCTTAATATGGAGCATGTTTAAAGAAAATAAATAGTGACTAACTGATGGTTATAATTTTTAAAATTCAACTGGTAACGATCTAGATGAGCATTGTAAACAATATTATTTAAACAATTAGTTGTGAATTACATGATGAATATTCGAATCCAAAACCCGGTAACCTATATCGACTAGCCTTAATGTAGCAACCGAATAGATAGAAAGATAGATTTTTATTAATTCTTTGTGCCAATATATAATTGTATAGAATAAGTCCACAGATAAAATAAATATAAATATATGTATAATAAATAAAATAATATATTTTATATTTGGTTTAAATTCGCACATTCATTTGTATATTCACTCAGAGGGTAGAGGCATTTACTTCATAATAGCTTAAATAATTTGTTAGCCTCTTTAACATCGGCGGGCAATTTATAAAATAAGTACCTATCCGCACATAAAGGGGATTTTTATATGACGTCAAATTAAGCCTCTTAATATACAGGGTGTCTCGTCGGGAACTGAATCGATCGATATAGAGAAAAGTACGCATCAGAAAATTTTGAAAATTACTAATGTCGGTGTGGCCAATCCAACTAAAATAATTACAAGCAGCCGGCACTTCCGCTTATACCGGAAGTCGATACCAACTTGCTTATTTCAAACGGAACACCCTATATATTTTAGTGTTTTCCAAAAGAGCATAAAATCCTGAGCCGAAAATATGCATATCCTATACCTAAACCTAGCCGTTTCAGAGATATTTGACATTTTATAGAAAATTTGACAGGTGCGACGGTTTGCAAGAACCGTTATAACTTTCTTCGTCTAAAAGATACTCATTTGATTCTTGTCACATAAAAAGAACACAAGGAGAACTACGATCTACAACTGAAATAAATTCAATAATATCATACCAAGTGTTCCGTTTTTCGCCTTACATTTTGTCAACTTCAAACCGCGATAACTTGTTTAGGTCAAATGGAACACCCTGTATGTTTTTACGTCAAGTTGTGTAAAATTGAATTCCCTTTTTTCTGATATTAGCATTGTGGGGGTTAAAGTTACAACTTTTTGAAATATTTGCGATTTTATTAGAAATTCATGAATTGTTGTAATCATTTCATCAAAATAGCCATGATTAGAAACAATCAGTCATTATCTTATGTCAAAAAATGCCAGCAAGTTTAAATTACACCCACGAAGACTTTTTAAATTTGTTTATTATTTATGGAGAATGTGATAAAGTAATATCAAGAACTTGCAGCACATTTGCTACTCGATATCCAGAAAAACGGAAACCGTCACCAAACACTGTAAAACGCATACTGGAAAATTTTAAAAATTATGGCTCTGTCAAGCTGCTCTGGAATCGACACTATGCAAGGATTCAATTCACAGAATCTTATTAAAACATAAGTTTCATCCGTTTTCATTCCATATGGTTCAAGGATTAAAATAAACAGATTTCCTAAGAAGACAGAATTTTTGTGAGTTTATTCTAACAAAGTCTGAGGGTCACGATTCTTATTTGGGAAATATTATATGGACAGGTGAAGCAAAATTTACTAAAAATGAACTTTTTAAATAGACACAATTCATATTATTGGAGTGACTCAAATTCTCATATGTTCAGAGAGCGAAACTTTCATGAAAGTTGGCAGTTCAATGTTTACTGTGCCATAAGAAACGATAGAGTGGTGGCATTACAATTTTATCAGGAAAATTTAAACAGTAAATTAAATTTTCTCTTCTGCTAATATGTATAGGTAAATTTTGTTTTTTTTTTTTTTTAGGTGAAAGATATCTGAATATCTTACAAAATTTGAATAATAACTATTTAGAAAATTTACCTCTCGCCGAACATAGAAACATTTTTTATCAGCAGGACGATGCTCCCCTACATAACGCATATATAATTAATAATAATTTACAAGAAACTTTTTATGATCAATGGATTGCCAATAATGGACCTTTCTTATGGCCTCCTCGCTCGCCCGATTTATCAGTTCTGGATTATTTCATTTGGGGAACTATTAAAAATTAACAACCATTGAAGATTGTATGCAAAGAGTAAGAAATGCATTTCAAAACATATCACAGGATTCAATTAGAAGAGCTACCCATGAGGAACTAATCCGAAGGTGCGAAAAATGTGTTGAAGTTCGAGGGTGGAATTTTGAGCAATTGTTAAATTAAAATGAAATCATATCTTAAATTGATCTTATCTCTGCTATTTTAGTTCATGCGATATCTTCAATTCGATTAATACGCATGTTACAGTGTTAGTGTTATTTTGCGTTTTTGTGGATATCGGGTAGCAAATGTGCTGCAAGTTCTTGATATTACTTTATCACATTCTCCATAAATAATAAACAAATTTAAAAAGTTTTCGTTGCTGAGCTGAGGTTTTTATCTAATAAAACTCCTAGAAAATTTGTTGCTTTTTGTATGCTTAGCTGGTGACTATGTTTTTGTAAATAATTTTACTTTTGGTTTTAAACTATACATATTGTTTTGTCATAGTTAATAATGAGCCTATTCTTTAAAACACCATGTATTAAACTGGTCGATGGCCGTATTAACTAGGTCTTCCAGTTCTTCAAGGCTCCTGGACGAAATAATTATTAAAGTGTCCTTCCTCTGCATACATGAAAATATTCCCGTATTTGATAAACTCAGGCAGGTCATTAATAAATAATAAGAATATTAGAGGACCGAGCACAATGCTCTGGGATGTTCCTAATGATATATCATATTTCTCCGACATAATATGTCTGATTTTAACTAAAAATCTTCTGTTGGACAAATACAATATTAACATTTCCTCTAATTCTAATTTTTTCTCAATTTGTCTGCAATAAATTTAATATGCAAACTGTCAAATGCACTCGATAGATAAAAAAATAAACCCATTACGTATTCCTTTGTATCTAAACTCTCCTATACCTTTTTTCGAATTCTTAATTAATCAATAAGATAAAAGGTTCACAATTTGGTTATTTCTGTACTCTTTGATTTCACAAAATATTAATCGATAGTGGTGGCTTTATAGTTTGACAAACATAGAACAGTGTTACCAATTCCTAGTTTTAGAAACGAATCGATATTATGGATCATTACAACTCAAATTCTACTGTTACTTTATAGACAATTCTTATGTATTAATTTAATAGC
This sequence comes from Leptura quadrifasciata, assembly GCA_963675555.1. Taxonomy (NCBI): domain Eukaryota; kingdom Metazoa; phylum Arthropoda; class Insecta; order Coleoptera; family Cerambycidae; genus Leptura; species Leptura quadrifasciata. Next base: position 152,806,206 of record OY776677.1, on the reverse strand, counting down.
AATAATTAATTCGTCTTATATTTTACATTATGTATTTTATTTAAATATATTTTAACTTTTCTTTAAACTGAATTACTGCTATCTGTTGGTGGAAGTTAAAACTATTTTTTTTTTTTTGATGTACTGATCAATGGGAGAAGATATCTGCTGTGACGCCTGTTTGTGAACAACTGTTTACCATTGGTTTTAAGTCTTGATTCTTAAAATTCTTTAATTTTAGGGTGTTACAGACATAATCAATTGATGCAATTGACAATACTGTATTTCACAGTTACTTTTCTAAAAATTCACACGTAGAGGGCGCGGGGGATGAAAATGTTTTAAATATACTATTCAACCGGCACCTCCGCCAAAACGTAGAATACAAAAAGTTTATTGCTTCATTAGAGACTTCTACGGGGGTCGTCCCAATATTCATGTATGATGATAATTTCAAAACTTGCTTTTTTACAAAGTTGTACTAAAAAGTAAAAAATTATTTTTCATGTACGACTGCATACGTAAGCAAGGCGTGCGCACTTTGTATGAGTGTACGCATGATTGTATGAAAGGGGAAATACAAAGTGCGCACGCCTTGCCTTTCTTGCAGTCATACATGAAAAACAATTTTTTATTTTTTAGTACGACTGTAAGAAAAGCAAGTTTTTAAAAGTTGTTTTAATTTTTTTTTTCACGTCCTCATCAGGGTATAGTTTCAAGCCTCTGACACGCAATGTTTCGGACTTATCAGCAAATAACCATCAATAAGGACAGTTTTTGAGATTTTATGATCCCATTCGGACTAATTTATTTTTTATCTTATTGTCTAGTTGAACTACTCAAACAATATCACCAGGGATTATAATTTTTTTTTCCTCGAGTCATAATCGATCGACTAACAATCTACGTAAATTAGACATTTTAGAAGAAATAATATTTGAGACGTGTACTTTCTATATGGTTAGAAATAGATATCCAAATAGTTCTCACTCCATTCAGGAACGGAAAGTCCATTTTTTGCAAAAAACCACCCCTAACGAGAACGCTGGTTCTTTACTTTTATCTTGTAAAGTGTTCGTTGGAAGAGAAAAAGTATAAGAAATAAAAAGGTTGTATAAAAAATATCCTACTAGCCTTGTAGCTTAACTCCACCTATTTCGCAGTAACAGCGTCCAAACTGAGAGGTAGTTTGAAACGCACAGATAAAATCGATCTTACAGGAAGTTGCACAGCAAGTATCTCAAAGCCGGTTACTTTAACGAGAAAAGCCCAAGAGTGAATTTATACAGTGGAATTTTCTCTATAAGATGCATGTGTTGCGGGTTTTGAGGCAAGTGATTTTTATATATTTTCCTTTTTTTTCCACAAATATGCGTTTTTTAATTTAACCTCGTTTCCACACTACCCTCGAGGTGGAGCTCTCCGTGGGTTCTTTTTAAATTGGTTTCCCCTGTAGGCCTATTCCACTGAAATTCTGTCCAATTTTACTCTTTAAAGGGTTCTTCAAATTTGGAATTTAAGTATCCTTGCTCATGGCAATTAGAGCATATTTTTGAGCAGCGCAATTCAATTTTAACACAGCTGCATCGCTTTCCGGAACCCTTTTTGCAGCTGCAGGATACTAGCTGAAGGGTGGAAATTGGTGCTGGTAATTCGGTTGGTTTTCTCCTCGCCAAGATTGAATTTGATATATATAGCCGTAATATTTTGAAGCTGTCAAGCTTTGTTAACGGCTATTACATTCAAGACGCACACCAGTTTCACATTCTTGAAGCGTCTTTTGGCAAATGAAACAACCACCTATAATTCCATATCTACAGAAATACTTTCATGCACATTAAATCTATGTAGTAATAACGTATCTGCATTCTGCATATATTTTTATACTTCCTTCAGTCTATCTTCACAGTATTTTCTAAACGTTTTCTATCGAATAATTACACGCACGTTTTTATTCTACAACTGAAGGTTCGAGGGACAAGGCACTTTCCTCGGCACGCTCAGTCTTAACAAAGAGTCTATTCTAACCTGTGCCTTTTCCTTCTCATACATATCACAATTCTTCAAACATCTATTCCTAAGGTCATCTAGAATGAATAGTTTACATAAATTAGTGAGGTATATATTTTACGTATAATTAGAAAACGCATCTTTATGGAAAAAAGAGGAAAATAAATAAAAAACACTTGCGTCAAAACCCGCTAGACATGCATCTTGTAAAGAAAATTCCGCTATATAAATTCATTCTTGGGCGTTTCCTCGTTAAAGTACCAGTACCAATTTCCACCCTTCAGCTAGTGTCCTGCAGCTGCGAAAAGAGTTTTGGAAAACAATGCAGCTGTGTTTAGGTTGGATTGCACTGCTTAGCAATGTGATCTATTTGCCATGGGCGAGAATGTTTAAATTCAAAATTTGAAGAACAGTTCGTCAATGGAGAACCCTCTAATGAGTAAAATTTAACAGAGTTTCAATGGAATAATCCTACAGGGGAAACCACTTTTAAAAAACCCATCTTGGGGTGGTGTGGAAATGGGGTCAAATTAGAAAAACGCATCTTTGTGGAAAAAGGGGAAAATAAATAAAAATCACTTGCCTCAAAACCCGCTAGACATGCTCTATGCTCTATGATTCATTCTTGGACGTTTTTCTCGTTAACGTAACCGGTTTTGAGATATTCGCTGTGAAACTTCGTGTAAGATCGATGTTTATCTGTGAGATCCAAACTACCCCTCAGTTTGGACGCAGTTACTGCGAAATAGGTGGGGATAAGCTACAAGCTCAATAGGATATTTTTTATACAGCATTTATCGACAACTTTTGTATACCTTATACTTTTTCTGTTCCAACGAACTGTTTAAAAAATAAAAGTGAAAAACCAGCGTTAAGTCCCAGTTAGGGGCGGCTTTTTGCAAAAAGGACTTTCCATTCCTGAATGGGGTGGGAATTTTTCGGACATCTATTTTTTTATAAATTATTTCTTCTATTCACTGTTGTTTAATCTAATTTGCGTGTACTATAAATGTTTCTATTTTTATTGGCCAATCTTTTTTACGAGTACCTAATTTTTAAATTAATCTAAATGATGGAAAGGAATTTGCTTTCAAAGCAATATGCTTGTTTTTTTCTCTGCACGTGTAGATTATATCGGAAAATTATTTCTATTTATCAGAAAGGATATGAACTTGCTCAACACACTCCTAAATGTTTTTGCATGAAAAACACATTTTGTCCTCGAAATGCTACGACGAAAGCATTTCCAAACGAATTATGCATATTTCTGAAGTAATATTTCAAAAATGCGGTCGTAAATACCTTCATTGATTTAAACATTCCTTGTTAATAGCATTATAATAACTGTGGCACACCGCAATACTTTCGGGTCGACGAAATTTATTTGACCTAAGCATACGATATTTGCATTCGTAATAAAATTTTATTCAAAGCCGGTCGTAACGGAAGGTCTCCCTGAAAATAATACAGAGAAAGCAATCATATCCCGTTTACCGCTAGCTCTGGATAAATACTCGACTCTCACGGAATCGTTTCATGAGGCACGTAGGGTGCCGGTTTATTTAAAGGTCTAATTTTTCAATTCTTAACCTCCTCTTATGTTATAAATTGTGATGCGAACGGAATCGGCTTTGCAAAATAAAAGATTTAAGCGGAGACTCGGTCATGAGGGTATACCTCGAGTATGTCAAGGTTGCATACTAATTTTGTCGTTTTGATAAAGTGGTGAAATGGAAGACCGCAAACGGAATTACTTGTATGTTTGTTTAATTAATTCAAATTTTGCTTACACGTTGTATTACGATCCAAAATTAACAGGTTCGAAGGTTTCATGAATACTTGTAGTGAGGAATAATAAGATCATAAAATTGAAACGACATCGTTTAATTAACAATATTATATGTTACACTTACAATTTTAGAAAAGCTAATTTTTCCTTGCTATATGAAATGTTTTCTGAAGTTGACTGGAACTCTATTATCCGAATTCTCCGATGTTCACTTAGCATTCTGTGAAATATTCCATATTAAACGAATGTGCCCCTATAAAACGCAAATCTAATCATAGTTATCCTCCCTGGTTTAACATTGAAATCATAAGAATATAAGAGAAAAACATAAAACATGGCGACTATACAGGGTGTCTCACCGAGAACTGAATCGATCGATATAGAAAATTATTATTATTATTATTATTATATAGAAAATTTAGATAATTACAAATGTCGGTGTGGCCAATCTAACTAAAATAATCACAAGCAGCTGGCACTTCCGCTTATACCAGAAGTCGATACCAACTTCCTTAACCCTATATATTTTAGGGTTTTCGAAAAGAGCATAAAATTCGAAAATTTTGAGCAATTATTAAATTAAAATGAAATCGTATTTTAAATTGATCTTATCTCTGCTATTTTAGTTCATGCCATATCTTCAATTCGATTAATACGCATGTTACAGTGTTAGTGTTATTTTGCGTTTCTGTGGATATCGAGTAGCAAATGTGCTGCAAGTTCTTGATATTAGTTTAACACATTCTCGATAGATAATAAACAAATTTAAAAAGTTTTCGTTGGTATAATTTAAACGTGCTGGCATTTTTTGACATAAGATAATGACTGATTGTTTCTAATCATGGCTATTTTGATGAAATGATTACAACAATTCATGAATTTCTAATAAAATCGCAAATATTTCAAAAAGTTGCAACTTTAACTCCCACAATGCTAATATCAGAAAAAAGGGAATTCAATTTTACACAACTTGACGTAAAAAAAATACATGGTGTTCCATTTGACCTAAACAAGTTTTCGCGGTTTGATGTTGACAAAATGTAACGCGAAAAACGGAACTCCGTATGATATTATTGAATTTATTTCAGTTGTAGAACGTAGTTCTCCTTGAGTCCTTTTTACGTGAAGAAGCAAATGAGGATCTTTTACACGAAGAAAGTTATAACGGTTCTAGCAAACCGTTGCACCTGTCAAATTTTCTATAAAATGTCAAATATCTCTGAAACGGCTAGGTTTAGGTATAGGATATGCTACATATTTTCGACTCAGAATTTTATGTTCTTTCCGAAAAGTCTAAAATATATAGGGTGTTCCATTTGAAATAAGCAAGTTTTGTAGGAGACGTTTCTTTGAGGAAGGTGGTAGGTGACGAGGATTGTGTAACCACCCCAGGGGTTGTTTTTACCCTTCAAGGGGGTGGAATTTTCCCCCCATATATTATTGAAAAATAGTATAAAAAATATGTTTATTAAAGTCTTTTTATTCATTTTCAACCTCTTTGAAGGGTGGAAGCAACCCTCGAGACCGGTTACACAACCGTGGTCACCTACCACTTTCCTCAAAGAAACGCCTCTTACAAAATATAAATTTTTACCCCAAAAAAAATTCTACTCCCTTGAAGGGAGAAAACATCCCTGGAGGTGGTTACACAACCCTGGTCACCTACCACCTTCCTCAAAGAAACACCTCCTATAAAATCAAAATTTTGTTCTCACAAAAACAAATATCAATTTTCTACCACCTACAAGGGTAGGTAGCAGGGGAGGCTGAGGTCAAATCCCTCGAGGGGCTTTCTGTTCTACTCGAGGGGGCAACAGTTAGTCGAAAAACTGGGGAAAATAAACGGGTTCACGGAAAGGGAATTTCAGGGGAGTTTTTTAGCCAATCTGAGGGGGTTGCCGAAGTGGAAAAATTGGTTTAACCCCGGGAATCGATTCAGCACCCTTGAAGACGTGGGGGGGACATTGTCTAGTAAGAGGCGAAAACATTCGGTAATTTCGTCATAAATCCCGATTCTTTAAATGGACTAGCTTGGCCATTTTTGAATGTGAAATTTGTGGTAAATTTATCACTCTACAATTGCGGGTCACCTTGAAGAAAATCCACCATTTCCTTTTTCTGGTCTGCATTAATATATCCCGCTTATCCGCTGATTGCTGGTGCATTATAATATTCAGTCTTGTAATTTAATTAACACATATAACAGCTGATTACTGACATTAGCGTTTTCTAGGGGTTTCAATTCCACTTGGTTGCACAAAAAAACTTTGTCATATTTGCCATACGACATTTTCGCAAATATCGATTGAGCTCGAAAATATGACCCCAGGTGTCCCACAGGGGTCTAGTTTGGGCCCACTTTTGTTCATTATGTTTATCATCGACATTGTTACTGACATTATCTTGAACTGTCTTTTATGCTGGTGATCTTAAAATATTTTGTAGAATTACATTTATCGAAGACCGCTTAATTATGCAACATACTTTACATGTAATAAATAAGTGGTGTGTAAAAGACAAATTGCTCCTAAATCCGCTGAAGTGTAATGTTTTATTAATAACACCGAAGAAAAATGCTATAAAATATGATTACTGGCTTGAAAATGGTGTACTTTCTAGACCAAAAACATTCACTTATTTAGGTGTAGTATTTGATGAAAAGTTGCCATTCATTCACCATATATTAGAAATTCTCTTCATTTCAGTAATGCCACTGGCCTTAAACGACTGTATTTCTCCGTTATGAGGTCTAACCTGGAGTATGCGTCATTGATATGGTCTCCTTATTACAAGAGGCATATACATTCAACGAAGGTTCTGAAAATACTCGTCATTTAAAGTTGATGGGGTATATTCACCTATTGGTTACCCCCATTCGGAACTATTATCAAGATTCTCAGTAGTATCATTAGAAGATTGCCGTAAAGTCTCTTACCTTACATTCCTTTACAAATTAATAGGTAATATCACCGACAGCTAGCACTATTATAATGAATATGCTGCTCTTTCATTCTCGCAGAACTGAATCACGCCAGGCATATCTATTTAAACTGATCAGGCCCAGAACAAATACAAAAAAAATTCCCCACTTCAGACTATGTGTTCTACTTATAATAATATTCATGATTGTATTTTCAACTGTAACGTTGCTTCCCTAATAGGTATTATACCTTACACGATCAATAATATTGTCGATACTGGCACTTCAATAATATTGTCAGTAATCCACCAATTTCAGGCTATCCTTTTCTACACCTTACACGATAAGTATCGTTTCCATCAATACATCATCAGTCACCATCAATATTGGCCTTACACGTTCAATAAAAATGTCAGTATATTTGAGTATTGACAATATTACTGATCGTGTAAGGGGTGGCAATGGGGGTGGTAGAGAGGGTAGTTAACGCTAAAAAATTTTTTAGTTTCGTTTTTGTATATACACTAAATCACATTTTAATTTTTTTTACTCTTTCATAATAGTGTGGGGGTGGTATTGGGGGTGATAGTGGGGGGGAGGTTGGCTGATACCAAAAAAAAAATGTTTGAGACCTTATCAATCAATCAATCAAAATATACTTTATTGTTCAGAAGAATAATCTTGTTGACAAAGCATAAAACAAATAAAATTATACATATATAACTTATATAAAATATAAATATATAAAACTATAAACATAAGATCATACAATAAAACACGCTACAAATCACATTTTTTAGTCAAACATTAAAAACATAATATATATCTACATCAGAATGTATCATCTAAATATTCCTTTATTTCATAATATGGTTTATTAATAAGTAGAGTTTTCACTGCGTTTTTGAAACCCTGATTGGAGACGATGTCCCTAATATGGCTCGGTAAGTGATTATACATTTTAGGCCCATTGTAAACCACAGAATCCCGGACAAGTGTAGTTCTTGGGACTGGCAGTGTAATATTACCTACTTATCGAGTGCTATATGTTGAGGTCGTAAAACATTATTTTTGTGCTTATGAATTAAGACTACTGTATTTAATATGAAAATAGATATCACAGTCAAAATTCTGTTGGCTACAAATAGTTCCTTGCAAGAGTCGCGAGCCCTAGCCTTACACAGGTATCTAACAGCACGCTTTTGTAACACAAGTATTTGTTGCAAGAGAAATTTACTACATACGCCCCAAAACGCAATCCCATAACTCAGGTGTGATTCGATTAATGAAAAATATACAGCTCTGGCAGCTGAATATCGTAATTCATTTGAAACCACCCTGACTGCGTAGCATCCAGATGCTAGTTTACTATTTAAACCAATAATATGTTCCCTAAACTTTAATTTGCAGTCAATATTTAATCTTAAAAATTTCAAGCACATTTTGTTTTCAAGTACATGGTTCCCAAGGGGTATATCTGGCAAATCACATTTGAAAGTTATTATGTTTGTTTTTCCTATATTGAACGACAGTAAGTTCGAATCACACCAATATTTGATGTTCTTAATGTCGTTGCATATGCTTTCATGCGGAATATTTTTTTCCTTACTATGGCTATGGCATAATATTGTAGTATCGTCGGCAAATAGGGTAAACTTTCCTGTGATATTAATAGTAGTTATGTCGTTAATATACAGTAAAAATAGAATTGGACCAAGAACACAGCCTTGAGGTACCCCACAGTTTATGTAAAGTTCGTCAGACCCATTTGGATTTTTAACAATTTGCTTACTTCCTGACAGATATGATTTAAACAATTCAAGAGTAATGCCTCTGAAACCACAGTGCTTCAATTTTCGCAACAATATTCCATGTTGAACGCAGTCAAAGGCTTTTGACAGATCGCAAAATATGGCAGCGGCGATCTCCCCTTCATTTAGTTTCGTGTAAACAGTATTTAGAAAGGAGAACATTGCGTCATTAGTGCTTTTATGGCGTTGAAAGCCAAATTGATTGTCACTAAGCAGATTGACAGATAACAAAAACTCAGTAACACTTTTTTTTATTAGTTTTTCTATAATTTTAGCTAGCGTGGAAATTAATGATATGGGCCGATAGTTGGATGGGTTTTCTACATCTCCACCTTTATATAGTGGGATAACTTTCGTAAATGCCCTAACTTGCAATTTTATGGACTCTTACTTGCTTGTTTTGCCTATTTACCCCATTTATCCCCCGAACCATTCAACGGAATTAGATCAAAATATAATCTAGTTCCAGATCTCGTTACAACACATAAGTTTACCAAATTTCAAGTCAATATCATAAACGGTTCCAGAGTAAGCGTGCGCACAAAAATAGTTACAGACAGACAGACAGGAAATTTATTCGTTCAAATTTAAAATATTAACGTTTCATGACATTTTAAATCTATTTCAACAAAAAAAATACATTTTTGTTGCGTTACTATATTTCCACTGGACATGGAAGTAAAATAAATAAATAAATTAGGTCATATCGGCAACTGCAAAAATATTAACCATCATAATAATTTTGTCCAAATCCCAATTAATTTATAATTGAAGCAATACCATTTTCAGATGCTAAAATCGGTTTAAAATTGGTCAGCCCCATTACAGCTAAAGCATTATAATCTTATTAAATTTATTTAAAGAGCTTCCTGGAGGATTCCAAATTGAAATGGTGCAATAATTAAAGCACGCCGGCGGCCAACATAACCTTCATGTTTAATGGCATCATTTTCTAGGACGAGATAAAATTGATGGTTGTGTTAAACTTCTCGACAGATATGAAGATTCACTTTAATTCGGTTTAGTTTAGGTTAGCCGAGAATGTCAGTTGATCTCGAGTTTGAATTAAGCAGGGAGTGGGCCCAGGAGGAACGAGGAGTAATATTTAAGGCGACCTGACAAATAGAAATAATATTGTAGTAGGTGAGTTGAAAATGTGGAGCGGGATGGGAACTAAAACAAACTGTCAAAAGCTAATTGCCAGTGGGTTAACCTGTAAAGTCATAAAGTTCCCTCCCACAGTTAATTAAATGTAATGGTTCAAAAGACCTTTCAGGCAATTTCACTCGAACGGACGGCGTCCGTCTATTGTGAGTGGCCGCCGGGTCGCCGCATCGTAACTTTTGAATCAGCCCCAACTAGAATTGCGAACACTCAATCACATGAATATTCTCCGACTACATTATATCCACAATTACTTTTATAAATATTTAATGCCTACGGCTCTATTTCCGCCCGGGAAATTTACATATTTTCCGTATTTCATTGTTGCGAAACGAGCTCGCGGGTTATCAAAGTACTTTTTCAATTTAATGAATTTAATGACTTAAAAGTTCACTACGTACAAACAGTTGTTACATTTTTATTAAAACATATTCAACGTGATTAACATTCCCCTTTTGTTATTTGCCCCAATTAGACTAACACATTTCGAATTACGTTTATTTCGGCGCCTTTCACAAATGCAGAAGTGGCCAAGGGCGGTAAACGTGAAACCAGTAAAAATTAGGGTAGAGTTGAAACAACTTGTAATTGATTGATAATAATAATAATGATAATCTTTATTTTTGTATGACTTACATGAAAAGTATTAGAATTGTCAAACACACATGTATAATAAGTAAAAATAAAAATATAATAAATTTGAATAAATATATAAAAATAGCAATTATATTGCTATGATATCCTCACTTGATGAAGCTAAAATACCACACAATATAATTTCCAAATTTAGTTCTCAAGGTCGAAAGTTCGAAATAAATGAAGAAAATACATATAGAAACACATAAATAAAACAAATTCAAATCAACTGGACAATGTATTGTGGCAACAGATATATCATAAAACGAAAAGATAAAATATCCATATCTAGATAAATAAACTAACTATGACTAAAATTAAAATAATTTGAATATAATTAATTTGAAATTAAAATTTGTTTATAACAATGAAGTTAATTGTCAAAAATTGACCAATTTAAAATATTTTTAATTATTTCCAAGTTATTAGTTTATCAATTAAATAAATACTAAAGTGGTGAACATAAAATTTTATATATATATTAGTTTGTTACAATCTTTGTTAGTCCGCGTACCGTAGTATTATTATCTTATTATTTTTTACTTGAACAAAAAGTGTATCTTCAACCATTCTCGAGTTATCTGCACACAAGGAGAACTACGTTCTACAACTGAAATAAATTCAAATATCAAGTGTTCCGTTTTTCGCGTTACATTTTGTCAACTTCACACCGCGAAAACTTGTTTAGGTCAAATGGAACACCCTGTGTTTTTTTACGAAAAGTTGTGTAAAATTGAATTCCCTTTTTTCTGATATTAGCATTGTGGGGGTCAAAGTTACAACTTTTTGAAATATTTGCGATTTTATTAAAAATTCATGAATTGTTGTAATCATTACATCAAAATAGCCATGATTAGAAACAATCAGTCATTATCTTATGTCAAAAAATGCCAGCAAGTTTAAATTACACCCACGAAGACTTTTTATATTTGTTTATTATTTATGGAGAATGTGATAAAGTAATATCAAGAACTTGCAACACATTTGCTATCCGATATCCAGAAGAACGGAAACCGTCACCAAACACTGTAAAACGCATACTAGAAAATTATAAAAATTATGGCTCTGTCATGGCAAAAATGCAAAGAAGAAAGCCTATTGTTGATGACGAAAACATTGAAATAGTCATTCTGGGATATTTTCATGCATTTCCAAGGATGTCATTAAGACAAGCTGCTCTGGAATCGGGACTATGCAAGGATTCAATTCACAGAATCTTATTAAAACATAAGTTTCACCCGTTTTCATTCCATATGGTTCAAGGATTAAAAGGAACAGATTTCCTACGAAGACAGGATTTTTGTGAGTTTATTCTAATAAGGTCTGAGGGTCACGATTCTTATTTGGGAAATATTATATGGACAGATGAAGCAAAATTTACTAAAAATGGACTTTTTAATAGACACAATTCGCATTATTGGAGTGACTCAAATCCTCATATGTTCAGAGAGCGAAACTTTCAGGAAAGTTGGCAGTTCAATGTTTACTGTGCCATAAGCAACGAGTGGCATTACAATTTTATCAGGAAAATTTAAACGGTAAATTAAATTTTCTCTTCTGCTAATATGTATAGGTAAATTTTTGTTTTTTTCTAGGTGAAAGATATCTGAATATCGTACAAAATTTGAATAATAACTATTTAGAAAATTTATCTCTCGCCGAACATAGAAACATTTTTTATCAGCACGACGGTCCTCCCCCACATAATGCATATTTAATTAATGCTTATTTACAAAAAACGTTTTATGATCAATGGATTGTCAATAATGGATCTTTATAATGGCCTCCTCGCTCGCCCGATTGATCAGTTCTGGATTATTTCATTTGGGGAACTATTAAAAATAAAGTTTATGAGAGCCCATTAACAACCATTGAAGATTATATGCAAAGAGTAAGAAACGCATTTCAAAACATATCACAGGAATCAATTAGAGGAACTAATCCGACGGTGCGAAAAATGTGTCGAGGTTCGAGGGTGGAACTTTGAGCAATTATTAAATTAAAATGAAATCATATTTTAAATTGATCTTATCTCTGCTATTTTAGTTCATGCCATATCTTCAATTCGATTAATACGCATGTTACAGTGTTAGTGTCATTTTACGGTTTTGTGGATATAGAGTAGCAAATGTGCTGCAAGTTCTTGATATTACTTTATCACATTCTCCATAAATAATAAACAAATTTAAAAGTTTTCGTTGGTATAATTTAAACGTGCTGGCATTTTTTGACATAAGATAATGACTGATTGTTTCTAATCATGGCTATTTTGATGAAATGATTACAATTCGTGAATTTCTAATAAAATCGCAAATATTTCAAAAAGTTGTAACTTTAACCCCCACAATGTTAATTTCATAAAAAAGGGAATTCAATTTTACACAACTTGACGTAAAAAAATACAGGGTGTTCCATTTGACCTAAACAAGTTTTCGCGGTTTGAAGTTGACAAATTGTAACGCGAAAAACGGAACACTTGGTATGATATTATTGAATTTATTTCAGTTGTAGAACGTAGTTCTCCTTGTGTTTTTTTTACGTAACGAGAAGCAAATGAGGATCTTTTACACGAAGAAAGTTATAACGGTTCTTGCAAACCGTTGCACCTGTCAAATTTTCTATAAAATGTTAAATATCTCTGAAACGGCTAGGTTTAGGTATAGGATATACATATTTTCGACTCGGAATTTTATGCTCTTTTCGAAAACCCTAAAATATATAGGGTGTTCTATTTGAAATAAGCAAGTTGGTATCGACTTCCGGTATAAGCGGAAGTGCCAGCTGCTTGTAATTATTTTAGTTGGATTGGCCACACCGACAATAGTAATTATCTAAATTTTCAAAATTTTCTGATGCGTAATTTTCTCTATATCGATCGATTCAGTTCCCGGTGAGACACCCTGTATGTACGTAAAAGTAGCTGTTACATGTAAATAACAGTAGTTCAATCCATAATAATGTGTTGTTACCTACCTTTTACCACTGTTTATGGTGTAGCTACTCATTATTATACCAAATGCAACAACTTACAACAATAAATAGATTTTTAAAAATGCCAAATGAATACAACAAAATATAGGTACTGATTTCAAGTAATACAATAACCCTATCACATTACAGCGAAAAACCTTGAAATTCATCATTTCAGCCATTAATTACATATAGAATATATCATTTTTAAGCCAATTTAATCCTTTTCACTTGATTTGGTTGTATTATATTGTCACGACCCCCCTTTCGGGAAGCCGCGACTGACGGCCACTTGGCTTGTGAGAGAGGGAGATTTGGTAGCCAAAGTAGAAGACGAGTTTAAAACAAACATAATTTATTAATAAAATAGCAACAAACAGTGTCACAGTATAAACAGGCACAACAATAATAGTAACAAATTGGGGGCTCTTACCAATATCACTGATGTGGGGAAATGCGTCAGGATAAGGAGTCGCACTTCTTAACATTTTAAGAGTAGGACTGTCTTAAGAATTCGACTAATTTTTTTAATAATTTTACTATATGCTTATTTAGCAGGTTACCTATTGAGTACAAGTTCATATTTATTGTTTGTGTTTAATAATTTAATGTCAGGTCTCGTTCTCAATATTTGTTTAATATTATTGCAAAGTATATCAATTATTTAGAACTTGGAAAAATAATTTGTATCAATATGTAACCTACTAAAGCTGTTTTATAGTTTTCTCCTCAAATATGAATACTCCCTACGTAACAATATTTTACACAGAAGATTTGAGGTGTTAAGAGCAAAGTGTGACGAAAAAGCGAAATAGCGTTTTCCGGAAATCTGCAATCTTCAGCAGCGGATAACTCGAGAACGGTTGAATATAGAAACTTTTTGTTGAAATAAAAAAAAATGTCAGCTTTCAAAAAGGTAAGAATAATTTTTTCTCTAGGATCAATAGTTTTCGAGTTATAAACGAAAAACTAAAAAAAGTCAAAATTTAGGGCTTTCCGGAAGCCCCCTCCCCTCGTAAGGCTGACCTCCTAGGGTAGTAGGTTAGTTTTAGGCTATTTACCTGCTACCTGCTGCCCAAACCCATCCCTGAAGTCAAAAATTCTGCCGCCCTCCATCTAGTCTACAATAATTCGTTGACAGGGCTAAATAATAATAATAATAATAAACACCACAGAAATTAGACAACCTCCAATTCCAGAAGCCAGGGCTTGTGCGGAAGGGAGTTACACATTGAAAAAACGCGGACATACAACGATTTCCTCCGACAGTGCTAGTGCCGGAGCCAGGATTCGAACCCGGTGGTGCGATGTCCATCTGATTGATCGCTATTGCCACCTCGCGCCTTAACCCACTCTGCAATCAACCAGACAATACAGACATTCATTATATTTATTGGATTATGAAATTGTCTCATAAATAAATACATCCGCGGTCTCTTCCGAAGGGGTTTCCAATTGAAAGGATATGATCTGCAATTTGTGGTCAGACAAATGTGTATCTAAAACATTAACGTTATCGATGTTAACATTTGTAAATTAAATTGCGAATGCCTACTATACAGGGTGTCCCGAAACTCCCGCATTCCCCTTTAGGTGCTAATTCTCCATGCAAAAATAGTAAGAAAGTTCCTATAAACATGTGTCCGGAAATGCTTCCTAAGGGAGCTACGGTCCTCTAAAGATGGCGTAAAAATAGGAGTTTTTACTAATTATCTCGGAAATTATTTGGGACAACTTTATGAAACTTGGTTAACTATTTTAGATTATTAAAGGTTATTGTTTTACAGTATTAGCCTCAATTAATTTTTTCCAGGGGCGGAGAAACGAGGGGTCGGTGTTCTTTGTTTCTACATATTTATTTTCCAATTTGACATTTTTTGTATTTTAATCCCTGATTATGATTCCCTGGTTAATTCTGCAAAAAAAGGTCCTCTTTACAATTAGCCATATGGCAAACCGTTTTCGAGTAAAAGCGGTCTAAACGAAATACTGCGTATTCGGTTACTAAATGCGCATTATTTATTTTTCAAAGTAGGCATATGTCATTCAGTAACAAAAATGGCTGAGTACACCTCACAGGAGTATCTCGATATGATTATCTGTTATAGTATGGCTCATGAACAAGCTGTACCAGCCGCACGACTGTACGCGCTCCGATTCCCGCAACGAGCACATTTTCCTGACGCAAATGTTATCACGCGCTGCCTCAATCGTGTACGGGACAGTGGAAATGTCCTACCTAATAGATGAGGTAACGGTCGCCCAGGAGGGATTCCAGTAGCTGAAGAAGAGATGATTCTTGATGCATTTGTTGATCAGCCAAGGTTGAGTACTAGGCGAGCTGCTAGACTACTGGGGACGACAAGAACACGTATTCATCGAATCCTTCGACGTGAAAATCAACATTGTTATCGTTATCGACGGGTTCAGCAGCTCTTACCGCGAGACTATGAACCTCGAATGATCTTCTGTACAAGTAAGCTGAATTTTGTATGCAGCATCTACATGAAATAAAAAACAAATTTTAAACAAACGTGATAAATTTGTAATTCAAAATATTCTACCACTTAAACCGATCGATTTTTTTTTAATTTCACAGATTTTTTGGAAAATCATTTGGTCAATCCTTCATTTCTTAATCAGATATTGTGGTCTGATGAAGCGACATTTACCCCAAATGGAGTATTTAATTCAAGGAATTTTGTTTACTGGGCCCATGAAAATCCTCATTTAATTCGACAGACACATTTTCAATACCGATTTTCAATTAATGTTTGGGCGGGACAAATAGGAAACCTAATGGTAAGTACATTTACATTCTCATTGGGTACCTAATAGGTTAGGTAAAACTTTCAAATAATATTTACCACCAATTTTGCAGATTTGTCCCATATTTCTTCCCGCACGACTTAATGGACCGAATTATGTACGATTTCTCCAGAGACAACTACCCGGTTTACTGGATGAAATTCCGCTGCTTACTCGCTTGAATATGATTTTTATGCACGATGGAGCTCCGGCGCACTTTAGTAGGGTAGCAAGGCGTCATTTGAATCGAGTTTTTCGAGGGCGTTGGATAGGAAGAAGTGGCCCAATAAGTTGGCCTCCTCGATCGCCGGATTTAAATCCGATGGATTATTTTGTATGGGGTCATATAAAAAATTTGGTTCATTTTAATGAGACAATTAGTGAGGACGACATGCGATTCGACATAATTGCGGCATTTGACACTATTACCAGGGAAATGGCGCAAAGAGCCACAAATAATATTGTTCGCCGTGCTGAGACCTGCACTGAGCAGGAAGGAAGGCATTTTGAGCACATTTTGTAATACATAATAATAAACTTAATTCAGGTTGTTTTTTAAATCATAAATGTTCATTAAACTATTGCACAATGTTTCTTTTACCACTATTACCAAATAATTGAAAATAGTTCCTTTTAGGAAATCATACATTAACAGATAATCATGTCGAGATACTCCTGTGAGGTGTACTCAGCCATTTCTGTTACTGAATGACATACGCCTACTTTGAAAAATAAATAATGCGCATTTAGTAACCGAATACGCAGTATTTCGTTTAGACCTCTTTTACTCGAAAACGGTTTGCCATATGGCTAATTATAAAGAGGACCTTTTTTTGCAGAATTAATCAGGGAATCATAATCAGGGATTAAAATACAAAAAATGTCAAATTGGAAAATAAATATGTAGAAACAAAGAACACCGACCCCTCGTTTCTCCGCCCCTGGAAAAAATTAATTGAGGCTAATACTGTAAAACAATAACCTTTAATAATCTAAAATAGTTAACCAAGTTTCATAAAGTTGTCCCAAATAATTTCCGAGATAATTAGTAAAAACTCCTATTTTTACGCCATCTTTAGAGGGCCGTAGCTCCCTTAGGTAGCATTGCAATAATTGATATTAATAGATTTGATTTATTTTCTTCCCCATAAAGTGTGTTATGCGCTAGATCCATTTACTAAAACAATTGAAAGTTTCCATGATATGATAAATTCTCGTCAGCGAAGCAAGTACAAGCTGAAATTCATAAGGGTCATGCGATCTTGAACGGGACACCCCGATATTTCGTGTATAAATTGAAAATAAATTTTAAGTTATGTCTGTTTAGAAGGCTAAATACACCCCTAGAATATAAGTTATAAATAAACGGGTATGCGGTATTATTTTCAAATGTTTCCGTGTTGAAATAATAATTGAAATCCACATGAAACCCGAAACGAGACAGCGGTAAACTAGGTACCAACCGGCGAAAAAACCGACAAGATAATTGCGGATACGAGTTAAAGGGTTGACCGGATGTACAAATAGACCCAAATTGGACGCTTATTAAAAAACAATTCGGGATTCGCACGGTGTGTTATTGTACTGTTTTACGAGGAACTCCGTGGAAGATTTTAGTTTACTTAAGTGATGCATTATTCACAAAGAATGTTTTCTTTCCGGTCCATGTATTTTATGGCGTGATTTTAGAAGTGAAATTTGCATTTACGTTAGAGCTGCATGCCTCTAGTTCTGTCTCGTGAAATCCTGCCGCTTTTTATGTAAGCTTCGCTTTAATTTTGAGCAGTAAAAAGTTGATATTGCAAATTGAATCAGAGGCACTCTCAACATGTAGATGCGAATTTTCTTCTATAAATATTATAATTTCAGGCTTCTAATGAAAAGAAGAACATAATGTTATTTTTATTAGGGCAGGCCGTAATGTATCTGATCAGGGAAGTACTAATTAATACCCAACTAGCAATTTGATGTTTTGTAGAAGCTGAAAGAATGTTTATGAACATTTTAAATAAAACAAGATTGTTGATATAAACATTTGTAAAATGTTTATACAACGCTTATAAGCGCGAAATGGGAACAGTTTATAAAACAATGTTGTTCTTCAATTTGTTTTATTATGGCTCTCACAGGTGTTATAAAATAATTGTATACACGTTTACATAGATTTAAAAAAATGGTAGATGATAATTATAAAACAGTTTTATAGCAAACAGTTATAAAACTTTTTTGTTATGTGAAGCAACAACAACACAAGTTATTTATTCTTTAAATGTTTTTGCAGACAATACTAATGCTCAAAATAGTTTTAAAATATTAGAAAGGTAGCTAGATTCTATGTGACGTGTGAGATACATGGCGGCGTAACAACATATTTAGTGGAACATGAGGTAAAAGTTAACTGATTACGACTTCGTTTCGTCAACAGCAAAGCGATTTTGGACTCCGAAGGACATTTTTTTGTGAAACGTGGTATATAAACAATGAAATTTTTGAACGCCCTAAAAATGCCTCCTTTATATAACAATTGTTTAGCAGTTACGGCAATATAATATGTTCTCTGAAATAATATGTGTTAAGTAGAATCCTAATAAAATTGTTTTATTATTGCTTAGCTAAACTTTTAAAGAATAGTTTTATAGGTGTTCGCCAATTGGCCAATAAGTGCCAGAGGTCATTATTATAAATCTTTTATAAATCAATTGTGTTCCGTGAGCTAATACATCCTATAATAATTGCTGTATAAACGTTTATAAAACAGCGAAAAATAAATTCTACACATAGTACAATCAATGAACCGATTCACCTCCGAAATCTGATCAACTCAACCCATTTGTTTGAAATTTTGATAGTATCTCAAAAATGATGCAAATAACAAACCTGACTTAGTGCCGATATGTGCTTCCACCCCGGGGGTGAATGCCACCCTTTCTCGGGGGTGGAAATTTAAAAATTCAAAATAAAACCGGAAATCGATAGAGGATCAAATTATAAGAAGAAAATGTAGTATAAAGTTTTTTCTACAACCTAATAATTTCTAAGTTAAAGTAAGTTAAAAATCCAATAAGAAATCACGTTTTTCAACAGTTTTTCGTGAATAACTCGAAAATTAAACGTTTTCTGGAAAAAATAATTCTTATCAAAATTGAAGCTTATAAAAAAACAAAGCGATTCGTCGCTTTTTCTTTAATGTTTTAGGTCATATTAAGCGACTTATGAGTCATTGAAGACGAATTTTTGTTTGTCGTAAATTTATCTAAAGATTTAAACTCAAATAACGGAAAAATTAGTAATTTTTCAGAGAAAATGTTCATAACCTTTCTTAAAGTGCTTTATTAGACCTTTAAAATAAGCTTTTACAAAATCCTCTAGCATGAAAATTAAGGAAGTTACGACGAAAATAAGTTAAGTCTCTGGAATTTTTGAAAAAAAATTGACAATAAAATTGGCGCCATGAGCGGCAAAATTAAAATTAATCGTAGCCCATGAAAAATTAACTTTATTTATGTCCCAATAACATGTTCCAAAAGTTTGAATGGTTTAGAGAATGTACATTTTGAAAAAAGTTGTTCTAAGTAAATTTTTTTTTCAATTTTTCAAAAAATACGTTGTTTTTTCAAAATAACTCAAAAACTAATGGTTTTACGAAAAAAAAGTGTTCTTAACAAAAATTTAGATTTCTTTTTACTGAAAATTTTGCTTTTTTTAAATTCATGTAGCTTAAAAATTAAGCGAGATATGGGCATAACAAAATGATGTGTGGGTGAATGCAAAAAGCTTAAAGGAAGCCGAGTTATTGTTAAAAAACTAAATACATTTTTCTAGAGATAACGTAGGAAAATTACGGAGCGCCTAAATTTTGAACGTTTTGGAGCATTTATTCTTTTGTGCATGCTGTGTCTTCTTAATACATACATATCTGGATTCCCACATGTATAAACACATGCATAAAAAGATGTTATATAGATAATATGAGTAAAAGATAGAAAAGGAAAGGTGTGCTTCTCTAGGCGAAATTGATGAATTTGAAAATTAAAATTAAATTATTAATATTCACTTTAAAAATCATCTTAATATTGTAAAATTAATATTTTTATTATAATTACAATATGTAGTTTTAAGAGTTTAATTTCCCTGAAAGGGATGTTTTTAAGAGATGAAAATTTTAGAAAAATTTCATTATATCATAAGCAGCAGTTTATTTTCATTTTTTTACGCATTCCACTATTTGGAGCTTTCAAAAGGACTTTTTCTCTAATTTTTATTGTAAGGGGTGGTTTTTAGGGGTTGAATCATATTGAAAAATGATGTATCAGGTCGTTTACACTTAAAGAATATATTTTTTCTATTCAAGATCCAAAATAAAAAGATTTTATGCTTTTTAAACCGTTTTTTTAATAACTGTATGAGGGGTAGTTTTTAAGGGTAGTTACATAGTAAAATATCGAAATATTAGTTACATTATAAAAAACAACAAGTATTTAACATATTTGAACATAATGATAACCTATCACTGCTTCCATCTATTAGTTTTCAATTTTTCCTAAGTTTTATTGTTAGGGGTTTTGGGGGTTGCGTCATTAAAAAAATGAAGTATCAGATTTCTTATACTTAAAGGGAAAAATTCTCCTATTACGATCCAAAATAAAAAGGTTTCATGCTTTTTAAACACATTTTTTTATTAATTTTCGTATGAGGGGTTGTTTTTAAGGGTAATTAAATAGTAAAATATTGAAATATTAGATCCATGATTAAAAACAATTGATATTTAACATATTTGAACATAATTATAGCCCATCACTGTGTTAATTTATTAGTTTTCAATTTATTTGAGTAAGGGGTAGTTTTCACCCCTTAAAAACAAAAAGCACACTTTGCGACCAAGTCAGGTTTGAAGAGGAGGGTAAGATGAACTTAAATCTAAATTTTCAAGAAGATCTGAGCAGTACTTCAGATTTCGGAGATTTGGGCCCTTTTTAACGTTGAATGATTGTACTAACAATGTTTTATAATTTAGCTGTAAGAACATTCTTAGCACTTATTTATATGATAATTTAGTTGTGAAGACTAAATAATCACTTTGGTGGTGGTTTTAATAAAACAAAATAACTTTTGCAGAGCAATAATGCAATAGTAATAGAATAATATTATACTATTTTAAACGTATAGAACAACCTTGTTAGTTGGGTACCTATCTACAACCAAATAGCATATGGTTTTTTAAAGTAACTTCTAGTTGACTCTTTAATAATAATAGTAATAATAATAGTCGGCTTTATTGATTATATGCATTATGGACGAAATTTAGCTGATAAAGCTAATATCTTATAATTTACTAGTGGCCATCTATTTTCCATTGAGCGTGTTCTGTATATTATTGCGCTGCGAAACACTTAACATAAACTGAACCATAGACAAATAGGTTATTAAAATAAACCCGGCGCTTCCATTACTTCACTCTCAACCAGGGAATGGCCAAAATAAAAAACATTTATTGCAAAACGGCTCTTTTTATTAAATCCCGACATCGATCAGATCGGCCATAAGATGGGATTTAGTCGGTAAGGTAGGTGTCTATTACACATAAGTGCATTTTCAGTACGTCTTTCTCGGCTCCGTAAAAAAGTGCACGGTCGATCTCTTTCGCGCCACCTGGCTCATCGAAAATGATATAAAAACCTCATATCTATATCAGAGGAGTCTATATAAGTAGAGAATCGGCCATGATCAGCATCCCTCACCGATTGAGACGTTGACACAGCAATGTACTCGGCAATATCCATTCGCTGCATAATCTTGCTATTCAACTTCCGCAAAAGGATATTTCCTTATCGGACGTAATTCACTATTAAAATATTCAAATGGGGTTTTACGCTTTTTATTGCGCCGTCTACAGGATTTCTCGCGTTACTATTTGTTTTAATAATTTCAAGACTAGATTTATAGACTTTTACAGACAGGAATGAATCTCTTTGAATTTTACAAATTATGTTATCCTTGGATAGGCGTAGGATGTTAGATGGTGGTGTCTGGTATAATAGGGTTTATTTAGTGTCGGATAATATTATCGGAGACTATATTTCACTTATCGATCAGCAGGATATGCGTATGTGAATTGAAATATGATATCAGTTATATTGTTTTCCGCTTTTTCCTTGGTAGACCAAACAACCGATGTTCAAATCAATTAATATTTCAGCTGAATAAAATACGTGCCATTACATGAAGATAAATAATTAGATAAAGACAAAGAAATAATTCGACAATATTCGACTAGTTATACGCCGGGGCCATGTTCTTTACTATTATTTTTCTTCATATTCATAGAAATTACAGATTATACAGTCTATCATACGAGGGCCACGCCAAATATCTTGTTTAATATCTATTGTGGAATTTTTTTTTAATTTATTTATTTTTATTTATTTATGTATTTATTTATTTATTTACACAACTCAATGGAACAATCGGTCAATGTCCCAGTTATAGAGTCGGGATACTGACAGTAAAGATTCTACAATAACAAAGGTATTATATAATATTATGTTCATATATCGACTTTAAATTCTTAATTTTACAATAAAATATATCAATGTTATCCTGTATTTGATTATAATTCCGGTATATGACGAAAATAGGTGAGTACATTAATAAATTGGTCGAGAGGCTTTGATATGAAATGTTTGGTGGAGTCGAGTTGATTTAGAAGGTACATGCAATTCAATGAGTTTTAATAGATCAGTGCAGTCAGTTCAAATGTGCTTTTAGAAGGCGGAATATTAAAACATAATATTTTTAGTCGCAAGCTCCTCTATAAATTCCTTATTTTACTATAAGGAACGTAACCAGACTGCAACCAACAGCTACTCTCCGGGCTATGTGCCCCGCCGAGCGCTGAATTACAAGTTACAAGCCTGGCGCGCTAAGTGTAATAATTGCATATTCTGCAATTTCATTCTTTCTAATGTAATTCTTGTGCTCATCCAACCTCACACTGAATGGTCTGGATGACTCACCCACATAACATTTATCACATTCGCACGGGATATTGTAAATACAGTTTTTTGAATTCTGCTCCCCGTTTATCGGTTTTGTTTTTGTTAAAATAGATCTTAAAGTGTTCCCCGTTTGAAATACCGTCATCAAACATCAAATTTGTCACCTATACGGCGTAGCTTTTCCGATAGTCCGTATACATAAGGAATTATTGCTGTATAATGACGTTCAGGTTTTTGTCGTACCTGATTGTCCCTATTTTCAACATTTATGAAAACTCTATCAACAAAGGCTTCAGGATATTGATTTTGTACTAGAACCTCTTTGATAAATTTTTTCCCGTTATTTAATATTTCATTATTAGATGAAATTATTTTGGCCCTATCGTATAAACATTTTACAACACCTCTTTTAACATTTATTGACTGATTGGGGTTAAAATTTAGATATCTATTAGTATGTGTTGGTTTTCTATAAACGCTTGTTTCAATTGTATTATTTACCCTTCTAATTAAAACATCTAAAAACGGTAGTTCATTCCTACTTTCTACTTCTAATGTGAATTTAATAGACGGTTCCTCACTATTTATATTTTCTAAAAAACTATCTAATAAATCGACACCATGAGGCCAAATTGCAAAGATGTCGTCAACATATCTCCACCAGACAACCGGTTTGTTTATACAATTTTGAACATGTGTGTTCTCAAAGTTCTCCATAAATATGTTGCTTAAAATTGGTGATAATGCAGACCCCATAGCCATACCAATATCCTGCTGATAGAACTCATTGTCCAATTGAAAATAGGTTGTTTTTATACACAGTGTTAAGAGTTCCATTATGCTATTTACACTTAATTTAGTTCTAGTTTCCAAATTATTATCATTTAGCAACCTGTCTTTAACTATTTTTAAGGTTTCATCTACCGGAACATTGGTAAAAAGACTAACTACATCAAAACTAACCATCAGGTGTGATTCATGAATATCGTTTTCATAAATTTTTTCTATGAAATGTTTACTATTTTTAATATATGAATCGGTATTTCCAGATAATGGATCAATAATTTTAAGTAAAAATTTTTGCCAAATTATGACATGGTGAATTAATAGAACTAACAATTGGTCTTAAAGGAATATTTTGTTTATGCGTCTTTGGTAAGCCATGAAAATGAGGAGGCTTACTATGATGTGGTGTAAGTCTCCTTCGTTCAAACTCATTAAATTCATGTTTGTATTTAAACAGAGTTCTGTAAATTTTGCTCTCTATTGATTTTGTTGGATCTTTGTTTAGTTTTGAGTAGGGTCCCTCATTTACAAGAGTCATGATTTTTGTGTTATATATATCTTTATCTATAATGACTGTGGCATTACCTTTGTCTGCTGGCAATATTTTTATACTTTCATCGCGTTTTAAAGAATTTATTTCTGATAAACGTATTAAATAGGAGTTTTAATTTTTCAATATTCTCAAAATCTTTAGAATTTCTTATTATAAATGCTAACGATTTAAGGGCTGAAGATACAATGTTGTTTATGTGATAAATAAAAGTCAGTTTAGTATCAAAAGTGACACCCAGGTCCTTGAAACTATCAACTCTATTTTATACTCATTAATGAGCATATTAGGTCGTCATGAGTGACAACATTACATTTTTCAACATTTAAGAGTAATTTATTTTCGTTACACCGGTTATAAATACTTTCCAAATCTAACTTGAGCAATTGCATGCCATCAATGCAGTTAATGTTATAATATATTTTTAAGTCATCGGCATAGAGCAGGT
Organism: Leptura quadrifasciata; assembly: GCA_963675555.1. Lineage (NCBI taxonomy): Eukaryota > Metazoa > Arthropoda > Insecta > Coleoptera > Cerambycidae > Leptura > Leptura quadrifasciata. Next base: position 152,781,340 of record OY776677.1, on the reverse strand, counting down.
GAGGACATTGCAAGTTTATAACTATGTTATTGATAAAGATATTAAACAAAAGCGGACCAAGAACTGACCCTTGAGGGACTCCCGATTCGGCGTGAAATTAAACAGACTTGTGTCCATGGTAAAAGACATATTGTAGTCTATTGCCTAAGTATGCAGCAGAAAAAGAAACAAACGTATGATAATCCAAAATTTTTTAATTTATTTAGTAAGATACCATGGTCCAAATTGACAAAACAATTGGTCAAAGAAGTCACAGCTATCTAGGTAATGTCATATACAACTCTCTTCCTAATGGAGCTCACCTTACACTGCTGAAATATGTACAAATTATTGAAATCAAGTCATGCTAGACAGCTGGATAGGCACCTATGGAGCCATTCTATGGCCATCTCGATAACCAGATTATTACTCCCTTGGATTTTTTCCTCTGGAGTTACATTAAGTACAAGGTATTTCAAACTACCCCTGATAATATTAAGGACCTCTAGACTAGAATTAGATGACCGTAGAGCGCGTTTGTGTATTAGAATACATTGACGCCATAACCACTGTCATCAACATACAGGTATCAGTGTCACATTGTATTCTCCAATTAGCGCAGTTTCGTGTTTCTTATCAGAAAGAGGGTAGTACAAGCCCCACAAATAGTCCATTACTTCAGATAAGTAATAATCCGATTTTCTTCCGTTAACAGCGGCTATTTGAAACCGGCCTCTACCTGTTGGTCCATAAACGAAACATTACGAGAATTAATGCGCCTCTCTTAAACGAACTTCAAATAAAAAATAATGTGTTTGTGCCAATCGTAAATTTAGAATCAATTCTGCAAACTATAATTCCTTCCAATCACAGCCTCTAATTCGGATTTATATTTTATGTTGTGCCATAATAATTATCCTATAAATACTCATAGAGAACTGTTCGCAGTGCGGACTATAAAATAGCAATAATTATTTTGGACATAAATTATTATTTCCGACCGGAGGTGGGTCTGAATTAATGACATTTAATAAAGCATAATAACTAATTATAGCGATATGAAACTGGCTATCTGCTCTAGCTACGGTATCGTGATCCACGTTTATTTAACTTCTTTTTTTATACGAGGTGAGCTCTTGTTTCACGATGTAATTCGCCGCCGCACGCTACTATATTTAATACTATCATACCAAAGCGCATACTGACTGAAAAAACCTTTTTATTAGCGTCTTTTTTAATGTGGTTGTTAACGTTTAGAAAACTATGTGATTTTGTAGTAACGTTCTCAAAAAATGATCTATGGCTTTTTTATTATAATGTCACAATTTATTATCGGATGAATATATATTGCTGTATGATATGACAAAGCTATAGCTATGCGTGCCGTTCTGGTGTATCAATTCTAATTATATATATTTTAGTCAAGGTATTACATAAAAATTCCCATACCAATATACTGTATCCAAGATAAGGTCTATTCTATATCGTTACCATGATAACTAAATTTTTATGCTTACTACGTATTTATTAGCAAGAAACTTAATTAGAATGACAAATATCAGAATATTAAATGAGGGGCATGTAGCGCTTGATATAATAAAATTAACCGATTAATTAATTGCTTTACTTTCTGTTCGAGCCATACCTAGTTATTTGTCTTAATTAATGATTCGTTTTGCTTTCATTTCGAATCATCATTAATCCGTGCAATTTAAAATAACGTAGTTTACAAATGGAATTATACGTGTATTTGAGTAGTTAAGTAATTATTAATACTTGGGGATTTAACATTTAATAATTAGTTTATTGTGTTTATCTTGTACGTATTGCATACTTATATTTAGTACTATGCATGTATCGTTTCTAAATACTAAATATTTTTCCGCCAATCGTTTACAAACATTCGCAATAATAATAATAATAAAGTGTCTGTATTGATATTTCAGTAATTGAAGAAAAAAAAAATTAATGGCGAGGTTCAGCATACTTGTTCTTCCACTTAACCATTTCAATAAAAGTACAAAAGATATGAAAATAAACGTAGATTAATGACTAATAGTACGGTCATGAGCAAAAAAGAAATAGGACAAGTCTTATAACGGTATTTTGCTAAAATCTAGTTGTGTACATCTAACTTTAATTTTTGTGACATTGTCAGTTAGTTGTCATAATTTATTGCAATTGTGCAAAAAACTAATATGCCTCATATAAGCGATTTAGTTAAATCTGGAGTTCTTTCTAAAGCAGAAGATGGATGGTCAATGAGACAAATTGCACTGCGTTATAATATTCACAAAAATTCGGTGTGTAACATTTTAAGAAAGTGGAGAATAAACGGTACGATTAGTAGAAATCCTGGATCAGGGCGACGAAGGATATCAACTCAACAACAAGATTTGCAATTGGTAAATATAGTAGAAAATCCATTTTACTCAGTTATTCAGGCTGCCGAAGAAACGAATTTTCCTACGCTGTCATGCAGCAGCACATAAATACTTACCTTAAAGCTGAACATAAAGAAGCTCGAGTAGGATTTGCGCTTGAATTTTTAGCGCATGGTGTAAATTTTTGGAACAATGAAATCTTTACCGACGAAAAAACTTTCCAGTCAACACACAGCGGTCGTATTCGTGTTTACCGCCCTCCGAATGCTCGATTCGATGAGAAATATATATCTAACAATGATAAAAGTGGTAGATTTTCCGGCAATATGTGGGCTTGGATATCGGCACGTGGTCCTGGTGTTTTGTGGCATATTGAGGAACCATTTAATAGTGAAACGTATATTATGATTTTAGACAATATTATGCTCCCTTCTGTGTCACAATTATTTCCTAATAATGAGTTCATATTTCAACAAGACAATTGTTCCGTTCATACTGCTCATACCGTAACTAACTGGTTTCAAGATAACAACATCAATGTTCTTAACTGGCCCAGTCATAGTCCAGAGCTTAAACCTGTGGAAGAAATATGGGGACTACTCGTAAGAAGTATCCAAAAACGAAATGAGAGACCACGGAATGCCGAAGAATTACTGGAAATAGTAAATAATGCATGGGAAAATATTATTACTAATGATTATTGTATAAGGTTACTTAATTCTATGCCAAACAGACTTATAGAAGTTATGAATAGAAATGGTGCAATAATGAAATATTAATGGTTAGTTTCTTGTTAAGTAGGATATCCTTTGTCCTTTGATCCAGGATTTCTACTAATCGTACCGTTTATTCTCCACTTTCTTAAAATGTTACACACCAAATTTTTGTTAATGTTATAACGCAGTCCAATTTGTCTCATTAACCATCCATCATTTACTATAGCAATAACTACAGCATTACAATAAAAAATAAATTAAAAGTGATATCTGTTTTATTTCGGCTACTCATTACATATTCAAATAGAGACAGAATTACATTAGAAAAAAAAGTTTTCCTATTTTTTTTGCTCACGACAGTACACGAAAATTAGATTAAAAAACACTGAATAGAAGAAATAATTTATAAAGAAATAATATTATTCAGGAACGGAAAGTCCCTTTTTTGCAAAAGACCACCCCTAATGGGGACTTAACGCCGGTTTTTCACCCGAAAAGTTCCCATCCCATTCAGGAGCGGAAAGTCCCTTTCTTGCAAAAAACCACCCCTAACGGGGATTTAACGTCGGTTTTTCACTTTTATCTTATAAACCGTTCGTTGGAAGAGAAAAGAGTATAGGAAATAAAAATTTGTCGTTAAATTCTGTATAAAAGATGTCATATTGGCCTTGCAGCTTATTCCTACCTATTTCGCAATAACAGCGTCTAAACTGAGGGGTAGTTTGGAGCGCACAAGTAAAAATCGATCTTATACAAAATTTCGAGTGAATATCTCAAAACCGCTTAATTTAACGAGAGAAATGCCCAAGACTGAATTTATAGAGCGGAATTTTCTCTATAAAATGCATATGTAGCGGGTGTTGATACAAGTGATTTTTATTTATTTTTTCCCTTTTTCCACGATGATGCGTTTTTTATTTGAGCCCGTTTTCACACCACCTTTGAGGTAGAGCTCTCTGTGCGTTTTTTAAAAAGTGGCTTACCCTGTAAGTCTTATTCCACTAAAATTCTGTCCATTTTTACTCATTAGAGGGTTCATCATCGACGAACAGGTCTTCAAATTCAGAATTTAAACATCCTTGCCCATCGCAATTAGAGCATATTGTTGACCAGCGCAATCCAACTTTGGCACAGGTGTATCGTTTTCCGCACTTTTCTGGAGTTGCAGGATACTCCCTGAAGGGTGGAAATTGGTGCTGGTGACTTGATGTAAATGGGAGCTAAGATATTGATCACTTTCTTTCAACCTCATTCCGTTGATTCCAAGTTTTCTCATCGCCAAGATTAATTTTGATATATATATAGCCGTAATATTTTGAAGCTGTCTATATATATCATCCTGTTGAGCTTTAGGTACATATTTTACGTATCATTAGAAAACGCATCGTTGTGGAAAAAAAGGAAAAATATGTATCTCACTAATTTATGTAAACCATTGATTCTAGGCGACCTTTGGAGCAGATATTTGAAGCATTGTGATATGTAGAAGAAGTGAAAAGCGAAGGTCAGAATAGACTCTTTGTTAAGCCTGAGAGTCTAGTACCTCGAACCTTCAGTGCAATAGAAAACGTTTTTGAAATACCGTAAAGATAAACTGAAAAAATATAAAAATATATGTGTTTCTGTAGATATGCAGATAATATGTGATCGTTTAATTTGCGAAAAGACGCTTCAAGAAGGTGAAGCTGTGCATGTTGAAAGAGACTTGGTGAATTTAGCCGTTAGCAAAGCTCGACAGGACGATAAATATAAACAGCTTCAAAATATTACGGCTGTATACATCAAATTCAATCTTGGCGAGGAGAAAACTTGGAACCAACGGAATGGGATTGCAAGAAGCTCCCATTTACACCACCAAGTTACCAGCACCAATATCCACCCTTCAGCTAGTATCATGCAGCTACAAGAGGGGTTGCGGAAAACGATGGACCTGTGTTAAAGTTGGATTACGCTGCCCAACAATATGCTCTAATTGCCATGGGCAAGAATATTTAAATTCGCATCTTTGTGGAAAAAAGGAGAAAATAAATAAAAATCACTTGAGTCAACACCCGCTAGACATGCACCTTATAGAGAAAAGTCCGCTCTATAAATTCATTCTTGGGCATTTCTCTCGTTAAATCAACCGGTTTTGAGATATTCGCTGTGAAAATTTGTATAAGATTGATTTTTACCTGTGCGCTCCAAACTACCCATCCGTTTGGACGCTGTTACTGCAAAATAGGTGGGGATAAGCTACAAGGCCAATAGGACACTTTTTATACAGAATTTAACGAAAAATATTTATTTCCTATACTTTTTCTCTTTCAACGAACGGTTTGATAAAAGTGAAAAACCAGAGTTAAGTTCTCGTTAGGAGTAGTTTTTGCAAAAAAGGGACTTTCCGTTCCTATTCAGAAACTTTTCGGGTATCTATTCCTAACCCTATCGAGAGTACCCATCTCAAATATTATTTCTTTAGAAATTATTTCTTCTGAAATATCTAATTTGCGTGGGCTATACTAGACATACCACACGAATAGACCAAACGTAATTAAAATGTCACATATTTCTGTTTGCGACAAGAACTGACTTGACCTTTTTGTTGAAAGTAAATATACCTGGAGAGACTTGATGGAAAAGGGGAGCTTGTCAAAAATTTTAACATCATTGTAAGTAAAATATCTCCGGAATTGTAGAGCAGTATCTAGGAATCGTATATAGATCATGGTGTCTAGTTATACGTACAGGAATTTTACCATTAACTTATTAAACAAGACAAGCCATGTGAATCACAAAGTGTTCTTTCAGAGGCAGCCATTTTGATTCCACAAATTTATTTGATATGTGATCAAATTTTCTTAGATCGTAACACAGTCTTATACAAAGTTCCTGGATGCACTTGTTGATTCCTTCTTTCGTTATAATCTTGTTTATAACCTTCAGCTTGGCATTGCATGAATGAACGAAGTTTTGAATATTTATATTTATCTACATCATGTTGAATTGCAATGGTTGACTTCGGCATTGAATAATTGGCCCATAAAGTTGAAGATTCCATCTTCGAATAAAGCTCTAAGAAGGTTGCCGTTACAACATTTTCTGGGAAAGAACTAGCATTTTTATTCTTACGATAGTCCATAAAAGATTGCATATATATTCGTATTTTTCTCTTGATTTTTTTGGTAGTAAATCTAATGAGGCAGTATTTACTCTTTCCACCAGTTCCAGGAAGAATACAGACTGCTTTCCAAGAAAGTGTTTGGGTGGGTCTTTCAGGAACCTTATTTTTATGATGGCAAATTAACCTCTCTTAGATGCCTTAATTTCCTGCAAAACGAATTTGAAGATTTTCTGTATGAATTAACAGTGGCAGAAAGTAAATTATAACTATAAGCTAGACAGCAGACAGGTCAGACGTGCGGTAAAATGCTCCCGTTAATTCCATCGTAAAGTCCGGTAAAATCAAAGTGAAATTAGACAAATAATAAAGTGGAAAACGGAAAAGCAAATTACGTATCAAACGGTGTAAATAAAAATAAAATAAAGTGAATAAAAATACTAGTTATCAACAAAAAAGTGTAGTTCAGTGTACAATAGGGCAGCAAGAATTCTTAAATCTTGGCCAAACGACGACGAATTTCGAAGAAATAGAAAAGGTTAGGTAACCGACCAGTGCAATATAAAAATTAGCCAGCCGAGGGTTCTTGGGAATACCAAACATCTGGTAGACAACAAGGAACTTTACTATCTACAAGTAAGATATCCGGATAATAAACCATTACAATTTACATTAAACTAAACACAAATAATAAAAAATGTCTGGTGATGATCTGGCCACACTAAATGACCTATACAAAAAACTAAAAACCGACATACAAAGCAGTGAAAGCACAATATCAAACAAAATCGAAATCTTAGCCGCAGCACTAGAACAAGCAAATTCAAAAGTATACGAACTAGAACAAAAAAACAAACAATTAAGTGAACAAGTGGAAAACTTAACAAGGGACTCTAAGAAAAATAACATCCTAGTTTTCGGTATTGAAGAAAACGAGGGGGAGGATATTTATAATATAGTCACTTCATTATTTACAAATACCCTCAAAATCCCCATAAAAAAGTCTGAAGTCAATCATGCGTACAGACTTGGGAAGGCGCACACAAACAGACCTATTATGGTAAAATTCATCAGTTTTCATAAGAAAATTGACGTCCTAAAAAACGGTTACACATTAAAAGGCAGCTCAGTCTCAATAACAAGCGACTTAACAAAAGAGGATAGAGAGATACAAAAAACTTTAAAAAAACACCAGAAACAAGCCAGGGACCAAAAGTTAAATGCGAAGATACGAAACAACAAACTCACTATAAACAACGTTGTGTATACAGTTGAGGATCTAAAAAGGCTTGAAGAAGAAGCTGAAAGCGACATCTTGACGGAAGAGGATACAATAACTGAAAATCAAACACACACGAAAACTAAAACACCAGAAACAACACAGCAGATACAAAATACCAATAGACAAACAAAACTAATAAACAAAACCCCCAACAAGGCACCTACGAAACTCAGAAACGAAGTCAATTACGGACTACGAAGTGTGGTAAAGAACGCAAAAAGCACAAAAGGGGCGTCTACATCGGGCAAAGTCAAATATAAATAATATCTCTAGGTAATTGTAGGAATCTTTGTTTGTACCAATCCAATAGTATAAGTAGTAGTATCCAATAGTATAACCGTTTCAATTTTAATCATTATTATTATTAGTTAATTTTAGTTTTCGGTTAATCCATATCTAGCATTAAGAATATAATTTGTATTTCGTCTCTACATGTACTTACCACTAATATTCTAAACAAACATTGCAAATGATTACTGATCTCCTTAAGTATATTCAAACGCAAGATGAGACGAACACATTAGTTTTTAAATGTATTTCTGAAGGTTTAGAAAATAGGGACAGCCATAACTTGAACATAATACATTTTAACATACGAAGTTTAAAAAAAAATTTTGATGAACTTTTAATCGATTTGGAGGGAACGTTAAATAATATAGATGTAATTGTACTATCTGAAACATGGAATATAGAAAGTGAAAGGCATTTTATTATACCTGATTATGATATATTCTATAACAATTCCAAATATAATCAAAATGATGGTCTTATAGTGTACATAAAAGAATCTTTATCAGCTAATGTAAATATAATAAAATGTTCTGAAACCAACTTACTAAAAATAAATTTTAAAGCGAACAATATTGATATAGGCATTTTAGCCTGTTACAGGCCCCCATCAACAAACACTCAATTATATATAAATGAACTATATGAACTGTTGAAAAATATTAATAAAAATAAAATTGAAATCTATCTGGGAGACATAAACATAAATATAGAAAATAATAGTAATAATGAAGTAAATCATTATTTAAATATACTCGCTGAGAATGGTTATATTTCCTATATAAACAAAGCCACTAGGGTAACAGAAACTACATCAACCATAATAGACCACATTTTTGTAAACAAAAAAGATAATAATACAGATACAAATATTAGTATAAAACCAATGATCTTTGAAACGAACCTCTCTGATCATTACGCAACTTGTTTAAGTTTAAAAGTTGGCGAAAATGGACAAAAAAGTCATACTCCTAATGTAGTCTGTAACAAAATAAATCTAGAAAAACTAAAAAATCTCTTAGAACGAGAAAACTGGGATGACGTTGTAAATTGCAATAATATACAAAACAGTTATGACACTTTCATTAATAAAATAAAATCCTACATAAATGAGTCCACCACAAGTATAATTTTAAAAAATAATAAAATCAATAAAATAAAACCGTGGATAACACTTGGACTAATAAATTCTATTCGCAAAAGGGATAATATGAAAAAACAATTATTAAGAAATTTTACACAGGAACTAAAAACGCAATATAATCAATATAGAAACACACTATATAATTTAATAAGGAAAACAAAAAATGATTTTTATACTAATGAAATAAAAGATGCAAATGGAAATTACAAAAAAATTTGGGAAACAATAAACAAAGCAACAAACAGTAAAACTAAAACTTCAAATAATAATAATATAAACGATGCAAATGGAAAACAAATAAATAATAATATCGCTAAAGCAAATTATATAAACGAATATTTCATAAACATCGGTGATAAAATGGCAACAAAAATCGAAAAAAATAACGAAAGCCCGGAAACTATCTTTGACGATAAAAAAGTAGACTCAAACTTATTTCTCCACCCTACCACAAAAAATGAAATTATATTAATTATCGCAAATCTAAAAAATAAATCTGCTGCAGGTCCAGATGGCATATCGAGCAAAGTAATAAAAAATATACACCAGTATATAATAAACCCCTTGATTCATCTAGTAAATCTCGCATTCACAACAGGTATATTACCATACCAATGGAAAGAGTCGGTAGTTACACCAATCTACAAATCAGGTGATAAAACAGATGTAAGCAACTACAGACCGATATCAGTTATAAACAATTTCACGAAAATCTTTGAACAGTGCTTGAAAAATAGATTAACTAGTTTTTTTGATAGGCATCATGTGATTACGAATAGGCAATTCGGTTTTCAAAAAAACAAGAGCACAGAACATGCAGTTCTAGATATAATTTACAAAACAGTCTCTAATTTAGATGCAAATAAGAAATGTCTGGCAGTTTTTCTAGATCTAGCTAAAGCCTTTGATACCGTATCACATCGTATCCTATTAAGGAGACTAGAAAATATTGGTGTACGAGGCGTTGCTTATGATCTTCTAAAGAACTATCTCACAAACCGAACACAGAAAGTAAAAATCGATAATTCCCTGAGTGAAACACAGACCATCACCATGGGCGTACCACAGGGAACAGTGTTGGGTCCAATTCTGTTCCTTGTATACGTTAACAACATAGCTAGTCTAATAAATTTCCGAGGTTATATAACATCATACGCTGACGACACAGCTATGATTTTTGTGGATGAATCATGGGAAAATGTTTATTCTATAGCCGAAAGCAGCCTAAATATAGTCTACCAATATCTAAATATTAACATGCTCAGCCTAAATGTGGATAAGAGCAAATTTTTAACCTTCACCCTCTCAGCGGATGACCAACCAGTAAAGGGATTCCTCACTGTTCATAAAAGAAATTGCCAAAATAAAAATGAATGTGGATGCCCTGAAATAAAAAAAACTAACAAAGTAAAATACCTCGGAGTAATAGTTGACCATCATCTAAGATGGAATGAACATATTGAATATATCACAAAAAAAATTAGAATACTTATACACAAATTCTACCAATTAAAAGGCATACTAAACAGAAAAAATTTATTCATTGTTTATGACTCTTTAGTTGCATCGATTATTAGCTACTGTATTGAAGCATGGGGAGGATTGTTTAAAAACTCTCTAAGCAATTTGCAAGTTACACAAAACAGTATATTAAAAATAATACTGAACAGAAACAGATTACATAATACCACCCTGCTATACGAGGAGGCAAAAGTCTTTAATGTAAAAAATGCTTACGCTTATCATTGTTTATTGTGGTATTATAAAGCACGGGATTCCGTATATATATCCCACGATTACCCAACAAGATCATTAAGAAATAAAAATCTTGTTATACCATTATATAAAAAAACGCATACACAACGATTTATATTCTATTATGGTCCAAAATTGTATAACATACTACCCCTTAATATTAAAAATATACAAAAGTTAAATAAATATAAAATAGAATTAAAAAAATTTATACTTGATAACCAAGATAAGATCGATATTATTTTGAATCAACAGTTTATATAAAAATATTTGCTCCAACCACTATAGTTATAGCCTTGTCTTGATAGTTAGATCAAAATATTATATGCCATCTCTACGATTTCCTTATTTTATGATTCAGTATAAACACCTACCACTACCTTCTAAATTTAAATTTAAGTTTCAGGCTGTCCCAACCAACAAAGAAAAGGAAAAAAGAGAAAAGAAAAAAAAGACAATATGATGATAACTATATGTAATATATTATGTCTATATAGATAATACACCTATCCTGTGTTGATACTCTGCAAAACAAGCCACAGCATGCTTAGGCGACTGTATCATTGCAGGATGGTGTCAGAATATGTAGAAAACTGTCTTTGATATTTTTTCTCTTTTTTAGTTGTAAATTTTTTACCTGTCTCTGATTAATGTATGTATATATGTATGTATGTATAAGACATACGAGAATGTATACATTAAATTCTTTTGGTCTTAATTAAGTATATATGTACTAGGAATTATATATTAATAAAGTTTAATTTAAATATTTTCAACAAGATGGGACTCCACCTCACACTGCTGTAATATGTACAAATTATTAAAATCAAGTAATGCAGATAGCTGGATAGGCACCTATGGACCCATTCTATGGCCAGCTCGATCACCAGATATTACTCCCTTGGATTTTTTCGTCTGGGGTTACATTAATACTGAGGTCATTAAAATCAGAATTAGAAACGCATGTGAGGCAGTTACTCCTGAAATACTCCAAAATGTAATGCGTGAGGTGTCTCGTAGAGCACGTTTGTGTATTAGAATGCATGGTGCATAATTTGAGCATTTGTAGTAGAAAAATAAATACACACATTTTCATTTTAGCATGGTAATAGGCAGTACTGTTATACATAATTTTCGTTTTTTTTAATGTTCATTTTGTACTTGTATTTTTATTTATGAGATATTTGTTTGCTTGTATTAAATTATAATAAATAATTACTGAATTATAATTATTATAAAGTGAATTATTACTATCATGGCATAGCTGATTTTTACGATTCAATAATATGAATTGTGGTTTCCGTAAAATATTAAATATCACTATCAGTTAAAATTTTTGTGACATGTTTTATATCGTTGGTAAGAGCAAAATAAGCGGAATTAATGGTGTCATGGCCTACTTTGAGATTTGTTCTTTTCATTTTTGCACAAGAGCGTATGTCAAAGCTAACTGCGTTTTTCCAATTTTTTGATACACGTTATTATTCTTAGTGATTTTGCCGTCAACTTTCACCCCTTTAACTTTTTTCGTATCTCCTCAAATAAGGAAGCTATAACCGTTTGTGGTTTTATTATTTTTCAGATTTCAGGGACATAAGGTGAAGTTAAATGCATTTTAATATAACTTCATGAAATTCTTAATGCAACTGAAAATCTTGCTATCAGAAGTATCATGAAATATTTCCTGATATGTTATATAAAGAAGTTTATTTAAATGTAGTTCCACCGCACAACGAAAAGGTGTATGTTGTGTGTGTGAAGAATAATATATGAAGATAGGGACCGGGGTCTTATCTCCGGCAAACATTTTGAAATTCATGTTAAGACAAAGGATATAAACGCCATTATTTAAAGATGCTTCGCACATCCCGCTAACGATGACTGATGACTTTACATATTGAATAAGATGAAATACTGCACTTTCAAAGTACTTTTTCTTAGCTCCCTCAAATTTTATTCACCAGACTTTATCTTCATGAGGCCTTTTATATCATACTTTATTTAATACTTAATAAATTGAGACTAGGTTCGTCGAGGGGTGCAGTGCTTTGACGAACTTCTTTACAGGAGCTTGGCAAGAGGAGAGCTACAAGTTGATGAATAATATATATTGACAAACAACGTAATTATCATGCGTATTATTAAATCTTGGCTACTATTGTCTTTAATTCCGGTCCTTCTTCCACTTCATACACAAACATCAATGAATTACATGCATTTATATTACTTTACCGTCTTTAATTTTTACGATTTTTTTCACATACAGGTAAATTTGTTTTCATGACCTCATCACTATGTACAAGTTTTAACGACTTAAAGTAATTTTCATTACTTTCGAGACGTTTGTTCCACCGCATTTATTTAATTTTTTCGAATTTAACTATGTTCTGTTGTCATCAAAGATCATAGCTTCCTCCATAAATCTAATACTATAATATTGTGCACGTATTGAGAAATTGAACAATAAATAATTTAGTTGTCGTAAATTTAATACTGGTTATAAAGAATAGACACATTGTTTCAATGTGTACTTGTCAATATAGTATGACATAAATAAAAGACTTGGATGTCTCAGTTACCCGAGTTATTATCTGTGCTGAATAAAAATACATTTAACGAAGTTGATGTCATTCATTTTCAAACTACTTTTCTCGAATATTTGTTTAAACTCCCTTATTTGAGGATCATCATGATTTACCAAAAATCAGGTTACAAGTCGGCGAATTTTTGTAATAATAATAATAATAATAATAGTTTATTTTCCTTCTTGACAATACAAAATATTGTATAGGAATAGTCATGGTTAGCTTACATTAAACTACAATAAAAAATATTCGGACACTGAATAATAAGATTTGTCTAATAGAAAAAGCTTTAACTTTTTTTTAAATACATATTCTGACTTATTACATTTTATTTCATCCGGTAAATGGTTGAATATTTTAGCTCCCACAAATCTTGGAGACTCAGAAGTAACTTTAAGTCTGGCATAAGGCACATGAAACTTATTTTTTTGTCTTGTATTGACGTCATTGTACTCGCTATTTAAAATAAAATTATTTCTATTCCTAAAAACATACATACAAATTTCAAAAATATACAGACACGGCAAGCTAAAAATTCTAAGTTCTTTAAAAATATTTTTACATGAGTGGGCGGTCGGTACGCCAGCAATACATCGGATAATGCGTTTTTGGGCAATAAAAACATTAGATGCTAAAGTGGAATGTCCCCAGAAACAGACTCCATACCTTAAGCGTGTGTCAACTTGAGCATAATATAAATTAATTAATTGGTCTTTATTTAAAAAGGCTCTGATATTTCGAAATAAATAAGTGATTGATGCGATTTTAGAAATCAAGATCTCACAATGATGCTTCCAGTTCATGGATTCATCCAAGTACACCCCCAGAAACTTTATATTTTCCTCACTATTGGAGATAGTGGTACCATTCATGTTAATATCTAGTCTGTTACATTTTTTTGTCTGTTATGAAATCTAATCATGTGCGTTTTTTCGGCATTGAAGTGTAGAGAATTATGGGAAAACCAATTATTTAATTTAGTTAAAACATTATTACAGTTATTTTCTAAAATATTGTCCATAGGATTAGAAATAATAACGGAGATGTCGTCTGCATACATTGTGAAATGTACACTTGATGGTAAAGAATCTACATCATTTATATAAATAAGAAATAACACAGGGCCCAATATGGACCCCAGTGGAACACCCATAGTAAGACCTACACACTCTGAATCAACCCTGCGTACAGAGTTTTGTGTTTTATGTAGTAAACTAATATATTGTCTCCGACCTTCCAAGAATGTGGTAACAAAATTTAATGCAGGACCCCTTATTCCATACTCAAATAATTTTGATATAAGTAAATTGTGATTAACACAGTCGAATGCCCTGCTTAAATCACAAAAGATCCCAACAGGACACTCACCTGCATCAACACGTTCCAATATTTTATGTAAAAAAGAATGTATAGCAGTACTAGTTGACATACCATTAGAAAAACCATGTTGATTTTTTGTAATTATTTTAAAAGCCTCTAAGAAATTCAATAATCGGTCTAAATAACAGTACTCAATTATTTTCGAGAGACCAAAAGGCACAGTTACAGGCCTATAATTTTCTAAAATTTCTTTGTCTTTTTTCTTAAAAATAGGTACTACCTTCCCAGTTTTCAAACTATTTGGAAATGTTCCTGTTTCAAAAGATAAATTGACAATATAGGTAAGTGGTTGAAGGATGAAACGTATAATTTTGTTTATTAGAAAACTGGGAATGTCATCAGGACCAGATGATTTTTTTGCCTTAAATTTTTTTTGTTAATAAATGTAGCATTTCCTCGGCAGTGAATGGTTTTAAAAATAACGACTGAGACTGTTTAGCTATAGAAGGTGTATGTACGTTACATTTTAACTGCGGTATCTGCTTGATTATATTGTCAGGGGCTTGTAAAAAGAAATTGTTCAAAAGTGGCAAGCGACTATTTCAGGCTGTTCATGTACAACGCCTTCATCATTAATAATAATGTTTTTACAAGGTTTCTTTTAAATACATTTTACATCCAACTGTATTTTAACATCAAAGGAAACCTCTAACAGGCTATTCACTTAACTGAGAACGTAATATATGTATAATAACTTGTTTATTTATAAAAAGTAAAACGAAGGTTTAGAAATGTCACATGTAGTGTGGTCATATATCGATTTTGTAATTTATAATTTGACAAGATTATTACTATTCAAGAATTCGAGAAAACTTTAGTGCGGTGTTGTACGTACATATATCCTCAAAGTTCTACATGCATCGACAACATATTTACAAATATAAATGAACCCTCCTTCAATACAGGAGTACTTGACCCCTGCATGTCTGACCATCTAGCTCAATACATTATCATGAATACAAAGGTTGATAAAAAGCCGTTTCAGGTTATTAGGAGACATATTAGTAAAACTGGTATTGACGCATTACGTAACTCCCTGTCGGAGGTTGACTGGAGTGTATTTAATAATAAGGAAAAAGATTTCTAGAAAATTTTCTAGCAAAATTGCTTGTCAGTACCTATCAATCATTGATGTATAAGCACTTTCCCTTAAAAAAAATCGTTTTCAAGAACTGGTAAAGCACCAGTTAGATGGTACAATGGCTACTTAAAAAATTTCAGAGACAAACTCTCTACTCTCTGAAGACCTACACACACACAATTTGATACAAGAAGAATATAAACAACAGGTAATAAATACAAAAAAAGCAGCATATAACGACTTCATTATCAGATCGGAAAATAAGTCTAAGTCTAGTTGGCAATTAATTAATATTGAACGTAATAAAAATGTTCCTAATCTCAATATTGAATTATCACAAGACAGCTTAAATACTTATTTTGTGAATATTGCTGATACCATAATAAAGACACTTCCTGACATAAATTCGCATATTTTAAACAATTATAAATGCACTCCAGCTCCCTCTTGCTCATTTTTCCTGTTTCCTGTTACATCAGAGGATGTACTCGATGCAATAAATTCATTAAAAAATACACACTCTTTTAATATCCATGATCTAAATTGTAAAATGATTAAGGAAACCTGTGATTTGATTATACAACCATTAACGTGCCTAATAAATTTAATTTAAAGTTTTTCCTGACATTCAAATACTCAAAAATCATATATATCTTCAAAAAAGGTGACCCATCAAAGGAGGGAAATTACCGACCAATCTTCATCATCTCGATATTTGCGAAGATTGTTGAAACGATATGAAAACTTAGGCTTACCAGGTACATTAAATCTAATCAAATTTTAAGTAATTCTCAGTTCGGATTTAGGGCAAAACACTCGACATCACAAGCAGCGCTGAAAGTAGTGAGTGACATAGTCGAAGGCCTTGAACAGGGCAAGCATACAGCCTTAACATTGTGTGATGTCTCCAGGGCTTTCGACTGTGTATCTCATGATATTCTTTTACAAAAATTAAATTATTACGGTATAAGAGGTTTAGCCCTCGCACTTTTTAGTTCGTACTTATCAAACAGGGTTCAGTGTGTCAGTATTGATAATGTCTCGTCTAATTTTGAGGTTGTAAAGCATGGTGTCCCCCAGGGTTCAACCTTGGGGCCATTACTGTTCATCATTTATATCAATGATATATGTAACTTCCTTTTACCTAGTAATTGTGTTCTATTTGCAGACGACACAACATTAATTTGTTCAGATAATAATTTTAATGATTTTTAAAGACACATCGAAAGCCTATGAAAAACGAGCCCAAGAGTGGTTTTCAAGCAATAGGCTTATGTTAAATGAGGACAAGACTCAAAAGCTATTCGTTTCTACCAATAATAAATTTGTTAATGGAGATAATGTTAATTTGCTTGGCATAGTCATTGATGATAGACTGATTTGGAGTTGTCACGTAGATAAATTAAGACACAAATTATGCAATATAACCTTTTTAATTAGACAATTGAAATTCACACTTCATATAGACACTTTAAGAATGACTTATTTTTCACTTTTCCATTCTCAACTAAGTTATGGCATTTCGTTATGGGGAAATTCTAGTTTTGCCATAAAAATTTTTAGACAGCAAAAGAAAGTGGTTAGGATAATAGCTAAAGCTGACTACAGAGAATATTGTCGGCCTTTGTTTATTATGTTAGAAATTATGTCCCTACCATCACTTTATATTTATTCCGTTTTGCTTGAAATTCACAAAAATAATAATCATTACACAAAACAATCAAATTTACACAATTATAGTACTAGGAATGCAAATCTATTAAGAGCTCCTTGCTTTAAACTGCCCAAGACGCAAAAGAACTTGTTAAACCTAAAGCTTTATAATAAATTACCGTCACACATTAAATCTTTAAATGACCACCAATTTAAAAAATATATAAAAAACTACATGTTACAGCACTGTTTCTATACAATAGATGAATTTCTAAATTCTACCCATCCAATGCTAAATCTTTTTTCTTTTTCGAAATTATTACTGTCCCATCAGCCTACTGGATTTATGACCTCGCTCGCCACGTTTCTGACCCAATATTTTATTTTATTATTTTTTTTTTATACATTTATTTAACGTCGGCCTATTTCCGCTACTGAGGCCTAACACCGACGCCTGTAGACGAGCTACCCCCAACCAGGAATTTTGCCGAACCTCTTCCCTTAAGAAGAGTAGGGATCTTTTACTTGCCTAACATTTAATAGACAAGGGACCGACGGCTTTACATCCCCTCCGAAGGATGGTATATCTCCTATACAACCCTCGCCTAAGGTTGTATAGCTTCCGCGCACACACTGATATACAAGCCGCTGGAAGATGTGTGAGGCGAGAACGCGGTTTCCGTTGGAATGGTCACCATCCAAGTACTAACTGCGCCTGTCGTTGCTTTACATCGCATACCGAAGTATGTACATAGTAAAGACGCACCTACGCTCGCCCCCAATATTTTATATTTACCTATTTTTTATGACTTCATTATTGTTATGTATTCCTGTGTCACGGCATATCTTGCTTCTGTTCATTAGGATGCAGCTCCATGTATTGTATTTATACACTGTCATGTTTTATTTTTTTGTGAACCTCAGTGTTTGTTTATATACACTGTTATTTTCTAGACTTGCTACAAATGTACTTTTTACATAAAGTAGTCAAATTTGGGATAGTTGGGAGGTAAACATCCTAAAAATCCCCGACCCTAGGAGGTCAGCCTTGCTGCTCTTGCGCGGGGGGCTTCCCGAATGCCCTAAGTTTTGACTTTTTTTTGTTTTTCGTTTATAACTTGAAAACTATTGGTGCTAGAGAAAAAAATATTGTTACCTTTTGAAAGCTGACAAAATTTTCAAATTTTTTACTTTAACAAAAAGTTTCTATCTTCAACCGTTCTCGAGTTATCCGCTTCTGAAAATGATCGATTTCCGAAAGACGCTGTTTCGGATCATATTTTTCGTCATTTTCTGCTCTTAACACGTCAAATCTTCTTTGTAAAATAAAATACAACCAGATCAAGTGAAGATTAAATTGGCTTAAAAATTGTATATTCTACAGATAATTAATGGCTGAAATGATGGATTTCAAGATTTTTGCTGTAATGTGATAGGTTTATTGCCTGAAATCAGTGTCAAAATATACATTTTATTGCATTCACTTGGGATTTAAAAAAAATCTATTTATTGTTGTAAATTGTGGCATTTGGTATAGTAATGAATAGCTACACTACAAACAGTGGGAAATGGTAGGTAGGTACCTCTATGAAAAATCAACACAGTATTATGGTTAGAACTACTTTTATTTACATACAACAGCTACATTTATGTATGTTTTTAATATTTATGGGTGATACAATGATTCTTTATGCTGACGACACAAACCAAATTGTATCCAAAAAAGATCTTGCAAGCTCAATGGCTCATTGTGCAAACGAATTGCATGACTGGTGCACTAACAACCTATTGTTACGTAACATCGATAGAACGTTTTTTATGGTATTTCAACGAAAAAATGTCAGATATAATTATAGCCCATTAATAAAAATTGACCATAAATCAATAAAACAAGTTCATGAAATAAAATTCTTAGGTGTAATCATTGAGCAAAAATTAACTTAGGAAAAGCATGCAGAAATCCTCATTACTAAACTAAGCAGTATCTGTTTTGTTATTAGAGGGCTAAGGCAAACAGTCTCCACAGATGTTTTAAAAATAGCCTACTATGATCTTGTACACTCAGTACTTACATATGGCCTAATGTTCTGGGGAAATTCGGCTCATATGCATGAAGTATTTGTAATACAGAAAAAGATATTAAAATATATGGTGGGAGCGTGTCCTGTAAACAAACATTCATTAATTTATCCATCCTTACTCTGCCATGTCTCTACATATACTTAATTACTTTAGATATAAAAAAACGTCACTCAGGGTACACCAGAAATAATGATATACATAATTATCACATGCGTACTAACAACGATTATACGATTACATTTTTCACGATTAATGGCTGGCCAGAATGCAGCTTTATATCAATGAATCATCTGTAAGAACATTTGGCAATATACAACACCTTTAAATCAATATTGTATCAACATTTGAAGGATAATGTGGTTTATTCGATGGAGGAATGTTTTAATTTTTGATTTTGTTTATATGATAATTTGTAATATGTAGTACATGTAATTTTTGTTCTACAAAACGATAATTTTAAGATTTATTTTAAACTCTTTACATGTAAGTCACTTAGATGTCATATAGGATGAAAGAATAATTGTGAGTGAATATGTGGTGTGTCTGTATCTGCATGCATGATCGTATGAGATGTAACAGTTGACTAGTCTGATAAGCTTTTTTACTTTTGTAGTATTAAACTTAATATGATGAATAAAATATCTATCTATCCATAATTGGCTAATAGCTTATTAGCTAAAGCTTTTTTTAAAGAAAGAAAAATATATGATAATATATGGTTGTATGTCCTCGTTTTTCAATGTGTACCCCCTTTCACACAAACCTGACTTTGAAGCATGTGAAAACAGAATGTGCTCCGGCCTCAGCTGCTGCAGTTCTTGTGAGAAGTATGTTGCTGTGCATACTTTTTCTATGCCAATTTTCACGAGGAATATGGCACGCTGGGGAGGGGTTTTCGTCATCAACAGGACTGCCAAGTCCACATCTTCGCCTATCACAGCTACTGAAGAGGAAACTGACTTTTCTATGGCTGTGGATATAACTGCCACATCTGCATCATCCTCTTGGAGGGTATTGATATTATTTTCATCCAGTTTTTTCATCTTCATAGCTTGATGAGAAGGCTCTTGTTGTTGACGTTCGAGAGGAAGATTTCCTATTTTACCGTGATTTCAGTTTCCGTGGTGAACTGTACATCCACGCATTTCTTCAGTCGATACCTACGATTCTCTTCAGCAACATTTGTATTTTTTTTATGTATTGGTGTAGCCATCAAGTGTAGGTACTGATTTCAAGCAATAAACCATCACATTATAACAAGAAATCTTGAAATCCTTCATATCAACAATTAATTATATGTAGAATATACAATTTTTAAGCCAATTTAATCCTCTTCACTTGATTTGGTTGTATATTATTTTACAAAGATTGAGGTGTTAAGAGCGGAGTATGACGAAAAATGTGATCCGAAACAGCGTTTTCGGGAAATCGGCCATTTTCAGAAGCGGATAACACCAGAACGGTTGAAAATAGAAACTTTTTGTTGAAGTGAAAAATGTCAGCTTTCAAAAAGGTAAGAATAGTTTTTTCTCTAGGACCAATATTTTTCGAGTTATAAGCGACAAACAAAAAAAAGTCAAAATTTAGGGCTCTGACCTCCTAGAGTCGGGAAGTTTTAGGATGTTTACCTCCTAACTACCCCAAACTCATCGCCGAAGTCAAAAATTCTGCCGCCCTCCATGTAGTCTACACCCCATATTGAAAACTCGTTGACTGGACTATCATTATACCGGGTGATACAAGATGTATGTAGCAGCTTCTAATTTTTTTGTTTACAAAGAAAAAAATTTGAAATATACAGGACCAGTAATGCTACTACTTAATACCTATAACCAACTTATTTTTTTATTGGCTGTTAAAATGTATTTTATTGGAATCACTCAAGGTGGCCATGACATATTTGATAATACCGGCTTACGTGGTCCGCTTACATGACAATATTGTTATGTGCCACCCTCTTACGAGAGTTTTAATCCCTAGTAGCAGAGTAAAACGGAGCCTGCTTAATTAGCTACCACAGGATAATGGTTCACTAGTCGGCCCAGACGTGCCGCTTAGAAGTCATCTGGAACAGTCTGGAGGGAAATAGATAAATCGAGAATAAATGCCACGGATGTATATGAAGCGGATCCAACGCACGAGTTCAGTACAGTTCTGAATAAGTCAAGTGAGCAAATAAGATAAACAACAGTAACAAGTTGTGAATTATGGTAGTCAGCCTACGGTAAATAAAAGTTAAAATTAGTGTGTTATTATGGGGACTAATTAAATTATTGTAATTTAGTGATAAATAATTCAGTTTCTAGTGACAATCTGTGTTGTAATCATTGAATCTAGGGTTAGGAATGTTTGGAGGGTTGCGTAACATTGTTGAGAGGAAATAGATAAAATCATATTACAATATAGAAAAAACCCGTAGTGCAGTAATTCAATATAACTATGCTAATAATAAAATATGTAAGATCAACAAAGAGATAGCAAACTACATTATAGAACATACTTAAAAAAGGTGATATAAGTTCCTCCACTGTGAAACTAGTTCTCTCAATTAACATCGACTTTATGGCACTTTTAAACCTAGCAGTATATTAAAGAACTTACAACCGCTGAAGAGAGATTCTTTGAAACAGCATAAAGTCGTGCTTATTTGGTGGAATGTAATCTTTTATTCTTGTTTTATATTGACGAATTCTTCTGTTTTCATAGAATTTGTTTGTTTTTATATACAAAGCACTCTTTTATAAATATATACAAATGCTAACATAACCTTTTAACTAACCAGAAAAGTGCAGTTCATATAAATTTTCCGGTTGGCTTTTCAGTTTGTTTACCGCAACGCTGTTTAAAAAATATAAAATCAAAATCAGTTTGTCTGAATCCAAATGATTCCAATTAAAATAAAGTTGATGAAATATTACCATCTATCAATTGTTAGTAGCGTGAGGTTCTTTCAATTAAAATTATCGCTCAACAGGAAATCGATGCTGAATTAAATTATCTATTGGTAGTTCATGGCGTTATTTGTTTTAATCATTGCTGGCAATATCTCATTCCTTTATTGTTGATCCTTTTCGGATTTAAATGGGAAATTATAGAAATGTATTTACACTGTTTCATATAAAGATGTCATTTTTGATAACGGCAACTGGAATATTTCGAAATATTTGTTTTTAATGTGGGTCAATCCTTCTACCATTGCCTACCTTGTTATTAAAAAAAAAAGACGCCTTGACCTTGTTTATTTTTCTTTTATAATTTGTAATTGGCATTTGTTAGTTAGATTAGTAATTAATTAATCGTGGCTGAATGATCTTAGTCCAAAACCTAATAATTTATGAAAAAAAAAATTGTTTTTGATCTGGTTTTGAAGTAGCGTAGGTTCAATATAGACAACAAATCCGGAACAAAATGTTCATAATTTGGATAACCGGTCATAACAGAAAACTCCGAAAATAAGTCTAGGAACAGCTGGAAACTGATAAATTTTGAAAGTAATTATAATAAAAATAATAATGAGGAAATAAATATAGATCCGGATGCTTTTGTAAACTTTTTCGCCACAGTAGCTAATCTCGTAATAAACAACTTCCCGAAAACGAATGGAAATGCAGTACAATTTCTGGAACATTCACCTGTATCAAATAATTTATTTTTTCTAGAACCGTTCACTATATTGGATTTTAATGATGCAATCAAAGCCCTAAAGAACTCATATAGCAATGATATATATTCTCTAAATAGCAAGATAATCAAATAAACATTAGATTTTTTGGTTTTTTCACTGACTATTGTAACAAATAAATGTTTTGGTGAAGGATATTTTCCAGATGTTTTTAAGATGGCTAGAGTTACACCAATCTTTAAAAAAGGTGATATATGACAGTTCCCGACAATTATTGTCCTATATCAATCATTCTCAGTTTTGACAAGAAAAACGAAATCATTCTAAAGAATCATCTAATTAAATATTTTGAGAAGCTTTCAATACTATATGAATTCCGGAGCAATAGCACACGGTGTACCTCAGGGTTCTGTTCTGGGGCCACTGTTGTTCATTATTTACGTAAACGATTTATTTTACTACTTATTTCCTAGCCGAGTCATTATACTTGCCGATGACGCTACCCGACGCGATTCAGATAAATGTCCTGCGAATTTACATTAAATAAACCGAACTATGGTATCATTTCAATATTGTGCTAAAAGTAAATCGTGATAAAACTCAAAAACTAATTTTTTCCACAAATAACAACATTACAAAAGGGGACAACCTCAAACTCTTAGGCGCAGTCCATGATGATGCTTTAACTTGGGCGCGCCATATTGAACAACTCAGTAGTTAAATGTTTTTCTGAGACAGCTTAAATATACATGGTAAATAATAATACATTACCATCGGCATATTATTCACTGATTCACTCTCATATAAGTTATGGGGTCGTACCATGGGAAAACTCAAGTAATGCTCTCAAGATTTTTAGACAAAACATACAAGCTATTAGAATTATTGCAAATAATATTCTAAATAAACACTGTAAACATTTATTTATAAAATACGTTATTATGACCATTCCTTCGTTGTATATGTATTTCTCATTGCTAGAAATACACAAAAACCGCCCTTTTTTAGAACTGCGGGGGGTGAAAATCATGTTTAGACAAACTAAGCGAGCGGGACACCCCCAGAAAGTCGTTTAAAAATAGGAGTAAGTGACCACGCAGTTCTTTTGGCTGAATCCAGTTTATTTTCATGTTTTCGAAGTCGCTGAATACCAATCTAATATTATTTTTGCAAAAAAATGGGGCGTCTATGTATAAAATCGTATTTTTGTGAAAAATGAAAAAAAAATCATACTTTTTCACATTCATCTCGCAATATCTCCGACAGTTTTAATTATTTCATTTTAAAATTTTAAGCATTTATTTCCGAAATTGGCGCGACATTTATTTATTTTGCGACGAATTTTCAAAGTTGCACTGCCATGGTTTGCAAATTTTTACAAACTATCGCAAAAATTTAGTGAGGAAGTTTCCAATTTTAAATAACTATAATAACTTCATGATGTTTTGTGGAAAGTTTCAGTCTTTCATATTTAAATTTAAAAAAAGATATGCACGTTCAAAGTTCAGTGTCGAGTCCGAGAATATGAAAGGCTGAAACTTTCCACAAAACTTCCATCTTAAATAAATATTTTGAATTTTGAAGAAAATTTACTTTTTAACCCTCCCTGAAGCCGGCTCTTGACTATGTGTTCTGTGCGTTTTTCCGTCCTATTAAGTGTCTTGAAATACGAAGAAAGTTTAATTTTTGGCCCACCCTGAAACCGGCCCTGGAGCCTGACAGGAATTGACTATGGATTTTTCTGTGCAGTTTTCCATACTAAATAAATATATTGAATTTCAGAGGAAATTTACTTTTTGGCCCACTCTCAAACCGGCCCTGGAACATGACGGGAATGGACTACTTCCTTTTTCTGTGCGATTTTCCATCCTAAGTAAATATTTTGAATTTGTAAAAAAAGTTACTTTTTGTTCCTTCCTGAAGCCGGCCCTAGAGCATCAAAGGAATTGACTATGTGCGTTTTCTGTGCGGCTTTCCGTCCTAAATAAATATCTTGAAATTCCAAGAAAGTTAACTTTTTGGCCCTCCCTGAAACCGGTCCTGGAACCTGACGGGAATTAACTATCCGATTTTTCTATGCAGTTTTTCATCCTAAATGAGTATTTGAAATTCGAAGAAAATTTACATTTTGGTTTTCCCTGAAAACGCTCCTGATGCACCAATTTCACTAATATCAATATCGTTTTACCATCAGTCTCCTAAATTTTATATGTAAACAACGTCCCTTTTTATCATAATATGGAATTTGCAATTTTACTCGACGCCAATACTTTATTTTTAAAAGAGAAAATAAAAAAGAAACAGTAATAACTATCCTTTGAATTCAGTTTCAAACATAATTGAAATTTCAGGTAAAAAAAATATTTCACATCCGTTGTTCTAATATAATAATCTACTTAATACCATATAAAATGCCTAAAACTGTAATCCATGAAAATATAAATTAAGAAAAAAGATGCCATCAACGTACCTAATTTTTTACTTATAAGAACTCGTGCGAGTGGAAATTTTACTGTGCATATTCGTTAAATGAAAAATCAAGTAGGTTTGAAAGACGTGCATATTTACAAATTGCCGCAAATCTAGATCTGAAATGACACGATCCCTTATATTACACTTATCAACGATAGCCATGCATAAGCCTTCAGCTCCCATCATAAGTTGTGACGATTGCCTTTTGTTTTCTCTGCCATCTTTAGTTGTGATTCATAAGCATCGTGTCGTGTCGTGTTAATAAGATTTTGAGATAATCTGTAACTTTTAATGTGTTTTTTCTTTAATAATATTCGAAAATCGTTAAAAGCTCGGTGGCTGTGTGACTGTGCATCAATTCGTTAACATTTTGGCTAACATTTTAGAGGTATGTAATGAAATTATATTTATATGCTTCTTGTACCTACATGTGCCTACTTTGGTATTTTAATTCCTAATTTATTACTTTAAGAAGTGGAATATAGAAAGATACATTATTTAGGAGTTAGTCAAGCTATGCTGATAAGATATTACCTAGGTTTATATTTTTATATTTATATTGATGTGTTTACGAACATGCTGATATAAAATTCTTTAGTTAAAAATTATTGAGGATCAATTTAAAAACAAATTATTGTAGAAATTATTAAAAGTATCTCATCCCAGCTAATACCAGAAGTAATTTGATTCTATAATATAATTCATAGCATTATAAAGCAGAAAAATATTGAAATTTGATTCGAGGCAGGGGTATTTTTACCTAGTCATCGCATCAGCAGATACTATTATGCGCTTAAAAATAGGAGTAAGTGACCACGCAGTTCTAATGGCTGAATCCAATTTTTTTTTTCATGTTTTCGAAGTCGCCGAATACGAATCTAATATTATTATTGCAAAAAAAATGGTTCGTCTATGTATAAAATCGTATTTTTGTGAAAAATTAAAGAAAAAAAAATCAAACTTTTTCACATTCATCTCACCATATCTCCGACAGTTTTAATTATTTCATTTTAAAATTTTTAACATTTATTTCTCAAAGTATAAGCTTAAAAATAAGACATCCGAAATTCCCACGACATTTATTTATTTTGTGACGAATGTTGCACTGCCAGGGTTTGCAATTTTTTACAAACCATCGCAAAAGTCGAGTGAGGAAGTTTCCAATTAATTATCCAACATTGAAATATAATACATCATGATATTTTGTGGAGAGTTTCAGTTTTTCATATTTAAATAAATAAAAAAAGATATGCACGTTCAAAGTTCAGCGTCGAGGCCGAGCGCGTGTTACCTCCTTTCCCTTGTTATTTATTTTTGAGAAAGAATTGAGGCAACATATGCGGACGACTAGCTGGTTTAAGTCGGAGCAGAGAGCCGTGGGTCCAGAGTATTCGTAAGAGTGGAGAAACTTACCCTTTCTGATATGTACAGCATAAGCGACAGAGTTCTGTTTATTTCGAGAAAAGGAGACAAAGAAAAACTGATGTTAAATTGGGCACCATCTATAGTAAAATAAGTAAAATTGTCTCTTTTTCTCGAATAACCAGTCTACTATAGATCAGACTGAAATTGTTGGCAAGATAAATAAAAAGATAGATTAAAATGAATGTTAAAATATATTACATGAATAATGGACAAATCGGTTTGAAAGACAAATTGAAATTTAAATATATATATATATATATATATATATAACAAATTTATACCAGTATCCTAGATTGATAATTGTTGAGGTGACTGGTTCTGGGACAGCAATCCAGGCCCACAATTGTCTCTTGTTGCGAGAATGGATTCTAATGTTTCCTTGGCAATTTACGTCTCTTAATGAAATGGAGTGAAACTTGTAGGAAAATTAACCAACTATGTGGTTTATGAAAAGTTGACGAAATTTTATCTATATGAAAGATAAGCTGTGCAAAAGCTATGCAGGAATGAATAAGCTATGCAGAAACGTAACGTAGATATGTGCATAAACATATAAGTACATATAAATATATATATAAGCATCTAAGCATGTAAGAATATACGCATCGCATGTAAGCATCTGAGCATGTAAGTATATAAGTATATACAAAACAATTTAAGCATCTAAGCATTTAAGCAAGTAAGCTGTACAAAAGCTTATTTCATAAAAACTGTATGTTAAACACTTGTTAACTGGGATATAAAAATTGTAATATCAATTACTGAAGTCCACAGTTAAAAACTATATACGTTTGAATCAGTACAAAGGCTGCAAGCCAATTACTTCCTGGTGAGTTTTACTGATAAGGTAAACTTTTTGTCCTAGTTACTGGAAAATAACGCTACCAAAAAAATGTGAGAAATCTAATTCCCTATTTAAATTGAAAGCTATAAAATCTAAGGATAGTACAAGTATGGCCATCTGCCAATGGTTGCGTTAAGCGCACCAACTTGCCTTATAGATTCCCGTACTCACAACTAAAATAGTGGCATATGATCGATAAAAGAAATCTATAATAAAAGTTTTTATTACTTCCATACCACAGTTTGTAATTTCTATTTTATACATAACCACAAATATGAACAGATGTAAATAAATAGTAAAACGTATTGATAACTCAGTAAATATATTACATCTTATAGGATATACTATATATAGTAACGAGAAAAGGTAAGGAAAATCACCAAATGTACCCACATAGTAAACAAAAATATAAAAATTGAAAACTAGATATCTGATGTAACTAAATTTTGTAGACACATTGTTAATTGTTTCCTGGGATGCTGTGTAGAACGGAAATACATAATAGTTTAGAAAAACATGACTAAGTTCCTAAGATATAAAACTAAGTACATAAAACAGTGTGAAATGGTTTAGCAGTTATACGAGTAAAATTCTGTTAGTTGAAAACAGTTTCACTTACAAAAACTGAATCCAAAAATGTTATACAGATTCTGCTAAATATAACCAAAGCACTAGTTTTTACATAAAACTGTTAAATGGACATAGGCCATGTAATACGCGCCAACATTTTGAGAATTAACCTCAACTGTGGTTTTTTACAGGCAATATTACCGTGCGTATTGATTTGAGAAGGTATATTCCTATAAATGTAATGTCAAAAAGTTTAGGTAATAGTATGTGCTCATCTTTGTTAGCTGCGTATGCTTTGACCGGTTGTGATACAACGTCAGCATTATTTTATATTGGCAAAAAGACTGTTTATGCGGCTATGAAAAACATGTTTAACGAAGACTTATTAGATTTAGTAAATGAATGGAAACAAGCTACTGAATTTAGAAATTTGCAGAACCTGGCAGTGCTACTGTGAAAATTTGTCACAAAATGAATAAATGTGGAGGGAATTTCGGGCAGGTCTTATTTTCAAGCTCATACTTTGAGGAGTAAGTGCATCAAATTTCAAAATGAAATAATTAAAACTGACGGAGATATAGTGAGTTGAATGTGAAAAAGCATTAGGACTGCCATGGTCACTATCGGCTCATTTTAGGGGTGCTTCCCGCTCGCCTAACCCAAATACTTAACTTTTTACAGGTCTCATAACTGTGGGAAAATTTTCCATAAAACAGCGATTTTTTGACTAATTTGAAGGGACTAAAACTAGGTGTA
Source organism: Leptura quadrifasciata (assembly GCA_963675555.1). Taxonomy (NCBI): domain Eukaryota; kingdom Metazoa; phylum Arthropoda; class Insecta; order Coleoptera; family Cerambycidae; genus Leptura; species Leptura quadrifasciata. The sequence goes on along the minus strand of OY776677.1, from coordinate 152,752,222 downwards.
GGTCTATGTTGTATAAGACATCTGTAAGCAAAAATAATAACATTATTAGAACATATAAAATTGTTGCGTTAATTTTATTATAAATGTACAGCTCATGATATAATTTTGTAAATATCAACTTGCATCCATAAGTCATTAATGTGTAAATTCGCCTCAAGTCGTGATTGCCCTAAGAGGCATAAGCGTGCTGAAAATTTCACCATAACTTTGGTAATTAATCCAGCAAAGCAATCTTTCAACAAACTAACTAGTGCATTTTATATCTTTTTTTTTTCAGGTACAGTGTTCGTAATATTTATGAATTTTTAGATAAATACTCGCATAAATTAACGGAATAGTTAAGTTGCGGTGATGTCTCTTCGCTGTAGGCAGCCGGGACGATGGTTTTGGAGCTGCTTACCGTGTCTGCTAATAAATTTCGAGTTTAGAGGTCGCATCCAAACACAGAATAGCGTTCTTAAATCTTGTTAACTGTTCTAATTACACGGCAGCCTAGAATAGTTAAATTATATTTTAAAAGGGCATGATTAACCGACAAAGGCGGCCAATTAAAGTTTATTTAGTTCGTTATCGCAAGTTTCGCAGTATCATCCAGTGGCGTTTGGTGAAATTTGATTTCTCAATAAATGTACGTACCGGGAATACTTAAATCGGGACATTCTGCATAATATAACCGTAGAAGTAGGAGGCTCTTAAAGAAGTATTTTACTGCATAGTTTTAATGTAATTGAAACTCAAAAATACGTTTTTTCCTGAATAAATATCAGTTCGCCTAAAACTATTTGCAATATGTTTTAAATGTAAAATAGTTTGCCTGTTAAACACTCGTTCCTTTTGCATTTTTGAAAGACTGGTACAAAACTGGCCTGCAAAGAAAAATAAAAGAGAAAATTAACAACGCATTTCAAGCAATTTTACTAATAATAATAAATAACACCCCAGGTCATTACGATCCCCTTTATCTCGGAAGACTCTAGAAGAGCCTTGTGTGGGGGCTATACATTTAGAGGCAAGGGATACACACCCAATATCCATGTGTTTGTATTGCACTTATGGATCGATCTATCTATCTAGGATTGTTCTGTTAATAAATCCTCCGAAGTTATTCTTCCCGAAGATCCTTATCACCGTGCACTGGTCATTGAAGTTGATAGTCACAAACCAAGCACTAATAACTTTCCTTGTCGGACTGTCACAAAATACAACTTAAGAGAGCTAACTTCCTAATACTTTGTACAAGGAAATCTTCTATACTAACTGGTCCATATTTGATCAATCAATCAATCGACAAGGCTTTATTAGTAATTAAAAATACAACAGTACCTCCCCAGAACCCATCACAGAACCGACCGTGCAACCACCGCGTCAATGGCAGTAGCGGATTGCAGGATCTGCTTTCTCTTGCTCAACATGGTTTCACTACTAATAAAAGCACTGAGTCGGCATTATGTGATTTCCATCACCAAATTATTAAGGTGCTGGACAATAAAAAATTTGCTCTAGATCTTTTTCTAGTTTTCTCGCGAGCTTTTGATATGGTAAATCACCAGTTGCTCAAAGCTAAACTCGCACGATATGGTGTTCGAGGGAAAGCTTTGGAAATGTTTTCATCCTATCTTGACAACAGAGCTCAAACTGTAAAAATGGCCTGTGGAGCTAAAAGCGAGACTTGCTGCGTCAAGCAAGGAGTTCCACAGGGTTCAATTTTGGGACCACTACTGTATATTTTGTTTGCCAATGACATTATCGATGACTTGCAAAGAACATCAAATGTTCATGTCGTGTGCTACGCAGATGATACAAATGTTCTAATTACAGGAAATAACTCAACGGAAGTAAAAACAACCACTGAAATAATTTATCAGGAAATTATATGCTGGTCATATAAGAATAATCTAAACTTAAATAAAACTAAAACCGTTTCCATACAATTTACATTAAATAACAATTCCCAAGCCTAACACTTTTTAATGGTACTAACCTTGAGTTAAATACCTGTGATGCTAATAGTCACTTTTGACAAACACCTGCAATGGGCTCATCACATTGAAAATCTGTGTATATAGCTACGAAAAAGTTGTTTTGCCCTAAAATTTTGTCTAAGCATTGTAGCCAGGATATCCTTAAAATCCTCTATTTTGCTAATTTTCATTCACATCTGAGGTATGGAATTGTAAACTGGGGTAATAGTACTAATGTAGCCAGGATATTTTTACTGCAAAAATATGCAATTCGTATACTGTTAAATTTTGTAGAAACTTGTAGAGATGCTTTTAAAGTTTTAAAAATTTTGCCTATACATTCTGGAAGTATGTTCATATGTCCACAAACACAAATCCACTTTTTTAAATAATCAAGTTGGACATTCACTTGATACTCGATCTAAACATCTCCAACTGCCTGACTGTCATAGAACTACTATGTATCAGAGACGTTTTCTGTATCAAGGGTGTAAATTCTATAATTTATTAGAAGATATTAAATCCTCTGGTAGTATACATGTTTTTAAAGGGAAACTTCAAAAATTGTTGCTAAACAAAAACTGTTACACAGTCAATGAATTTTTTAATTAATTGTATTTTAATATCTCCTTTTTCCATATTATTGTTTTTTTTCCTCTTTTTAAATTCATATGACATAAATCTAATCTATTTTTATAATTATTTTAGGGTCTGACTAAGTCCAAAAATGTCTTATATATTTTTTGGTACTGTTTTTTTAATTATTTATATGACATTTTCTTCATCGACCTTATGTATACCTTTTTGGGTTACCTTTTTGTTTTTTCAATGGAGAAATAAATATTATTATTATTATTAACAAGCCTGGTTCGGTTAAACAAAAATTGATAAAACTTAACCTAAACACCTTTTGCAAAAGCAGATAAAAGAAGGTAATAAAATTCTTACATGTCTAATTACAAAAAGGCTTAACACAACTAAAAATACATTTATTTAAAAACTGGGACACAAACACTTTTTAAAATTTTACAGCCGACGCCGACGCAGGCACCTCAATCTAAATGAGGAGCCTTCTGCGAGATGTATGAACGCCGGGCTGCGCAAGGCTGACCTAAACTTTAGTTTTAAAAATGTTCGATACCACAAGGTTTTGATTTTGTTAGAAATTGATGATGAGAAAACGAATTTAGCGACAAAAGTGTTCAAAAAGAAACCAAGAAAAAACAAACGCGACAAAAAGAATACAAACAGAAAGGAAGAAGGGGGGACAGAAAATATTTAAAGATACGAAAGGTGTGAAATATCAGTAAAGGTGGATATAGTAAGCGGAAATTATAGTTGGTGAATTTTGGCTACAGGGGTTGCCGGAAAATCGGTAACGTTTAGTACGGTAAGGGATGTTTAATTCGAAATGGGGCATTATGCTCTCTATTTTGTGTTATGTGTCTTGTTAGCGGACTATCGCCCAGCTTAAAAGAGTAGAAGTTTTGGGAGTCCTGCTGGACATAATCCGCTATCGGGGTTATGTCGTTGCCACGTGCGTATAGGTCTCTGAGGGAGGTGGACCTTATTCATATACAGTTAGATACTGCTTTCTACGCCATCTGGATATTTCTTTTCTTCTAATAAACTTAATCAAAACATATCTAATTAAAATAAATAAATAAATGAACATGGACCATGTCACCTTTCAATCCGCGTCATACTCTGCTCATAAAACCAATAATAGCCAATAATAAAACATATGTTTCTTCCTAAATAGCTTTGCAAACGAATCACTATTATGAATTATATTAAATTAACTCAACATAATGTATTTTTAACAACCCCTCGGACGCCTCTGCCTCATCTCTACCGTGGCAATGGTCTATATTTTAAGCTCTGTGTATATTTTTTGCCTTGTGTAGCTACAGGATCCTGGTACGCGATGTCACTTTATTTTCGGTCTTTTTTCGCCACATTCCCGTCTCATTTCCGCCTGTTTCAAACACGCAACAAACTGTACTCTTTTCAAAAGTTTGGTTTTGTTATAGCCACACATAATTTTTCGTGCTTTTGCTGCCGCGGTGGCTGAAAGAACGTTTTTCGTGCCTGCCTACGATGATTCCACCCTTTTTTCGGCAGGTTCCGTAATATTTGGCACGAATTATGCAACGTTTAATATTTACTACTGGTTTATTTATAGATTACAACTTGTAGATCGGATGGCGGTAGTAAAAATCGCGTTTTACATACGTATTTCCGTGTCATAGAAAAACAAAGTGTGTGCTATTTTTTGCAGCAGAAGTTCTGTTTATATAAATATGTTTACATTCACTGCGACTCATTTAAGGGTTACGTGAGCTTATTGTCAGTCACGGATTTTTTTCCAAATGTATCTTGTAGTACAGGATTAGCGGAAAACAATTTTTTTTCCGACTACGATTTTTTTTGCGTCTGAAGGTGGTGGCATGTGATGTACGTGCTTTTTAAAATAAGACAAAAATTTAAAAAGTCCCTCATGGGACCATATAAATAATTGCATTTTTTGTTATAATCCAGGTCAGATAACAAAGGAGAGTGCATTTTTTCGAAAAATTCCTCAGCGCCTTTTATTAACGTGATAATTAGGAGAAAAATAGTGAGAATTAAATGTATATGTTTTGGACAGCAAATTTGATTTGGAACTTGTTGAAAAAAGAGCATGAAAGTGCCGAAAACTAGTTTTTCACGTTTTCAATGAGAAAGAAGAAAACAATTTTTATACAAAAAATAGTACTAAAAAGCTTCTAAAAAGGCGAAAAAAATGACTTTTTGACAATTGAAATAAGTCAATAACTTTTTGCACAAAAAATAAAAAACCGCTAAATATGGCCATTTTTTGCCATTTAATTACAGGGACTGTAATTATCGTAGGAAGTTGTTTCAGACCTTAAAGTATAGCTCGTACCTACCTACTCTAAAAATTTCATGCAAAAATATTAATAACTTTTAGCGGAAATAGCGAAAATGTAAGAAAAGGTGTTTCCGGAATCAGGAGTGGAAATTGGTCAAAAATGGAAACAATTTTTCAAAAAGCTATTTATTCCTGATGAAATTCTCTACAACCTTATTATCTTTAAATTTTTGTAAAGTTTCGTTTAGTACCTGAAAATCGGAATAGTTCTGAATTTTGGGCGTTCGGGCGCTCGAGCGGGGGGGAAGTGACGCGTAGTGGGGGAAGTTTCTCCCGCAGCCGGACTTGGAGCGCCACTAAATGATCGCAAAAAGATGGCGATGCTAAGGTCACTCACATGTGCACACAAATCCCGCACAGATGCGGATTAAACTTCCTCCGTAGCAACGAAATATTCTGATGAACAGCAGCAACTTGAAACGAAGGAAATTTTACCGTTGCCGATAATCCAAAATCCATTAAGATGGCTGAGATAAACAAGCTTTTAGGAATTATCGGCAGCGTACACCAAGCTAAGCACTTGTCACCTCCTACCTTTTACACCAGTCCGTTTTTACCAGTTGGAAGCACACGACCGCCCTTTAGCGGACGGTAGCCAAATCTCGGCTCGCGACTGTTGACGATATGTGACCCGCGAAACACAAATGTGTGTTGCGGGTCGCATATGCACCAAGTCCGCAACACGTACCCTTTATCCTTGTGATATCTCAGCAAATAAAAATCCCAACAGGTTAAGTCCGGAGACCTGGCAGGCCACCTTATGAGACCATGACTTGCTATCACTTGTTCACCATAGGTCTCAGCGAGATGATTTAAAATAATTCTGCTATTGTGCAGAGGAGCACCATCTTGGTGGAAGCATAAGTTTCTAAATTGAGCAACTTCATCCCATATCTCATTTTGTAAAAACTCGATGTATCTTTCACTTGTTAATGTTCCTTGAAACAAAATGAGCCCAATACAATTCCAATCCATACATTTATGCCAAAACATTCTTGAAAAATATTGGTTCTGATTAATTGGTGATTTTCTTGAGACCAATATCTATTCTGTCGTTTAAAAATTCCTTTATTCGTGAATCTATATTCATTTGAGAATAACACATTTTCTAAAAATCTGTCATCTTATTCGCATTTATTAAGTAACAGTCACAGTCTTCTACTCTTCGATCATTATCACCTTCATACAGATGCTGGTGTAAGTTGTATTTAAAATAATGATATATTTTTTTTATTATGCGTCTTACAGTTTCCTTATTTGAACACAATTCCCCTGCGATATATCTCGTACACTTTAATTTCCATTTTTTGACGTACTTATTGCCTACGCAGATGATTTAACAATCATGCTTAGTGGAAAATTCGAAGGCGTGCTTTGTGAAAGAATGCAGGGAGCCCTAAGAATAATCGAAAAGTGGTGCAGATAACACTCCCTGTCTGTCAATCCCAAAAAGACGGAGATGGCTCTCTTCACAAGGAAAAGGAAAGTAGGAGCACTGAAGGCACCTGCCCTCCTGGATACAACACTAAGGTCAAGCTCATCCAAGTGCAGAGAGTCACCGGAGCTATGCGAACAACGCCAACGAGAGCTATGGAGGTAATGCTGTGTCTGTCATCACTAGATATATATCTAGGAGAAGTGGCTCTGACAACAATGATACGCCTCAAAACCGTTGGCATACAACCAAATGTAGGCTGTGGAGAGGCCAGGAGTCGCCTGTGGAATGAGGCTGTCAAGAAGACGCCTATTCTACAGGTGTGCACAGATGGCATTTCTCCCCGATTTGTCTTTGACAGACCCTACATAATACAGACGAATAGTTAGAACGAGACTGCTGGCGAAGGTGTGATTAACATCTTCACAGACGGACCAAAAAAGAAGGAAGGGGCAGGATGTGGAATATACTCCGGAAGTCTGCAAATCCAATATAAATGGGCTATGGACGGGCGAGCTAGCATTGTACAAATGGAACTGGCGGGCATAACCATAGCCGCAAAAGAGATTGAATAACATACTGGTATTCTGGGTGAAAGGACATGCACAAAGGCAGGTGGCAATAAAGCAGCCGACAGACTGGCCAAGAAGGCAACAGGCCTAAGCATCTTTGAACCTGGCCCGGCTAGTCTGTTACCGATCACGGCGATAATACAAATAATTAAAGAGACCACCCACAATGAATTCAAGAAGCTGTGGGATGAAACAAACAGCTGTCAGCTTGTTAGGGAGCTACTAAAATACCCCACCAAGAGTACAGCAATGGACTACCTGGCAATGTTCAGAAGGAACCTACGTTTTATAACGGGAATCCAGACTGGACACTGTCCGCTAAGAAAACATCTCCATAATATGAGATTAAGCGAAACACCTCTCTGTAGAGGTTGTGAACAAGATGAGACGGTTCAACATGTACTCTGTGACTGTTCTGCCGTCTCATCAATTAGAGAATCCATCTTGGGAGAACGCTGGCCTATTTTGGCCGATGAAAGGGAGAGATTTCCCTAGGCAGCATCACCACCTATTTCGCAAGATTAGGTTGGTTGAAGCCCTAGGCGAGGGTCTGCCTACAGGGAGAGGAGGGGCCTAAGTACTGTGGCTCAATAATTCTTATTGACCACCCTCCCAACCAAATCAAATTTACTTACTACTAACTTTGGAGTGCGTACCCTTGGTTCCCGCCGCATTATCCTTTCCAGCTTCCTAACATAAAGTTGGGATGAATGTATTCTTTCCTCGATTCTTTCGGAAATCGGTCACTATAAATTTTATGTGCAGGCTTTTCATTTTTACGACATTAAGAGGCATGTCAACTTTCTCATTATTTGTATTCACCACTATAACAATACTTAACTGAAAGTTTCAATTAGAGAACTGTCATTTCGATTATTTTGTTTCTCTTTTAAAAGTTTTTTTTTTTTTTTTGGCATTAGGACATAGTCCATACAGCCAGATACACAGTTAAATTTAGAAGCGGCTAAAGATCTAACCCTAATTCTAACGTGAATAATAACTAGATGAAAACGATAAGGAATAACAGGGACACACACCTTTTAAAAGTTAATTTGATGTGAAATTTCTTGATAGCCTGTAATAATAACTGTAGGTTTAAAATACTACAAGTACAAGCTGTTTTTACAGTTTCTTAAAATAAATATCCATGAAAATCCAAGCATAGTGACATCAATGGATTCGTAAGAAGGGCAATTTAATGAACTCAAGGAGCCACACCGTCCCATTTGAAAAAAAAAAACAAGTTATTTCAAGAAAACTAAATTATTTGCATATATTTCTGCGACACCATGTATTAATTTCCTTGCGTATTTCATTTTCTGTTTGAACTTTTATTTTATTTTATACAAGGTGCGAATGTACAACCAACGGAGTTAATTTATTAAAATGAAAATTATGAACGATAGTCCCACTTGAAGGAAGAAAACTCGAAAACTTAACAAGCATTCAGAGCCTCAGGTCGTTTTAAAATGAACAGTTATATTACACGCACCATGTTATTTATTTCCCCGCCGCCCCCAGGTTCATTTGAATAACAAAAATATGAGGCGTGATATAAATTTGGAATTTAGTGCTCTAGTTTTACGGATACAACTCCCACTTTTGATCATTTAAATGGAGAAAATGACAATTTTATTGCTGTGCAAGTTGTAAAACATATTTTGGCATTAACTCGGAATACACAAATTCGGGTAATTACAATTAGTTGTCAGCACTCTAACTTGCAATAAGGAAGACAATAAATTTATTTATGTTGTTTATTAGTTATGTGCAATGGCGTAGTTGGTATTATTTGGCCCGGTCGTATAAAAAATGAGAGAAAAGACTTTTCCGCCGCTCAGAATTACGAGAGCCGAAGTAAACGACTTTAACTTCTGCTCAGATGGAGTGTCAGAAAAATGCACAAAACTTGTCTTTAAAGTCATGTTCTTTTGACGTTCAATTTTTTTTATTCATCCTAGAGCGGCTTAACCATCCCACTATTGTTGTTCAAAGCGTTGTTATCAATGAACCTTTACTGTAAGGACACCTACTAATTTTAAGGCTTCACTTTTTACAAATTAATAAAATTACTTGTATTGTACTTGGAACTACTAGAGGACGATATACAGGCTCTCCATTTCATCAGGGCACTCGAGAATATCTCACTTAATATCGGTCGTACAAAAAATAATTTTTACGAAAATTGTGCCGATTTATATAATCTACAGAATGGTTTAAAGACATTTGAAATTCATGGCCTACTTTAAGAGTTATGGCGGAAAATATCGAAAATGCGGTAAACGTCTAGGCCAAATATCTCCGTTATTTGAAGAGATACGAGAAAAATTCTAAGGCGAAATTTTTTTAGCAAAACAGAGTGTTTCAACGAGATTTTATCTAATTTTTTTCAAAACCGCTGTATTTTGAGATTTACTCTTCAGGCCGTTAAAAAAATTATTTTAAAATGGGCGGGAAATGGCGCCATTAAATAGAGTATTTTCCTCCCTTTTCAACGATATATCACATGTCATATTTATTCATTGGTACTACGTTAGTAATTATAAAACATTTAAAAAAAAAAAAAATTTTAACAAGCATTATACTTGCCGTGGAGAAGTATGATTAAATAAAACAGTAAAATAAGTTAATAAGTTGTTCAAATCTTTGCTATAAGAAAACATTAACACAATTAATAAGAGTAAAGTAAATTTAGGTAACAAAAACAGAATAATAATCAAGAAAGCAACATGGAGCAATTATGGGAAGAGTATTCGCAGTTATGCCAATGTATAGAGGTCCTCCGTAAAAGCGTCACTCCTTGCTCAGAAAGTTAAAATGTCTTTACCAATTAATTTAAGTATAGTATCCATTTGTTTCTGTTTCACGATTTCACTATTATTTCAATTATTTTAAAATAGTTGGCTACGAACAAATTTGACAATTTAATTTTTTTACAGATCATCTCAGTTAATATTTAAACTCTCACTCAATCACACTCGTTTAAGAATTTAGAATTTTCAAAAATAATTTTCACTCACATTGATCGTTATAATATGTTCGTTATATATTGCCAATGCAATTTCAACTCTCGATTAACTCAAGTAGAATATAGAAACAGATTTCCACAAGCATTACAACCGAATAAGACTGTTCAGAAAATTAGCTACGAAACTGAAAAATAATGGTTCATTTTTAAAGAAGAAGACAAGGTTGAACAGTGTTACTGATAATGTAAATAAGATAAACCGAGTTATTATTAATAAATAAAAATACAGAAAATTTGGAAACATCATTAAGAGAAATTCAAATTGCGTGTCATATAAATAAAACAAGTGCTAGAAAAATTTTAAAGGAAAATGGTTACCGGTGTTATAAAGCCAAAAAAGTTCACAATTTACAAACGGGGGACAAACCAAGGAGGACTGGTGGCTGTTGGAAAAGAAGCGTCCCGATCCATTAATATGTAGTAAAATACTTTGGTCCGACGAGGCAAATTTTTCCAATAATGGATTTTTTAATCGCAACATGCATTACAAATGGACTTCTGAAAATACACACTGGCATAGACCAACTGGGTTTCAAAATCGTTTTTCAATAAATGTGTGGATAGGTATTTTAGGCACCAATTTAATAGGTCCTTATTTTTATGATGGTCACCTCAGTGGTCAAAGGTACCTAACCTTTTTTGAGAAATGAATTCTTAGATGACTTACCTTTAGAGAATCGATACAACTTTCAATATTTTCAACAAGATGGTGCTCCTCCCCACAATTCCCAAATTTGCCTAGATTATTTAGACGAAATTTTGCCTCAACATTGGATAGGTACCAATGGATTTACTTGATGGCCCCCTCGTTCTCCAGATATAACCCCAATGGATTTTTGTCTGTGGTGGTATATTAAAGATAAGGTGTTTTCGACGACACCGCAAAATGTAGAGGACTTAAAAGCTCGAATTCAACAGGCATGTATTACAGTTACCCCCGAAATGATGAGTAATGTTTTAAATGCAGTACCTCGCCGCACTCGACTCTGCATAAGCAATCGCGGTGGACTTTGAACACTTGATATGATATCTTAAAAATTATTTTGAGGATTAGATAAATATTAATGTTCTGTGTGCTATATTCGTTTTATTATTAATTTGTTTTTTGTTACCTGAATTTACTTTATTCTTCTTAACTGTGTTAATGTTTTATTATAGCAAAGATTGGAACAACTTATTGAATTATTTTATCGTCTTATTTAATTATACTTCTCCACGGCAAGTATAATACTTGTTAAAAAAAAATTTATTGGTTTAAAAAAAAAATGTTTTTATAATTATTAACGTAGTACCAATGAATAAATATGGCATGTGATATATCGTTGAAAAGGGAGGAAAATACACTATTTAATGGCGTCATTTCCCGCCCGTTTCAAAATATTTTTTTTAACAGCCTCAAGAGTAAATCTCAAAATACAGCGGTTTTGAAAAAATTAGATAAAACCTCGTTGAAACACCCTGATTTGCAAAAAAATTTCGCCTTAGAATTTTTCTCGTATCTCTTCAAATAACGGAGATATTTGGCCTAGACTTTTTTCGTATTTTCGATATTGTCCGCCACAACTCTTAAAGTAGGTCATGGATTATAAATGTCTTTAAACCATTTTATAGGCACAATTTTCGTAAAAATATTTTTTTTTTTGTACGATCGATATTAAGTGAGATATTCTCGAGGGCCCTGATAAAATGGACAGCCTGTATATTAGTTAAAAAAAAGTATAAAACTACTTCGGTAGGACTATGACAGGTGTAGTGATATGAATTTTCACTCAATAATTTTAGTTGTTTGCAAAATTAGTTAATTTAAAACTGCGAGGTATGAAGGTTGGTACAATTTTTTAATTTAAATTAACTAAGTTTGCAAGCAATTGAAATTATTGAGTGAAAATTCATATCACTACACCTGTCATAGTTCTAGTTAGATACTCTTATAATTTTTTTATCAATATATGTATTAGAAAAAGTTAGGGCCAAAAATAATAAATATTTTCTTATCGGATCTCTCTATTTTTCTCTTGAATATGCCCACTTTAAGTACAAGTGAATATCACATCAATATATACGTTTAAAAACGATAGAGTGATATAGTTCTCTAATTTTAAATTCTTTATCGAAACTATACTGCAGTTAAATACATCAAAATGATTACTAATCTTGTTCCAGTTATTGCATGTTATAAACAGAAGCGAGAATTTCATAACGTTTGTTCTAAAGGTGTATGCATATAAAACGCAAGATTTAGCCTACAAGTTAATCTGGAAAATTTAATGTATATAAAATTTCGCTACATAAATTTTTGTATACGAAAGACAAATTTTACATAATTTTTCAATGTTATTAAGGGTCCAATTGTGCAAAGTCCATAACAAGCTAGCTCCTATCCCATTTATAAAATAAAGGTTAAGAAAATTCCATTCGATGTGTATTATAATAAGGTCACCAAATAATACACGCATATTCCATATTCAATCTGACATAAGAATTTTAATTAGTTTCTAAATTATCAAAATCAGGTGAACACATTTTCAAAGAGTTACTTATTATATTATTTATGTATCTATTGAAAGTACACTTTGATTCACATATGACACCAAGGTTATGAACTAGGTAAAGTAGGCCTATCTAAAGCATACTTAAAAATTATACGGTTTTGTTTTATAGAGAATGTCATTCGTTATTGTTGGTGCGCCACGTATGCCATTTAGGGTTTCCACTACAGTTTTACTTCATCTGCATATGAAAGATAGTGAACGCCAATATCAGTATCATTATAAAAATATTGAAAAAACTAAAAGATCTAAGAAAAAACCTTGGGTCATCTCTGAAGACATTCAGAACTTCTGTTGACTGCCGACTTGTTCTTTTGGTTTTCTATAACAGTTTATCGACATACAGCGGTTTGAAGTTGTGGCCTTTTTCCATCCCTCCAAAGAAATCAAAATTTTACGTTGTTTTTCACAGTTTCCAATCAGTGGATAATTGTTAACGTTTCATCTAGTATAGGGGTATTTAAGTAATGCTGCTGCCCGATAGCCGCGTTGGTTGAGGCTCCAGGTGGTAATCGCGATTTATCACACGGGTATCGCGCCACCGGGTTCGAATCCCGGCCCCGGCACTGTCGGAGAAAATGGTTGTATATCCGCGTTTTTTCAATGTTTAACCCCCTTCCGCACAAGCCTCTGGCTTCTGGAATTGGGGGTTTTCTAATTGCTGTGATGTTTATTTGTTATTATTTATTATTCGTGGTAAAACGATTGTGTTTAAGGGATTTTTAATTTATAGAGCTATTAATTATTTTCCATATTGCTTTAGGTTTATTTGCAGTTTTTTATTATGTTGTCGAAATACATTTTTTTGGCTTGCCTTATGTCTTGATTGTAAATTCTTTTATAATTTTTGTAGTATTCGGTGGGAATTATACAATTTTTTTGTAACGTTCTTTTAAATGTACTGATTTTCATTAACAAATTTAAAACATAGATCGTATTAAGTCGTAATTTTTTTTTTAGGTATATATTTAGAATAACCACTTCTGTTACTTTAGTATGCACTTTGTACTCTTGATAGAGGCCTGAGCGGAAACATTTGTAGAGAATTTTAAACATAGTAATTAGATAGATCTAATAGCAGAGTTTATTTAAAAACAATTATTGTCTAGATGTAAGGTACCAACTACAAATTCAGTATATAAACCATTTATTATAAAATAGTACTTTTTTTTTTCAAAAACTCGTTAAATTCAAGTACAGCTTCAATGACAAATATTTGAATTGAACTAACGTGATTGGCTAAATTCGTTTTAAATTTTATTGTATTCTCTCTGTTTATGTAATAAAAAGCAAAATATCGGCTTTATCAGCCGATGCCTTTAAGGCTAGAACGAAATTAACTTTTATCTTCTCTTTGTTTCAGGTAAATATTCTGCAAAGGTTAATTTTTAAATCGACATTTCCAGATTCCCGCTCTTTATTATCCCGAATCATATTGACAAAGGTAAAATAATGTAGATGTAGTGAGCTATAGGGCAATATAAATTAACTTCAAAGGTAAAAGTTAACGATATGGAAAGATAGCCGGAATTAAATTCGCATGTACATTACTATATAAACTTTGATAATAAATTTCGTTGCTTTGGATTAATATTTTACAATATCCCACATATTATACGTAATTACCACTTGCTCCGTTTATGGGTTTATTATTATTCTTCTTGTAAACGCATGTATCATAGTTTTTACAATTGGTGGTTTTAAGGTTCAACATATCTTCTATAATTTCCGCTATAGTTAACTTAGAAAATATTGTTTCCAAAAGAAGTGTAATCCCATAATTCAAAGACGAGGAAAGATTATGGTAGGATTAGGAGAGGCAAATGTGTGTAGCCAAAAAACTTGGGAAGGAATAAATGATGCCACGAACTACAATGCAAAAACAAATTTCCAAAAAAAAAAAACCAACATACAGTGTGTCTCACGTAAGAGCGTAACAGAGTAATAATTCCTTTGTTTTTATCCGATTTAAATCAAACTGATCTCAAAAGATAGAGGTCACCAAAGTCTATTTAAGACCACATAATCACTTTCCATCTTTAAATGAAAGGTCATCTACGATGTTAAATTATATAAAAAAGATCAAAAAACCATAGTAGATATTTTTTAATCAAAAAATGTTATTAACAAAACTTGCTCGAAATCATTCAAAAACCCTGAATCCGAAGTTTAGTAGTTAAATTATAAAAACATGAGGTGTTGATGAAAAAAATTCCAGTCTTAAATTTCTCGTTTGCCTAAAATGATTTTTTCCACATCGGCAACCCCCTCAAATTGTCCCAGAACCACCCCCCAAAGCCCCTTTTCCGCGAACCCATTTATTTTCCTCAGTTTTTCAACAAAATCGTAGGCGCTTACAAGAAGGATTGCATTCTTCATTTTCTTCCTCCGGAGTTGGTTATACAATCCTAGTCACCTAGCACCTTCCTCAAAAAGGCGTATGCTACAAAATATTAATCCCTCCCCCAAAAAAATTTTCACACCTTTGAAGAGTGAAAACAACCCCCGGGGATGGTTACATAACCCTGGTCATCTACCACCTTATTTAATAAACACCTCCTGTAAAATATAAATTTTTTTTCTCGCAAAATAAATATCAATTTTTCAACCCCCCACAGGGGTGAAAATCTGGGGTTGGGATCAAATCCCTCGAGTGATCTTCTGGTCTACTCGGGAGAACAACAATTAGTTGAAAAACCGGGGGAAGTAAACGAGTTCACGGAAAAGGGGACTTTGGGGTTTTTGTCCAATTTGAGGTGGTTGCCGAGGTGAAAAAATTGGTTTGACCTCGTAAATCGCTTCAGCACCCCCGAAAACGGGGGAGAGACATTGTCTAGTCCCAGGCGCAAACATTCATTACTTCGTCCGACTAACAGTGTCATATGACATTCTATTAAAAAGGCTTTTCAAAGTTTTGCGTAAAAGAACCTTAAACATTAGAAAAAATCATCTCTCAGATAGAGTACTTAAAGTGAAAGTAGACGATTCGCTTAGTGAATCTTTATCGATATTCATGAGCGTTCCACAAGGGACAGTATTGGGTCCAATACTGGCCCTTGTCTATATCCGGGTTCGAATTCTAGCTAGGGTATGGATGATGTTTAGCGGCATGCTTAATGATGGGGTTGTGTGAGAGACAATACGTCTAGTCGCTGTACCACTCCTGAGTTCGAGTCTCAGCTACGGCAGATGGTAGTGTCGATGACGTAGGGAATAGTTGTTGTATAATTGTCCATGTGTATGTGTCCTGGGTGAGTGGTGGAATAGCTAATGCTAACGTCCGCCAGAACGGTAATCTAAATAAGACATTAAAAAAAATAGTTTTTAACCTTCTTGCTCCCCGAAGCTCTTACTCTGGGAAGAGAAATTTGCAGAATACCTTTGAATGCAAGTTTACATTACAAACATTTTTTGGTTCGACAAAAAAATATATTTCGGTGCCTTCCTGGAACTTCCCCTCCGTGAAAAGCATTCTTTGAAGTTTCAGATAAATTTTTTTTCCAGTTTTATTTATTAAAATAAATACCTAAGTACAAAATATATAAAATATTCAGTGGATATAAATTCGTACTTTTCTAAATTCGGACAACAAATCGTACTCATTTTACAACGAATCAAATTAATCATTAGTATATTTCGATGACGGACAACGTTCTGTTTCATTTCAGTAATTTTCCACATTTCCAACTGATATACTATCATATCCACTCACTCCAAGCTCATGTAACAGAAATCAAATAACGTAAACAGCTTCATCGCGATAGCTTCTAAAGCTAGTAGGCTTGTGTTTGTCAACATTGATTGTCGGTGACAAAAAACTATCTGCTTATCAGTAATTTTTATACGGGAGTGCATTCGAGTTGATTAATTTGTGAATTAGTGATTTTTGTGGTGAATAATAAATAGTTGTGTGATTTCGTGACTTTGTTGAATGTATTTTGAAGTTATCGGGAATTATGTAAGTTGTTACAATTTGATATTTCATACATTTCTTGGTTTCTCCTTCTGATTTTAAAACGTTTCGTTTTGTAATGAAGTGTAAAGCGAAATACAACGAACGAATGAAACGACTTAAGTGAGTATTTGCATTTTTTATGTAGATATCTCCTTGTCTTATACGTATTGTACGTAATTATAGGAAAACTATCAACTAGGCGGAATTGTTTTGATTATTGAATTCTTATTTATTTTATACCGAAGTTTACAGAATTTCACACATAAAGTCACATGTTTTGCTTGAAGTAAAAATACGTCTTATAACATATGAGTACTTTTTGTTAATCTGGTCTATGAACGACGTCACAGAAGTTAAAAAATAATTATTTACTAGGTATTGTAAGGATGGAATTAAGTTGCTAATCGGGCTTACAAAAAAGTGATGGAATTGGAAATTCTGCAGTTTGTCCACTTTTATGGATACATTAATAAGAGAGTTATATGAGGTGGTTTTGACTAATAAAACGTTGCGCAAATGTATAATAATCGAAGAAATTGACGAGTAATTGGAACGCGTAGGGATGCTAGTGGGTGAAAATATTATTGACAAAAAAAAATCATTTTATTGTAAAAAGCGTGGGTGCTTGATATCAATTGTTATAAACATTTTATTGGTAAAAGTAGAATTATAAAAATATAGTAAAAAGTACCCCACGATTTTTACAATAAAATGAATTTTTTTGTCAATAATATTTAAACATTATTTTTTACTTTTTAATTCGGCTTGCTATGCAAGCGTGTTTGTTTATTTTTTACTTTTTAGTTCACTTTGCTATTTTTTAAACTATAATTTATAAAATATATATAATATTAACAGCGGCGCCTCCGGCAAAATCTCGGCAATAGATTAGGCCTTTTTTTTAAATAAATTTATTTTATCCTGATAATCCTGGTGAAGACATTAGGACAAAGTTGACAAATTATTATATTGTCATCGGTCCTTAGTAAGTGTGCAAAGTTTCAGTTTAATCTGACGTTGTGTAGGGGGTGAGAATCACGTTCAAAGATTCCGTTACATACAAACAAATAAACACACATACAGGTGAAGCTTATAAAAGCGTGTTAAAAATGAGTGAAAATACGTCTTTGGTCGCTTTGAAACGATTGGATTTGAAAAAGTAATTATAGGGCGAGGGTAAATAAGATAAGAGTCATGACATAACATTATAACTAGTAAATACGTCTAACCTAACCTAATCTCTTCGGTTTGCAGCGACCAATACGTAAGGAACTCAAAAATAAATAAAAACACGAGAATTTCAGGTCACTTTCACACGAAAAGCTTGCATTTAAACAGTCATTTCAGGACAACGGAAAATAAGCGTCATGACGAATTTGAATGTTTATTAGGGCACGACGGAATTCAATGAAATCAATGAGTTGCAATAATACACAATCAAAATTATGCATGACTCTTGTTTACCCTTGCCCTAAAATGACTTTTTCAACGTTAATCGTTCCAAAGTGTCGTGTTTTCACTCGTTTTTACCCACCCAGCACCACTATTCGCTCCACTTTCCCGTCAATTTCTTAGAATATTATATATACATTTGCGCAATTATTTATTATTCAAGAACGCTTTATATAACTTTTTTATTAATGTATAAAAAAAACTCAGAAATCGCGAAGTGGACAAACTACAGAATGACCGGAATTACTATTAACAAATATACTAACGAAAATTTTCATAGAGGCAATTAATCCATTCATTGCATCTACCGTAAAAATCAGAAAGAATATTATTAACTGATACTCCTTTAAATCTTTCACCGTGTGTCATATTATTATGTATATCATTTGCGTATGCGTGCGGTATATAATAGATCAAATGATTAAAACTGAAAACCTCCCTCGCCTCCCGATAATGTTGACATGATTAGCGAAACACCCGTCAAATAGTGTATTTGAGTGTAGTGTTCAAATATTCTGGCGTTTTGTAAACGTAGTTTTTAGACACCGAAGATATTGATTTTTGAGTAATAGCCCTCACACGAAAACACTTCCACCGTCATGTCAGGAGGCGGATCCAGCGTTGGGTTGTCTCTGTAAGCAGGACTACGCGACGTAAAAATTGAAAGATTCAGTTCGGCCTTGGTCTATAAAACTGATGTGGTTGAAGTTTCCAGCGTTGAAATTCACCGAAAAAATTTCTGTCAAAAAAATGGTGGGTTGAAAAGGTGACAGAAAGAGTTGGTTATAAAACACTGTAATCATCCCCTTAAAATAGGTTACTCAATGGAACTCTTAAAATTCAAAAACGAATTGCAGACACCTCATTTTTCATGTAACATGTTTGTCTCGACTGTAATTAATTTCTAAGTTATTTTCCGACTGACTTAGAAATCGCCACGGAAGCTGCCCTTATTTGCAGCCTTTAAACTTTTTTTATTTTTTGGGATGGCAGGGGTTGATTGTAGCCGCGTAATTTTTGTAGGATCTTATTGGTCTCGAGCCTGAGTATGTTTCAACATTTTTTAATATTTCGAAATCGTTACGGGAGTTATGCTTACCTGCACCCTTAAAATATTTGAATTTTTTGGGGGCAGGGGTTGATCGTAGCCGCATAATTTTTACGGAATCTTATTACTCTCGACCCGGACTATTCTTTAACATTTTTTTAAACTTCGAAATCGCTACGGGGCTACCCTTATGAGCACCCTTAATGTATTTGAATTTTTTGGGGTGGCAGGGGTTGATTGTAGCCGCGTAATTTTTACGGAATATTATTATTCTCGACTCGAACTATTTCTTAAGATTTTTTTAAACTTCGAAATCGCCAGCCAACCAGCCCTAAAACCACCCCTTTTCATATTTCTCGTTAGATCGGGGTTTTTAAGGGGATTTCGACATTGTACAAGGACGAGACATGCCATCAACCCCGGAGTTGAAACCACCACCATCCCTAATATTGAAATCCGCCGAAAAATACAAAATAGTGGAACATGTTTTCTCCCCGTTTTCGAGGCTGCTAAACACGATGTCAATACTATTTCACCCCCCACACTCCATCAACCACCCCCAAAACCACCTCCCGTTCACATTTAGAGGTACTGGGCATGCGAGCATTTGTTGGATCGGATTTTATTATGGGACTAGGCATATTGTAGTCCCACTTGCCTATATAATGTTTTGTTTTGGTTTTCTTAACCGCCTCTCAAGTTACCGAATTAACCCCCAAGAAGATCTCAAGGATCTTGTGCTAGTCAAAGAGAGACGAGGCCCTACAGTTTAATGTGGATTCCGAACCACTCTTGGGGCAATTTTTTTAATGGAAAATTGTTTCGCCTTGCGGGAATCGAACCCACTACGCTAGGCAACTCAGTTTGCTGGCCAGTCGCTTTAACACACTGAGTTACCATTCCCCGTATCAAGAAATATGAAAACGGGGTGGTTTTAGTGGTGGTTAGTTAAGGGGGGGGGGGGGGGGGGGAATAAATATTACCATCGTGTTGAGAACCCTCGAAAACGGAGATAAAGAAATTTTCATGCATTTTGATTTTTTTGGGGATAGTTTAGTAGGGGAGGGGGTAGTTTCAACCCCGGGGATGGATAAGATATACGGTTAAATTTCATACGCCTACCCTAATCCTGCCCAAAGAACTGATCCGCATGCCTGCAATGGAAAAAAATCGAAATAATCGAATCCTTGGAACATAAGGTTGAGGTTGACTCTGTATATACTAACTTATCCAAATCCTTGGAACATAAGGTTGAGGTTGACTCTGTATATACTAACTTATCTCATTGGTGTGATGGAAATCTGCATTAAAATGTAAATAAGTGTTATGAGATAACTTTTGCAAGAATAAACTTAGCCTTGAATGCTGGGATTCATTCAAAAATCTACAGTAGATTTTTCATGAACAGTTTAAAATTTTTATACTGTTCATTGGTGCGATCAATATTTGAATATTGCTCTATAATCTGGTGCCCCAATTATAACACACTAATAATATTGAAAGTATTCAAAGAAAGTTTCTAAGATGCTGTGCATTTAAGTTGAGGTATTTGAGAGAATAATATGATTATGATGACATTCTTGCTCAGCTCAATATCAATACATTACAACATAAGAGGTTAGATATGTGCTGTCTGCATAAGATTCTTAATGATTATATTCATTGTCTAGACCTCACTAGCCTAGTAAGATTTAATGCCAATGATAGAAGAACTCTAAATTCTGATGTATGTTATGTACCATTTCATCATACCAATTATGTACATAATGAGACGATGACCAGAATTTTAAGGATTGCTAATACAATTCAAAATAATGTTGAACTTTTTGGATCTTCGTTATTATTTAAGAAAGCAATTAAGCAATTGTAACCACTTTCTATTATTTGCAAAATATTGAGTGATATTTTATGTAGTTACACTATCTTAATCTACAAATATTAATTTTTGTGAAAAGGGACTGTCGCTTAAAAAAATACAAGATTGCGATACTCTATCCGGCGACACGGTATATCTAAAATTTCGTACCCTCGATTTTCTGTTTCACCCCTTCATTTTCGAAATTTAAGC
This sequence comes from Leptura quadrifasciata, assembly GCA_963675555.1. NCBI lineage: Eukaryota > Metazoa > Arthropoda > Insecta > Coleoptera > Cerambycidae > Leptura > Leptura quadrifasciata. Next base: position 152,731,219 of record OY776677.1, on the reverse strand, counting down.
CACATTATGAAAAATTTGTGCATCAGTATTAACCTAAATTTCCGTAATGAGAGTTTACCGTGTATAATAATAATAATAAAAGTAGTTTATTTATCCATAGATAATATAAATACAAGAGAAAATATAATGCCACAAGAAAAAATAAAGTATATACAATATTCACTAATAACTTATATATAAAATATAAAACATATCCTAATTTAAATGGAGTGTAGTATCGTGTATAAAACATAATAATTTAGACTTAAACTCTTTAACTGTTGTACTGGACTTAATTACGTGAGGTAGAAGATTGAATTGTACAACTCCTTTGTGGAATAAACTGTTCATTGTGCTGCTCTTAGATGTTCTTTTAACATAAAAGTTGCTAGTATTAGCCATCCGTGTATTACGTAGGAGTATATCAGTAACAGGCAGCAATTGCCTACTAAGATAATCAGGCAAAGTACCGTTGATCATTTTAAAAATAAAAGTCATAGTTTGAAAGTAATAAAACTGTTTTATATTAATCCATTTAATATGCTTAGCATCAGCTGACTGCTTGAAAATCTATTACATCCCAAAATTATCCACCTGCAACCTATTAAAATTTGTAGAACTTACGTAAATCACTGAGCCACAGTAGAGGAAATGGGGCAACATTAAAGAATTATAAACTGTTAACCTTGTATTCACTGATATAAAAGGAGGCACTCTGCTAAGAAAAACAATTTTCTTGCCAATCTTTTTTGATATATAGTCGATATGTTTATTAAACTTTAGTTCCCGGTCAATTATTAGGCCTAAATATTTAATTTCTTGAACAAGCTAAACATTTTCATTATTTATTTCAATACCAAGATTTAAGTTGATAAATCTACTGTACAAATAATTATTACCTACAACATGTATTTAGATTTTAGTTCATTTACTTTTAGTTTATTCATTTTAGATTTCTCTGTGAGCAGACCTAATTCTAAATTTACAGTAGTTACCATCGCTTCAAAATTTATATTTTCATAATAGATAAGAGTGTCATCAGCAAAAAGGTGGATTTTAAATTTCTGTAGCATATTGCCAAGAGCATTGATATAAAGGATGAATAACAAGGGACCAAGTACACTGCCTTGGGGGACCCCAAAGTTGTTTATTTTTGGCTCAGATAAATTGCCATTAACTTTTGTTATTTGATATCTATTTGTTATATAACTTTCTAGCCATCCTATGACAGTGTGGTTAAATCCATACTTTTTTAGTTTTAATATTAATATGTTACGTTCAATTATTTCAAACGCTCGCTTAAGATCAATAAAAACGGCACAAATCCCGACCTCTGGCTTATCAAGCAACTGCTTCCACTCCGAAATTACCAACTGTAGTGCAGTTTCACATGAATGTTTACCACGAAAACCCGATTGATATGTACATAAGATGTTATTTTAGATTATGTAATTAACTACTTGATCGTAAATGACTAATTCTAAGATTTTTTCACAATATGGTAACATATTTACTGGTCTCAATTGTTCTTCTAAATTCGTATTAACTATTTTCGGAATTGATACAACGATGGATGTCTTATAACACTCAGGCATAACACCTTTTTCCAAACTTAAATTAATAATATTTAAAAACAGATATCCTATTATATGAAAGAGATTTTTTATCATATAACCAATTTCATCAGTGCTGTGCTTCTTAACTTGTTTACTAACCAATTTATTCAATTCCTGTAAAGTTATGGTACAAAATGTTGACATGCTGGAGTTTACAACAGGTAGAGAATTACTGATTCTATCGATATTTATATAGCCTACTCCTATACTGATGACAATACTTTCAATACTTTCCACGTAATACTGATTTAATACATCTGCCATGTTGTCATTATGTATTACTCCAGAGCAGTTCAAACTTTGAAAAATGTGTTCACTTTTTTTATTTCCAATTATTTACTTTAAATTGTTCCACATTAATTTTGGATTTGATTTGTTTTCATCTATATTTCGTTCGTAAAACATTTTTTTGTTTCATTAATAACTCTTACAGTATTATTTCTTGCCTGCTTATATCTATCCCAATCTTCAACCTCACTTGTAAATGTAAATCTTGTATACGCCCTGTTTCTATTATCAATTTCTTCCCTGCAATTCCTATCAAACCATTTACTTGCGGCTAAATTTACTTTTACAGTTTTTTAGGTGATATAATATCAAGTACACCTATTATATTATTAATAAAAGTCTGACCTACGACATTCACATCTGTACAAGAATAATTCCAGTCCTTATCAATTAACAAATTTGTCATTTCCTCGAAATTAATTTTTGATCTGGTTTCCTTTGTTTGATATTTCCTTCTTTCCCTGCCTTTTTCCATTTTTACTTGAATTATTGAATGATCCGTTATTATATAATTTTGTTCAGCATATGCAGTTAAAGTATAATCATTACTTATAACAAGATCAATTATTGTGCTAGAACCAATGATCAATGATCTCCTGATGATACAAAGCGCAGTTGCGAAACGCGCGTCGAGTTTATTGTTATGTATTTGCCGTTTATGACAACTAATTCAGGGGCATTTCAAACACGTAGAAATTTTGCGTGTTTCGAATTTTTGTAATATATCATCATTTATAAATCACATAATACCCTATCCGCTTCCGTATTTTATAATAAATGTTGCCTTTTTTCTCTGACCTTCCTTAACTGCAGCGTTTCAAACGCGAGATATTATCAAACGAGTGACATGTTTAAGTACAGTTTAAATTCGAAACAACAAAAAAGTCCGAAAGATTACGAGCCGAGTTTGCTGTATAGTTTCGTGAGAATCGACAATCTAATCGAATGTGATATCTTAATTATTTCTCGAAAATCTTAACGGTAATGTGCATTCAGCGGTATGAAATTTTAATTAGAATACCAGCCCCGGCCACCAAAGCTTTGCCACGTAATGTGCATACTGTTATAAGGGTCGCAAATTGTTTTAGACATTGTCAGGTGGAGACTTGGCTACCAAATATGCCTACAGATTGCCGGATTGACCCAGTTTTAAGTGTTTGTTTAATATGATACGAGGCTGAGACAACAAATATAGGACGTTCTTCAATACTGGGTCAGCTCGAGGGTCAGCTAGTCCCGCAGTAGAAATCAAATTGAGTAGTAGTGAAGCCAAATTATGTTTTTTTTTCCAAAAATGTTATGAAGTAGTAATTTTATTCTTGTTATTATATCAAGTAAGCATTGTTTTTAGATGTTTCCAAATAATATATTTAGAAATACTCTACATATGTATGTTTCGGCTTGTCACAGAGCTTGCGAGACGAATACTAAGCAGAAAGTTGGTTCTTTTATATTTATACCTAAAAGTCCAATCTGAAGCAGACTGAATTAATATTTATTCTAAGAGCTGGCGACAGCTTTGCTGGTACCAAGTTGCATTTAGGAGTTGTGGAGATCGGTTGTTTGATTTTTCGCGAATTACTTTTTCCTACCAAATTTACCTGTCTACTCTTAGAAAGTTTGTTTATTAGGTGATTTTAATATCCCAGAATACAAGCAATACTCTGAAAACGATAATTTTACTGGACATATGTTAGAACCTGCACTCTTTCTTCAATTTCTTTGATCTTAAGCAATATAATACAATACTAAATTCGAACGGATCTCTGTGAAGTTAGCACTACCACTTTAACATTTTGAAATCATTTTGGCCTCATTAATTGTAGCTTTTTTGTTGCAAATTTGTTGCGATGAGAAAGAATTTGTAGCTCTTTATTTTAAAAAGATTACCCATGGTAATGTTAATTTCACAGATGGGTTTACCACACACAGTGCTTTAAAATTTTCAAATCGTTTTGGCCCCACATTAATTGTAGCTTTTTTGTGGCGAATTTGTTGCGATGGGAAAAAATTTTTAGCTTTTCTTTTTAAAAAAGTAACCCATGGTAATGCTAACTTCACAGTGAAGAAAACATTACCACTCACAGAAATCGTTTCGAAAAGTGCACAAATATTTTTTTATCATAAAGAGAATTTGTTGCGAATTTGTTGCGGTGAGAAAACATTTGTAGCTCTTAATTTAAAAAAAATAACCTATGGTAACGCTAACTTCACAGTGAAGATAGCTTTACCACTCACAGAAGTCGCTTTAAAAAGTGCACAAATATTTTCTTATCATAAAAATAATTTGTTGCGAATTTGTTGCACACAAATTAATAGCAAAAAATTAATTAAAAAATGTTTTTTTAACACCTTCTGATAATACGAACTTGAAAATCAAAATAGCATTAAAACTTATGAAAAATCGCTTTTAATAATAATTTATAAATAAGAACGATCAAAAAATTTTTTAAACAGGGACCGGAAAAACAGATAGCTTTAAAAAACAGTGAGCAATCGCGACTGAGCAATTCCGGGTGCATCGTATAGAAAATGAAACAAAAAAATGTGCAAGACAAGTAAGGAAGGAAATTTGCAGATAACAGGTTTCAAAAGATTTTGGGAACAAAACGTGGACTACTGTAATTTATATTGAAAAGTAGTAGCAGCTTACTCATAAAAACAGGCCTTCCATTTTATTGCATAAACATTTAAGGAACGAAAAAGCACAAATCGCTAGAATTCTAAGGTTGTCAAAAAAGAGAAAGATTTCTCGAAAATAGTTTATTATTTTGAAACTATATTAGAAAAAACTTTATTTGCAACAAATTGTTTTTCGATGCAACAAATTAATAAGCGACGCGCAACAAAATGTCGAACTAAAAACACATGAAAAAATGCATTTGCACACTACCACCGCAAAAAATCGTTGCAAATGCATTTTTTTCATCTGTTTCTCACTTCGAAGATTTGTAGCGTGTGGTGTATGAATTTGTTGCACCGAGACCTAATTTGTTGCGAAAAAAAGTTTGCAAAATTTAATGAAATTTTGGATTTCCAGTGCAACCTGGCACTATCACCTGCAGAGACCGTTGCAAATGCATTTTTTCTTGTGTTTTTCAGTTAGAGACTTTGTTGCGTGTTGTGTACAAATATGTTGCATCGAGAAACAATTTGTTGCAAATAAAGTTTCAACATAATAGACTATTTTCAAGAAATCTTCCTATTTTAATGACAACCTTAGAATTCTAGCGATTTGTGTGTGTGTGAAGTTAGCATTACCATAGGTTATTTTTAAAAAAATAAGAATTGCAAATGTTTTCTCATCGCAACAAATTCCCAACAAATTCTTTTTATGATAACAAAATATTTGTGCACTTTTTAAAGCGATTTCTGTGAGTGGTAATGTTATCTTCACTGTGGAGTTAGCATTACCATGGGTTATTTTTTTAAATGAAGAGCTACAAATTCTTTCTCATCGCAACAAAAAAGCTATAATTAATGGGGCCAAAACTATTTAAAAATTTTAAAGCAATGTCCGTGGTAATGCTATCTTCCAACGTGAAGTTAGCATTACCATGGGTTATTCTTTTTAAATAAAAAACTACAAATTTTTTCTCACCGCAACAAAAAAGCTACAATTAATGGGCCAAAACGATTTCAAAATTTTAAAGTGCTAAGTGCTAACTTCACAAAACGGACGTATACTAGATTTGATAATGTCTAACTAAGCTTGTAAAGTAGTTAAATTTAATGATGTCTTACTAAAAGAAGATTTACATCGTCCTGCTCTAAATATATCATTTTCCATTAACCATCGATCGCAAAACAACAACTATGTAAATAAATACATTAAATCTTATAACTTCCGTAAGGAAGACCATCACACATTGTATGAGAGTATCAAAAATTATGACTGGATCGTTCTAAATTCATTTAGTGATGTAAATTCAGCCTGCGAACTTTTTTATACAGCATTATATGAAATTCTTAATTCTTACGTTCCTAAATATGTTTTAAAACCAAAAAGATCTGACCTGGTTCAATAACAATATTATTAAGAACTTAAAAGAAAAACTAGAATCTGGATGTTATTTTAAGCAAACAGGTGCAGAACATATATAATGTGTGATTTTTTAAGTGTGTCAGAACTTTCGATATGTGTCGCTATCAAACGAACTGTCAGTTTTCGCGCTTCTTGTGTCAAAGTTATTCAGTATAGTCTGTCAAATCATCATGGAACGTTTAACGTCAGAGCAACGTTTGCAAATTGTCGAAATTTATTATCAAAACCAGTGTTCTGTGCGTCAAACTTATCGAGCACGTCGTGAGTGGTGCACATAATCGCCCAACCGACCGATGTATTCTCCGAATTATCGACAAATTTCGAACGCATTTTACGCTACTCGATATTAAAACAAAAACTAGACGAAAAAGTGTACCTTCCCAAGAAAATACCACCGCTGCTGCTTCTGATCGTGTTGAGGAAGACTCAAATTTGTCAATTCATCGACCTTCGCATGAAGTTGGGCTTTGGCATTCGACTACGTGGAAAATTTCGCGTAAAAATCTTGGTCTAGTCTAGATCTCTAGCTTATTATTTTGTGTTATTCAGCATATCACTCAATGTATGGATCTAAATGGCCAAGTAGATGTTATTCACACGGACTTCTCCAAAGCCTTTGATATAATTGACCACAATATATTATTACATAAGCTCGCTAGGCTTGCTATACTATTGTTATAGTTCAAGTAGGAATAAACTGAGACAGAAAAACATAACAAAAACTTTTTGATCTCATTAAAATACCATTACTCTTTGTGCTACCTCGACCGACCCTCGACCGCAAAGCATCTCGCTCGATTTTAATGTGCGGCGACTCGTTTGATCGTTTGTTGTTAGGCATGCCGCCGGTGGCCCGCGGCGATAATAATGATGTCGTAAAGTTTTTGCTTAGTTTTTTTTGTCTCAGGAAGTCCTTACTTGGCATATAAATTTATTTAAATCTTATCTTAGCCAAAGAACATAATATGTTGAATGCCGGAGTGTAAAATTATGCGAAATATAAGTTACATTAGGGGTCCCCAGGGCTCCGTTCTGGGGCCTCTCATTTTCATACTATTTATTAATGATATTATAGGTACTTTAGATGTATGCTATTTATTTTATGCAGATGCTATTAAGTTCTTTTGCAATATTAGCTCTGAGGCAGACTGCGAAAAATTGCAAAGCGATTTGCAAAGGGTGAAGGATTGGTGCTCATTGAATAATCTTCCACTAAATGTTGAGAAGTGCAATGTGTCTTACTATAGAAAACAAAGTCCACTACTAAAAATTATCAATTAAATGGCAACACATTACATCACCCTAAGTACATCAAAGATCTTGGGGTTACCTATGATAGTGACGTAATGCGATCTTCTTTTAAACATTTGGGCCTTATAATAAGAAATTCAACCGGTTTTACTGACGTGAACACGTTGTTAACACTGCTTATTCTTTGGTCAGATCAAAACTTGAATATGCTTTACTAATTGACTTATATCGACAGCTTAGAGGTAGGGCAGAGGCGGATTCTTAAGTATTTATCCTTTAAGGATAAATAGGTTATATCCACCAATTGGAATATTACAAAGCCTTCTACTTGGTAGATTCTCATTACCTAGCCTGAAAGATCGCAGAATTAGACAGTCATTAATATTTCTGTATAAAATGCTAAATAATAAAATAGACTGCCCTCAGGTATTAGAACAAATACGCTTTCATTTACCAAGAACCGAGGCTCGTAATATAATGACCTTCTATCTTGCCAGACCGAGCACTAATTTGTTAAGACATTCAGCGCTTCACTTTATGTGTGATATTTCCAACAACCTGCAAGACAGAGTCGACATATCATTTAATTGTAGTATAAATAAACTTAAAACACTGTGCAATAGTTCTTATTTTTTGTGCATAGTCTCTGTTTTCTTCTCTTCTCATGCTTGTTAAAATTATATTATGTATTATACATATTATATATATTACTCCGTTTGACTTATTAATTTGTAATTTATGATATTTGTTCATAAACCTGCATTTTCCCATCCAGTAATTGGCCTTGGATGGTGTATGTAAATAAGTAAAAATAAATAAATATATCGAAAATAATATAGGTATGCAACCCAAACCATGCGCTCCCGAAATATTATCTCATACTTCTGGAACATCCTGTATGTCAAACTATATCGTAGGCCGTTTAGAACAAAGTGAAATGAGCAACATACAAAGCAAACATAGTTGTGTATTTGAGTGGTAACAGAAAATTATCCACTGGTCGCGGTGGATACTTCTGTTAGTATATTGAGTAAATATTGGGTATCATGTAAGGAAGAGATTTATTACGACAAAATGACCTCAATTTATTTATTCTTAATGGAGCCGGACCATCTTGGTGTATTCTTATAATGTTGAAGGAAACACTAAAAGCAATATAATGGTTGTTTGAACGGCATTCACTGGCTGCAAAGGAGTTATTGCCTATAAAAATTGATACACTACCGAAGCTTTAAAAAAAAAAACAATAGCTCCGAGAAACCTTGAGATAAGTCAATTCTTTACCATCCTTCGGCATAAAATTTCGTATAAAATGTGTACAATATGATACGTTTTGTTACCATTTATGGATCGGAAACGACAAATTTAGTTAAATGGGATGAAAGTTTGATCGCCTTCGACATGTTAAAAGAGCACATTTAAGTTAAATTTTCTATGAAAGATGTGGCAGGGTTGGAAATAAGGTTAGTTATGCATCTCCAACGGCAAATTGCATAATATTTATGTTTACTAGAAAATATTCATGGGCAGGCCCGTACTGGCTAAGAAATACAGGGTGGTTACGAGACACGGCTCAGTCAATTATTTTAAAATTAAGAGCATAATACATTATGTTTCGCTTGAAATTGTAACACTCCAATAACTTTTTATTTTTCGATAAACTTCAAAAAAAGTCTTTTTCTTCAAACGTCAGAAAAGCATGACATTTTTTAACTTATTTCATGACATTAAAGTTTGACATTTTAGACTGCTGTGCGTTGCCATTAGCAGCGGAGGTAAAAGTATTTTTTCTGACGCTGTAAGTGGCAGAAAAAGTACTTTTACCTCCGCTGCTGATGGCAACGCATACGCACAGCCGTCTAAATGTCAAATAATATTTATTAAAATACTTACAAATCGTGAGGACGCTCGCATTACAATTTAAACTGACAGTTGTCAAATCGAGCAACGCGTACAATATATCCATAGTAACGCGTATTTTGTGTACTACGCCGGCTAAGCGATAATAACACAATACGTTCTCGTACACAGACTAAATCCCAATTTAATTTTTACTCCCTTTAATAATAGGGTGGGGGTGGTAGAGGGGGTGGCTAATGCCAAAAAATTTTTAGAGTTCCTTGGTTCTCGTATACACACTAAATCCCAATTTAATTTTTTACTCCCTTTAATAATAGGTTGGGGGGGTGGCAATGGGGGTGGTAGAAAGGGTAGCTTACGCCAAAAAAAATTTTTTGAGACGTTTCGTTCTTGTATACACTAAATCACATTTTAATTTTTTTTACTCGCTTTCACAATAGTGGGGGGGTGGTATTGGAGGTCATAGTCGGTGGGTGGCTGATGCAAAAAAAAATTGGTACCTTGACTTTTCGTACTTGCCCTAAATTGCAATTTTATGGACTCTTACCTGCTTGCTTTGCCTATTTACCTTTATTTACCCCATTTACCCCCAAACCCTTCAACGGAATTAGATCAAAATATAATCTAGTTTCAGATCTCATTATAATACATAAGTGTACTAAATTTCAAGTTAATATCATAAACGGTTCCAGAGTAAACGTGCGCTCAAATAAGTTGCGGACCGACAGACAGAAATTTTTTTTCGCTCTTTTAAGCTTTGATCACACTCATAATACAGGGCATAAGAACAGTTATGCATTTCCTAAACATCGTCTAGCTATCACTGATAAAGGATCTTTCTATTCTATATATTTTAACCTACTTCATAATTCCCTTAAAGACATTACTTCTTCAAAGGTCTTCAAAAAACAAACTTTTCAATACATTTGCAATATGGAACCATATTCTGTTCAATAATTCTTGACTTTTAATATTGATAGTTTTAGGTTTTAACCAATTGAGTAAGTTGTAATGTATAATCATACTTTAATGTTTTTACAATAAGTGTTCACTTGTGCAGTTACTATTCTTTATCTTAGTTTATGGTGTCTAAAATGATCTATTTTACACATATATTATTTGTAGTATATCTAATGAAACGGAATAAATCTATCTATCTATTTTACGCACAACAATTTTATAGTACAGACATGCTGAGTGTAAACTTTTGCGACGTTCCATGTTTAACCACCCTGTATATATTAATTTATAAGTTATTCTCTCATGCCTACGAATACCGTAAATTAGTCAAGTCCATATATAGAATCTAGAAGTTTAATAACGACAACACTAAACGTTCATATAATATCATTTTAGTTTGCTTTGTTAGTTAGTGCCTGTTACCATAAATTAATTTTATTGTTGCATATGATTTTTATATTAGTTTGCTAATGTGACTTTTAAATCAGAGATCACTATCGATCACAACTCCTAAGATTTTTGCTTCTTCCAATCTGGGCAATCGATATATATATTTTAAGGGATTTAATTATTTGCAAAGTATTGATAGTGCGTATTATAATTGTAATCGCACCAAGCGTATTTATAGCCATCCCGCATTTAAATTCTAATAATCTTTCCGCTTTATTTTGGCCGGCTTTAATCATAATTAATGTTTCTCCCCCATAGAACACAAATCTAAAACGAATTAACTAGTTAGTGATTACTCCGGGGTCGGCGATATTTGATCGAATTCAAGTAGTTTCAATTTGTTTTATGAGTCGAGAATCATAAATCGATAGACGACCCGGTCGGCCAAAGTTTTTGGGTTAATATCCATTGAAATATTCGAGGAGGAGTTATGGTTTAATATTCAGGGAACGATTTAAATTTTTTACTTTCGCACATTTGCCAGGAGGATAGGCAAATGATTATTACAATTCGTTGTAACATTTAGTTATCACTGATTGAATATTAAATTATTATCACGGAATGGCTGGAGACTGCTCGATTTTGAATATAAATTTTACGACCATCATAACTTCAGCACTTGGTAAGTACATGAATAATAATGTTGTGTGGATTTTTCATTGTTCTTTCTTTCGCCGGGTAACAACCATATTATAATAAGTTCACGAACTTGTTCCAGTGCCGTGTAGCGTGTGGCGTGGCGTGCTGTTCATTTAGCATTCAGTTTATTTAGAAAATTATGTGATATGTATTATTAGGAAATTAAAAATTTATATGCGGAGGTAATTAAATAGGCTAATCACGCGTGTAAAACCACACAACAGCAGAGTTTGTAAAAATGCAAGAAAATGAAAGATACAGTGATCTTAGCGATGAATCAATTTAACAGGATATTCAGATATTAACTAGACAAACAAGTTAATTTCTAGTCATCTCCTGATGATGTGGGGTTAGTTGATGAAATATGGTCAGTATACTGTGTGTTTTTTTTGCATAATCTTCAATAGTAAATTACATATTGATAAATTTTCTACAGATGATGTCGTATCTGCCTTGAAAGAGTTAAAACCTAAATTTGCAAAAGGACCTGATGACGTACCAGCTTTTATTTTGTAGGGCCCCGCCATATAGTTTTTAATATGTCTTTGAAGTTTGGCATATTTCTGGATATATGGAAAAAATCTCGTATCTGCCCGGCTTACAAGAAGGGAGAAATAAGTAATGTAGAAAACTATCGGCAATTTACTATAATTTGTAATTTGGCAAAAGTTTTTGAAATAGCTCTGCATAACGTGCTCTATCCACATATAGAGGGGCAGATCAGTGTGCGTCAACACGGCTTCATTAAAAAGAGATCCACGGTTTCAAACTTATTTTGTGTTACGCAGCATATCGCTCAATGTATGGATCTAAATGGCCAAGTAGGCAGAATTGACCACAATATATTATTACATAAGCTAGATCTCGCTGGGCTTTCTATACGCTGTTAAATTAATTTAAATCTTATCTTAGATGTTGAATGTCGGGGTGTAAAATAATTCGAAAAATTAGTTACATCAGGGGTTCCCCAGGGCTCTGATCTGGGGCCCTCCCCTTTTCGTACTATTTATTAATGATATTATAGATAATTTAGATGTATGCTATTTACTTTATGCGGATGACATGAAGTTGTTTTGCAACATTAGCTCTGAGGCAGACTGCGAAAAATTGCCAAACGATTTGCAAAGTGTGAATGATTCGTGTTCATTGAATAATCTTTCACTAAATGTTAAGAAGTGCAATGTGATGTCTTATTATAGAGAACAAAGTCCACTACTAAAAGATTATCAATTAAATGACAACATATTAGACTGCTCTAAGCATATAAGATTTCTTGGGGTCGCCTATGACAGTGAATTAACTTTTAATATATATGTCAATGTCTTTTAAAAATTTTAGTTTTATAATAAGAAATTCAACCGGATTTACTGACGTGGACACGTTAACACTGCTTTTTAATTCTTTGGGCAGATCAAAACTTGAATATGCTTCACTAATATGGAATCCCAGCTATTTGACCTATATCGGCAGCTTGGAGGCAGTACAAAGATGGTTTCTTAAGTATTTATCCCTTAAGGAAGATAGGTTATATCCACCAATTGGAATACCATTAAGCCTTTTACTTGATAGATTCTCATTACCTAACCTAAAAAAATCGCAGAATTAGAAAGTAATTAAAATTTCTGTATAGAATACTAAATAATAAAACAGATTGCCCTCAGGCATTAGAACAAATACGCTTTCTTGTACCAAGAATCGAGGCTCGTAATAATATTACCTTCTATCTTGCCAGACCGAGGACTAATTTGTTAAAACATTCACCGCTTCATTTTATGTAATTACAACAATCTGCAAGACATAGTTGACATATTTAAGACTCTGAACAGCGTGCAATAGTTCTTATTTTTTGCATAATCTCTGGTTTTTTTTCTCTTCTTACGCTTGTTAAAATTATATATTAGGCAGGTTCGACATTTTTTGTAATTTTTTTATTTTAACTGAAATCGAGAAATTTTATGATTAAAAAATAATAACAAAAAATTTGGGTGCAAAATTTTAAGATTTACGTTCGCTGTAAGCATTTTAAAACCAAGGATTGGCGCCAGGCTAGAAAACCTACCTGTGCGCGAGACTAGGCCGCGTTACGTCAGTAGCCAGACGCAAGCTCCGCCGTCGTAGGGAGAGTATACGGATTCACGTAAACTGTGATCTACGTTTGTGTATTTTATTTATTCATGATCTTATTTCTGTTCATAATCATAACACTAGCTAGCACGATGCTGCAATGTTATCAGAAAGCCGAATCGCGAAATTTACCCCATGTGGATGTGCAAATGGTGTATGAGTTTTTGGCTAATACGTAAATTTAAATGAACCTCAGAGCAGCGGCGTTAAAGTAGTCCTGTAAGTATATTAAGCTATTATACATCTGAATTTTAGTTTGTTGTAGCACTCATGGGTAGTATTTCTTCGCATTTCTCCGAAAAATTTGATTCAGCTCTGTTTCATTGTATTAGAAGTTAATAATATTAAAACATAATGCCGACCCGTGACAATTTTTTATACCTAATATATAGGACTAGCAAATTAGATTACTTATCAAAAGATCGGAAGGACTTTTACTTGGCCAGTAAAATATTTTTTATAAGATAAACAAATAAAAAATACCTCACTGTTCGACAAATCCAACGCGGAATGGAATGGTGTAGGTAGAGTTTCCATTTAATTATTTTATTGAATATAAATAATGTAGTTACTATAATAATCATTTATCAGCAATATTATTCACCTTTGTAGTTTGTGAGACATTTTGTTAAATCCTATTAGTACAGGGTCGAGGTGGATGAAACTGTTTTTACATCTCGTCGAGCTGCGTCAAACCAATTTTTACGTTTTTCAGGAGCTTTTTTTATCAGATCATAAAGAAAATTTTAATACCTTAATTTTAATAAAAAATGAGTTTGTTTTGGTTAATTTTTTTTTCAAAATGGCCGATTATCAGATCATAAAGAAGATTATAATACCTTAATTTTAATTAAAAAAAAAGAGTTTGTTTTGGTTAAATTTCTTTTTCAAAATGGCCGATAAAAATTCATTTTTTGTTAATTGGGTTTTAAACAAATGCATGCATTTAATGGCATAAAATGGCGGCCAATTCAAATTTTAAATAACGAATACAATTGCGCACACTGGGTTTAATATTTTTGCGCCAAATTTTAAGAGCGTTTTTGTTAGAACAAAGGCAAATTTTCTGAAAGTTTGAAGCTGATCAGTTTGCACAGCTGCTCTGGGAATTAGAATGAAAAAAAAACGATTTTTGGCCAGATTTTTTACTTTTGTAGGTTATGGTTGCGTTCTTAAGACTAAACGTAGATTTGAAGAAAATTTAAAAAATTTTTGTCCCGATCGGAACTACATGCATGTGCAACAATTCGGAGAAATATAGTAGGAGCCGAACCCACAACGAGGGGGTAAGGTATGTTTAGCTTGAGCCATTGGCTACTTACTAACATCTTTTTTGTTTTCGTGTATTATTTGACATTATCCCAGTATTAACTACTAACAAAGCGTTTACGTGACTGGTAAACCGCTGTTAATAAACACAGCTTATGCCTTGCCATGTACAGTAAATGTAGATATGAGCAGCGTTGATCTATATGGACACAATCAATTTAAATTGATTGGATTAAACTTGTAAAATAAACCCGCTGAATTGTTTGTGAGCGCCGTAAGGTCATTTACGAGTTTTCAATAAAACTTTTGTTTCGCATGGCGTTTTTATTAGGCTTCTTTAACTAACCCGATACCGTTAGTCCCCAGCTAAAAACCTGAAACTTTAATTGACAATTTGCATATTTGAGATATTCCTTGGGGTTATCTGGAGTAGATGTCTTAACTTTACTAAAGTTCTTCTAATTTTAGCACACACCTGATACCAAGATAAAAGAATATAAATAAGCCTTTTTGTCGTGATTAGTGGTAACGCGAATGTTCCCAGGTGGCTGCCAAACTACATCGAATTTAATAAGAGAACGTGTTTATCGTAACATTACTTTTAATTTTTCGCGTGTGAGATTGTCATATAGGTGGAGTTGACATATTTTCATATCCTCAATGAAATCTCTTTCGTTACAATTTTGTAGAGATGAGATAGGACTTACTTGCGCCCTTTAAAGCATAATGAATTAATAGTCATCAAAGGTGGGGGAGTTTTAACATACATTATAATCGGTATTTGATGCTTCGCATATTTAAAAAAGCAAAATACGTTGTTGGTGGAGTTAAAATAGCTTATATTTATCGCGTTTCTATTTTCGCTTTTTTAATTGGAATTTTATGCCTACTTCCAGTGAGGCGGCATGACGAATTAAACCCTAGTGATAAAACTTTTGTAAAACTCTAATACGAAAGAATTTTTTTACAGAAATGGTTATATTTATTTATTTATTTGGATACTACCATCAGGTAACCATTTACAGGGTGGGAACATTATAATGAAGAATATGTAAACAGGTATTACATGATAACAACATACATTACAATAATAAAAAAACAATAATAAAAAACACATTAAAATAGAACTAGAACAGGCTAGAACAGAAAGCGAAACTTATAAATCAAGTCCTATCCTAGATACTTTACTGTATCCGGTCTCTGCAAGATTTGATCGTTTATATGATAATCGTAATTGATAGGGTTACGCAGGTGAATGAGTTACATGTAGATAATATGTTGAGAGGCAGGTTATTAGATAGGCACCAATCATTTACCATATTTAGGTTATTCTAAAGATTTTCACAATCTTGTTCGTTTTCTATTACACAATATATTTTCAAATCATCAGCATATAAGAGACTCTATATTAAGATTATCTGCAATGTCATTTGTAAAAACAACTGGTCGATAGCCGAGTGGGTTAAGGCGCGAGGTGGCAATCGCGATTAATCACACGGACATCGCACCACCGGGTTCGAATCCTGGCTCCGGCACTGGCACTGTTGGAGGAAATGGTTGTATGTCCGCGTTTTTTCAATGTGTAACCCCCTTCCGCACAAGCCCTGGCTCCTGGAATTGGGGGTTGTCTAATTTCTGTGGTGTTAATTTATTTATTATTAAATTTAACAATCATAAGCGGGCCCACTACAGAACCCTGGGGTACACTGGAGGTGGCTAGGATATCAAACGACTTGTAATCACGGTATTCAACATACTAACGCCTATTCTCTAGATATGAAGAGAACAATTCTAACTGCATCCCTGGCAATCCAAACTTACCCAATTTTCCTAATAGAGTACAGTGATCCAGGCGATCAAAGGTCTCGGAAAAATCAGTGTAGATAATATGAACTTTCCTGTTTGCATGAAATGAATTTCATGATATAAGTAAGGTTAGTTTCAGTAGATCTACCGGGAACAAATCCATGTTGGTTACAAATAATTTGGCCATGTACGTGACTGGATAATGACATATGCAAAGTGATCTCAAACACTTTAGCGAACTTGCAGCTAATTGTAATGGGTCTACAGTTTTCGGCCACGCACTTGTCTATTTTAAAAACGGGACATAAGCGCGAATATTTCATACATCAGGAAATGTACCCGTTTTTGTGACAAATTGAATATTGTTGTACCGGAGAAGATGGCTGCGCAGTCTTTGACGGTAAATGCGGGAATGTCATCAGGTCCTTTAGTAAGCTTGATTTTCTTCAATGACTTGAACACATATGCCTCAGAAAATGACGTTCAAGACAAATTTGTGCTATTACTACTGACGTTTTCATAGGAATGATATTTATCTTCGTTATTGTTAGGTTTTAAATATGCAGTTTGAAAAAGGTAGCGAAGGCATTAACAATATCCTGGGGATTCGTACATTGAGTATCATTATATGTAATATTATCGGGAATGGAACTGCTACCTCTTTTACCGTTAATGTAAGATCAGAATTTTTGCGGATCGCTTTTTATGTTTTCTTGTATTGTCAGCAGATAGTACTCATGCTTTATCTTTTTCCTTGTGTCATTAAACTCCCTGTAGATATTGGTATTCTTTGTTTGTTTATATGTTTTCCAGAGAATACGTATTTTCTTTATGTCTCGTACTATGTTATTTGTGTGCTATGGTCGATATTTAGATAATCTGGGAACATATTTAGCAACAGTTTTATCAAAATGGTCAGTCAATTTTGAGTAAAATTCAGAACATGCAATGTTAACATCTTTTAGTTCATTTAATAAGGACCAGTCTGTTTTCAATAAAATCTGGTATAGTAGAGGAAAATCTGCTTTTTTAAAATTGTATCTTCCTGTTTAGTTACAGGGAAAATTTTCAGACTGAGAAGTATTTATTGTTATTATATCCAATGGTGGATGGTGTAAATCTTCAGTCAGTAAACACTCTAGAGATCTTGTAATACGACAGTCTCTGTTTGATAATACTAGATCTAGTTATTGACATTTGTAACAATGTTAAATTGCGTAATGATATTGGTGAAAACTGCCGTAGAGAGTTTGCACTTATGCTCGAAACAATATTAGCGATGTTGTATTCTGGAATATTAAAGTCTTCTATAAAATTAACGTCACCATCATTTAAATAATTAAGGGAGTCAAACATCAAAAACAGTACTGCATATGAACCGCTGGATATATTTGGTAGTATATAAATAACTAAAATAAAAAGAGTTTGGAAATTAATTAATATTTTAATGCCAACTATATCAATTTGAGGAGGAGAGTCCCGAATAAATTTGAGATCAAGTTCAGCATATGTATATTTTTTAAGTAACGCAATGTAAATAGATATTCCCATTATTAAATCCCAATCGCGAGTTAAAAATGTGGTTTGGGTATGTATCAGAAACAGTGTAGTTTTGAATTATATTGTGCTAATTTAGGATGAAATATTGGCCTATACTGTAGATATTGTATAATTAGGGAAAACCGTAATACTAACGAAAAACGTCAAGGATTCAAAGAAAGAGGAAACGGCTGAAAATAGAAAAAGTATGATAAAAATGAAACAAACGGGAAGAAATCGAATCTAATTAGGTTTTAATATCACTTAAAATGCTAAAGATATAACTTCATTTACATTTAAAGGATACAAAAGAACTGTGGAAAGAAGTTTTAACAAAAGTTAATAAGATGAGGATCAAACAATTGTCTAATTAAGTCTGTACTACGGCGGGATAATCAATTTCGATATTGGGGGTGAGTTGGTGGCCTTTGCATTCATAAGGGGACGAGAGGTTAATTTGGTTTTGCATTAAAAAGTCAATTATCATTCCTGAGAGATTTGAGCGCTAACAGTTTTTAACTTCGATGAATGAAAAATTAAATATTTTAATTTGGCTTGACGTGCAACGAATGACAAGTAATATTCTGGAGAAGTTAGAAAACTTGAATACATTTAGGAGAGTACATGAAGTTCTTTATTTATTTGCCTCAAGGCGTTCACAGAGCCATCTCAGTTGAATTTCATGAGTATCTAGATATATCGTACAAATAGTATGTTATAGGTGAAACAACATATTGCGGTATATACTTTATGCCACGTTTAATACTTGTATCATAGGGATGCTTTTAATTATAGTATGAAGTATTAAAAATCGAATTTCATGATTTAGCGGGTTAAAAAATATTTCTATAACTATAACACTGGTACTGAAATTTCAATAATAAGAATTATTTCAACTAATAAACAATTTTTAAATGTTTCAAATTAAATTCACTGCCGAAAATGACAAATTATGCAAAATTTTATTTTTAGTTTTACAAAATATGGAGAACTATACGACATGCGCGGAAAATGATTATTGATATACAGTGTGTCTCATTTTTCTTGGAACCACCCCTATACAAGTTTGCTAAATGTCCGATTTAGATGATTTTTTTTGTTAAATAAGATCTTTGGAAAGCGCATCTTTGGGTTATACTAAATTTTACAAAACATAATAGCGCGGCCTACTATGATTTTTTTTTAAGCGCTTAATTGGTCCATATTTTTTAATGAAAATTATTTAAACAGTTTAAATTTTCTGGGGTTCTTGAGAAATCAATTCTGGAACAAGATTCAAAAGCTACAGGGAAGACAACAGTTATATTTCCAACTAAATGATGTATCTCACACCATGCAGTAATTGTCAGGATGTGGCCCAAGCAAAAATTTCCCGGTAGGTGGATTGGACTTAGTAGTAGTAGTCCATTGATAGCCTGGCCATCAAGATCACCGGATTTAGCACCCCTTGATTTTTATTTGTGGGGGTACTCTTAAAAGCAAAGTTTATAAATCTCGACCACAAAATAGGCAGGAACTATATGACGAAATTACACTAGCTTGTCAAGAAATCTCGAGAGAAAAACTTATAAATAATGTCTTGAGAGGATAGATCAATGTATAGAAGTTGAAAGTGACTTTAGTAGAGATAACCTACATTTAATTGTTCTATTTATTTTGTAATATTTTTGAGTAAACTTTTTTGTATCACTTCTTTTTAATTATTTGTTTGTTAGTCATTATAGTGTGAAAGGATAAAAAAAATCTTGACGTTTCATGGCATTTAAGCCTACTTCAATAACAACAAAACATTTTTTTTTGCGTTACTATATTTCCACTGGACGTGGAAGTAATTGTTTCATAATTAAAAATTTCTAAATTGAGCATTACTGATTTTTAACAATGAATCATTCTATTGACAGTGTTGCCGGGAATAGGGGTTGAGACTACGTTTTTTTATTGATAGAGGGCGCCAGTAGTCTAGTTAAAGATTCCCACAAGATGGTGAGGACGAACTATGACTCTCAGGGTCGATTTTTATAGATATAGCATGAGAGTCCAATTGTAGGATGGTGTTACTTATAATGCCAGAGTTATCCAGACTTCTAGTGGCTTCTACGATGGCGAGAGAGCCCAGACTGACTGATTACAGCGCCAAGCTTCCCGGGATGTTGATTATTTTTATTATGGGTGCTAATACCTGTAGTTGTAATTAGGTTAAGTAAATAAAAGACGAAAATCCATTAAAAAAATAACTAAAAGCAACTCGAACGGTGTTCGTACTGCCAAAAATGGTATTTATTTAATTATTTAGGCCCTAACTGTACTGAGCTAACACTGATTTTAATTCCCCCCGCACTACTATGCACCGATGAAACGTTTATAAGCCGCGACTGTCTCTGTACGCTGTTCGTACTCTTCTACATCAACAGAGCCTTGGATCGTGCGCTAGTGGCAGACAAAGCGTCGTATTGAGGGTTAGTTTGTCGAGTAGACACTGGTAGGCTGGACTGGTTGCTTCTTGTTGATCTGCTTTCACTGGACTGATGGTTGTAGTTGATGTTGTAGCGACGAGAACTGCGGAAGAACTGCCGCTGCTGCCGTAGTATATGTGCTTTCTGTAGCTACAATAAAAAGGCGGGACCAAGGGATGGCTCCTGGGGGACGACAGAGAGAGCGGAAAAAGGATTGGAGCACTCCTGTTGGATTGCTACTCGGAATTAGCGATTTAGAAGATAAGATTGTATTGTTTTAATAATACGAATCGGAATATTCGCGACGTGGAGCTTGTATAGCAATCCAGGGTGCCAGACTTTATCGAACGCCTTCTGGAGGTCTAGGGATACTATTCCTGTTAGGTGGCCTCGATTGACGTTCGTGGATAGAATTTCGCCGACTCGTAAAAGCTGTTGGGTTGTGGAGTGTTCCGGAAGGAATTCGAACTGGAAGTCGTTTAGGACTTTCCGGCCCTCGATTCCGTCCAGAAGGGATGAAAGGATTATGGAGTCGAAGACTTTTCCCAGGACCGACAGAAGGCTAATAGGGCGGTAGCTCGTTGCCTGATTTCTAGGCTTGTTGGGTTTTGTGATAGGGATGATTTAGTTTTCCAGGGGGTGGGATAGTGGGAGAGCTGTAATGATGCATTATATAGTCGGGTCAGGAATAATATGGCATTGGGTGGGAGATGGCGGAGGGCATAGGGAGGGATATTATCAAGTCCGGGGGCCTTCTTTGGGTACACTTTTTTAATATCGGAAATGACTTGGGAAGGGGAGATAGGGATTGGTTGGTCGGTGGACTCGAGTTTGTTGTTTTAGCCAGCTCTCGTAGTCCTCCGACTTCACGTGGTATCTAGAATGAATTTGGTTTGGGGTAAATTGGGTGGAGTATAGAGTTGTAAAGGAATCCAACTTTTCCTTGTCAGTAACAGCCCAACCATTGTAGGTGTGAATGGGGGGAATTGGCTGTCTGTTTCTGCCGCTGCAGAAATATTGTTGCATATAATTAGACATCGGATCGGACGGGGCTCTGGACGTCAGGGCGGCTGGAGTATTGAATGTTGTGGACGGCCTAAGGGCTTGATTTGGTGTTAGGACCGACTCGACGAGTCGAACCGGACAGGAGTCTACACGGCTGGAGTACTGAACGTTGTGGAAGACCCCTGGCATGTTTTAAAAAATCATAGTAGGCCACGTTATTATGTTTTGTAAAATTTAATATACACAAAGATTCGCTTTTCAAAGATCTCATTTTGTAACATTATCTAAATCGGAAATTAAATAAAATTTTTATAGGTGTGGTTCCAAGCAAAATGGGACACGCTGTATTAACGAATTTGAACTTGTTCATCCTTACATTAGGCGTTTCATAGGCTAGCTACTCTCCTTTAATAGCAGGACGACTATACTGGGCCACATATTGTTATTATGACTTCTCCGGCACCAGATGTCATTCCCAATCAGCGTGTATGGTATACGACGGAAACTAATTTGATGAATTTGGATCAGCGAATTGCCTTGCCGTTAGAAGTGCATTTCGAAGTATCTCAAGTGTAATGAACGCTCAACAGAAAATTTGTTCTTGTGTTGTACTCAATCATGAAATGCATTCGAAGAAACGAAAAATCACATCATTAGCTGCAGATGCTTTAAAATTATGATATATTATGGTACTCATCGTTGAGGTTATCTTCATAGAGTTACTAACTAACTAGTGTTTATAAATGAATTAAAATAAATTTCTTAGTTTCCTTAGTTTTGATTTTAAAAAAGATATAACAAAGTTGCACTATTTTATTGGTACTTATAAAATTACGATTTTATCATAATGGTGTCGTTGATCAAATAGCTTTAAGGTTAGTATTACTACTAGTAGTAATATCATGATCGGTTTATTTCGAATTGTTAATGTTGCGCTCGTCAGAAGTGCATTCATTGTAGAAAACAAAGAGCATATTAACATCGAAACAGGCGGGTACCAATTTTCTGTCTTTGTTTGTTCAGCATCTACGCAAATTAAACGGAATTATGTCGGTACGTGGGAGGATCCTGACCGGCCGGGGATCCTCTCCTCTTTAGGTCTTATTTAGAGAGAAGATTGTATTCTGAAGGTAATTCCTTTACAGCCACACATGGGTAGGCCAGAACCGACGGTCGAATTAACTAAACTTATAATAAACTGGATTGGTTTGGTGGAGTACAGAGTGAACTTTAAAATATCGAATAGCTTTAAACGATAAAAGGTTTTCGTCAATGTAAAAGTATCACTATAATTAGTTAGTATAGAAAGTATAGTAAGTCCACCTGACATAGTTTCACAAAATTAGTGCGTTTTGGGGTTTGTTGGCGGATGTTAGCGATGAGTTACAGAAAGGCCTTGAAGAACCTATACTATATTTAAAATTGATTGTATATAATATGTTCTTATGTAAATATTGTCTGAAAGTTATTTGTGGCATTCTACGAACATAAACAGAATCTTAAAGCTGTGTATTTGACATACACAGCAAAATAAGAGTTCTTCAAAAAATAGCTTTGAAAACGGAAAGAGATTACTTTCCGAAACGTCAGCAAAATACATTATTTTTGTGTTTATTCCGATTTATATTATTTGCAAAACATAACCTCTGACTTTTCCTTTGGCGTAAACGTCACGGGCGCAGAGGCTTTTTTTTCCAATAATTCTATTATTTTGTAGATTCGGTGATTTGTTTTGAAGAGGATAATAATACATGTGGTAGGAAACCCAAATAATAGGAAAGAATGTTCTTATGTAAGTCCTAACAATTTCTAGATAATGCGGATACTTGAAAGTAGGATATAGGGTTTTGTGATCTTATAAGGGGAAAGGTCGAAAATCGTAATTATTTACGGCCGATTATTTGTTATTATTAAAATTATATAAGAATTATATTATATTTTATAAATTATATAACAATAATAACGAGGTACACTAACTTAATCAATTCAAAACTCTGCGTTCCAAAATAAAAAGAGACAGTGAACTTGCTCACAAAAGTTACATTCTGCGCACAGAAACGCACATTAAAATTAACCCAAGCAATTTCTGGTATTTTCTGAATACTATGAAAAATACAACTAGCATACCAAACACCATGTGTTTCAAAATAATTCCTTAAATGACACCCAAGTCATTTCATCGTCTTTTATCATCTCATCTACGTATAACAAAAATGAACAAGAAACTTTGGGACTTGTTCCTCAACTTAATATCCCAACCATTTCCGAACAAGATGTCTTAAAGGCTCTAAAAAAATTAAAAAATAAACTCACTGCGGGTCTCGATGGTATACCAGCTTTCTTGTTAAGAGACTGTACCCCAATTTTCGCCTTACCACTGTCTATCATCTTTAACTTAGCACTACGAACAACTACTTTTCCCCACATACGGACCCAATCTAAAATCTGTCCTCGTTTTAAAATAGGTGACAAGACTCTTATCGAAAATTATAGACCCATAGTTATCCTGAATCATTTTGGTAAACTCTTTGAAATTGTTTTATACGATATAGTCTCTTTCCATGCAACATCTCAACTCTCCTTCAGTCAACACGGGTTTCTGACAGGTAGATCGACAGTTACCAACTCGGTAAGTGTTACACATTTCATCGAAAATACGCTGGATCAAGGTGGTCAAACGGATATAATTTACACAGACCTGTCGAAAGCATTTGACAGACTGGATCATGGGCTCCTATTGCGAAAGTTGTCAGTCTTTGGCTTAAGTCTTGACTTTCTAAGTTTCTTCGAGTCATATCTTTATAACAGGGCATTAAACGTCAAGTATCATGGATTCTCATCTACCGAAGTAATAGCGACGTCAGGAGTTCCGCAGGGCTCTGTTCTCGGCCCACTGTTTTTTCTAATTTTCATCAATGATATCTGCCGAGATTTGAAAAGTAATGTCCTTCTATATGCCGATGATCTTAAACTGTTTGCGTCTATTAATTCCGAAGAAAACTGCCGTCGATTACAACATGACCTCTCAAAAATAAATTCGTGGTGTGAAATCAATAGGCTACCTTTAAATATATCCAAATGCAATAAACTTTTCCTACAAAATAGGCAATGAAATGGTTACAAGATGCACTCAGTTCAAAGGATCTTGGAGTCATCCTTGATTCAAAATTAAGTTTTGCTCCCCATATTGATTACATAACTGCTAATGCCTACAGAAATCTGGCTTTATCTCGCGTAACTCAAGGCACTTTAAAGATATCTCCACACTTTCTCTTCTATTTAATGCTTTTGTACTGCCAAAATTGGAATGTATTGTTTGGAATCCAGAGTACAATAATCATATCCTTAATTTGGAACGGGTTCAGAGAAGACACGTTAAACATCTTTCTTACAAAGCTGATGGATTTTATCTTCCCAAGGGCACACCACAATCTGACTTGCTAGCCAGATTTAATTTAAATGACTAGTTTTCTGTACTGTTCCTATTTAAACTTTTAACAAGTCATATAGACTGCCCGGATATTCTTAACTCCATCCAATTTAATATTCCATCTTTTCAAACTCGCTCATTTGCTCTATTCTATTTGGATAGACCAAAAACAAATGTACTAAAATCTTTTCCTATTCACAATATGTGCTCAAATTACCTAAGCTATCAGGCGAACCTTGATGTTTTCAATTGTAGCATTAATAATATAAAACAGTGTATTTTAAATCACTCTTAAGTTAACCTTCAGTTTTCTACTACGCCACTGTTTAAACTATGTCCTCATATATATTTTTCTTTTTGGTGTTTCCTCTCTTTAGTTTTAGTTTTAATAGTAATTATTCCTCTCCTAACTATTCCTCTGTAAATTATTTAGTATTAAGTTTCTATTTCTGTACTGTATATATATTTCTTTGTATATTTCCTGCCGTATAATTGGATGGATGTCTGTGTGGGCAGCCGCATTCGTAAAATAAAATAAAAATAAAATAAATAAAATAAAAAATGTTTTACAATTCTGAGGGAACAGGACGAAGAAAGATCGAAATAAAAAGAAAAATTATTTCAACTGCATTAAATATTATTTAAAAAATATATTCAAACAACTTATAATAAATTTTCGAATTGCTTTCCTCCAACCCTGATGCAGGCTCTGCACCTTTTAATAAAAGAAGTTTTAAATTGCATGAATATCCGGATCGTATGATTTCATCAGCGGCTACTCCTATGCGCTCATGCAATTTGGTTAAGGATTGAAGAGATCGGAAGTACACCTTTTCCTTTATGCATCCCCATTTTTAAAAAATTAAAGGATTTAGGTCTGGTGACCTGGGTGGCCACAGAATTGGAGCTAAGCAACCGATCCATCTTCCCGGATATTTCAAATTTTGATATGCTTTCACCTCTCTTCCATAATGTGCAGGGCGTCCGTCGTTCTGTAACCACATTGTCCGCCTGAGGGATGAAGGAAAGTCTTCTAGTAAAACCGGAATATAAATAATTTCAGAAGAATGACAGGTAGCTACTAACGCCAGACGTACAAAATGACATGTGTACCATATGTGAATATCGACGAATGCTTTGACCAAGCAATACAATTAAAAACGAGGCTTACTTGTTAAAAATTTCAACTGATACATTTAGCTAATCCACCAGTCAAGCAGCTGTATCTTTTTTTCTAACAGGACAACTCAGAATTTCTATACCATTTTAAAATTTAATAATAAGTAGGCAAGTTTTTAGAAAAGTATTGCTTGACACTTTTCTTTACACCATCAAAGGTCAAAGTCAGCAGACTCTTGGTGGAACTAAATTGTAAGATAAATATTTTTTTTAAAGAATACTGTCAGCGTTATCCAAAAAGTCCTATACACGTTTGATAGTACAACTGTTCTAGAATACTCACCAAAAAACAGTATGAAAAAATTCTTACTTAGTGGCAGTGGCTTGGAAAATACTATCCTAGAGCAGAAATTGTTCAAATTTCAAAAAGGTACCTATATTTCGAGAACCGTAAAGTTTTCAATAAGGTCAAGTTGTGATATTCAGATAGGTTTTGGTCTAGCCTATTACCATTTTCAGGATTATCTATTATTTACTGGACACCCTATATGTGGGAATTGCTTTCAAAATGAAGGAAGAATGTACCTTCATCGGAATAAAACCGACTTCCCAATAAAAAACAAATTTTTCGCTGGAAAAGTTAACATTGAGGGACATGTAGATAATGATTTTATAATAATGGAAAATCCAATGCTCTTAAAAAATTTAAGCAGAAGGGTGAAATATAGGGGTTGAAAAGTACGTAGCACTATCTACTACTAAGTAAGTATCTTACGACCACGACCAAATTTCATACGCATATGGAAATTACTTTCAAAATGAAGAGAGAAATATAAAACTTTAAAAAATTTAATCAGACGATGAAGTATTTATAGGACATAGAAAAAAATTTCCACGGACAACTCCGCGGGCCGTTGTTTCATTTCAGTCAACTTCACTAAGTCAGCTTTTACACGACAATGAACATGGGTTATCGGTACCATAATTTTTACCACCAAAGACATTCAACGTTATTGTTTTTGTTGCTGTCCACCTTGTACCGAGGGAAAGAAGTTCAAGAGGTGGGGGTCAGAAAGAGCTGGGCGGCAATCTGGTTATCTGGTTAACGCGGGATGTTATAAATCCGTGCAATCCGCAGGTGGGTAATGGGACGGTGGCGGTGCAACGGCAAGTCGGCGGCGGCAACCGTAAGATTACATGTCTACTGGATGGTGATATAATGGCGGAGTAATCGAGTCACGCGTGCCTATTTACTCCCGGTATACCGTGGGCGATTCCATCCCGACGTTCTAAGCCCGAGTCAACACCTTTGAATGTGGAACACACGTTTAGTTATCCTTGGGTGGTTTGAAAAGTGGGCTGAAGGTCTTGTAGAAGCTATTTGATTATTTCCTCCAGGTGGATGCGGAATTTCAGTTTGAAGTTTGCGATCTTGCCAAAAATAACTAATATTTTATGTGGGAAGTGAAATATACAAAGGACATTATCAATAACGTTTAGTTACAATTTAGGTAGATAATAATTAAACGGAATGTATAGGTATCTCCCAGGAAACGTGCTGTAGTTGCTCTGTGATGCGATTTTCTATTATCTTCTCTTCTCGTTGCCTGAACTGAACTGCATTTGAAGCAGCAGTAAGTAACTACCCAAGAACCTGAAGATGACACATGTGGTTCTGTTAAAACATCGCTTAGACAACCAGGACTCTTTTAGAACCTTATTAACCACGCAGAAGAGTATCCGAAAGTATAACATTAATTGTATGCTATATATGTAAAAAATATATACATGTCTTATAAGATTTCATGAGTAATAAGTCATTTTGACACGATAATATCTAGTTTCTAGATTGATAATGAAGTTTGCTGTCTATTAAGAAACCCGGTTTTCTCTCAAATTTTCTCTCTCTCCCATCTGAAAACGAAACGAGATCGGGGTTCATGTACAGCAAGATGTTGCTTTTTGTACCATCTGGATATTCCTTTTCTTAAAAAAAAACAATCATTTAACATTGGTAATTACATGCGAAATGAGTTGCTATTGATGTTTGAATTTTAAGATCTGTCAAAGTAATACGATGTATTAATCACATTTGTGCATTTTTGATTTCGGATTTTTGGTTCAATCAAACACCAAAGTACAAATTGTGTTAACTTAAAAAATATCAAAAATAACAAATTTGTATTTACCTGATGTAAAAAATGGAAATGTTTAATCGCAAAAACACATTGAGTGTCGTGTCGGATTACGTGCCGGATAGGTTGTGAAATAGGCATTTCCTAAGTATTACACATATTGTCTTACAGATTTCTACGGGACCATTTACGTTTACACCAGACATTTACGTTAAGTGCGTGAGTGTAAAATTTCAGTTCTTTTTACATTCGGATTTCTTTTTCCATTCTCAATATGGATAAAGAATTTGTGTGCAGAGAATTAATAAAAACAGATGTCAAATTTATCAAAGGGTACTGGCTCGAAGATTCTCACTTTTATTTTTTTTCCGTATATTTAGGTGCAAATGCTCATTACGATATACGAATTTCTTATAGTAAAATAAGGATTTTATAGGAGTTTGCGTCTAAAAACATTATGTTTTAATATGTTGTCTTCTAAAAGTACATTTGAACTATGCTAAGCCCAGTCAGGCTATTTATTGTTCGATTACAACAGACACTGGACCGCTAGATGGCGCCTGCGGACTATTTTGCATGTTGCTATCCTAACGATACCGAGATGTACCAAATAGTCCAAGGATCCTCGTGTTGGTCGTCACATGCCTACCTTGCACTGACAAGTGCCAACAGCTCGAAACTGCAGTTTGTAAGTGGTGTGGGACGACTGGCACGAGAGCTCCTTTAACACGTTCAATGCCGGCGACGCTTATAAGCGCCCGCGTGTGCCTAACTGCGAGGGCCGCCGACGCTTTAAAGAGTCCGAAACAACCTGATACTAAATGCGTATTATTCAGTCTGGTTCGGCACATGCGTTCGCGTGTATGTATCGGCACCTAAGTAAAGTACTTTGAAAAATTTTTCCGTGCGCGGGTTTTAATTTGTGTCTCTAGTTTCTTCTTAGTGTATGGTGTAAAGCGGTCTTATAGGCGCCCGCGTGTGTACCTAGGTGGAGTGGAGAGCGGAAGGACCGGCATTGAACGTGTTAAGTAGGATCAGTTTTTCGGCTGGTGTTTGTTGCAATCGAAGAATTAGCATTCTGTTGGTAATATGCAATTATTATACTTAACGCGCCAGGCTTGTAACTTGTAATTCAGCGCTCGACGGGGCACATAGTCCGGAGAGTAGCTGTTGGTTGCGGTCTGGTTACCTTCCTTATAGTAAAATAAGGATTTTCTAGAGGAGTTTGGGACTAAAAATATGTTTTAATATTCTGCCCTCTAAAAGCACATTTGAACTATGTCGATAGTCGATACTTACGCACTCTCGATTCGAAAATGCTGCACTTATTTATTTTTTCCCGTGCAGTAATGCCTGGTACTTTCGATATTTTCTTTCCTCTTTTGGCAGTAAGGTTCATATAACGACAGAAATGGACGGAAGATATCAAAAGTACCAGGCATTATTGCGCCAGACTGTACATGTATTACACTATATGTATTCCCGTATGTAAAGGGAACTTTTTGGAATTGTTTGTACGTGGAAAAAATGAATGGCGCTGATTTTTTGTATTACATATGGAATGCATTTTGTGCTGCTGCTTTTCTTGCAAAATTCAAATGGAATCTAGCTTCACATTTTTTGTTGTATTGTTATGAAAACAATGTTGAAACATTAACTGTATATGATTTCAACAATTTGTAAACCTGCAATATTTTGCTTTTGACTATCATTATGTATTAAAAAAATGCATTTCACAATAAAGCAGGTTTAAAATAATAAGCTCTACACTATTTTAGAAATTTCTGATCGGTAATATTTTATTCCTTACTATCAATCAGTGTATATTAATACGAAAAATAGAAGAAAACTTGGTCTGTTAAAATGAATAAGGGTAAAAATCAGCTCTACCCGATTTCACAAATTTCTAATTTGTATTTTGTTTTGGTAACGGTAAAGCGATTTGATATATTTTATTCTCTGCCGTCAATGCACATTCATGGGAGAAGTTTTAGTCAGTTAAAATTAAAAAAATAAGGGTAAAAATGAGCTTTATACGATTTTATGAACTTTTAATCTGAATCAGTAAAGGCGGTCAGAAGCTGCAGGGGACTACGATAGCAGTAAAGTGCTTTTTGTTATTGTCTTCCAGTTTGGTTTAAGCAAAGATTATGTTGCTCATCATAAAGTATATAGTCAAAAAGATAAACATGATGGGTGGTCACTGGTCAGGGGGTGCGGGGAAGCCACATAGAAAATTAGCTTGTAGTATACATTGACAGTTTTAAGGGGTGGAGGGGGAGGGGAGTTTACATTTTTACACAAGCTTCATATGTGAGAGAGAGAGAGTGAGAGAGTTAGCTGCTAAATATGCTTTACTAATATAAATTAACTAGTGTAGAATAAATATATACAGCATTATAACGACTTGACAAGAATTTACGTTATCACTAGCTCGTAAGAATAATCTTCAATTTGGCATTCATATCCTTGGGTTAGAGCTCGGGGGGTGCGCGAAAATTATTAACTAATCTTTAAAATTAAGCAGTCTCTGTAGCAGTCGGTGTATTATTAAAATAAAAGCGTTCGGGCTACGAGAAGATTAAAAGATTAAACCAATGAAAGACGTTTCCTATGAATAGTTAATTTTTATGGAGGAATTATTCAGTTTATTAGCGACTTAGCGTACGTGAAAATGGTCATTTATTTTAAACTATATTTAACAAAGCAATTTAGAAGCAAAATACTGCATTAATTTAAAAATTAATGGTCTATTAAACATGAGACCACACAAATATAAATTAAATGTGGTTTTTGGATTGTTCCATCTCCGCAACGTTTTTAATAAATAGGCGTGTTAAAATTATAATTTTAGTATTTAACAAGTTACACAAAAATGTACTTTAGCGGAAATAGCCGGAACACAAAACACGGCCATAAAACATTAATAAATTGCCACATCAAACGATTAAATCATTTGATTTTTAAACTATTCACAGTGCATGTTAGAGTTTTAACAATTTAAATCCGTTTGTCGCGGAATATTTTATCTGTTTTTAAAGCCTCGGGGAAAGTTACTAAATTACATCGTGATTTAATGTACAAGTTATAAGCTTTGTTAGCTTTATGATAATAAATATTGACTGAAATGCCGAACTTATCTAACCTCTAACGAGCAGTGTTAATAAATTTAGGGCTATAATTCATAGGAATGGGAAAGAGGGTAATTATATAGAAATTGTTTACATTTAAAGTGGATATAAAAAAAATATTATCTGCTAACTTATATAAGGTCTGGCTGGCAATGGTAGAGATTAGAATGTGTACTAGTCGTGAGAGTTACGGCCTTTAAATGAATAAATGGATGATAATTATCTGTTTTATTGAACTAGAACTGTTTACATTTTATGGAACTATTTACCTACATATAATTATAATAATAATAATAATAAATTTATTATTTACCCAAATAAAATAGATACAATAACATGGAAAAAGAATACAAGTTACACAAGGTAATTAAAGGGCTAAATGGTCCAGATTTCTGAATAAATCCATATTCTCTTCTTCCAACAATGCCCACACAAAATAATATAAATAACAATAACTAGACAACATCACAATAATCAATAATTACATGTCGGATCAGCTTCTTCGTTCTTTCACTCCCCCGCCAAATCCACCTAGCGGACAACATTCCTGGCCATCTATTCTGTAAAAGCGTGAAAGCACATTCCCGTGAGAAGTGGGTGGAGTTCACTTGAAAATGTATAAAACTATGGGAGTAATCACATCGTGCGAAAAATACGTGAACTTACTTCTACTGGTAAATCGTGAGGGAATCTGCCAGTTCCCCAGGAGAACGGCGATCCTAACCGTACTTTTATGACAGTTTGCGTCGGCCAAAAATTATTGTTGTCAAATCTTTAAATCAGAATGGACACGGCAGATTTGCTCATCGTCAACGAAGTAATAATAATATAGTCATATTTAAAAAAATATATATTACCAATAACGAGCGTATATCCTTACAGAATGTTGATCAATAAAAATGTATTCTGTCATCTTTTGCCTAATTTAATTAACGACATGTGACATAACAATGACAATAACTGAGCCATGAACAGCTGATGCTTTTACGCCAATCTAATTGGTTGTAAATTCGGCTATTCTCGCTGAATCCCTTCACATTCACCACCTATTCACTGCACTTACAGAATACGGTCTAGGACGGTCAGGTGAGGTGCGTGTGATGTGAGCTCTCGCTTCGCACGATGTATGCTCACTCTCCCCGTAATTACAGAATATAAATCCTGGATGCAGTTTGTTAATAAATAAATAAATAGTATGATGTTTCCATGGAAATCATCCGCCAAGCAAGTGCAGTGGGAAATGAAATGAAGAAGAAGGAAATGATATCCTAACCTAAATAGTTTAAACTAACCATACTTATATATGCTATGGAAAAAACGACAAAAAAATGTAATCGCGATTATAATATAATAAATTAAAAGAGTATGATGATGACAAGAAACAACACATTGTAAGAATATGACCTCTTAAAAATTTCCTTATGGTGACTTGGGATGGTAAGTAATTTTCTTCGACCAATATTTACATTATGTACATCTGTTCTGTAAGTTAGTTAATTGTACAAATAAGAAGGAGTATTTGATTTAATTATTTTAAAGAAAATCATAACATATGGAGCCTCCGCCGATTGTACATATTTATTCTTTGACTTTATGAGATATCCTTTGCCGCCGCCTAAAACCATAAATTAAACGAATACATGAATTTTGCGCCTTTTGTATACGCCGGGCATCATCGTTGTCTAAGCAGGGTCCATAAACGCAATTACAATGATTGAAATGGGAAAGGACAAGTGAGCCACATAACATTTTCTTGACGTCACGATCTAAATACTGTCTGATTATAAATTAATTGCAGAGAGCTGTATGCTCTCTGCAGTTTGTACGTGACATGTTCTTTAAATCAAATTTTTGCGTCGATGATCAAACCCAAATTTTTACAATGATTTTTCAGTAACATATTATCAGAACCTATTTCTAAATTTATAATATTTGTTGCGTAAGTTCTAATGTTTTCGTTACAAAATAGAATACCTGATGATTTGTTAGGGTTAATTTTTAACATATATTACGGCCTCCCTCAGGGGTTAATAAACTAGCCTTAGGAGTTTCTTAACATGTCGACTTCAAGATGGCGGACGACTTAATCGTTCATGATCTGATTCGACTAAAAATCGATATCTGGGGGTTTTCGAGATCGCCTATTATGAATTCTTGGTCGAAATTCAAAAATTCAAAATGGCGGCGCCAAAATGGCTGACGACTTTTGTCATTTAGATCCAAATCGATCAAAATCGATATCTGGGGGTTTTCGGGGTTGCGGATTACGAATTTCTAGTCCAAAATTTAGTTCCGGATGGCGGCTTCAAGATGGCAGACGACTTTATCGTTTATGATCCGATTCGATTCAAAATTGATATCTGAGGGTTTTCTAGATCGTCAAATATGAATTCTTGGTCAAAATTCGGAAATTCAAAATGGCGGCGCCAATGTGGCTGACGACTTTTGTCATTTAGATCAAAATCGATATCTGGGGTTTTCGGGGTCGCAATTACGAATTTCTAGTCAAAAATTTTGTTCCGGATGGCGGCTTCAAGATGGCGGACGACTCTCAAAATCGATATCTGGGGATTACAGCATATCAAAAGACTAAAAAGTGAAAAATAAATTATATAGAAAAATATTTTTAAAAAAGCTTTTATTTAAATGCTCTAAAACGTAGAAAATAAACTTTAAAGTAAATTATACCTCTCATTTTGTTACATTATATAATTTTTTTTATGATATAAAAGCTTGTCGCAAGCAATCTACACACGAACCTTGACATTTTTCATAAGTTTTCCTAAATGCGGGCATTTTCTAACTGCATGTTGATAACCACAATATTTACATTTTGGTACATATTACTCTTATTATTTACAGCATTTATACTTAATTTTGACGATAGAACTTTTGCTTGACTCATACTAACCTCTAGTGTTCCACAAAAACGTACAACTTTTTCTAAAGATAGACTTGACTCTCTTAAAGGCTTTTCTTAAGTATTTTCTTTTCAAAGACACAAATGATTATTCTGCCACGAAATATGTCACATGGATTTTTATACTCTGTAGACTTTATAGCTTTTCTTAACTCTGTCAGAAATGTACCAAAGACTGACCCTTCTTTCCGCACGATGCTATTCAAAAGAAACCTCTCAAAATAATCAGTTTATTCTTGTCTCATTAATCGTATCATGTGTCATGTTATTCTCATTATTTTAGTGTAGTGAATTTTTCCACAAAATAATTTTTCACTTTTGCATATTTATATGCCTGTGTTCAGTTTAAAATGCTGCTGTAGGGAGTATTTTTGATGTGCGTGGGAAAAAGTTGAGATTTGTTGTTCGGCGTAATTTTAATTGGAACAAATTCCATAAAGAGCGTTTCAGAGCAGTTTGCAACTGCTGTGTAGTTTAGACAAATCAATTGTAGCAGAGGGTTTGTAGGCAGATAATGAGATACCAGCATAATTCTGCCTTTCTGCACTAATCAACTTTCATCTCCCGCCGTTTATTTATTTGGGTGCGTCCTGGAACAGCCCCGTTAAACAGGGACGCTATGCACCTCGTACAGTTAAGGTTCGTTTATTTGCGCCCTGTTTTCGTTACATTAGTAATTGTTTTGTTCTAATTTCGGAGTATTCATTTCCTGTTTGTTTTCGCCGGTCCTGTTTCGAATAATTGATACATTTATTACTGTTACTCACTAACTGTGAAATTAACTTCAGTTTTGTTTTTATATTTACCACAAATTAATTTTGGAATTTAGTTATACGTCCGTTTTAAATTGGCTGATTTTATATATATGCTCGCATGTCGATAAAAAAGGCTTTTTCGCTGTTTAACAAATTATTTTTACGTTCGGTAAATTCTACTTGCCGAAAATTTAAATATTTCACTCGATTTGCGTGGGTTTATTTTTTATCATAACAGATTAATTGAGATAGATAGTACGTTATGAAAGTTATAATTGCGTTTTAAATTTACGTTGGTAAATATTTGCTATATTCTGTGGCATTACGAAAAAATCTAGATACCTATAATAATAACGATCAAAACGATGGTACTGTAGCATATATTAAAACAAACTTATGTTATACTTATGAAATAGCGAAAATAAACAACACAGAAATATTAAATATCAAAATTAAATTAAATTAAAAAAAAAGTAACATACTAATAACAGATCTATATGGATCTCCCAATACAGATACAAATGAGTTTAATAATAGCGTACAAAATTATTTACAATTACAAAATAAAAACACTGAACATTACTGTATATGAGTCGGATATGTAAATATTAACTTGTTAAAAAATAATGATTATAAAAAAGAATACCTAAATTATTAAATGAATTTGGATACGTGTCAACAATTAACAATGTAACTAGATCCCAAGAAAATCAGAACTCTTGTATCGATCATATTTTTATTAAATCAAGAACTAATATTACACAACTATTATTAATTCCTCTTATGATACATACAGATATTACAGATCATTTTACGCATATACTTCATATTATTCTTAACTTTAACAGAATAATTTCAGACAGTATAGGTTTGGTCAAAATAGAAAATTATTTAAAACTATAAGACACTTTTAAGAATGTTTCTTGGGATCTTGTATATTCAGCTGAGAATATGGAGTGCGCGACAAATATTTTCTTGAACATAATAATAGATAATTTAGATTATTATACTATTTTTTTAAAAATATATAGAAATAATATAAAAAACACCATGGATAACAAATGCACTTGTAAAATCTGCACACACCAAAAATACTAAAATCTGAAAAGAGATCCTAATAACATACTACTAAGAAATTAATATGAAAACTATAAGAACAAATTATCATCATTAATGAGCACATCGAGGGTAATAAACACCCTAATGTATCATTATACAAGAAAACGCATATACAACGATTTATTTTTTATTATGGTCCAAAGTTATATAACATTTTACACCTTGTTTGACATAACTAACTTGAAAACCACAGTTTACTGTTAGAAAATTACTTTTTCGGCCGCAAAATGTACATATATAATACAAGACTGAATTTGTAATATCCCCAGCGCATCCGCCATAATATATATTTCTTTTCTTTTCAGGTTAGTGCTATTACTACAAGTGTCTCTTCAAATGTAAGTAACTTCAGCATTATATTAATCATAATAGTACCAGATAATCTATATTGTCGAAATGATTATAATATATTAAGCATGCAAAGACTATATCCGTTTTATCCTTCCACAATCCATAGTATTTATTATAACTGAAATCCAACAAAGTATAAGTAAGAAGATAGACAAAATAACGAAAAAGTTTAAACAATGGAGTTTCATTTTCTCAAATATTAAGATCGATGAAGTCAATTTTTGCCGGAAAATTTAAAATGGCGGACTTTGAGAACTAATTCCTGATTTACGCCGTTTATATTGATTTTACTGAAAAATATATGGAGTGAAAGAGTGTTTTGCATAAGAATACACCATTTTCACCATTTTGGTAACCACATTATTTAACCCTTTCGCTTCTCCCCCGTGGAAAACCTCCTACGCCTCTTTTGCAAAAATTACGATAAAACTACAAACTGATGCGATGGGGGAAAATATGGAAATATTACTAATAGTGTCCATTTTTATCAAATTATCAATAATAATGGATATTCATCCTTAAAAAATAGTTTAAATCCTGTTCAAAGGGCGGAAAAGCGCACAATTTCGTTTTGAAAAAATCGAATCGAATAGCAGGATTAATTGCGAGAATAATATATTTTGGAATAGTCCAGTGAACCTTAAGTTTTCTTTTCAAATGCTGCCAATTTGCCATTTATAATTTTGCCATAATGCTAGTGATATCAATATATATTGTTTTAAATAAATTAGTGTTTTACATTGACCATATTGACATTTTAGTTGGTTCAGTAGTACTAGGCTCGCCAGAATATTAATTCAAAAATAATAATTGAAGGAGCAGTAGACGATGGATTATGACGCGATCAGATATTTTATATTTTTTAATTTCCATTGTTAATGTTAACGATCCATCTTTACACGTCTGAAGGACTTTTATTATACTTTCCAAAATGGATATTAAACGTTCACAAAGCAGGGTTCAAAACGATTGTTACGGAGAATAATACAAAATCTATACTTACTGTTCGTTTTTGCTTAACTGCTTCACTGATGGTACCAATTGGACGTCGTAGCACTATAAATCTAACACAGTAAATACGAATACTTTCTTAAATTTAAACCTGAAAAGGAATTTTGAAATACAAGAAAAAGACAATATAATGTTCAAAAATATATAATATATTGAATCTTTTAAAAAATTATATTTTTACAAAACGTTCAAGAAAAATGTATTGACAAACTATAGTCTGGCCCGTGTACAACACATAGTGAGGAAGGGAACAACTCATAATGTACCAACTACCATCCAATATGCGGTTTATAGCTAACGATTACACAAAAAGATTCAGTTCAAAGTTCAATGTTTATAATTTTTTGGTGGGGTTTTGCTTGCCTGTCAATTTACGTATTATCAGTTCAACATCAATTTAGTTCGCTCCTCGGAGCTTAAAAATGCTTGAATCGCAACGGCTTTGAATTATATTCTGCAATTATAAATTCATACGTTCAGGCAAGGCGGTCCCATGCACGTTCTGAATACATGGTAACTATACTTTTCTGACACCGAGGGACTGGGTTAGGACAAATACGCTTAAAACCCATCATTTTCCCTTCAACAACGACTGCTAGAAAATGATAGGACACCCTCGACGCTAAGGGCTATTTTCGCTAAAACTCTCGAAATACTTTGACTAGAGACTGGATAACTTGTCCTCATATTTAACACAACGCATGAGTTGCAGTGCTGCACAACGTGGATTTGTAAAAGAGTTTTTATTTTCAAAATTTCCGAAGTTGGTCAGTTTTCGTTATACTTTGTAAATTTTGTGGTCGGGGCGACATTACGTCCCCGTGCAGCGACATTTAGTATACTTTCTAAAATTACACTTCTTGATGAGTTTCCAAGATTTTGGCATAAAAAACGCTCCGTAGGGCGAAAATGTGAATTTATATATAAAAACCTTTTCCAACGGCATTTTTACGTGAAGCACGCTTTTCATGCCAGACTTTGTTACAGTTTCGAAAAGTTCATCGAGGGTTTTGGCGTGCTCTTTAACATTAAGAGCGGCGAACAATAATCGTTTAAATTAAATGTATATACAGGACGTTTAGCTTAAAAATATTTTTCATTTGATCGGAAAATATTTATCAATTGCAGCGCCATATCTGGTGATGCTATTGTAGTAAATTGTACTTCTTGGAGAAGGCATTAACAATAGAAATTTATTACCGTTCACAGAATGGAAATATATTTCTTAGTTTTCGAGATATGGCTATGGAAATATTAACTGAAACACTCGGTATGTATATCTTCAGTTTTAGGAGAAAAATGTGTGTAGAAATGTCCTCTGCGTAAACGTTTATGGTAACCTATAAATAAACCTTTAACTTTTACGTTTATTTATAATGTCGAATACTGGTTTATATCTAATTTTATTATAAACTATAAATATACGTAAACAGTCGTCGTAAAGTAGTTACTGTGCGTTGTGTAACACGCTTCACATGTTATTTCGTCAAGTCGGGTCAATAATACAAAAAAACCTAACGAAAAGAGATAGGATGCAGTGGCAAAACCCAGCATATTTTTGCCAAATTCTACACGGATCTAAATCAGACAAATAAGTAGTTTCATTCTTAGAAAAACTTCCAAGTGTTTACAGCGTTTCCCCAGCACCACTTGATTTATGTGTATCGGATAATTTAAGGACTATTTTAAATTATGTTTTCACAGCGGCGTCTTTCTTAAAAGCCGTCGTTTGTATCATTTATTTTTGATGCCATCGTTGATAATAATGATTTTATTACTTTATGCATGACTATCAATTTATACGCGACTATGTGCATAGTAATTTATTTGCACAAAAAATGTATATAAGATTCGAAATAAATTTTGTTATGGGCAAAATTGCAACGCGAATGATCATTTTTGCATTATACTTAAAATTTCTATTAATCCCGATTCAGGAAATTAGTCAAAATTCAAAGTAGTTGCGGAATATTTTATATTTTTATCTATTATTGTGTACGAAATGCCATTTTCTTCAAGTACTCGTAGTAGTAGTTTTTTTTTTGTTCTTACCTGTCTGTCAGGAAATTCTCTGTACAATGCCATAGTTTTAAATCTGATGAAATAACAGCAACGCCTGACGTTCCACAGGTATCTGTTCTTGGACCCTTGTTATTCATAATATTAATAAATGAGCTTAGCTATGAACTTAATAGTAGCATCTATTGTACGCTAATGATTGCGAAATATATTCAGCGCCTTATATTTGCGAAAATATTTGCAACAAATCAATACATGGTATGACAAACAACATCTAAACATTAACATCATTGCATGAATTTTACAGGAAAACATAAACTCTTACTGACAGTTTCCCTTCTGACATTATTTCTCTTAACCATTCTTTCTTGACCCCCCCATTTTTTTCTTGAAAATTCTATTCATAAAAGATTTTCTAACATTGAGAAATACATTTTCCCGTTCTCTAATAAAATTCGCTGCATTTTGTATTTTGTCCCACAGTTCTTGAGTTGATAGTATTTACATAGACTAAGGACTTCATATGTCCCCACACATAATAATCCAAAGGATTATAATCAGGACTCCTTGGTGGCCGAGCAAACTAACTTCCTCGACCGATCCATCTGCGTGGGAAAGTCTTATCAAGATAGTTCCTGACTCCAATGGAGAAATGAGGGGGAGCTCCATCTTGCATGAACCATATTATGTTCCGTATGTGTAGTATGAAAGCATGCAATATATCAGCAAGAGTATTTTGAAGAAAAAACAGATAAGACTATGCATTTAAATTTAGAGGAAGGACAAATCGTCCCAATAATTGATCGCCGATGATACCACACCAAACGTTAACCTTAAATTATTACTGAAAATGCCTTTCTTTAATGGCATGATGGTTTTCTACTTCCCAGTAAAGAGTATTTCTCCAGTTAATAACGCCTCTGCGAGTAAAAGTTGCTTCGTCGGTAAATAAAGTGTTCTTAACAAAATTTCGATCCCTGTTGTGTTTAGTAGCCTTTGTGGAAGATCCCTTCGAAGTAAGTTTTGTACAGGGGTGAGATGATATGGGTAGAAGCGTTCTTTACGTAATACTCTTAGGACAGATTGTTTACTCACCCCTGTTGCCGCTGTTAAACGACTTGAGCTGATTTGAGGATCTTCATCCACACGGACTAAAACACACGGACTAAAATTTTGAAGTTCTTGATCTGGAGTAATTCGTTTCGGTTGTCATACATCGTTTTTATGGTGAAATGAACCCGTTTCTCCCAAACGACGAAACAGATCTTTGAAAATTTTATGCTGTGGCTGTATTCTATTTTGATATTGCAATGAGTATCTCCTCGCTGCAGCACGTCCGCTAAAATTATTTTGTGCGTAAACACATATTATATCCCTCATTTCCCTATTTGAAAAATTATTATATCTGGGCATTGTAAAAAAAGAAGTTAAAGAAATTAGTTCGAGGAACACAAGAACAAAATAAAATGACGTAAATGACAGAACTAAAACGTAACCATAGCACACTTTTCAATAAATATACTTTGCTTCATTCAGTTTGAATTTGTCTTTCAAAAAATTATTGAAATGTTTAACGGGACTTTCCTCGAAAACGGTTGGAGTTATCAAGTTCTACCAAGTGTACCTTTTATACGTGGAAATTACGCCCTCATCAGGTTTTCTGTTCAAAAAGTTGTAGAGATCACAAATAAGCAAAAACCTCACACCATAGGTCCCGATGGATTATCAGCTAAAATGCTACAACTTGCTTTACCATGGATATCAGCCCCACTAACACATATTATTAATATATCGTTCGAATTAGGTATTCTACCTCCTCAATGGAAACTATCTTGTATTAAGCCCATACCAAAAAAAAAAAATCCAGAACAACTTAAAGATCTGCGCCCTATTAGTCTGCTCTCGGTTCCTCTAAAAATTACGGAATCGGCTATATATGAAACTATCGGAATATGTTTATCAACACTCAATAATTCCTTCTAACCAGTCTGGATTCCGAAAAGGTTTTAGTACTTCTACTTTACTAAGTAATATAACTGACGATATCTTGCGAGCCATTGATACCACGCAAGTCACCTCTCTGACATTACTTGATATGACAAAGGCTTTTGACTCTCTAGATATTAATTGCTTGATTGCAAAACTAAGCTATTATGGCGTATCTGGAAGTACTTTCTCCTGGTTTCAAAATTATTTCCACGGCAGACAACAGTTTACGAGTGTTAATACAGGAAACTCGATACTAACATCACATTATAGATCAGTTAAATCTGGTGTTCCACAGGGATCTATCCTTGGACCACTTCTTTTTAATATTTTTATTGCGGATGTAGCAAGGCTCCCACTTAATTCAAAATTATACATGTACGCGGATGATATTCAGCTAATGCATAATTTCTCCTCTACAGAAGCTCAAATGGCTGAATTTTACATAAATAATAATTTACGTCTTATATACGAATGGACAATCCAAAATAGTCTTATGCTAAATGCTAACAAAAGCCAAAATATTGTTTTTGGAACATCTCAGCAGCTATTGAATCTTAGAGAACTGAATATTCAAGTAAATAATGAGATCTGCATCAACCAACAACGTTAAAAATCTGGGTGTTAATTTTGATCCTTTATTAAATTTCTCTAATCACGTAAATACTATTTGTAAAAAAGCTTCTTATTGTTTAAAACAGTTATACTCATTCAAAAAATATCTAAACACAAATACTAAAATATTGCTTTCTGAAACTATGGTTCTATCGCACTTAAATTACGCAGATACTGTGTACGGTCCCTGTCTCTCACAGGAAGACAAATTCCGTTTGCAAAAAATTCAAAATTGCTGTGTACGATATTTTACAACTGTGCCTCAATTTGGTCATATAACTCCACATTTACGTGCTTTCAACTTATTAAATATGTGTGAAAGGAGATTTATACACACTGTAGGATTCGTATTAAACATTTTCAAAACAGAAAAACCAAATTATCTATTTAATAAAATACATAGGCGTTCTGTAATCCCCCATACGGATCTAAGACATGTTGAAAATAAAGTTTGTATTCCCGCTCACAAAAATGCATCTTTTCGGTCTTCCTTTTCATTCATAGTAGCATATATTATTAATAACCTGCCAGCTCAATATCACAGGATATCAGTGGCAACTGTAAAATGTAAGTTAAAGGAAGACATTATCCTATCAAGATTAGAAAACTTTAATGTACAATTGTTCTAAATTAAATATTTTTTTACATGTATAAATATTTCTGTACTCAGGAAGTGTTGTAAAGCAACATTGTTGATACACTTCCTTTTGGAAAAATGTATGTACCTGTACTGCTTTTTTTTTAATAAACGTATTGTATTGTATTGCATTGTATTGTAAGTACCGCAACGTTTCGTCAAAAAAATATGAAAAATATTCATGATCAGATACAGGTTTTGCGGCGCCCTCTATGATCTAACGTGATGAATATTTTACTAAAGCATGTCTAGTTATATCCTCATATTTTGGCCCAAAGAATCTACCCCAGAACTATGGCCTTTTATTAATAGTACACCCTGTATATATGCAATGATATCCTGCCTGTAAGTAGCTAAAATACCACACAATATAATTTCTAAATTTAATAGTTTTCAAGGTCGAAGATTCGGAATCAATGAAGAGAATACGACACATAAACAATAAAACACATTCAAATCAACTGAACAATGTATTGCATATTACATAAAAGTGAAGTCAATTGTCAACATTTTCAAATTTAAAGCATTTCTAATTATGTCCAAACTATTAATGTACTGATTGAATTTATACTAAAATGATGAACATAAAATTGATATATAGTTTGTTACAACTTTTTATGTCCGCGTAGCGCAGTATTACTTCCAGCCGCACAGTATCACTTATATGCCTCATCCAATTACTACGTCCTAAGCCCCTTCACCTTTCAAATGATATACCGTTTTCACCCGGAATCGTTTTGTTGACCTTACAATAATTATAATTATTCTTCTTTTCCCTACTTGTCAAAATCCTTAAAAAACTCGATTTCCTATTTCTTTCTTCCAAATTCTTTAACTACTTTTCTTTCTTCGTTTTACTTTCCTTCAATTAAACCAACAGCAGTCTATTATCTCTATTTTATTCCAATATTCTTGTCTCTCCACAATTTTCCTCCCCTTCAACTCCTCAATTTTCTTGTTATTTTTCATAGCCCCTAGCTGCCTCCAATTTTTTTTTTTCACAATCCTCTTTGTTTTTTCGCAAATTCCAACTTGAATATTTCGTGACATCAACTTAACAGAACGAGTTGGTTTCTTCTCTTCTCATTATCTATCTTCTGTAAAATACCTTAATATGGTATCAAAGAGAACAGAAAACATGCATGCAACACTCCACTCAGTGAGTGACGAGTTGCGTGCATGTTTGCTGTTATTTTGAACTTAATCATATACAAATTATTTAATTTTAGAATCATATTTATTTTATTCAGCTAAAGTATTTTATCTTTTCATTGTATGAAATATTTGTTCTTGCAGTACATTGTTCAGTTGATTTGAATTTGTTTTATTGTTTGTGTGTTGTGTTCTCTTCATTGATTCCAAATTTGCGTCCTTGAGAATTAAATTTAGAAATTATATTGTGTAATATTTTAGTTGTATCAAAGTGAAATATAGCATTATACACGGTTACTGGTA
The DNA here is from genome assembly GCA_963675555.1 of Leptura quadrifasciata. Taxonomy (NCBI): domain Eukaryota; kingdom Metazoa; phylum Arthropoda; class Insecta; order Coleoptera; family Cerambycidae; genus Leptura; species Leptura quadrifasciata. The sequence continues at coordinate 152,687,252 of OY776677.1, read as the reverse complement.
ATTCCATACATTCCTTTGGAGACGTGATGGGGCATGATCTAAGAAGTAAATTTAGCCCTAACATATATTATGCAAAACTCAATAGTTTTTGAGATATTTAATTTTTTTTGTTTTTCTCAAAAAGTAGATCTTAATGTCCTAAAAGTTAATTTTCTAAAAATCTATTTGACATTTTTAAATTTTTTTTACTGGATTACTTGTCCAATATTATAGATATCCGTTTGGAATGAAAAATATCTGGAAACATTTCGATCATGTGAACATCTGAAATAAAAACTTTAAAATTTTTTTTTTAAATCAGCTATGAAATTTACCTATTAGGTTTTTTCAAAAAAATATTAACTTAGCACGCGTATAAATTATTATAAAAATTGCCTTATTTCAATAGCTATCTAACAAGGTACAAATGTTCAATGTACCCTTAATAGTTCTAAGAAAATACTAGTAAAAATAACACAAGTAGTACGAATTTTATTTTTAGATAAACAGTAAAAAACATTTTAAAAGTAGAGTTTAATTCTTCATTAATTTCAAAGTTGTACTTTATTTTTTATATGTCTTGCTCAAAATGGGAGCCCTATTCCGTATACAGACACGGCAACGTCTTCTTATTTCCGTCCTTGTTACTCTGGTTGTCAGATTATGCCTTATGTGTTGGGCAGCATCGACTATCCTTTGTCTAAGGTTTTCTATAGTATTGACTGGTGTGGCATAGACCATCTCCTTCATATGACCCCATACGTAATAATCAAGGGGTGTTAAGTCAGGGCTTCGCGCTGGCCAAGGTATTGGGCCCGCTCTTCCAATCCAGCGGTTAGGGAAACGTTGATCAAGTAACTGTCGTACTGTCAGCCGATAATGTGCTGGACAACCGTCGTTCTGAAACATCATTCGCTGTCTGACGGCGAGAGGAACATCTTCTAAAATCACCGCCAGATCATTTCTTAAAAAATTTTCATAGATTTCCCCGTTTAAATTTTGAGGAAGAAAGTGTGGCCCTATTAAATAGTGGCCAATGACTCCCATCTACACATTAATAGAAAACTTCATTTGGAAACTAGTTTCACGTGTTAACTTGGGATTTTCCTCTGTCCAATAATGTAGGTTGTGGAAATTTGTTATACCCTCGCGATTAAATTTCGACTCGTCCGTCCATAAAATACTTGTTAAAAAATTTGCACTTTCTGCATCTGAATTTAACATAAAGCGGCAGAATTCCTCTCTCCTTCCAGGATCACCTTCCTCCAAGCCTTGGACAGGGGTATAGTGGTAAGGATGACATCCAACTCTACGTATCGTAGACCAAACTTTCCATTGTGACGCTCCGGTTAGTCTTGCGACTTTATTAGTTGAAATAGTTGGGTCTTCCTCAAAATACCTCAATATTTCTTCCTCATCATCTGGTTCATAAACGGGAGGAGCACCAGCGTCACTTCTTCTACATTTCACGGAGCCAGTTTCAGCGATATTTCGATATGCCGTACTGAATACACGTGCATTTGGTAAGCGGCGGTTAGGGTACCAAAGACCATATTCTCGGCGAGCTTCAGCAGCGTTGCCGCCACAGTATCCATAGACAAACAAGATATCAGCGTATTCTGCGTTGGCATACGCGGCCATGGCACAGAAAATACAATAACAACAATTACGAGCAAAATCTTCGATAACTAATTTAACAAGACCAACAAACTTAAGGGACACGGAGATAAGAATGTCAGTTAATGACATATATGCACAAACGTCAAAGTCAAGGACTGACTGTCTTAAATGAAAATGAACGATTAGTCGTTTATCTTTACTAATTTTTTATTAGAACTATCAAGGGTACATTAAACATTTCTACCTAGTTAGATAGCTATTGAAATAAGGAAGTTTTTATAATAATTTGTACGCGTGCTACATTAATATTTTTTTGAAAAAACCTAATAGGTAAATTTTATAACTGATTTAAAAAAAAAATTTTTACAAGTTTTTAAAGTAGATTTTTCGGAAACTAACTTTTAAGACATTAAGATCTACTTTTTTGAGAAAAACAAAAAAAATTGAAATATCTCAAAAACTATTGAGTTTTGCATAATGTATGTTAGGGCTAGATTTACTCCTTAGCTCATGCCCCATCACATCTCCAAAGGAATGTATCGAATTACCAGTAACCCTGTATATGTAAAACTGTGAAATCAATTTCATCACAATATGAACTCTTTTATGAACCATACTACATCCTTCAGAAAGAGGCAATGCTGTACAATGTTTAAGTTAGAATGTTATGAAACTAGATAACGTTGAATTAATGATTGGAAGAGAAAATTCTCTTCTTATTACCCGTTTCCATTTGCGAGTTTAAAGAAAGGTCACACAATATTATAATTCTTAACATGTAATAAAAGTCGAATTAAAAAAAAAAATTCTCGCTCGTGGTGTTGTTATTAAATTTAGCTAATTAGAAAACAGCGACGCTTTAACACCCATTAAATTCTATATTTAAAAAAAAAATTAGAACACAAATTTCAAGGGGTGTTAAACCAACAAATTTTAGATTTAAAACTGTTCTAAAAGTTTTCCGCCTTAATTTATTGTCGATCATAAAAAGCAACTTCCAACTACGCTTTGAAGAAGAATTTACAAGTAAAAGGTTTTAAATTTTTAAGTTAGTTGTACCTTGGGATGCTTTTATTTTGGGTATTTTTTATGAGAAATTCTTACCGGCACGGTTTAATATAACGCGTGAAAGTTGGAAACTCAGTGCAAATACTTTATAATAACAATCATGAAGGAACTGTGTTGCGACTGCCACTTACCTATTGTGGAATCATAAATGTGCACACAGAATCTAGAACTCGGCGCTAATTTAACCATGTAAAATCTTTATGTGTTCTCAACTGATCTCATCGATGAGGGAGGGAGGAAGCAGGCGTGATGTTACTAGTTTTTCCAAGATTATTCACAGAATTGACTGTGGATACCAAATGACTTGTAAGGTATAATTCAATGCAGGTCGGAGTATTTGCCCGCTGAGTAGTTGTTTCCTGCAAATCATTTATAATAACAGTTAAGTCCACCAAGGGCTGAAGGTCACCGCTCTCGGTACTTGCAAAATGGCAAGTCGCTATATATCATGGAGACATCTATGATGTCTGGTGTATAGTAGCATTAGACCACATGAGAGGATTCACTTACCTCTCACCACTACATCATTTACATTAGTCTGTATAAGACTAGCAGGTTGGCCACTGTCATTTGTCTATTCCGCGACCTATGGCATACTGATGAGAACTAATAAGTTCGAAACCGGTCTATGTCTGGTCGGGTAATTGACAAATGACATTGGCTACCAATTGATTTGTAAGGTATAATTCAATGCAGGTCGGGGTATTTGCCCGCTGAGTAGTTGTTTCCTGCAAATCATTTATAATAACAATATATATATAAAATGTGCTTTTAGAGGGCGGAATATTAATACATAATATTTTTAGTCGCAAACTCCTCTATAAAATCCTTATTTTACTATAAGGAACGTAACCAGACTGCAACCAACAGCTACTCTCCGGGCTATGTGCTCAGCCGAGCACTGAATTACAAATTACAAGTCTGGCGCGTTAAGTGTAATAATTGCATATTACCATCAAAACGCTAATGCTTCGATTGCAACAAACACCAGCCGAAAGATTGATCCTACTTAAAGGACCTCTCTTGCCAGCCGTCACACACCACTTGCAGACTGCAGTTTGGAGCTGTTGGCTCTCGTCAGTGCAAGGTAGGCATATGACGACCGGCACGAGGATCCTTTGACTATTTGGTACATCCCGGTATTTTTACAATAGCGACATGTAAAATAGTCAGCAGGCGCCATCTAGCGGTCCAGTGTCTGTTGCAATCGAAAAATAAATAGCCTGACTGGGCTTAGCATAGTTCAAATGTACTTTTAGAGGGCGGAATATTAATACATAATATTTTTAGTCGCAAACTCCTTTATAAAATCCTTATTTTACTATAAGGAACGTAACCAGACTGCAACCAACAGCTACTCTCCGGGCTATGTGCCCCGCCGAGCGCTGAATTACAAATTACAAGTCTGGCGCGTTAAGTGTAATAATTGCATATTACCATCAAAACGCTAATGCTTCGATTGCAACAAACACCAGCCGAAAGATTGATCCTACTTAAAGGACCTCTCTTGCCAGCCGTCACACACCACTTGCAGACTGCAGTTTGGAGCTGTTGGCTCTCGTCAGTGCAAGGTAGGCATATGACGACCGGCACGAGGATCCTTTGACTATTTGGTACATCCCGGTATTTTTACAATAGCGACATGTAAAATAGTCAGCAGGCGCCATCTAGCGGTCCAGTGTCTGTTGCAATCGAAAAATAAATAGCCTGACTGGGCTTAGCATAGTTCAAATGTACTTTTAGAGGGCGGAATATTAATACATAATATTTTTAGTCGCAAACTCCTTTATAAAATCCTTATTTTACTATAAGGAACGTAACCAGACTGCAACCAACAGCTACTCTCCGGGCTATGTGCCCCGCCGAGCGCTGAATTACAAATTACAAGTCTGGCGCGTTAAGTGTAATAATTGCATATTACCATCAAAACGCTAATGCTTCGATTGCAACAAACACCAGCCGAAAGACTGATCCTACTTAAAGGAGCTCTCTTGCCAGCCGTCACACACCACTTGCAGACTGCAGTTTCGAGCTGTTGGCTCTCGTTAGTGCAAGGTAGGCATGTGACGACCGGCACGAGGATCCTTTGACTATTTGGTACATCCCGGTATTTTTACAATAGCGACATGTAAAATAATCAGCAGTTGCCATCTAGCGGTCCAGTGTCTGTTGCAATCGAAAAATAAATAACCTGAATGGGCTTAGCATAGTTCAAATGTGCTTTTAGAGGGCGGAATATTAATACATAATCTTTTTAGCCGCAAACTCCTCTACAAAATCCTTATTTAACTATAAGGAACGTAACCAGACTGCAACCAATAGCTACTCTCCGGGCTATGTGCCCCGCCGAGCGCTGAATTACGTTCATACCGTTTACACCGATACAGTTTAGACAACCGTGACTCCTGGAGGAATAGACCATCGACGCGGGAGAGCAACCCGGAAGTACAATAACACTTCATTTAACACCAGCGAAAACCTAAAAATATTGTGTGTTTTGACTTATTCAGAATTTTATAAATAATAAAATTTGCATTCAAGGTAAAAGAATGATTATAAGAACATAGTTTTTACACATTGATTCATTTCTTGGGTAAATACAAAATATTAGTCACATCAAATATACAAGTAATATCAAGTAAATCAATTAATTTGGAATAATAATTACAAAATTTCCAGCTGTTCGTTTGTTGGTAGTTGCATCAATATTCAGGAGTGATTTATTTGTGTAAACTTGTATTAATAATTTGAAATTCCACACGCAGGTGAACAGGACTTATAGAAAATATTGAAATTGGTATTTTAGGGTCAATTTTCGATTACCACGTGAATAAATCTACTTTTAACGAGGCCATCGCGTTGATGAAATTGCCCTGTAAGTATCATTTTATTATGTAAATTTTTGTTTAATGCAAGACCGTTCGTGAAAATTTTTACAAGTTCATAACGAAATGTCAAGTTAACCTTGGAATATGAAAGCAGCTATATTTTTACGTCTGAGGCAGAAGTATGGTGATAGCTGTTGTTTGAAACGATTAAAATTTAATTAAATACTTACAAGTGAGAACGTTCGTTACAAATACATGCATTAAGAAATGAGTATTACTATGGATCTGATAAGGGAGACAAATTATTTTTTCGTGGTGTGTAATTTATAAAAAAAAATGATTGATATCTGCATGCTTAGTATGCAATTTGTTTTGATGTCAAGTTGTTATTTACTTCTGATTTAAGAAAACGTTCAACAGTTTTGGTATAGCTGTTGATATAATAAGTACAATACTTTAGAAAGTCTAGTGTTTAACTATATTTACATTCAGAATTCAAAATTGCGTTAATTCCTAATAAACTCTCAAATTATTTATCTTAAACGACCATATGTGACGAGAGTCAACCAAAGGATATTTTATGAAGAATTTATTGCGTTTCTAGTAAAGCATGACTATATCATTTAAAATGCACATCCTAATAAGAATATTAGCAAATCAACACAGAGATGTCTAAATTATAAAGCATTTGTTACTTACATATTATTAATACATCCAGTATCGTAATACTGCTGTAAAATTATAACAGTTAACAGTTACATCGTAAATTTTCTTAATTCCTTAAATATTTCTCATTCAAATGCATATAATCTTTTGTATTTTTGACAACTCAAAATTGAGTATTCTTTTTCACTCTCGAAAAAGATCAGTAGGTAGGCGAGTAGACAATAGCCTGGTTTGGTGCTGTCTGATTGGCTGTCGCTTGAATAAAAAGTGGAGTAGTGGGGGTTGTCTTAAGTTTCTGTATATCTACTAGATCTGAGAGATAATGCCAACATAGTAAGTAAGATAAATTTCAAAATTATCCTCCCACAAAGTATCTAACGGTGGCGGGTATTTGGTACTAAGAAGTTACAGACACCTCCCAAAACATTGATAATACTATCTTGGTAGACCACAATAAATCGCTGTCTTTTCTACCTAAAGGCAGTGCCTCCATGTTGTTCTTGAACGCATCATGCAAAGATTTATCGATGTCACTATATTTTTCTCTAGAACCCTAATTTTCTTGTGACCAAGTGAAATTTTGGTATAGGTGGTTATTATTTTCCGATTCAGATGCTATCGCTGCTTAAATGAATATATTCAAATAAGGAAACGCAAACGTAATAATATAACGTCCGATTCATTTAGCCTACTTAGATTAAATACAGTATGAAATTGTGATTTATAACTAACAGTTCATTTGTGAAATTTATTCATGTACCTAACCCATAGTCCAAATGCACATTAATGGGCGGAATATGAATTGATAAATTAATAATTTGCGTTTAAAATTTGCTGGCCTGACATTTGATACTACGACATATGAGGCTGAATTAACATACGTAAAAATTACACAGCTTTTATTTTGTTTCTTTTTATTCCATAATGCGGTGTTATAATGTGATGTATACTATATTGTAAAACATTTGAATGGAAATAAATAATGGACAGATTATGTCCTCGATGTTTATTCTAAATGATAGTAATTGATGGAATAAAACAACATTGATTATTCCAACTTTCGTCAATTTCTTCAGGGCCCGGATTAAGTCATTCGTCCTATCATCGCAATTATAATCATTATTGTCAAACCTACATTGCCAAAGAATAACAAAAGAAGAAAAATGTATACAACATTCCAAAATAAGTTGTTTTTATTGCTAGTAGCACATCATGTCCTCTTTTAACATAGATAAAAAATTTTGGTGACTTGGTGGGTAGGTTTCAAAACTTTCCGTTCCCAGGGACCACCCTTTACATTGAAAGTAGTGCAAAATAAAGATTTTTACCTAATAATAACAATATTAGAACTGTGGTTGAAAAATGTTAATCTGAATAGCAGCAACGGCCGTAGGAATTGCTTGCTTTATTTCAGTCAGATAAACGCGCAAGACGTCACATGCTTGCAGGCGCCAGATCATCTGTACGCTACGTTAGGTTTATTCCGTGCCACTCTCGTTAGAACAAAGTTTGAATTCACGGCAGTAACAGTGCCTTTACTATTTAGAACGTCAAATAGAGTTTGTTTATTATTGTCAAATGTGGAGGAGTGTTTCCAGAAAGGAGATTCACATAATTCAACGAACGTAGACGTGATTATGTATTCGATTTTCTTTCAAAGCACAGATAAACAGGACTATGACAAATATCAGCAAAAATATCTGGTCGCAAAATTAACTACATCACTGTAGCAATACCTAGAGTATCACAACGAATGCGCGTAGCAGGCATATGACGTCACCCGCCTAGCCCCGCGCCAAGGGAGCGTTTTCTAGCCTCGACGCGTTGTGATAATTTCTATTTCAAATATCGCCGACAGTAAATAACTACTTTTTTTTTAATTTTGTAGGGGTCTATAACACATATAAATCTATAATTTCCAATTAATAACTAAATTTTATGAACAGACCTATTATAACTCTGTCCAAACCAAGTTTGATCTGTTTAGCTGCAATGTAGCCTTGATAAAAAACCGAAAACTATAGAGTGTACCGACGTTTATTATATCTGAACTTCTAATAATTTAGCGGCACTTAATTTTTATTATTAGCACTTTTTGTATTATCTTTCTTAGTATTTCTTTTATTACCGATTATTGAGTATTTTAGTATTGTTATAAATATCATAACCCTTGTTTGTACGCATTCAGTAATTGATGTTATACTGTTGAATGGTATACGTTAAATAAATAATAAATAAATAAGTAAAGGTACCTTCTTTCTATTTATGTATAAGTTAAACAGGAGATTTTGCGTATAAACTCTCAACTAGCAATTTGATGCTTTGTAGAAGCTGAAAGAATGTTTATGGAACATTTTTTTATAAAACAAAATTGTTGATATAAACATTTCTAAAACGTTTATACACCGCTTATAGACGCGAAATGGGCACAGTTTATAAAACAATGTAGTTCTTTAATTTATTTTATTATGGCTCTCACAGGTGTTATAAAATAATTGTATAAACGTTTACATAGAATTTAGAAAAATGGTAGATGATAAATATAAAAGAGTTTTATAGCAAACAGTTATAAAACCTAAACCAGTTTTTGTAATATATCAATTATAAATTTTTATAAGCATTGTGTTATTATCTTGATGGCTACTTTTTTGTTATATGCAGTAACAACAACAGAGGTTATTTATTTTTTAAATGTTTCTGCAAACAATAATAATTCTCAAAATAGTTTCAAAATATTACAAAGGTAGCTAGATTCTATATGACTATATATGGCGGCATAACTAACAACATATTTAGTGGAACATGAGATAAAAGTTAACTGATTAAGACTTCGTTTAGCCAACAGCAAAGTGATTTTGGACTGCGAAGGAAATTTTTTTGTGAAGTATGTGGTATATATAGAATGAAATTTTTGAGCGCCCTAAAAATAACGAATATTTATAAAAATTTAAAAAAATAAAGTGAAAAATTTTTGTTTGTATTTTATCTTTTTGTGGTATTGCACCAATTGTGTTTCACAGATAACATATTTCACAATAATAGATTATTGCTAAAATGCTTATATCACAATAATTTTTATTTTTGAACTATTTTTATTCTAAAGTCCAAAATGGCCGCTATACAAATAGTTCAAACGGAATAACATTATGGCGTCCATGTTATAAAGCATATTTATAATTATAAAAACACTTATAAAACACAGATATTTTCCGAAGAACTGTTATATATCAATAAACTGACAGTCCCCGACGCAGTGCGCTTATGGAAGTTTAAAGAAATATATTTGCTCCGAAAGAGCATCTTATAAAACATATACAGGGTTACTGGTAATTCGATACATTCCTTTGGAGATGTGATGGGGCATGAGCTAAGGAGTAAATCTAGCCCTAACATACATTATGCAAAACTCAATAGTTTTTGAGATATTTCAATTTTTTTGTTTTTCTCAAAAAAGTAGATCTTAATGTCTTAAAAGTTAATTTCCGACAAATCTACTTAACATTTTTAAATTTTTTTTTACTGTATTACTTGACCAATATTATAGATATCCGTTTGGAATGAAAAATATCCGGAAACATTTCGATCATGTGAACATTTAAAATAAAAACTTGTAAAATTTTTTTTTTTAAATCAGTTATGAAATTTACCTATTAGGTTTTTTCAAAAAAATATTAATGTAGCACGCGTACAAATTGTTATAAAAACTTCCTTATTTCAATAGCTATCTAACTAGGTAGAAATGTTTAATGTACCCTTAGTTCTAATAAAAAATTAGTACAGATAATGCTGGTGGCGGAATTTATTAAACGACTAATCGTTCATTTTCATTTAAGTCAGTCAGTCCTTGACTTTGACGTTTGTGCACATATGTCATTAACTGACATTCTTACCTCCGTGTCCCTTAAGTTTGTTGGTCTTGTTAAATTAGTTATCGAAGATTTTGATTTTGCTCGTAGTTGTTGTTGTTATTAGTTGTTGTTATTGTATTTTCTGTATATGCCAACGCAGAATACGCTGATATCTTGTTTGTCTATGGATACTGTGGCGGCAACGCTGCTGAAGCTCGCCGAGAATATGGTCTTTGGTACCCTAACCGCCGCTTACCAAATGCACGTGTATTCAGTACGGCATATCGAAATATCGCTGAAAATGGCTCCGTGAAATGTAGAAGAAGTGACGCTGGTGCTCCTCCCGTTTATGAACCAGATGATGAGGAAGAAATATTGAGGTATTTTGAGGAAGACCCAACTATTTCAACTAATAAAGTCGCAAGACTAACCGAAGCGTCACAATGGAAAGTTTGGTCTACGATACGTAGAGTTGGATGTCATCCTTACCACTATATCCCTGTCCAAGGCTTGGAAGAAGGTGATCCTGGAAGGACAGTGGAATTCTGCCGCTTTATGTTACATTCAGATGCAGAAAGTGCAAATTTTTTAACAAGTATTTTATGGACGGACGAGTCGAAATTTAATCGCGAGGGTATAACAAATTTCCACAACCTACATTATTGGGCAGAGGAAAACCCCAAGTTAACACGTGAAACTAGTTTCCAAATGAAGTTTTCTATTAATATGTGTGGATGGGAGTCATTGGCCACTATTTAATAGGGCCACACTTTCTTCCTCAAAATTTAAACGGGGAAATCTATGAAAATTTTTTAAGAAATGATCTGGCGGTGATTTTAGAAGACGTTCCTCTCGCCGTCAGACAGCGAATAATGTTTCAGAACGACGGTTGTCCAGCACATTATCGGCTGACAGTACGACAGTTACTTGATCAACGTTTCCCTAACCGTTGGACTGGAAGAGCGGCCCAATACCTTGGCCAGCGCGAAGCCCTGACTTAACACCCCTTGATTATTGCGTATGGGGCCATATGAAGGAGATGGTCTATACCACACCAGTCAATACTATAGAAACCCTTAGACAAAGGATAGTTGATGCTGCCCAACACATAAGGCATAATCTGACAACCAGAGTAACAAGGACGGAAATAAGAAGACGCTGCCGTGTCTGTATACGGAATCCGGCCCCCATTTTGAGCAAGACATATAAAAAATAAAGGACAACTTTCAAATTAATGAAGAATTAAACTCTACTTTTAAAATGTTTTTTCCTGTTTATCTAGAAATAAAATTCGTACTACTTGTGTTATTTTTACTAGTATTTTCTTAGAACTATTAAGGGTACATTGAACATTTGTACCTTGTTAGATAGCTATTGAAATAAGGCAGTTTTTATAATAATTTATACGCGTGTTACGTTAATATTTTTTTGAAAAAACCTAATAGGTAAATTTCATAGCTGATTTAAAAAAAAAATTTAAAGTTTTTATTTCAGATGTTCACATGATCGAAATGTTTCCAGATATTTTTCATTCCAAACGGATATTTATAATATTGGACAAGTAATCCAGTAAAAAAACTTAAAAAATGTCAAATAGATTTTTCGGAAATTAACTTTTAAGACATTAAGATCTACTTTTTGAGAAAAACAAAAAAAATTAAATATCTCAAAAACTTTTGGGTTTTGCATAATATATGTTAGGGCTAAATTTACTTCTTAGATCATGCCCCATCACATCTCTAAAGGAATGTATCGAATTACCAGTAATCCTGTATATGGCAGCGTGTTTCAATGTTTTACAAAAAACCTATTTGCAATACGTATAGAGCAATACATTCTGAACCGCTTCTTAATCGAGCTAAATAAACAGCAAATTAGTATCTCAGGGATCTTTTATTCACTTGTTTCTTAACAGTGGAAATAAATATAATAATTGTGTGTGTGTCTTTAACCCAGGTTAGTAAGTAATATTGTGTACCTACATATATAGTTTTAACTTTAGGTATGAGACATCCATTGATGGACGCATAAACACATACCCATGTTTTATAAAAATGGTAACGAACATATTAGAGTCTTTAAAGACAATATTTAGTTTATCAATTATTTTATGTGTTTTATGACAGCAATGCGTGCTTCCTTTATATAAAAATTGTTTAGGCAGTTACAGCAGAATACAATATGTTCCCTGAAATAATATGTGTTATGAAGATTCCTAATAAAATTGTTTTATTATTGCTTAGCTAAATTTTTCCAGAATAGGCGAATATAAAATAGGTGTTCGTCAATTGGCCAATAAGTGCTAGGGGTCATTATTATAAATAAATTTTGTTCCGTGAGCTAAAACATCTTATAATAATTGCTGTATAAACGTTTATAAAACAGCGAAAAACAAAAAATGTTTTATAATTTAGCTGTAAGAATATTCTTAACACTTATTTCTATGATAATTTAGTTGTGAAGACTAAATAATCACTTTGGCGGTTTTAATAAAACAAAATAGCTTTTGCAGAACAGTAATGCAATAGTAATAAAATAAAATTATTATTAGTTTAAACGTATAGAACAACTTTATTAGTTGGGCTTGTTTTACTTGCTGTTATATATATTGTGTAATAAATAAATTGTTATAATATCAATATTTGAAATTTGATTAAAGATATTAAAAATCTACCACAGAAAAATGTTCATAATTACAATTGTAATAAAACATTTTATTATTTGTTACATTGTTTATCACTAAAACATATTAATGGAATTCCGTGGACGCTTATAAGATGATAATTTCGCTGAATTACCTGGCGGACGTTAATAAGTACTATTACAGTTGTTATATATTAAAATATATATTCAGTTAGACGTGTTACGAAACTCTGAACCGTTGGTTACATGTAGAGAGTCGAGATAATGCATGTGGAAATTTGTAATACATCACAAACCGCATGATTTTTTTATTAGTTCAAGTTCGAGCGGCTCAAAGCCTTATGCCAATAATGTCTCAAGTATTCACTTCAGAATATTTAAGCCGCAAGGTGCATCAGCCACCGGAATCTCGAATTGTGTCACTAGTCCAAGCACAAAGTAGCCGACAGTAGCAAAGCTTCCGATCGTCAGACAACATTTCGGGAATATTTACCCGGAAGTTGGGGTGCGCGCGCACCACCAAAGTCCTAAGGCACGCGTCTGGACGCCGTTCATCCCATACCGACGCCAGTCGTCATTCAACCGCGTCTGTCGTCGGTTGGGCAGCTATACTCCACGTGACGTTTAGCACGCGGCACAGCAATCTCGTGACGATTTCCTATGCAGTTTCGGAAGTTCACAATTGACAGGTGCAAGTGCTGCTTTTTGTTTGACAACGTAAGGTACCACTTGCAAACGAAAAAATTATATGTAGTATTGTTATTAACCACGCATACGTATATGTTTTTTATCGAAGTCGATTTTACGTTTCTTGATAATTGTAAATATGTGTTGCAGGATGTCGATAACGGTAGTTCCTAAATATGTAATTAACAACAACAAATAGTGATTAAGTTGCTAATTACAGCAATGAAGGCAATTATAAATTAATATTTGGTTAATGTTTTCGTTAACCAGCCAGTTACAAAATTTGCCTCAATTAATTTTGAAGGCAAATATTGACAATATGTTTTTGTACTATATAATGGAGTAAAATCGCTCCTCTATCTCCGCTTATTTCTGGTAGTTTTCTTTAAGGTATAACCAAATGGGACCTTCACCATTTTGTAGGGCTTAATTTTGGCTATCCGAAATGAATTTCTACAACTTTTTTAGTAAGGCCGAATTTTGCAAAATCGTTTTTTTCATTGAGAAGTAAATGTGTTTTTTAAAACATACATCGCGCTACTAAATCAATGGTTTGAGCTACGATTATGAATTTTTGTAAACTTACTCAAAAAACTATAATGCTTCTAACGGAATTCTTTAAATGTTCAAAATATAAGACCTCTTCAAGAAAATAAGCCCCAAAGTCGCCACTAGCAAATCCGTGCATAGAGAACTTCGCCATGTGAGCAACTATATTAATTATTAAAAATGTATATTGAATGGAATATGGAATGGTAGCTCAGTGTGTTGAAGCGACATAAAATAGAAAGAATGACATGTAAATATATAATTGAATAAAGAATTTTAAATGGTAAATGGCTAGCAGACTGAGTTGCCTAGCGAAGTGGGTTCGATTCCCGCAAGGCGAAACAATTTTTCATTAAAAAAATTGCCCCAAGAGTGGTTCGGAGTCCACATTAAACTGTAGGGCCTCGTCTCTCTTTGCCTAGCACAAGATCCTTGAGATCTTCCAAGAGGTTACTTCGGTAACTTGAGAGGCGGTTAAGAAAACATTTTTTAAGAATATATGAAGTCAAATGTAGAAAAAACTGTAGACAAGTTTTTAAAAGAAGATTCAGCTCAACAGGTCTCATAGTTTGCGAGAATATAAAATTTTTAATGCGTTTTATTTTCATAGTTAATATAATGCACCGGACCCGCGGAGTCGCATCTGTATTTTGTAATAACATTCGACGATCAACGGTACAGTGTATATGTATTGAACGAGTATATAGTATATTCTTTCTTTTCCTTGAGTTTTCTACCATATATGTTATCCTCTTCAAAAGCAAATCACCGAATCTACAAAATAATAGAATTATTGGAAAAAGGCCTCTGCGCTTGAGATATTTACGTCAAAGGAACAGTCAGAAGTTATTTTTTTACAAATAATATAAATCGAAATAAAGACATAAATAATGTATTTTGCTGACATTTCGGTAAGTAGTCTTTCCGTTTTCACAGCTTTTTGTCGAAGAACTCTTATTTGTTGTGTATGTTAAATACACAATTTTAAGACTCTGTTTATGTTATTTCCGTAGATACTTACAACTTACATAGAATTGATTATATTTTCTTTTAGATAATGTTGAGTTTGTTAAGTTCTTCTCTTAACATTGGTAGCCAGGTTGTACAAATATCTACAGAACAATTCTATACGCATTTATCTTCATTTAATAAGATTATTGCCGATTCTTTATTTTTTTTGTTATCTGCCTCTTTTGTTAAAAATTTTACCGAGTCCCAGTATATTCTATGTCTGTTTTTCCAAGCATGTTCGCAAATCTTTGATTTCTGAATTTCATTCTTTCTAATGTAATTCTTGTGCTCATCCAACCTCCACTGAAAGGCCTGGATGACTCGCCCACATAACATTTATCACATTCGCACGGGATATTGTAAATACAGTTTATTGAATTCTGCTCCCTGTTTATCGGTTTTGTTTTTGTTAAAATAGATCTCAAAGAAATAACGTCCTAACATCAAAATATTGAACATGTGTGTTCTCAAAGTTTCCCATAAATATGTTGCTTAAAATTGTTGATAATGGAGACCTCATTGCCATACCAAAATCCTGCTGATAGGACTCATTTTCCAATTGAAAATAGGTTGTTTTTATACACATTGTTAATAGTTCCATTATGATATTTACACTTAATTTAGTTCTACTTTTGTAAATTATTATCATTCAGCAACATATCTTTTAACTATTTCTATGGTTTCGTCTACCCTTTTATTTGAGTTTTCTACCACATGTATTACCCCTGCTCAAAGCTAAACAAAGATCGAACAATATCAGTAGAGAGCAAAATTTACAGAACTTTGTTTAAATACAAACACGAGTTTATTGATTTTAAAAACAAAAGAACCTTGCCCCACATCATTTTTATGGCTTACCAAAGACATATAAACAAAATATTCCTCTAAGACCAATTGTTAGTTCTATTAATTCGCCATGTCATAATTTGGCAAAATTTTTACTTAATAATAATATACCACAGGTAATGACGACCCCCTTCATCCCTGAAGGCTCTAGAAGAGACTTTTGTGTCAGGGGGCTACACATTTAGTGACAAGAGACACACACCTAATATCCATGTACAGTAGAAAAATCCCTCTTACAGTATTTTCCACTGCCACGACCGGAAATCGAACCCGGAACTTTTGGGTGAGAGGCAAGTGCGCTCACCTCTCGACCATCAGCCATACTTGAAATTATTAATCCATTATCTGGAAATACCGATTCATATATTAAAAATAGTAAACATTTTATAGACAAATTGTATGAAAACGATGTTCATAAATCACACCTGATGGTTAGTTTTGATATAGTTAGCCTTTTTGTCAATGTTCCGGTAGATGAAACTTTAAAAATGGTTAAAGATAGGTTGCTGAATGATAATAATTTGGAAACTAGTACTAAATTAAGTGTAAATAGCATAATGGAACTATTAACAATGTGTATAAAAACAACCTATTTTCAATTGGAAAATGAGTTCTATCAGAAGGATTTTGGTATGGCAATGGGGTCTCCATTATCACAATTTTAAGCAACATATTTATGGACAACTTTGAGAACACGCATGTTCAAAATTGTATAAACAAAGCGGTTGCTTGGTGGAGATATGTTGACGACATTTTTGCAGTTGCCTCATGGTGTTGATTTACTAGATATTTTTTAGAAAACATAGGTAGTAAGGAACCGTCTATTAAATTTACATTAGAAGTAGAAAGTAGGAATGAACTGCCGTTTTTAGACGTTTTAATTAAAAGGGTAAATAATACAATTGAAACAAGCGTTTATAGAAAATCAACACATATTAATAGATATCCAAATTTGAACTCAAATCAATCAATAAATGTTAAAAGGGGCGTTGTAAAATGTTTATACGATAGGGTCAAAATAATTTAATCTAATATTGAAATATTAAATAACGACAAAAAAATTATCAAATAGGTTCTAGTATAAAATCAACTCCCTGAAGCCTTTGTTGATAGAGTTTTCATAAATGTTGAAAATAGGAACAATCAGATACAACAAAAACCTGAACGTCATTATACAGCAACAATTCCTTATGTATATGGACTATCGGAGAAGCTACGCCGTACATGTGACAAAATTTGATATTAGGACGGTATTTCAAACGGGGAACACTCTGAGATCTATTTTAACAAAAACAAAACCGATAAACAGGGAACGAAATTCAAAAAACTGTATTTACAATATTCCATGCGAATGTCATAAATGTTATGTGGGTGAGTCGTCCAGACCTTTCAGTGTGAGGTTGGATAAGCACAAGAATTACATTAGAAAGAATGAAATTCAGAAATCAAAGATTTGTGAACATGTTTGGGAAAACGGACATAAAATAAGCTGGGACTCGGCAAAAATTTGAACAAAAGAGGCAGATAACAAAAAAAGAAAATTTAAAGAATCGGCAGTAACATTACTAAATGAAGATAAATGCGTATCATATTGTTCTGTAGATATTTGCACAACCTTGCTACCATTGTTAAAAGAAGAACTTAACAAACTCAATATTATCTAAAAGAAAAATCATCAGTTCCGTGTAAGCATTAAGTATCTATGGAAATAAAATAAACATAATCTTAAAGCTGTGTATTTAACATACACAACAATTTTTTTTCTTTTTCTTCGAAAAAAGCTTTGAAAACAGAAAGAGACGTCCTGAAACGTCAGCAAAATACATTATTTCTGTGTTTATTCCGATTTATATCATGTGTAAAAAAATGACCCCTGACCGTTCCTTAGACGTAAATGTCACAAGCGCACCGGCATTTTTCCAATAACTCTATTATTTTGTAGATTCGGTGGTTTGTTCTTGAAGAGGATAATAATACATATATTAGAAAAGCCAAGTAAAAGGAAATAATATTTGTAGAATGCAACAAATAACTTTCAGACAATATATAGTATATTGTAGAGTCGTTTCTTTCGTGTTTATTATTAATTTTTTGAAATTTGGTAAATAAAGTTTCGTAAGTAAGTTCTTATATGAAAACTAGAAGAGGACGAATAGTTTTAGTTAAAAGTAATTACAGTTTCTTTTGCAATGGAGCAAAATTTGTTATGTATGTATAATTTGTGGGAATCTTTGTGACTTTGCTAATGATTGTCGACAAACCAACAAGAAAAGATTAGTGCGCTTAATAAAAGCAGCTGAATGTAGGCGAGATGAATTTGCCCAGAATATCCTTATTCTTAAAATTACAATATTATCTGGTATGAGAAGTTTTAAATTTCATACATCTTGTCGAAGTTCGTATATTAGTTCGAGGAAATATTATTACCAAGTTAATGCCTCCCGATCCTTCTATTTTTACCGCGTACTAGTTTAAATGAACAGCTTCGAACATTGCTTTGAGATACACACAATGTGTTTATTTGGTAAGAGAGCGGCAAAGAAACAACAGAAAAGTTAACTTTCATACAAACAGGTACCCACTTATTACACAGAGTGTTTCAGAACTGACGAAAAAAATTAGCAGTAGATCTCGATAAGTATAAATTTTAATGTATAGGATATTTCTTTGCTTTCTTGCTCCATTTCTAAGAAAACACCCTCCAAATCGCAGAAAAAAAAATGTAATGTAATCAAAAAAATTTCTTCGTAGAAATATCATTTTAAAAGCCCGATACAACATATACACATATAATTTCTAATAATTTCTTTAACATTCTATCTTTGGAGTGCAAAACAAATTTCCAAAAAAAGAATGTTTTTGAAGGTCAACTGAAACACAATTTCTTTGTGTTAGAGCTTCTGTATTATATGATTTTGTAATCATGTGTCTGGCGCGTTAAGTGTAATAATTGCAGACTTGTAACTTGTAATTCAGCGCTCGGCGGGGCGCATAGCCTGGAGAGTAGCTGTTGTTTGCAGTCTGGTTACGTTCCTTATAGTAAAATAAGGATTTTATAGAGGAGTTTGCGACTAAAAATATTATGTTTAATATTCCGCCCACTAAAAGCACATTTGAACTATGCTAAGCCCAGTCAGGCTATTTATTTTTCGATTGCAACAGACACTGGACCGCTAGATGGCGCCGGTTGACTATTTTACATGTCGCTATTGTAAAAATATCGGGATGTACCAAATAGTCAAAGGATCCTCGTGCCGGTCGTCACATACCTACCTTGCACGGACGAGAGCCAACAGCTCGAAACTGCAGTTTGCAAGTGGTGTGTGACGGCTGGCAAGAGAGCTCCTTTAAGTAGGATCAGGCTGGTGTTTGTTACAATCGAAGCATTAGCGTTTTGATGGTAATATGCAGTTATTACACGTAACGCGCCAGACTTGTAACTTGTAATTCAGCGCTCGGCGGGGCACATAGCCCGGAGAGTAGCTGTTGGTTGCAGTCTGGTTACGTTCCTTATAGTAAAATAAGGATTTTATAGAGGAGTTTGCGACTAAAAATATTATGTTTAATATTCCGCCCTCTAAAAGCACATTTGAACTATACATAAATTTTGAATAATTAACATACTTGCCCACGTGGTGAAGTTTTCAATGCACGGATTTGCTAGTGCCGACTTATTTTCTCGAAAAATCCTTCTATTATGAAAATTTTGAGAGTAGCGTTAGAAGCGCTATACTTTTCTTAGTAAATTTGGAAAAAATTATAATCATAGCTCAAACCGTTGATTTAGTAGCGCGATGTATGTTTAAAAAAAAACACATTTTTCAAATTTCAATTTTTCAGGCGTGAGAAATTTGATTTTGCAAAATTCAGCCCTACTAAAAAAATTATAATAATCCATTTCTAATGGCCAAAATTATATTCAACAAGATGGTGAAGGTCTCATTCAGTTATACCTTAATTTAAAAAATTGGTATAATTAGGGGCTGATTTTACCGCACTAATAGGTATACAACCAGATTTACGGCATGAGAAAAAGCTTTTTCTAGGAGAAATTACGATAAGCTCGATCATTTTATTGCCAAAAATTTACTTAAGATTTATCTACATTCTTACGCATCACAATTATAATAACAGCTGCCCTGCACATTTGTTTCCATGTAAGAGAAGCTTATGTGGGTAGGAAAATCAGAACGATTATAAATGATTTAATTGTTGGCAAAAGATATACTTGCATTTGACAATGGAACTATATATCTTGTTTTAAAATTAAACGGAGAGCAGCATTTGATTTAATGTTTATGTTTACAATGATAAAGTTATTTAAAAACAAGTCACTAATTCAAAAATTTTAATTTACTAGCACAGCGTCATCTTCAAACGTGGTAATTTTCTGAACATTAAAAATTTCTTTTTTGGAAAGAAAAATGCTGGAAATAGGGATATGTTTGTTACAACAGAATACCTGAATTTAAATTCTCGCTCAAGAATAAACATGTATCGAAAATATTTCTAGATTTTTGTCTAAATATGAAGTATAAGCCTTTTTTAACGTATCTGTTATTAAATTAAACACTTTTTGGTCCTTTTCCTTTTATAAATGTTTATAAAGTAAAAATAGGAATTATTATTGAGGCTGCTACCGACCTCACGAAAAGTTCAATCGTAGAAACATTATTTTAGTTTGAACAGAGGAAGTGTTCATGACGCTCAAACTGCAACTACTACAACACAAAATCAATTCTAGATGCAATTCTATTTAGTTGAATTTTACAATTACTAATTCCATGTCAATTATTGTTTCAATAAAAAAATCTTGTTTTATTTTAATAGAGATCAATTCCTAATTATTTTGTTTCTAATAGTAAATATCAGAAATTATGTTATAGTATATTGTATCTTAACAGCAAAAAACACTAAAGCTCGGTTTACAGTCGGCATTTTCTTTATGGGATAAAGAAGATATCAATAGTAAGCCGAGTCAAATAAAATCGTATATACTATACGATGCAATATTTGTAATCATGTGATGATGACGCTCAGATTTTGTACGAGTTTAATCTATCGTATACCGCTCTAGCTAGTACTTTATCAAATGACGACATAAATTCTATTTGCAGATATTCTAAGGAGCATAATTTAATTTAAATTAATCCAAACAAATCGGTATCACTATTGTTTAGTTCGAAAAATCATGGGGAGTTTTTAAAAACGCAGCTTTCTCTGATTATAGATAGCAAAAATATTACGTTTTTGGATTGCGCAAAGAATCTTGGTGTTATTCTTAGATCAAAATTTACGATTTAAAGAACATATAGAGTTATTATTGCAAAAGACATGACAAAATGAAATTTTTATATTCAGACATATTTAAAATTTTAAAATGCGGAAAAATGTGTAAATCACTTGTATTGCCGCTTTTTAACTAAAGCAATATACTGTACTACCCATATCTAGACCAAACTGCAAAAAATCGTTTAGAAATTGTTCAAAGCATCAATATACACTCACAATCCCTCACCTCTTGCCTCTTTTCCAATGATTTTTCACTTCACGACAATGCTGTACAATTCTGTAAAAATAAATATAAGTTTAAGCCTTTGTCTTTCTTCACCAAAAGTAGCAAATTTCATTAGTTAGTAATAACTTCCTAGAAATAGCAAATCCGTTTATCTGTATTTTATATACAATTTTTCTTGCCATCTTAAATCATAATTTAGTGTATAACATGTAAATAGTTAGATATACTAACACTTAACACTATTAGTTAGTTGTAGAATAGGTTGAGTGTACGAACAGCCACTTGGCTAAACTTCTCCTGCTCTATGAGTATATAAACGTGTAAATATATATTGCTATGATATCTGCTGACGGCGTTTAAAATATATCACAGTAAATAATTTCTAATTTAGATCTCAAAGTCGTAAGTTCGGACCATTGAAATTAAACACAATTCTAGAAAACACACAGCAATAAAACAAATTCAAATCAATTGGAACAGTGTATTGTGAGAAAAATAAAATACAATACACATAAGAGATGAAATAAAATTCCCTATCTAGTTAAAAGATAAATACGATACTAAAAATAAAATAATTGGATAATTATTGTTTAAAATCAAATTTGTTAAAAAATAGAATTAATGATCGACATTTTCTAATTAAAATATAGTCACTTATTTTCCAAACTATTAAAAGATGTACAAGAAATTTATATGAAGTTTATTACAACCTTTTAGTCCGGCTAGCTCAAATAAAACCTCCAACTGCACTGTATCACTTAATTAGATGTTCACCTGCAATCTGCTCACAATTCAAATGATATCTCTGTTCCACTAGAAATCGTTTTCTGCACCTTAAAATAATTTATAATTTTCTTCTCTCTCCAACATTTTGAAAAAATTAATTTTTCTTTTCTTTGTCTCAAATTTGTTAACTGATTGTATTCCTTCTTCTTACTATACTTTACTTTCACCAACAAAGGTCTACTTTCTCTCGTATCCTTTAATATTTATTTTCTCTAAAATTTTCAACTCCTGCAATTTTCTGTAGTTTTCTTGTTGTTATTTATTTTTCATCCCTAGCAACTTGTAATTTTTCAATTTTTCCACACTTTCCCTTATATTTTCCGCAAATAATAAAATCGCCGATACCAACTTGAATCTTTCTTGACATCAACTTGATAAAACGAATTAGTTCTCATCACGTGGTATTGAACTTTTTCCAGTTTTATCACTTTCCCGCACAAATTAAATTAAAAATCTTATATCTACATGATCATAATAAATGCATAAACAGTTAGTTTAACTAACTAAGTGAATTAAAATAACATAACTGATTCTAATTATCATCAAGTTATGTTATAAATATCTCTAACTGTTTTTAATGGCTGAAATATAAAAATTGCATGTAATTAATAAAAATATTTGTCTTATATAAAATACTTTGGTATTTTATGAGACAGAACAAATGAACGAAAACAAAAAACATGCACGCAAATCTTTACACAGGCAACATAAAAATGCATTTCATTCCCAATACACAACTCGGATTGATCCGAATGTGTTCTAAAGCTTAAGTACAAGTAATATCATATCAATATTATTGCATTCCCTAAATAAAGACGGTATTATTATTATTAATATATAATACATTATTAAGAGCCAGTTATTTTTATAAGTGACCCAACAACGACATCTCTTAACTTGTTATGTATACTTTGTCATGGGAGAAACTATCACGACATTGAGATTAATTTGGACCCTCTTGAAGGCGGTTTATGAAAGTTTACTCGACAGTATTTTATGTGTTCCATGGGCGACAACCGTGCCAAATCTTAAACTTTCTCAGTACACTTAAAATCGTGGAAGCAATGATAAACAAGTAAAGGCTTTCACGGTTATATATGTGTGTACATAGATGTATACATGACGTCTTTATTTCAATGCTTGGACATGGGCTTATTGTTTACTATTTTGGTTTCCTGCGAGGCAACCGTATCTTGATTGTGTATTCGTTGGCGACAATCTGTCGAATACCCCATCGCGATAAAGTAGGATACAATGTTTTAGATGTTTCAGAGAGTTCGCATGTTATGTCAGAATTATTTGTGACGACTGAATCGATGGTGAATAGCTGTATTATATGTCGTGCGTGTATGGTCCACAACGATTTACTTCGTGAAACTACATCATGTATAATAGATTTTTTAATTTTTTTGATGAAAAATTATCGTTGTTCGCCAATTAAAGAATAAAAATTAATATTGAGCTGCGCGGTATTCATAAATAACAGACTTTTGTTTAGAAGGGGGCAACACCTTCTTCAAAAATTCAAAAATTAGATTAAACATAATATTTTTAGTCGCGAACTCCTCTATAAAATCCTTATTTTACTATAAGGAACGTAACCAGACTGCAACCAACAGCTACTCTCCGGGCTATGTGCCCCGCCGAGCGCTGAATTACAAGTTACAAGTCTGGCGCGTTAAGTGTAATAATTGCATATTACCATCAAAACGCTAATGCTTCGATGATGGTAATATGCAATTATTGCACTTAACGCGCCAGACTTGTAACTTGTAATTCAGCCCTCGGCGGGGCACATAGCCCGGAGAGTAGCTGTTGGTTGCAATCTGGTTACGTTCCTTATAGTAAAATAAGGATTTTATAGAGGAGTTTGCGACTAAAAATATTATGTTTAATATTCCGCCCTCTAAAAGCATATTTGAAAAATTAGATTACTATGATTTGGTTTCTGTAAAGTGGATAAAGGTAGCACCTTGACAATTTTAACTAAATTAGAATATAATGAATAGCTACAAACAATCTTAAATAGTAACGACTTCGAAAAATTAGCAAAAATCCCACAAACAAATTTCAATCTGAAATTGTCTCTAATTTAAAAAATGCAGTACTATTATTCAAAACAACCCTATACGCCCCGTAGTATCCTACGTTAATGCTCCGTCTTATAAGTTGTGTAAAAAACTAAATTACATCTTACCAAAATTAACCAATTTTAAATCTAAGTATTATATAAAAAACTTTCGAATTTATAGAAAATACAAACAATTTAATAGTAACAAATAACGCAAAATGAGATTTATTTAACGTTAAGAGTCTGTTCACATCAGTCCCGCTAACTCAACTCAAATTAATTTTAAATAATTCAACAAATAACTAGAAATTAGCACAAACAAAATTTCAATGCACCTAACAAATCAACAAAATATAGTTTTATAAACTATATCCTAAAACATAGTGACAAAATTTCTAGGAAATTGAATAATTTAGGTATGTCTACAATGAGTGTGAATAAAAAAGAAAAATTAATTACACTTAATAAAACAGGTGTATGTGAAACCAAAAGCAAAGATTGTAATGCCGTCTATATAGGTCAGAGCGGTAGAAGCATTGAAAACGGAGTAAAGAAGCATAAAAAATAAATTTTAAATAACAATAAAAATACGGGAACGTCAAGACACTGCATCGAAAATAACCATTTCATAGACACAGTTAACATAAATTTGCAGAAGGAAAAGGTAAACGTTTAAATCTTCTGAAACAATTAGAAATTAAAAAATCCCTAAAAACAACCTTTTTATCACGAATGACCAGCAAAATTTCTCAAATACTCCTTCCTATACCAGATACAATGTTAACAATTATTCGTTGATTTACATTTATACTCCTCGTACAAATTTATTAAAATTTTCACCTATCAGGCTAACTTGGATATTTTTCACTGTACAATTGGTACATCAGAAGATGCGTTTTAGGTAATTCAGTAATTAAGTAATATATGCATGTATTCTTTCCTATTATTTGGGTTTTCTACCACATGTATTATTATCCTCTTCAAAAACAAATCACCGAATCTACAAAATAATAGAATTATTGGAAAAAAGCCTCTGCGCCCGTGACGTTTACGTCAAAGGAACAGTCAGAGGTTATGTTTTGCAAATAATATAAATCGAAATAAACGCAGAAATAATGTATTTTGCTGACGTTTCGGAAAGTAGTCTCTTTCCGTTTTCAAAGCTTTTTTTTGGAAGAACTCTTATTTTGCTGTATATGTCAAATACAATACATACACAGCAAAGTTAAGTTACAGGTTGATGAACCCATTTCAGTCGTCTTTTTATTTATAAAATTCACCATTAACTTGAAAGTAATGTTGATTACAAACTTCAGAAGATTTTTTTAATTCTATTTTTTTTTGTTAAACTAATTTCGCACCTATGTTAAATTATATAATTAATTAACGAAACAAGTTATTGCCTTATACCTCAAGAGAAAAACAACAATGCAGCTACGGACACGTGTTTCGGAGTTATTGCTCCTCATCAGCGTAGCGTAGCTTAGCGAATATATCTTATAATTGAGCAAAACCAACAAAGGTCGGAAAGTACAGTGCACAGTACTCGATTTGTACTTTCATACTTCATGTGCCACATTTAGGGACTCAAATGAGAGCAATCAGTACAACGAGCTCTATGTGTACTGCTCTATTTCCACCTGGCAAACACTAAGTAAAATATGATGGGGGTTTATGAGGCTAAATAATTAAATAAAGAAACAAGTCCTCCTTTTACCTCGTTTAGAACGGTTTAAAATATTCTCCATATAACGTCAACAAAAAATATTTTGAGCTTCTCGCCGCCAACATAGAGCTAGGCTAACAGCTCAATAGAAAATACTTCGGTTTTGAAAAACATGGTTTAGCTAATGAAATAACTTATTAAAATACATTAGACAAAAATTGGAGGACTATGATTCGGTTCATTTTAAATCCTACTTGAAGTAATAGTAATTATTTTCAGTTTGTTTCGCAAGGAGCCAACCACAAATTCAGCACAATGGAATAATTAGCATGATTAAAGAAAATACAAGAAACTCTGGCTAATGCAGTAATAAACATAAAAAGTGAACACCAACAACACGGACGCAAATAGTGCGATCAATCTCTTTTTTACGCTAAGCCTGTCAGAACTTCAGTGTGCATCGAGAGGTGACCGAGTGCAGACGTACCGAGCCAAGAAAGTGCACAGTGAAGTGGCATAAATAAAGTCTCCCTCACTTGGAGACACCATTTTTACTGTTACTAACCATAACTTTTCCCAATAATATTATAGGTATTCCCTTACAGGACACCCACAGCGACGTTACCGTGGAGGACGGTAGCATGGATTACAGTGAAGACGAAACGTCCCAGTGCGGTAGCTCCCGAGGGGATACCCCAACCCCAAGGGATGACAGAAGGGACGATAAAGAGACGATAAAACGTCTCACAGAGGAAAACGAAACCCTCAGAAAGAAAATAGAGGAGCTCACCGAGAGGTTGGAGCTAATGCAGAGGGAGCAAAAGTCCCAGCACGAAGAACTTCTGCGTGCGATTCGAGGAGAATCGCAAACGCGGAAGCGGAAAAACCCACCCGCCACTAATATGGACTCCGACGAAGAGGCCCCTAAGGCGGCAAAGAAGGTGGCTGAAGAGCCCCTCAAGTGCCCCCCAGAGCCATCCAGACGAAGCAGATCGGGATCTAGAGCTCCCCAGCAGGAGGCTAACGTCCCCAGACAAAACGCCAGGACAGAGGAGACTGAGGCCCCTCAAACAAAAACAAGAAGCCAGCGCATACCGCCGGTAGTGCTGAGGAACAAGGAGACATGGACAACGGTGAGCCGTCGTCTAACCGAAACCGGCATTAACTTTAGCAAGGCTAAAGTTACCGCGGAGGGAATCTCCATCGAGCCCGCGACATCCGAAGATTATCGCAAGATGACTAGGATGTTCGCAAACGAGAAAAGGGAGTACCACACGTACACCCTGCCAGAGGAACGGCTGCTACGTGTAGTCATCAGGGGGATCCCGAGCGGCGTTACTTGTACAGAGGTGGCAGAAGACCTCCAAGACCAGGGTTTCGCACCTACCGCAGTGCAACGGATGACGTCCAGACGGACGAAACAGGAGGTGCCACTCGTACTTGTCCTAGTCCCACAGGACCAGGACAAGATACTCCAAGTCACGAGGTGCTGCTCTCTAGTCGTAAGGACAGAGAGACAGAGAGCCAAGGTAGCGGCATCCCAATGCCACCGCTGCCAGCGTTTCGGCCACGGACAATCCAGGTGTACCGCGCAGCCGAAATGCGTGAAGTGCGGCGAGGCACACCGGACGACTGACTGCAAGAAGAAGGCAGACGAACCGGCCAAGTGTGCGAACTGCCAAGGGGCCCACCCGGCCAGCTACAAGGGGTGTCCAAAATACCCGAAGCAATCAGCCAGCGCCACTCAAAGGCCGGTACAGAGGCCGACGACGACCTCAACAAAGAAGGGCGGCGTAGCGCCAGGCACTAGCTACGCAAAAGTAGCCCAGAGCAAGGCAGGACAGAACACTGTCCCTGCCTCAAAACAACAAGCATCGCCAGAGGCCAAAAACCTCACAGCGGTGCTAGCACAGATGCAACAAATGTGCTCAGCGATGAGTGCATTTTTTGCTCAAATGCCAAACTTTACTAATCTGTAATGCCTTTACAGATTAAACCGGAATTCCTGCAGATGGCGGCCTGGAATGTAAACGGCCTGCAACAAAGGAGACTTGAAGTCGAAGAGCTCCTGACCAGGTACGATATAGACGTCATGGCACTGCAGGAAACCAAGATGACCCCGGCCAAGAAGATCAACTTCCCAGGATACCACACGTACAGGATGGACTGGGTAAACATACCTCGGCGACCCGCAAGAGGAGTGGCTCTACTCGTTAAAAAGACCATAGCCCACCATCCGACGGTACTACCTGAGCTAGAAAATATGAATGCCACCGCCGTAGTAGTGTCCACAGCACGAAACGGCGACGTCCAAGTGGTTTCATGTTACCAGCCACCCCACAGCACGCTAACCGAGGGGGATCTGGACGCAATTCTACCCGCTAGGACACAGGTCGTCGCAATTGGCGATTTTAACGCCAAATCCCAGCAATGGAACAGCGGCGTAACCAACACTCGAGGACGAGAACTGCTGCGGTTCCTGGGACAGCACGCCGGCGAACTGCTGGTGGTAGGACCAGTCCAGCCCACCTTTGACAACGGTAGAAACAGGCCAGACGTACTGGACATAGCCATCCTAAAGGAGATGACCCTCGAAGCGGAGATCTCCACCAGAACGGAGGGATCTACCGAGCACAACCCGATCTTCCTAACTCTAGGAGGACAGGCGGGTGACGACAACGCTACCTTCACGAAGCGACGAACGGACTGGGAATCGTACCGGCTGCACCTGCAGCAGTACATTGCACAAATTCCCAGGCTAGATACCGTGGGGGACGTTGAGAGGGCCGTCATTACCCTAGAGGAGCAGATCCTGGGAGCAATAAGGGCCAGCACGACAGAAACAGAAGTAAGAAGACACCCAGCACCGATGGCGAACCTACCAGAGGTCACCAGGCAGCTGATAAGGGATAGAAGAAGCGCCAAGAGACGGGCTCAGAGGACGAGACTCCCCGCCGACAGAAGGGAGTATAACATCCTCAGCCGAAGAGTGAAAGCCGCCCTCCAAGAACACCGTCAGGAGGGGTGGCAACGCCACCTTGAGTCACTCGATCCACAGGACAGAAGTATGTGGAATACCCAACGTGCCCTGCGAAACCGGAGGAAACCTATACCCCCGATTCACGGAGAGCGAGGGAGGATCGTCTACACTAACCAGGAAAAAGCCGAGGCGTTTGCCGACAGCTTAGAACTGCAGTGTAGAGAGAACGAGCTCGATGACGAGGACGAGGACTGGGTGGACGATGTCGAGCGCAGAGTACGTAGGATCCACCGCCTGCCTGATGACGACCACATCCGCCCGACTACCCCCGAGGAAGTCAAGGAAATCCTTAGGAGCCTAAAGCCGAGAAAGGCTCCGGGATGTGACAAGATAGGAAACATCGCTCTCAAAAAGCTACCCAGGAAAGGAGTAGCGGCGCTAGTCAACATCGTAAACGCGATGTTAAGGTTACGACATTTTCCAGCCAGGTGGAAAAAGGCCGACGTCATTATGATCCCTAAACCAGGGAAAGAACTAATTTTCCCGTGTTCTTACAGGCCCATCAGCCTCCTCCCAGCCATGAGCAAGGTTGCAGAACGGGTCATCTTGACGAGGCTCAGAGAAAAGACAGAAGAGCTGAATATCATCCCGGATGAACAGTTCGCGTACCGAACAGGACATTCCACCGAACTCCAAGTACTTCGCCTCACCGAGGAGATTACTAAGGGGTTCAACCAGCGGCAAGTCACCGCGGCGCTGTTCCTAGATGTTGCCAAAGCGTTCGACAGGGTCTGGCACGACGGCCTCCTAGCTAAAATGATGAGTATGGGTTACCCCATCGAACTCGTCAAACTAGTGAGGTCCTACCTGCACCGCAGACAGCTAAGGGTCAAAATCTCGGACCAACTCTCCACTTACAGGACCGTGGAGGCTGGATTCCCGCAAGGTTCGGTGCTGTCACCGCACCTGTTCGCTATCTACACTTCAGACCTCCCCAGGACCGACCACACAGCCCTGGCCCTGTATGCAGACGACACAGCAATAATTGCCAGATCCTGGAAAGCCAGGGACGCAACCAGAAAACTCCAGGAAATGGCCACACTCCTGGAAGAATGGTGCACGAAGTGGAAAGTCGCCGTCAACGCCGACAAAAGCCAAGCCATACTCTTCAGACGAGTGCGGAAAGAAATTCCCACAGGACACGTCTCCATGAACGGCGAGGACATCCAATGGCACGACACCGTCAAATACCTTGGTGTGGTCATGGACAAAAGCCTAACGTGGAGACAGAACACGGACGCCATTACAGCCAAGGCGCGGCGCACAAGAGCCCTCATCTACCCGATGATGGGAAACGGTAGCCGTCTCAACCTGAGGAATAAGCTCACGCTTATCAAAACCCTCATCAGGCCGCAGCTGACGTACGCCTCGGTAGCGTGGGGTTACCAGGCAAAGTCCTACATGAAGAAAATCCAGGCAGTGGAAAACATCGCCCTCAGGACGGCGGTCGACGCACCATGGTACGTGAGAAACGCAGACATCGTCAGAGACCTGGAGTACACCACGGTCACTGAAGTCATCCGGGAACGAGCGAAGAAGCTGTACGCCCAAGCAGAGGAGCACGGGAACCCGCTAATCAGACAGGCCACTGATTACGACCCTGCCGACGCCCCGAGGCACAAACGGCCGAGGGTACAGCTTCTGGACAACGGGTGAGTATAACTTATATTTCCCGCTAACCGATCTGTTTCAGATACCCCAGGACAGACCACCACTACCAGAGACATGACGTTTTTCTACCCAAACCCAACCTCCTTGCGGGCGTCGGACAACATACCGTCCAACGCCCGTTATCCTACCTGCTCCGTGGAGTCCGAAAGTGCTAAAAAAGCACTTAGGGTCTCCACACTCCCGAGCTACACAGCTCATATCCTTACCTTTCCGATGATCCGGGGTAGGACACACCTTTACTGTGTCCTACGTACCGGCAGTCAATCCCAGCCAAAACTTCCTAAAACCCAACTAGACCGATGACTACCCACGGGGGTGACAAGCTGGCGAAGAAAGAAAATATCAAGACAAGAAGAGCGCCAGAAGAGACCTCTGCCAGCGAGGTTGAAGAGCCAGGACCAGGGGAGGTCCGCAGAAAATACCACGACACATCTCGCATTTGCGGGCTGGGTCTGGTAGAAGTAAGCGGGCCCACCTATCACGAAGGCCGGTCCAGGTCTACAGAGATAATCTAGGAGCAAAGAGTAGTAGTCCTACTCGGCCCTAGTTATCGAGACCGTCATCAAGCCAATGGATATTGGCGCGTGTCAGAACTTCTACAAACTGTTACTTACTACAGCATTTCAGTAAAATTACTTTATCTTTATTTATCTGAGAAGTTTGATAATTCGAGAAAATACCATGGAAAAATGTCAATTTTATAAAAGGTTGACGAGCGATTGTCTGAGGAAATGACTTGAAAAGTTTTTTCTTTAAAAAGCAAACTAATTAATGGTTGTGCCTCTGTAAACAGCCGAGGCAAAATTAATTTTTGATAAAATAACATTATACTAAAAATCTCCTCGGTGTGTTTGTAATTAATTATGTTTTTTGCACTCTTTTTAATTTATCATTTAAAACATAAAGTTATGCAAAGATTGCCGCCTCATCTTTATATAACGCTGTGTATTATATCGAGAAACTTGAGCGAATAGAAAGATTTCGACTTTTATTGAAAATACGAAGCACACAGAATCGTTATTTACCGTAGCAGCTGTTTGTAAAACTGCAAACAATTGTTATTGAAAATTTAATGTGGCTGGAAGAGAATATACATTTTATATCAGTTTAAAATTCGAAAATTCCATATCTATTTGTTTTGTGTTGCATAGATATGTTCACTGCCCAAACAATATTTACATTGTTTGATCGGAATAAAATATGTGAAGTTTTATGTACATACAGATTCGGCAAAAGTAGTTTTATAGAAGTAAACAAGTGCGAGAAAGAAAACAAAAATCGCTTACGTGAAAGCGAGAGAGATGATTGTTATATTAGTGGGGCACGAATGAAAGTGTCTCGACCTCTCTTCACACCATGACCGCATTTTACTATATCATTTTCCGCGATACTAATGATGATAAAAATAATATTAATTAATGTAGTGATCCGAAATTTATAATTATTTGCCGAGTTTGGTGCGTGTTGTAATCAACGTTTTGTCAAAAAAACAATTTTTAATTTGTCGACGTTTCATTTATTATTATAAACATCCTCAGGACACTAGAAATATATAGAATTCCATGAAATTATTCAATCAAAAATTAAAAGTTTACGTTAAAATAATAAAATTGGTTAAAATTTAAGTTAATTTTTTTATATATAAAAGTGAATAGATACATATAAAAGAGAAAATCTAACAAACAACAATTTACACCGTAATAAAATCTTATACACAAAATAAAAAAAAGTTGGAAATAGACTTTTAATTTGTGTTTTGATGTCATATAAAATTCGTAACTTCTGGGACATCACTAGATACCGGTTCTTAAAAACATTCAGTATTATAAATAAACGAAAAGTATAACAGTAAAAAGGGTCATATTCACACACGTTTAACTTGAATATTGTGTACCCTATGCTCAGATTTTTTGTTTGTCTAGGAGGAATTTCAATAGAATATACCTAGTGTTATTATGCTATTGGCTTTATATTTTAATTTTCCTAATAATATTGAAATAGGCTGCATTTAAGTTTTCGATATCGGATCTTTTGTTAACACATTTTTCGTTTGTCTTAATGCAAATCATTTCATGTGTTAATCTTTTCTTTAGATTACTTGTTCTACAAGTTGGGTGAGATTATTTTTCTTTAATGCATTCCTACTGTCATTCTTATGTTCCATTATTCTCTGTTTTAGATGCCTTTCTGTTTGTCTAATATAGCTTTTATCACATTGAATACGAGGTATTTCATAGATTACATCCGATTAAGAATTTATTGCTAATTATATTTTCATTCTTAAGAGCTGTTTTAATTTTGTCTGTTTTTTAAATTATGGTTCCTTATAATATGGAATTTTTAAATATTTTATATCACCCTGTATCTGTGTATTATTGTTTGCCGGTGTTGAGATGTGAAATTATTATTTAGGAATCTTTTTATTAATTTTGGTGGTTAATTATTTTTTAAAATCATATTATGTATATAATTTAAATTTTTTTCCCAAAAATTATGGTCTGATGCGGAAAGAGATTACTTTCCGAAACGTCAGCAAAATACATTATTCCTGTGTTTATTCCGATTTATATTATTTGCAAAACATAACCTCTGACTATTCCTTTGGCGTAAACGTCGAGGGTGCAGAGGCTTTTTCCAATAATTCTATTATTTTGTAGATTCGGTGATTTATTTTTGAAGAGGACAATAATACATGTGGTAGAAAACCCAAATAATAGGAAAGAATATTTATTTTTTGCTTAAAAGAATACTCTGAGTGAAAATTAATAAATCTTTCAGAAAAGGTTGGTTTTGGATGTGTTGGTTATTGGACATAACACAGGGAAGTTCACAATAGATTGGCACCATAAACCAACCTTTTCTAAAAGACTTATTAATATTCACTCAGAGCATTTCTTTTAAGCAGAATATAGATATTATCAAGAAAGACAGAGCAATAAAATTATCAGACCATAGTTTTTGGGGAAAAAAATTAAACTATAAACATAACATGCTTTTAAGAATGAAAATACAATTAAATATAAATTCTTTACAAGATTAAAATCGAAAACACAAAAAGAACTATAATCGGGTGTAATCTATGAAATACCTTGTATTCAATGTGGTAAAAGCTATATTGGGCAAACAGGAAGGTACCTAAAACAGAGAATAATGAAACATACGAATGACAGCAGGAAGCAGTTTGCTTCAGGATATTATTAAAAACTATTTGTGCTGAATCTGTATACATGGTGGTTTAAAATGACAGTGAGACTTGGAAAGCCCATTCAGAGGTAATAAAAATATCATCAGTCATTTGGGTCCACTGGTGTCATTCTCGATTCGTAGTGCAGCTTCTTCAGTATTTTGGAAGCCTAATCAGGACCATTAAACAATATCGTCGGCAATTCTCAGATAACTTAGATATTTTGTACCTACTCCAGGACAATTATGAATTTTGCTAAAACTGTATTATTACTGTCGATGCTATATTTGCTATACATTTTCGTAAATATATTTGATGAAGTCAATGCATCTATAGCCAATTCCACGTTATGCAGGACATTTTCTGAAGGTTTACTGTATCAGATATCCCCCGTAATCGCAAAATATTGACACCAGTGGCTTATAATATTCCAGCAATTTTTTTCCTGACCTTTTATTCCAAATCAATCTCTAGATCCTACCCTTATTAACAGAACTCTTTTCGGATAAGTTACATCAAGCAAGGCGCAATCCTTCGCATGCTTCTCATTTTCTGCCCCGTCATTAAAATCTTTATGCTTTGACTTTCATCAAATGAACCACAATTTTATATGTATATATATATATACTGCACTAAATTTGTGGTTTCTCGTGGAACATCTTGAAAATGATAATAATTATTTCAATATATTTGGTCTGACTTTGCTCTGTTCCGTGTTCGAACTCCGGCATCGACACTGGCATCATAACTGCATATTGATGTTTTCAAATCACATGTAAAAGCAATTCATTCCATGACTTGAAACCGGCCAATATAGATCCGTATTTTATTAATTGTTAGATTTTTAATATACTAAACTGAATTTGTGGTTGGTTCCTTGTAACACATCTTAACAATAACTGTTTTTAAGTAAACACTGCTTTTAGGCGTATCAAATTACTTTCTTTAAAATTCTCTACAAATGTTTCGGCTTTTTAGGCCTTTATCAAGAGAGTACAAAGTGCATACTAAAGTAACAGAAGTGGTTATTCTAAAAATATAGGTACCTAAAAACATTTATGACTTAAACTTTTGTTATGGGAATTTTTCGGGTGGACCTAGCGTAAGAGTGTAAACAAATAATTGTTAACATTTTGTCTAGTATTTAAGAAATTTTGCTGGTCATTCGTGGTAAAAGGATTGTTTTTAAGGGATTTTTTAATTTCTAATTGTTCAAGAAGATTTAGACATTTACCTTTTCTTTCTGTATGAATCAAATTTAACTGTGTCTATGAAATTTTCACTGCAGTGTGTTGACATTCCCGTATTTTTATTGTTATTTGTTGTTGTTGTTATTTTTCTCCTTTAGTTTTGAAGATAATTGATTGAAATTTAGGGTATACTACATACATAATAAGCGGCACTTTTTGACATTCAATTGATGAAGTGACACTAACTTTCGATTTTTAAATAGAATATTATTGCATTTTTGAATTTTGCATAATTTTCTGAATCCAACGGTGTCAAATAAGTGTCATTTCAAACATCATTTTTTTTATAATATAATTTTTTGTTTTCCATTTAAGTGTGCCATGATGGTTCCGAGTTATTCTAAATGACCCGTGTAATGCTACAAAAATCGAGATCCCGTTAAAAACACTAAATTACGTGTTTTATGAGCAAATAAAATTCACCAAAATTGTTTTTGAAGCAAAACTCAGTTTTTTCAAATGGAACCATATCGATACCGTGGTACCATTTATTAGTGCTATTAATAAGGAATTTATTCATATATCGTATTAAAATATGCGATAAATACAAACAAAATTACAGCTATAAGAAAATACAATTTTGTTCTAATTAAATGTTAAGAAGTAACTAAGTTGGCTTTGAAAACAATGAAATTTTAGCTTGTCAAACATTTGTTGGTTAACGGTGTTTTTGTTGTGTCCTTAAAAATTGTTTAAAATTCTTGTTAATTGTGTTCAAAATGCTAAAAATTTATACAAGAGATTAACATGTCCACTTTTTCATCTCTTGTATAAATTTGCGGAATTTTAAACAATTTTTAAAGACACAACAAAAACACCGTTAAACCAACAAATGTTTGACAAGCTAAAATTTCATTGTTTTCAAAGCCAACTTAGTTACTTCTTAACATTTAATTAGAACAAAATTGTATTTTCTTATTTTCTTTTAGCTGTAATTTTGTTTGTATTTATCGCATATTTTAATACGACATATGAATAAATTCCT